>CM042421.1:12012984-12186979 GCA_023634145.1 Thymallus thymallus | reverse complement strand
AACAGAGTTCTCTCCTGTGGCAACACACACACACACCCTCCCACCCAGCCTTTCTCTCCTCTCCCAAAGGACACCTTTATTAACCCTTACCCTACTAATTAAAGAGCTCTATATCACACTAACTAAATTTGTTTATCTCTCGACTAGAGACAAGCTCCTCTGTAAATACCTAGTTACAGTGGGTTATAGGCCCAGCAAAGACATCGTTAAGGCCCGGCCTGACAAAGAGCACATTAGAAAACCTTTTCCTGCTGAAATGTGTCGGATAAAAGCCATAAACTAGCTAATTTTAACATGTTTTGGTGCTGGGAAGGATCCTCATTTGTCTTGCTTACTGGGGGCTGTTGTGGAATGCAAACAGGAGTACGTGGTTTGGTTTTAATTCAGTTTCGTATTATGCAACATCAAGTGCCTCCTCGCCTCAATTAAAACAGAAGATCACATTAGGCCTTAAATCTTTAACACAGCCGGCTGAAAGGAACCATGACTGGCTAATAGTGTGTAATGCCTTTTGTCTGTGGGATGTGGGGGGAAATCCGTATCGTCAGTAAAAACAATGCATCAATTAAGCAATTAGCCGGAGCGCCAAAAATGAACAGAACAAACTGGGCAGCTATCCAAGCCCTCCCTCCTCCATCCCCAATAAGGCAGGCAGGCAGGCACCATGCCAAGGGGCTTGTAGCGTTCATTATGAAACATCACAGAGCAGAGGGTTGCCTTTCATTCTGCCAGATTGGAGGCTTTTGTCTGCCAGCCAGAGGAGAGTAGGCGAGTGGAGGAGAGGAGATGTTTTGTTCCAGCAGATGTTGATGCTGTTAGCGGGGTGCAGGGGTAGCGACGGCCACATGGCTCGGTCAAGGCCTGGTGCTTGGTTGGTGGGAAACTATGGGTGGGTGGGGTGGAAGGGGGGGGGGGGGGGGGGGGGGTCACAACAAAGCAACATGCCATGGCCCTCTTCACTGAAACGCAGATTAATTAAGCCATCAAAGCAGGCCTGCAGTGGCAGCCAGAGCTTAATTGTGGAAATTGGGGTTAATAAGGTGCTATTATACACTGATCACAAGTATTGTTTCATGGAGGCGGGTAAATTGAGCTGGGTTAAATACGGGCGGGGGTGGAGGGGTAGGGGGTAAGACGGTTGGGGTAATGCCAGTTTGTTTAAATTTTTTCCCACAATGTTTGTTGTCCTTGATACATGGCTGGAGAGTGAGTGAGAGGCTGGTAAAACATGGAGGTTGCTGCCCAATTATTAACACATACAGTGGGGAGAACAAGTATTTGATACACTGCCGATTTTGCAGGTTTTCCTACTTACAAAGCATGTAGAGGTCTGTAATTTTTATCATAGGTACACTTCAACTGTGAGAGACGGAATCTAAAACAAAAATCCAGAAAGTCACATTGTATGATTTTTTAATAATTAATTTGCATTTTATTGCATGACATAAGTATTTGATCACCTACCAACCAGTAAGAATTCCGGCTCTCACAGACCTGTTAGTTTTTCTTTAAGAAGCCCTCCTATTCTCCACTCATTACCTGTATTAACTGCACCTATTTGAGCTCGTTACCTGTATAAAAGACACCTGTCCACACACTCAATCAAACAGACTCCAACCTCTCCACAATGGCCAAGACCAGAGAGCTGTGTAAGGACATCAGGGATAAAATTGTAGACCTGCACAAGGCTGGGATGGGCTACAGGACAATAGGCAAGCAGCTTGGTGAGAAGGCAACAACTGTTGGCGCAATTATTAGAAAATGGAAGAAGTTCAAGATGACAGTCAATCTCCCTCAGTCTGGGGCACCATGCAAGATCTCACCTCGTGGGGCATCAATGATCATGAGGAAGGTCAGGGATCAGCCCAGAACTACACGGCAGGACCTGGTCAATGACCTGAAGAGAGCTGGGACCACAGTCTCAAAGAAAACCATTAGTAACACACTACGCCGTCATGGATTAAAATCCTGCAGCGCACGCAAGGTCCCCCTGCTCAAGCCAGCGCATGTCCAGGCCCGTCTGAAGTTTGCCAATGACCATCTGGATGATCCAGAGGAGGAATGGGAGAAGGTCATGTGGTCTGATGAGACAAAAATAGAGCTTTTTGGTCTAAACTCCACTCGCCGTGTTTGGAGGAAGAAGAAGGATGAGTACAACCCCAAGAACACCATCCCAACCGTGAAGCATGGAGGTGGAAACATCATTCTTTGGGGATGCTTTTCTGCAAAGGGGACAGGACGACTGCACCGTATTGAGGGGAGGATGGATGGGGCCATGTATCGCGAGATCTTGGCCAACAACCTCCTTCCCTCAGTAAGATCATTGAAGATGGGTCGTGGCTGGGTCTTCCAGCATGACAACGACCTGAAACACACAGCCAGGGCAACTAAGGAGTGGCTCCGTAAGAAGCATCTCAAGGTCCTGGAGGGGCCTAGCCAGTCTCCAGACCTGAACCCAATAGAAAATCTTTGGAGGGAGCTGAAAGTCCGTATTGCCCAGCGACAGCCCCGAAACATGAAGGATCTAGATGGTTGAGTGGGCCAAAATCCCTGCTGCAGTGTGTGCAAACCTGGTCAAGAACTACAGGAAACGTATGATCTCTGTAATTGCAAACAAAGGTTTCTGTAACAAATATTAAGTTCTGCTTTTCTGATGTATCAAATACTTATGTCATGCAATAAAATGCAAATTAATTACTTAAAAATCATACAATGTGATTTTCTGTATTTTTGTTATAGATTCCGTCACTCACAGTTGAAGAGTACCTATGATAAAAATTACAGACTTCTACATGCTTTGTAAGTGGGAAAACCTGCAAAATCGGCAGTGTATCAAATACTTGTTCTCCCCACTGTACATCTATGAATGGATTGATCAACCATTCAATAAATCAATACATTTAAACAATTAAATGTAACACCTGATCATAAGCATTGTTGATACATCACTGTCGTTAGCAAGAAGAACACACGACAGGACTATTAAGGTCAATCAGTCCTTCCAACCATACATACAGTCTACATCCCTCCTGGCCTAACAGAACAGTACCATGGCACCATTTCAATAGGAAGTCATCAGTCCTTCAAAGCAGTGATAGTTTAGACGTGTCCTGGGTCCAACCTCAGTAACATCTTCTTAAAACGGAGACCAACGGTGAGAGATGGTGAAACAGGAAATCAATGTGACGAGGCTAGCTCTCTGATTAATGAATAGATTTCACGTCTGGCTAGCCTCAGTGAAGAGCCTCTAATGTCTTTATATCAGCCATGGCTATATCCGACACACACACACACACACACACACACACACACACACACACACACACACACACACACACACACACACACACACACACACACACACACACACACACACACACACACACACACACACACACACACACACACACACACACACACACACACACACACACACACACACAGGATGTCAGAGGCTATAGCTGACAAACTGGAAATAGTGGAGTAACATCACAAGACTGAAAATGGACAGAAAAAAAACAGTCTGTAGCAGTTAGTTGTAACGTTATACAGAAATACTGATATGCTAAGTATGAAGCCCATTCTCTGATACAGGCTGTGACAGTTCTCTCTTTCCACTCCAATTCCATAGCAATTACACAGCTCTTATAGAACCACTATTAGCCTGTCTTTAGCCTATACATTTGTCTGGCTCACTCCCACTGGCTACTGGCTGCAGAGAGCACTTCTCCAGTTTAAAGTGCAGAATTATCTTTTGCACTAGATTCAAACGTGGTCTCTGTTACGGCTTTCTCTTTTGTTTGACCCTTTTTAACACTAACTTAAACCAGGGGTTGCTTGATGTACAGTGCATTAAATTAGATGGTTTAAGTATGATAGAATGCATAGAACACAGGCACTTACAGGATGTGAAAGAATCCCTCTAACTCTCGGCCATACAAGTATATACTCTTGCCTTTGATGAATAAGACTTATCTGACTTCAACACATTTACAAGTCCTGTCTACATCCGTTTGGACTTGAATGGGAACACGGTGTGAATGAAGAGGGTGCTTGAACAGTCAGAGTTAACCTGGCAAATCTCTGCAAGTGTGTGTGCGGTATTTGTGTGTGTGTGTATCTCTCTGTGTGTGAGTTATCTTCAGCCCTGCAGGCTCTACCCAGCTCTGAGTGGTATAGTTTTGGCAGACAGACATTGAGGGAGAACAGAGCTAGGTGGGGCAGGGATCAGCAATGACTCCAGGCATTCAGCCACATCTGACTTTGATTAATTGGCAAGCCGCTCTTCTGTCTCTCCACCCAGCACCCTGACAGAAAGGTAGAGCCCAGACGCACTAGTATGCACTGTGAGACTTCAGCAGGAAAATACACACTGCACACACACACTCATATAAACACACACACACAGTCCCTTGCTCACGCACTACATCAATGCAGAATCATCCAAGCCGGTAAGAGTTGTTGAATCTCTGCTTAAATGATTTAAAACAGGAATGTGTCTCCCTCCCTCACTCTCGAAATGCACAGATCATCCCCCATGGTTCTCCTTAAATGAGTCAAAAGGGAGTTTAATTTTTTGCCACCCTGGCTCCTGATGTCTTATCAGTTACGATGCTCACCCTGGCTCCTGATGTCTTATCAGTTACGATGCTCACCCTGGTCCCTGATGTCTTATCAGTTACGATGCTCACCCTGGTCCCTGATGTCTTATCAGTTACGATGCTTACCCTGGCTCCTGATGTCTTGTCAGTTACGATGCTCACCCTGGTCCCTGATGTCTTATCAGTTATGATGCTCACCCTGGCTTCTGATGTCTTATCAGTTACGATGCTCACCCTGGCTCCTGATGTCTTATCAGTTACGATGCTCACCCTGGTCCCTGATGTCTTATCAGTTACGATGCTCACCCTGGTCCCTGATGTCTTATCAGTTACGATGCTCACCCTGGTCCCTGATGTCTTATCAGTTACGATGCTCACCCTGGTCCCTGATGTCTTATCAGTTATGATGCTCACCCTGGCTCCTGATGTCTTATCAGTTATGATGCTCACCCTGGTCCCTGATGTCTTATCAGTTATGATGCTCACCCTGGTCCCTGATGTCTTATCAGTTATGATGCTCACCCTGGTCCCTGATGTCTTATCAGTTATGATGCTCACCCTGGCTCCTGATGTCTTATCAGTTACGATGCTCACCCTGGTCCCTGATGTCTTATCAGTTATGATGCTCACCCTGGTCCCTGATGTCTTATCAGTTATGATGCTCACCCTGGCTCCTGATGTCTTATCAGTTACGATGCTCACCTACGCACTTTTTCCTTTGACTTACTGTATATCCCCTTACGTCTGCAAAACGCACTCCAGGACATCTATTCTGTCTGTCCACTCAGTGTGTGTGCGTGTGTGTGTACATATATTTTGTCTGTCTGCTGAGTGTAGACTTCTACAGCGCTGCATCTCTCTGACTACCAGTACAACCCTGACAAACGGAGCTGCTCAAATGATTTCTCTGTCTTTAAATACTTCCAACGGGCAAGCGTTATAAAATCATTACTTACAACAACATATCTTCTCTATGTTTTCTAATGAAAGGGTTTATGATAAAGAGGATCTCTTTAATGATCTCCAAGAGAGAAAAGAGTGTCCCACTGTTTAATCTATATACATAACTGCTTACAATATAATATAATATAGTATTTCCACTGGGACAGAGTTGTTGAATTGCATAGTGCATCATAGTTTATGTGTGTGAACGGACCCCCCCAGTCTCTCCTAAAGAAGACTAATAAAGACAAGACAGTATGGCTGAAGTAGCCTAAACATGGAGCTCCAAGCTCCTATCATCAGTGGCAGCAACACAACACAGTGGCCTCCCGTCACCCATACTCTCTCTCTCCCCTCAACGCCGGTGGGAGTCAGATGATGTCTAATAGACCCTACAGGGAACCAGCACCACTTAACACTACTGAAGCACCCACCAAGCAGCCAGGTCCCTTCTGCTGCTTGTCACAATGGAGCGGATGGCCATGTTACTGTTTGATACCTTCTCTCTCTCACTTTCTTTCCAACAGCTTAATTGAGATGAAGGAAAAAGGGAATACTACCTTCTAAAGCAGCTTCTGGCCCTCTTTGATCCGTGGCAGTGTTGAACATGCTCCCTTCTTTTGTAAGCCGCTCAGATACAACTGATGTACGGATAACAGCCTGGGTGCTACTGGGGGTATTTCCTTATGCGCTGGTGTAAAAGAATTGGCTGTAATGGTGTTTCATGATCCGATTCCCCACAATGGAAGCCAGCTATTGCCTCTTGTGGTTTGTAATCCACAGGCCAATATCAATACCACTAACTCCTGTACTGTCTAAGGGTGTAAAATGCGCATACGTTTTACGTTTTACTTTTCAAATAGAAAGAATCGGTTTCAGAACAATAGATAATGAATCCCTTACTGTGACCTACTCCAGATAGATAGGCCATGTAAAACAGAAACTGACCTTTAAAAATACAATATGCTAATAAATAGCTGTGGCGAGAGCCAGGCACTCCATACAAATGGACCGGCGGGAAACGCATGGCGTTTTAATCAGGTGGAGTTCTTTTTAAAAAGGGCCCTTGGCCACATAATTGATCCCTAAAGGTAAGTCCCACACAGGAACCTGGGGACACCACTCTCTATTACTATAAAGAACTACACTACCCTTTGTTTTGGGCTCTGGGAGGAAGGGGATTTAAATATACAGTATATTCTAGTCATATAAAGGCCACAAATGGTAAGCATTTTAATGATGAAACTGTTTTGATGTCCTATTCCTGCTGAATATGTAATAGGAACGGTGTGTGTTTTGCCCCCCTCCAGTGACAAAGCATAGGCAAACAGTGGAGTTCAGATGAAAAGGGTAAGATAATAAAGTCACTGAATCAGTGTTATTAATGATATACGGGAATAAATACTTTTTAGCCATCCTCGGCTAAAAAGTGCTGCTTATGCTACAGCCATTTGCCTGAGGTAAGTGGCTCCAGTTCTTTCTGTGTTTGACTCCCATCAGCATTACTGTCACCACACACAAACACACACATCACCAGAGCCACACACACACACACACACACACACACACACACACACACACACACACACACACACACACACACACACAGCTTCAGACATCCTCATCCTCATGACTGGATCTTCTCTACGCCAGTTTGTTGGTTCAGAGGCAAAATAGTATTTTCAATTTCTTGGAAATCAATGTGATAAGAAAGGGGGATTATTCCTAAAACAATTAGTAAACTTCTCTGCTTTCGAGTGCCGCCATTGATCTGGTGATAAACAACAGATTTATGAGTATATCGACCCCATTGGGGTTTCTGTGGCCTACATGAATTCGAGAGCCCGAGTACAATCAGTGAGACTTCTCTCTCTGCAGCCACAATGTAAACACATGGGCTTTGGCAGGAGAAAACACTCTCTGAGGGCGGCTGCCTGCGGTTAGCTGTGATTATAGGTCACAGATACTGTCAGAGCCACTTCACCACAAGAAACATCCTAATACTTCCAGGTTTCAGGTACAACCAGCTCTACTGGGACTATTTCTGGCATTTGTGCTTGTTTTCTCTATGCTCTGGTAGTAAAACGAGCGGTAAAACGAGCTCTAGCTAAAATGTGCAGATTCATGTAACCGAGAGTTATCCCTGGAAAATGAATCCGGTAATTACATTACTGAGTTAGGTAGTGCAATAGAGATTATCTTAGACCAGCTGGGTAAACATGTGTTTAATGTGAAATATTACACTGATTCAATCATGACACACTGATTCATTCCTCGCAAGTACAGTATAAACATAGAAAAAAATGAAGAAATCAAAAACATTTGCCAAGGTACGGCTATGGCAACGGAGTAGAAACTCTGTTCCAAAGACGCCAGTGAGGTTTTTGGAGTAAATTTAAGACAATTTATATCAATTTTAGGCTGACTTCTACAAGACGGTACAGGGAAGGAAGAACTCAGGGGTTGAAAATTAATTCCAAGTGTTCAAGGCTGGAACATGAAATGACATAGTAAACTGTAGGTTCCGGACTCACAATACAATGTTTCTTTAATCTTCAAGAAAAGGAGTGACCAACATATCATAGTTAAAACATTGCACATTTAATTGTCATATTCAAAATCCATGGACAGTTCCTTTGTTTCCTCTACGTATCCAGCATGCACCGTGCCTCCAAAATATCCCATAAAATCCTATTGCGGCACTTAATTGTTCAATATGAAGCCAAAGCATCTGAGGTAATTCCAATTTCTTTCTCCGATGAATATGTGCAATTGTCCTCTTTCCCCATTCTAATGTAATGCCATCTGCGCCGCGACGTGATTGGCTCGGTGTTGCCATTGCTGCCAACCGGGGTCAGCGCCACCATCAAGCGCTGTAATTGAGTAGTTAGTGGCAATTTTCTCCCTTAATTTCCATCTGCAAAAATCCGGTGCCTGGCATGGAAAGTAGCACATTACACCAAGCAGCGATTGTGGTGAAGTGTAATAACATCGTTTCCACAGTTTGAAAACTTCCCCCGAACAAATGAAGATCATTGCCAAACATGTCATATCAATCCAACCCCCCCCTCCCCCCAACCCCCCCACCAAACACATGAACTGGGGTGCTACAGAGGGAGACAGAGGAGACGTACCCATAAAGAATGGGAGATGTTCTATTAACATACAGATAATTACCTTCCTCCAACAAGCCAGCCCCCCCTTCAACACTATAATCCAGTGATAAAGCCTTTGAGGCGGCGTATCACAAACACCATGTTGACACCGAGGACAGGATTTAAAGACGGCAGCCATTTTGTTTCTGCATATTTACCATGACACTCGTATCAAAGAGAGGGTTGATTCATGAGAGTGTAATAAATAACCAATGCCGCTCCGTGTGTGTTTTCTGACAGAAAAGGCCAGGGTGGAGTTGTAAACTAATGGTCCAATAGGTTTGAGCAGGTGTGAACGTTGCAACTTGATACGTTTCTCTGGCAGATTTATGCAGATCATAAAGCGACATCGGGGACAAAGAAGAGTGGAAATATGAGTCTGACTTCTAATGGCTAGGTTATCACACAGAGGGTTTTATTCACTGTGACGCATGCACGCACGCACGCACGCACGCACGCACACACACACACACACACACACACACACACACACACACACACACACACACACACACACACACACACACACACACACACACACACACACACACACACACACACACACACACACACACACACACACACACACACACACACACACAGGAATGCATTAACACGCAGGCACGCATGCATGCACATATGGATATTCACACACACACAGACACACAGGTCACATATTAAAGTTTTGCCATGTGGAAAATAAACACTTTATTCCAAGCCTAATGATCTTCTGAAGGAATGTACAAAAGGAATGTTTTCACAAAAAATTAATTTAGAATAATACATTAAGCACCGTTGACTTGAGACACTATTTCCCTGTAACATAAATTTGATTCTGTAACATTTCATGAAGGAGAGAGTTCTCTTTTTCTTATTTATTATTATTATTTAAAAAAAAAAATTTTTATCTGATGCACTTCATCAAAAGAGAAGTAATAATAGTAGTAATTTAATCGATTCACACAAGTCTTTTTCATAAACTCCTGCCTCTCTGCTTAACGCATGCGGTAGCCCAGGCCTTTCATTCATTATTTATAATGCTCTGATGATGTGGTAATGACAACGCCATTGTTTTTTACACTTAGAGAGCCTGTGAATCAGAGAGGCTTTCATTACGGGCACACCGGGCTGGCGGATTATCAAGGGCAAACAAAAGATAATTAACAACAGGCAGGATCTGGGACAGCCCAACCTGCTCTGTGCTCTGGCAGCAGGCCCCCCTAGTCTCAGGGTTCACTTAACGCATGCAGGTCCTTTCAGCACACAGACACTGCCGCTGCCTTCGCAACAACTCCATCAGCATAATTAGTGAGATCTCATGTAAGGGAAGGGAATGCAATGCATTTTTCCTTCCCTCCTCCACCTCCCTTTTCTTTTTGAATAGATATTAATACTTTGAATTTTGTCGTGAGAGGGCCTCAGGTCGGCATTGTTTAAAGCCAGGTTGTAAATTAGGATAACAGACAAATGGATGATAATCTAGTGCATTGATGATAACGTGGTGCATTGATGATAATGTACTGAATTGATGATAATGTGGTGCATTGATGATACTGTACTGAATCGATGATAATGTGGTGCATTGGCGATAATGTACTAAATTGACGATAATGCGGTGCATTGATGATAATGTACTGAATTGCTATACGTTATGCTGCAGACTTACTCTTGGATTCTGGTCAACGAGAGTGCCCAAATATCATCTTTACATTTAATTAAATAGATAACGTGGAAGAGAAAACAACAACATTACTTCGACATGGTTTCCAAGAGTCTGAGCTCTTGAGGCAGGAAGAAAGATATCTAAGTACACCCTCACTGTCTCCCTGTCCTCTAGTGAACTCAATGTCAGAGGAGACCAATCTCAACCCACGTCGCTTCGCCTAAAACTCTCTGTCTAACACTACAACTCACTCATAATGCACTGCATCGATAATTGTGTGAATATGTAGTGTGTATGCGCGTGCGTACATGCATGTCTGAACTTATAATGTGTGCATTCCTTATGCAGTATAGTATGTGCATGTATAAGTGAATCTAACCATCTGAAGCAAACCCCTTAAAAGTATTTTCAAAAACACACACGTGTCTGTAAGGGAGGCGAACTCAAGGAAAAAGCAAACAATGCTGGAACTGGGCTTTTAAAGACAATGCTTTGAGTATAGACACCACGGTAAAGAAATGGGCACCGAAGGACCTGTAACGGTCTTCCTTCACTGGCTCAGTCAGCACCAAAGAGAGTGAGAGAACCTTCAGTTTTCAGTCTGACTACTTAGAGTGAAGGCAAGGCAGGGATTTTTATTAAGGAATAGGGACAGCATTCATTTTTAAAACCTCCTCAATAAAATATCATACAGTCGTTCCATATTCCTCAGTATTATAATGATATGAATATTTAAATGTAAATGCATTCCGAGCACGGGTTTCTTCTTCAGTAAGGCATCAGATCTCATTTTCTACTTAAGCTCTTCCGTCATGTTTATGCATATCCACATGCATGATACATATCTCTTTTTAAAGCCTCCTAATGCAACCCTGATAATTTTGCTTGACTTTAATGGGCTGTGACTTCATTGGTGAGCTTCTCTCTTTAAGACAAAAATAAGAAAAATATGATCAAATGTCTCTTTTATGTGAAACGGGGGGAATGTTTTTTTAACTTCTCCCTCTCTTCTGTTGCTTCGACGGAGTAAATACATCAAAAACTGAAAAAAAAACACGTTATATTTCTAGTTATGAGGCATTGTGTAATTGGGATAATGTGATTGATACAGTATCTTTCAAGTCGAGAATTATAATGCAACGAAATTCAAAGACGATGATTGTAAAATTCACTTGAATGGATAACATACTATTGAATGAAAAAAATCACACCTCCAAAACAGATTTTATAGATTATATTCTAACTTGAAAATTACAAGACAAATAGTAATTGAGAATACTATGCATCTCATTATTAGTGTTCTACAGTATATGCCAGGGCCCGGTTCTGATGGAGCCAAACAACTTTCTCCTCTATGAAAACTAAATATATTTTCTAGTTCATGACAAGATGTTGTCATTTCACTTCCAGATTTATGAAAACTGAGCAGATATGGTTGAGTATTCTGACATATTGCACATGACTCAGTTTGACTGGAGATATGATTAATGAAGGAAACATTAAACAGTCAATAGAATCAAATCCATCTCGTAATCATCTATGGAACTGATTTGCCACAACGAGGTGAAGACTGCAAATACAGAAGCAACCTGCTTTCACTAAACCTGCACTACTTATAACAGCAAACATGTTTGATCCAACAGCAATGGGTAAATTGGTGATAGAAGATCATCATATGACTACAACAAAGATAGTTGGGTTGAAAGCAACTTCATGAATCAATCAATCAAATGTATCAATCAAATGTATCAGCAGTTGTCATAAAGTGCTTTACAGATACCCAGCCTAAAACCCCAAAGAGCAGTCAATGCCGAGGTAGAAGTACTGTGGATTTAACGTCTCTCTACCAAACCACACACGGTTTAGGGAAGATAATTAATACCAGACTACAGGATCAGATATACTGGAACACAACAAATACTGTAACGCAACTGCTTGTAAAAAAAATAAATGCTAAAGATGTCTTGAGACTAAGACCCTGCAATCTCCTGTGATGTACAGTAATTGACCCCTTGGTGTCCTTCTGAGAGGAGATTGTAGTGACAGGAGAGGGAGGGAGTGGCCGGCCTGTCTGGTGTCACCGTTAGTGTGAGGAGGGAAGATAGAGGTGCAGTACGGTGAGATTAATGGAACCTCCTCCTCTGGCCTCAGTCATTATCACACACATGACTCAGAGACACAGGAGAGAGGAGCCAAATTGGCCGAATGAATAACAGAGAATACATTTTAAAAAATGGTCATCTTTTTTTAACCCTCATTTCGTACAATGGAGCTTTTATTTTCCAAATCTACAACCTGCAATGGGAAATGAAATAAAATTATGAAAAATTAACAACTGTACATAGGAAGTGGTAAATACAGTAAATACCACTCTCCTCAATTGCTCCGCAGGTGCAAACACGTGCTCCAGGCTTTGAATACAATGCTAAAGGGACAGAAAAGAGGGAATCGATTTCAACCCTTTTGATCCTGTGACCCTGACGCACTGAGAGGAAGTGAGGAGGAGAGGAGGAAGAGAGGAGGAGAGGGGGAGAGGAGGAGAGGGGGAAGAGAGGAGGAGAGGGGGAGGAGAGGAGGCGGCGTTGAGGGCCCTGCCAGTGTGTTTTCCTTGGCCTCCCTCTGCTTTGATGCCGGTGGGAGGTCGGCAGGGCTGGAGGGGCGGAGGTCTGGAGCACAGGAGGGTCGAGAACATGGTCCTCCTCAAATGGCGAAAACATGGTCCTCCTCAAACAAATAAGAGAGATGGTGGTGCTAGGTAGGTAGCTAGGGGCACTTGGCATTTCCAGTGGCTGACAGGCTAGCTTGTTTGTGGGCTCTAATGAGCACTAGGACTCCATTAATGAGCGGAACTGAGTCCATTATCATCATCATTTCAAAAGGAGGCCTGGCTGCTAAACAGCTCCCTGCATTAGCAGGAGTTTCCCTTGTTGTTCCATTTGATCAGTGATGGTGGCAGGGGGGTCACCACACCCGTCTGCTACAGTCTGATTGCTACAGTACAGGTACACAACCTGATACACACTAATACACACACGTATGCAGTTGCATCATACAGTACATTTACACACACATACAGTACATGTACACACACACTGATTGGCCTTCCCACTCCCTTTTCCTTTCAGCTGGGGAAATTAGTGACTGAAAATTAGTCAGAGAAGTTATGACCCTGCGAAGAGAAGCCATGATGCGAGCTAACAGTGTGTAGACATACTGTAGCGAGGTTTGAAGAGGGATCAAGCGAACAGAAGAAAAAAAAAACAACACATTTTTCAAAAATAAACACAGGGAACCACTGGATGAAAGGAGAGATCCTCCAATTCCATCTCCCTACCACCTTTTCAAGGGACATCACATCAAAGGACCAATTAGCATGTGTGTGAAATTGGGCGTTGTGGCTGCAGCAGCACTGTCAGGGGCTGTCAGGGCCGGGGCCAGCCAGCTCACTGAGCAGCAGTTTGCAGTGTGGAGCCCTGCCTGCACCCCTACCTCACCTCTGCTGCCTGGTGACAGGGTCCCTCCTGAACCTGCCTTGTGACAGGGCCCCTCCTGAACCTGCCTGGTGACAGGGCCCCTCCTGAATCTGCCTGGTGACAGGGCCCCTCCTGAACCTGCCTGGTGACAGGGCCCCTCTTGAACCTGCCTGGTGACAGAGCCCCTCCTGAACGTGCCTGGTGACAGGGCCCCTCCTGAACCATTCTCTCCCACCCTCGCTCTTGTTTTGTTCTCCCCTCACTCCCACTATCTCTCCTATTCTCCCCTCTCCGTCTCTTTCCCCTCTCTCTCTCCCCCCACCTCTCTCGCTCTCTTGTTCCGTTCTCTACTCACTCCCTCTCCCCGTCTCTCCACCCCTCCCTCTCTCTCTCTCTCTCTCTCTCTCTCAGTCCGTTAAAGGATTTTAATTAGGCCTCGACTGCACAGCGCCACACAGCGCTTTTGTATCTCCTGAATGGTACAAGGGCTGTGAATGTGAACCAGTTCACAGCAAAGGCACTGATGTGAGGAGGTTCTCCTGCGCTCTTTATTTTGATATGTGCTACTTCACACCCATTCGGTCTCTTCCTTCATTGTGCCCTTCTATCTCCTTCTGTGGTTGTGGAATTATTGAAATGTTAACGTGCCCATGTTGCCTTTGATATTTAAGAGAAAGGGTACAGCTCAGCAGACTACACAGCCGATCTGCTCAAACTGTAAAAAAAAAAAAAAAAAAAAGATTTCATCTCACTCTTTGTCATGCTCCGCCAATACTTTTTCCCTGTGTATATTTCTAAATCTCTATTTCATCTTTCATCATGCTCTGCCCTTTCCTCCACTGTAATGACATCCAGTACTGCGTTTGACTAAAGAACGGACTATAAGTAATGAATTAATGTTTTCGATTCACTGCCCACATTGTGGATTCTCCCATAGATGTGGTTGTGAAACCAATCATAATAGTCTCCATCCCATTTAAATTCTAGCTATATTATATGCATACAGGGAAACAATATATTCCGTCAATGAATGAAGTCTTATTAAACAGTTGTAGTACATTTTACATGGTACACCATGACAACCTATTGAGCAATGGAAACTGACAAACATGATAACAGTGAATTAAATATCCGTAGGTTCTGATACTGTATATCTGGTATTATTACACAAGCTGTTGAGTGTCACCCTGAGGAAAACGCTGATACCAGGGATGGCACCGAGCCAACAGGGTCCAGCCCCCTCTCTCTCTCATCCCTCTATTCTTCACTCTCCGTCTCCCTCCCTCCCTCCTCTCCCCTTCCTCCCTCCCTTTGGTATCTTTCCAGTGCAGTGGCCTTCGTTTACCAGTCTAACCCAAATTAGCTGGGCAGGTCTTATCCTCTTCATCACACCATCACACCGTTCAAGGCGCCGTGCGGCCCGGGCAGGCGTCGTTTCCTTTGGCTCTCTACTGACAGTCCTATCTGACAGCGTTTTACATCTCCCCTGCTCTGCCTACCCCTCCACTTCACCGCCAGACAAAGAAATTAATACCCCTAGTGACTGTGTTTTAATTAAGCAATTTCATGCAAATTACACATTTTAGATTGTCAAATAATATACTGCGCAAAATTGTAAGCAGGCTGATCTGATATGCATGGAGTGTTATTCTTCCAGGCGCTGTGCATACATGGAAAATGAACAAAAATGCTAATTTCTAATCTATTATGCAAACAGTGAGATACTTACATAGATTTGCACGCCTTTCTTGGCATGGCTGAACGCTGCTCTTGAATTCTATGGCTAGGATGGATGCCTGGATAGGATCTCTTTTATTTTCCTTTTCAATCATATCTTCCTGATTACCTCTAGGTACAAATATTATTCCCTATTCTGGCAATTTGGTATTTTGACAGCAAGACAACATAAACAAACATTAATACTGTAGATGTAAAACATGTCAGTTATGATTTTACTTTATAAGGCCTTTTAATTAACATGACCAAAACATATTAAGATTTGAACAACTTAAGAACTTGATATAAGACTAATAGTGTATTTTTTTTTAATATAATAATGAAAGAGACCATAATAATTCATGTTAGTGATCCTCCAATTTTCTCCCTTTTGTACATAGAACCTATTTTAAATTCATTATAATCCACCCAAGCCTTAGCACAGTGGAATCAGTAATGATGACAAAAATAATATAACATTATATTTTATTATAGTTGGCTTGATTTAATCTCGGGGTCCTGCCTCGTGAGAGTCCTTAGAAAATGCGACGTTCTTAAAAAAAAATGTCTCTTGAAACCACAGGCGCTAAAGTCAGCATGGTAGCACAGGTAGCTAGCACAATGAGGCCCTTATTAACAAAAGAAGAGGAGGGATCTGGCTGTTTCTTTGTTATTTAAATACATTTAATCAAAGGTTTGTTTCGATATGCTGCCACTTAATAGTGTACATTACCACATACAATAAAAGCAAATGATTTTCAGTCCTTCCAGCCCCCTTTTTAATGGAGGACAAATAGCAGGATAAGAGCAGGGACGGTGACGTTAATGACAGGGTACAGAACATAGGCCTTGACGTGGGTTTTCCAGTCAGAACGTGGCGGTTCATTTTAATAATGGACCCTCATACAATAATCAAGGAGGGGTTCTTATAACATGAACTAGCTACAATACACATAAAAAAATCTAACCGAATAACGAGGAGCTTTTCAACAGCCAGTCAAAAACCACACAGGGCCTACTAATCCCAACGGTCTGGCTTCAGTCAGTCAGCAGGAGGCCTCTCTAGGCCCTCTCTACTGTACACTCCTGCAGGGAAGGTTCTTATATGATTCCTCTGATATCAATGAAGTCAACAAGAGCAAGGCAACGTTAACATCGCATATAGAGGACTAGGAGTTTTTCCCTGAGCACATGACCTGACCTAGAAAACACACAATGCAGTAACTAGGTCTAATATTGACTAACTAGGGCCTAGGCCATGTTGGAAAAGGCATTTTGGGTATGCAAAATGTTGTTTTAAAGTATATTACATTTTTTAAATGTTGTATGCTTTAAATTATAGGATGTCACACTAATTTCGGCTTTTCATGTAGTAGAATTCGCTTCACACTATTGAGGAAGAGAATCGTCTTTCGAGACCTACGTGTGTTTGACAACAGCTGATAATAAGATATGGTGACACGCTGTACCAAAATGAACAAATGGCATGAATCATTTGTTGATATTTGATGCTTACTGCACTCAAATGTACTAAACAGTACATTCTGAATTGCATGTAGTACGATTAGTACACAGTATGCAGTTTTGGTAAGTAGAAGGCCTCCAAAACAATTCCTGAACCTAAGTATTAGACATAGGACTTAAACTTCAATTTGTTTCATCCAAGGCACATGATACAGAATACCATCATATTATGGCCACATGGACGGAACACCCCAAAGCTCTGAGGTACAGTAGAGACTTTTAGGCTGATGTACAGTATTTACCACAGATATACGGTTACTGTCTGGCCTGGTTTACAGAAGGAACTCTGAGGTATCCCAGACCAGACCAGTGCTGTGTTGTTAACAAACAAGTCTGATTCCAGTGGCCCAGAACATCATCATTCATAAGGTACTATTCAATTCTTATTCAAGGCTCAGACTCAGGCACAGCAGCTCTGTCCTGTGGTGAGGCCTCTTATGGAGATAAAGACAACAGTGTGTAGTGTCACACTCAGTGTTATGGCCTTTGTTTTAGGACATCTTAGGGACTGACTTTTACACTGCCTCCACCACATTACCCTCTCTCTCTCCTTTCATACTCTCCCCTCCCCTCTCTCTCTCGCTCCCTTCCTCTCCCCTCCATCACAATCTAAACAGAAATCTGATATGATTTCAAAGCCCCATCATCTCTCCGAGGTACCATATGACTGCCGAGCGAACCCACTGCGTCATCCGGCCAGGGCTTGCGTCCTGTCCTGCGGTCAGTCAGATTGTGTGGATGTAAACAAAGCTCGCATGACAGCGAGGCTAGCTGGGGGGAATCAGAAGCTGGCAGCATGGCTACTCCACACTGTTCCCGGTGATGGGATATTAAATGGTAATTACATGATCCAAAAGGAAAATCTGATTTGTGCATGGCAACAGTTGTTATTGATCCCAAGTGTAGGATCTGTGGCCTGGTGGATAAATGGATAAATGTTTATCATATGGCTCTGGCTTGACTGGGGAAACTGATTCAAACGCTCTTGTCAAACAGCGGAAACACTAGCCAGTGATGTAGTGAGAGTTCAAGAGTCTTTTGTTAAGTTCAGTACCAGTGGAAGTCTGACAAATAAAATGGGCTAAGAGGTTTATAAACAAGATGATATTGGGTAAAGGAAAGGCATCCAAATGTTGGGCACTGCATTACATCATCATACTGTAAAAACCACAAAGGTGTTTACTTCACAGATTGGGTGTCATGTCACACTAAGATGTGTTATTCTCGAACTAAATGCCAGCAATGAGGCATCTCCTTGAAATGGTCTAGGGAAAACGAATACAATAATGAGATATTTTACTAGCCATTAATCAAGCATATTACTTCACAAAATTACTCAGCAAACCTCTGTCATGGTATACAGATCCAAAAACGCTGTAAAAGTACAACAAAACCTCCCTAAATCATCAACACAAATCAGTGACTACTCATTATTCAACGTTGCGACAACGGAACAGTTCCACAAGCAGTGTGATTGAAATCGTTTCCCTGTTTCCAGGCCTCTATATCACGATGAATGGAAAGCACAACAGCCCCAGTGTCGTGGCGTCTCGTTAACTGTGCCTCTAGGTAATCCAATTGATCTGCAATTCATTTTCGCAAGCGTTAAATCAATGCACAAAGACATGAAAAGACCTGGGTTTTACAACTTCAGTCAGAGATACCGACAACACTTTGTAACACAGATAATCATGCTAATGTTACTTGTTTGTAACTCGGTTACAGTATGATCAATGTGGTGAAGGAGAAAAGCGCCTATACGCTTGGGGGGAGTTGATTTAGCATGAAGATAATGGAGAGTGAAATGTGCCTTTTTCCTGAGACTCTCTCTGTATTTATGAATAGTTCTCTAGACCTGTGGTCCTGAGAAGACTAGCAGTCACCTAATAAAGAAAAAGATGGGTTTATAAAAAATAAAAAAATCTAATAAAGAAAGAATAGCTTTTGCATTAATCTGGTATGCACTGCACTCATGTCCCTCTCCGCTACCCACAGTCCTTAGCAAGCACAATGGATCAACGCCCCAGAGGAATCTATGGCTCTTTCACTGTCATAAACCTTACACAACAAACACACTCTAACCTCTTCCTAGCACTACAACAATCCATTCTCACCTCCCCATCGCAAACAAGAAGAGGATATTGCCTGGACCCAACAAAACACAAACATTGACTGGTATCTCATCATTCAAAGTACAGTAAATCTTGAGCTAGAGTGATACTAACCCTCATTCCATATTGATTGATAAAGCAGCAAAAAATGTAATTATAATTGATTACAGATGAGCTTACCCATAGTGCCTCTGAATAGCAAGCTGGTAATTAGGTCATGCTGTTCAATTTTTAATGATCTCTGAAATCATATTCATGCTCACAGTGTGCCAGGTACAGCCGGCCCAGAGTGATACATCATCATTCTGTGACATGAACATAAGGCCTATCCGTTTAATTGTGTGACCTTTGTAGACCCGGAGCTGTACGCTGTGTTGAGGAGAACTATTTAGTGGGGAGTGCATGAGGAGGATAAGTGATGGTTATCGGGAAGGAGAAGTGCACAAGGCAAGCTCATCAAAAAATAAAGCAATGCAGATGTGGCATCAATCAATCTATCATTGTGTCTTTTTAGTTTTTTTGGGTTGTAAATACTTATTAGATGTGTTTTGTTTTCTTGTGCATTGGCAGGTAGCAAGACAGGTAATAGGTAGGTAATACATCTACTTTAATCATGTCAACTACAAGAAATGAAAGAAAAGCAATTAACAGTAGACATTCAATCCAACTCCTCTTAATCCTCATCAACTCATTTAGTCCTATGATGACTGATTGACTGTTTCTGATTTCATCAATCGTAGGCATTTGGAGAAACTGGGCGAACAGATCAACTATCAAGAGCTCTTGACCCAAAGGTTGGCCCATGGCTGGGGCTTCTTTATCAGGCTGGTAAAGGCCAACGGATCATGCATAGCCGGCTCTCTTGACTTCCCTTGTCAGAGCTCATAGGTAGGCTTGTCCAAGCATACAATTATAATCCAGTGTCGCCAGGTCAACCACTGTGGGCAGACTGCTATTAGATTAATACTGAAGCGCAGGCTGAAGTATAGTATAGGGAGAGACTAAAGAGATGGTTTGCGGCAACACCTTGTTCACCTTCCTCCATGTAAAATCCATCATTAGTGAGTGATTGCTCATCCCACGCCAGCTTTTCACAGTAACGTGCATTTGATCCTATAATTATCCTCACGGTGAAATGATTGCATCTGGAGTTTCCAAACTGACAACTCTATTTGGACAGAAATAATCCTCTGTATCGGAGCTTCTGATACCTGAAAATAATCTACCCGCTCAAGCGGGAAAGACAAGCGAGTCTCGCAAGCCTTCTCTAAGACAACGTATGCGTGGTGCACGGTGCTACTGCTGCCGAGCTGCCGGTAATTTAGCCATCATGGTTTGGCTTCCTGAAGCGTGCCGTTTTATCATTGTACGGGTTTGGCTGTTGCTGCGGTGCTGTAATTTAGTAGAGGATGTAAATAGGTGTAGAGATACAAGGGTGACAGGCTGCAGATGCTGAGTGTGATCCTGAGATTACCACACCTGCCAATAACCGGCCTAGTAGGAGGCTGACTGGCCTGAGGCGCTTTCCCGCATCGGATACCATGGATAGCACAGATCACCTCCTCAATCCCTATCTACTCTATGTGAAGGTAGTCATCCTCTTTCACTGACTGACTAACTTATAGATTCCATGTACCAGCTACTGAAATAAATACAGTCTAACACTGACGAGCATGTTTATGCTCCAATTTGAGTGTGCAAAGCTGTCATCAAGTCAAAGGTGGCAATTTGAAGAATCTCAAATATAAAATAGATTTTGATTTGTTTAACACTTTTTTGGTTACTACATGATTCCATATGTGTTATGTCAGTTTTGATGTCTTCACTTTTATCTACAATGTAAAAAAAATAGTGCAAATAAAGAAAAACCCTTAAATGAGTAATATTCCAAACTTTTGGCCCCCAGTGTGTATATATAGACACATATATAAAATTTTACAGTATACCTAGTGTATCATTCTGATAAATGGTTTAATTGAGGTTTCCAGTGGGACAGCTACACATCATCTACAACTGGGGCTCCTGTCTTGGTCTATTCATAGCAATAGTAATTTGAACCAAACCGCAACATTCTCACACTTACTAGGGTGTTAAATTAAAAGCAGCGATTTAGAAATAAATTGAGGAAATTCTGTCTGTGGAATAGAACAAAAAAAATGTGAAAGCAACTGCTGCTGAAGAAGAGAGAAAATTCATAGAAATTACACCTTAAAACAGTCTTAACAACTTGTGGCCTTCGTTTATTAGTGGTCGTCGTGTTAATAAACCATTGTAAGAAGAGCATGAAGGACAGACTGATGGGATTACTACAGCTCGGCTATAATGGCACATTTCTGTTAAATTAAAATTCAGAAAGAAGACGATGCATCAAGAGAAAGGGAGAAGCGACTGTAGTGTGAGAGATAATAAAGCAAAGCGAAGTAATTATTATTAGGCCAATAATAAATAACAGGGCTGAAATGACACTCATAAAAAGAGCCACAGTCAGTAGGCCCATTAGCGTTGCCAGGCCGACATGACAAGGCAATGATGCTGGGTAAATAGATGCTGTTTATTCATTTGGACCTGTTTGGATTTAAATGGCGCTTAGCCTAGCCGGGCGAGGTAGAGATGATGAACAACTTCCCTGCGAATAAAATGATACAGGGCAAATAACATGCACGATAAAAAACATTTTATGTCACTCATTTGTTAGAGAGAGAGAGTGGGGAGAAATAGCATTGGATTTTACACATTAGCTGTAGCAGTCAGCAAAGCTGATTTTCAGCTTCACTAGTAAATCAGAAGAGACTTCAAAGAACGACGCTGCCAGCTTTGCATGGTCCGTTTATGTATTTATCTATTTACATTACCGTGGGAAGCATTGGTGAGCAGTTCAGTGCATCCCCATCGTGTTGGTGGGAATCCCCCTACTAATAACACTAAGCTGTGAAGAAGGCACAGTGATTCTGAAACGTTGGTGGTTTAACCAATAAATTACTGGGAGCTTGTATATAGAGTGTGCAACTCTATTTTTATAGCCTACTGTTATTAGCTTTGAGCCACACACACATACTACTCTAGACACACACAGACCGTCTATAAAGAACACACACACACCCACATGTAACAGTTTTGCTTTCTTCTCTCTCCCCGATCTGGGCTTGAACTAGGGAACCTCTGATCACATCGACAGCAGTTACCCTCGAAGCACCTTTACCTATTGCTCCAAAAAAGCCACAGCTCTGGAAGAGCAAGAACTACTTTGTGGTCTCAGAGTGAGTGACGTCATCAAATTGAAACGCTACTAGCGCTCATCGCTAACCTGCTAGCCATCTCAGAACAGTTACACACACCACATTCCCAGACGCTCTATAACAGGTCTGTCTGCCTCAGCCAACAGGAAGGAAAGTGTAAATCAATAGTCATAATTGGGGATGACAAAGTGTCAATACCTAGGCCCAGATTCACAAAACACTTCTTACGCAAAAACCTTTTTGAAGCTTCTTCAAAATAAAAACTAAGATTAAGATAGTTCGTAAGTGCAATTTCTCAAACATTTCTTAAGAATTCATGATTTTTAAAATAATTTCTCATATCTTCCTAGGAATGTCTTAAAGAGTAACTTGAAAAGCATTTTTTCCCACATGTTTTAGGCTTAGTTATAGTGAAACGTCAATTCTGGTCTTAATTTTGACAAAAGTGATATATTTAGTTTTTTAAATAGTAAGTCTAGCTCTTTTGCCCCTAGCAATTAATCCCTACCATTTAAATAATTATGTAGAGGTACCTTGAGAATGTAATCTCAAGGGAGGGGTTCGGTATGAAATACATTCCTGAATAAATTGTAAATGTTTATTACCTCAAATGAATATGTAGCTTAAAGTTGTGTGTATTTGTATTTATTTTTGCAATAAAGATTGTGATGCTACAATTATACACATTTACAATAGGTCTATATCTAAAAATACATACAGCCTTATGCGATACATACTATATATACACAGTTGAAGTCAGAATTTTACGTACACCTAAGCCAAATACATTTAAACTCAGTTTTTCCAAATTTTACTAATCCTAGTAAAAATTCCCTGTCTTAGGTCAGTTAGGATCACCACTTTATTTTAAGAATGTAAAATGTCAGAATAATAGTAGGGAGAATGATTTATTTCAGCTTTTATTTCTTTCATCACATTCCCAGTGGGTCAGAAGTTTACATACACTCAATTAGTATTTGGTAGCATTTCCTTTAAATTGTTTAACTTGAGTCAAACATTACGGGTAGCCTTCCACAAGCTTCCCACAATAAGTTGGGTGAATTTTGGCCCATTCTTCCTAACATAACTGGTGTAAATGAGTCAGGTTTGTAGGCCTCCTATAGGATTGAGGTCAGGGCTTTGTGATGGCCACTCCAATACCTTGACTTTGTTATCCTTAAGCAATTTTGCCACAACTTTGGAAGTATGCTTGGGTCATTGTCCATTTGGAAGACCCATTTGCGACCAAGCTTTAACTTCCTGACTGATGTCTTGAGATGTTGCTTCAATATATCCACATAATTTTCCTTCCTCATGCCATCTATTTTGTGAAGTGCACCAGTCCATCCTGCAGCAAAGCACCACCACGACATGAAGCTGCCACCCCCGTGCTTCACGGTTGGGATGGTGTTCTTTGGCATGCAGGCCTCCCTCTATTTCCTCCAAACATAACAATTCGATTTTTGTTTCATCAGACCAGAGGACATTTCTCCAAAAAATACAATCTTTGTCCCCATGTGCAGTTGCAAACCGTAGTCTGGCTTTTTATGGCGGTTTTGGAGCAGTGGCTTCTTCCTTGCTGAGTGGCCTTTCAGGTTATGTCGATATAGGACTCGTTTTACTGTGGATATAGATACTTTTGTACCTGTTTCCTCCAGCATCTTCACAAGGTCCTTTGCTGTTTTTCTGGGATTGATTTGCACTTTTCCCACCAAATTGTTACCAATTGCGTACTATTGTTTGTACATATGAACGTGGCACCTTCAGGCGTTTGGAAATTGCTCCCAAGGATGAACCAGACTTCTGGAGGTCTACAATTTTTTTCTGAGGTCTTGGCTGATTTCTTTTGATTTGACCATGATGTCGAGCAAAGAGTTTGAAGGTAGGCCTTGAAATACATCCACAGGTACACCTCCAATTGACTCAAATGATGTCAATTAGCCTATCAGAAGCTTCTAAAGCCATGACATCATTTGCTGTAACTTTCCAAGCTGTTTAAAGGTACAGTCAACTTAGTGTATGTAAACTTCTGACCCACGGTGTGCCAGAGAGCGCTACAGGAGGTCCTTCCAGCCGGCGGCTATTTAATGCCTCACCGGGGTGCCGTGTCGTCAGCAACACAGACCTGGAACTGTTGGGGTGTTAGGACCTAGTTTAACAATTGTGCATCCATCCGTGAGTAATCACTCATTCACTCCGTAATCACTCATTCACTCAAGACTTATTTATTCATTCAGATCTGTATATACATACTCATGTACAGTTCATATCACATGCAATATTGCAAGTAATTCTTGGACTTAACTTACGTAGTCATTCACTCAGGAATGCATATTAGTGTCCTGTCAGTTGTATCTTTTTTCATTGCTTTTAGTATATCGAATGTGCAATATGTGCAGTTATCTGTAATTAAACCCTGCACCCTAAGGACAGTGTTTTAAGGGAATTACTATTATTACCCCAAATTATATCATACACACATTTAGCTATTTAAGTATCTCTTCCTGTCATCAACCTGTACAGTTAATGTAACCATGCTAATATTCACTCACCTGTAAATGTAACTGTAAATTTAACTGTATATTTACCTGTACAGTTAATTTAACCATGCAAAATATTCACTTACCTGTTCATTTAACCAGTATGACTATTATTACTCATATCACTCATATCATACGCATTTTTAGCTATTGAAGTATTTCTCTGCCATCAACCTGTATAGTTAACCATCCACCAATGTATAGTGTACATATTCAGCCATCCACCCATACTATGCAATGTCTTTCTATAGCTTTTTTGCACTCCAGACTTCTTGTATTTCTATTCTTTTTCATACTGTCGCTCTATGTATCGTGTATCTGTATTTTCGTTCTGGCATTTTGCACCTGCCCTATGTTTTGTTGTAGCTGCTTGACAAAGAAATGTCCCCTCGGGGATCAATAAAGTACCTATCTATATAGTGAATTGTTGGAAGAATTACTTGTGTCATGCACAAAGTAGATGTCCTAACCGACTTGCAAAAACTATAGTTTGTTAACATGAAATCTGTGGAGTGGTGGAAAAATAAGTTTTAATGACTTCAACCTAAGTGTATGTAAACTTCCGACTTCAACTGTATATATATAATATATATACAGTATATAAGTCCATTATTACGCTGAAGAGCATGAATTAGGCTGTTTGAGATAGCACAATAGACCACAGCTACTGTAGTAGGTCAAAGCTGTGTGCTGGACAACCTTGGTAGAGCATAGGTGGAGTAGGTATTGTGGTGCTCATGTGAATTTCCTTTCTTTTTCGGCTTAAGACCAATTCCTACTTATCACTTAAAATGTGTTTTGTTTTTAATTTGCATGGTTTTTACACCTAAAGGTGATTATGCAACATTATTATACAACATTATAATACAGCATAACACAGCAATAAAAGTTAAGTAAAAATACACAATAATGACAAATGGAAAAATGTATAATGTAGTTATAAGCCAATATGGATTAAACTGGAAGAAATGTCCCTGATCTCTATTAACAAGATAATTGAGCAAGTCCTAGGAAATACACAAATAATCAACATGTAGCCTATCCATGAACTATTTACATACATTACTGACTGTCACATTCGGTGGCTCTGAGAGCAAGGCATAAACTGCTAGGTGTTCCGCACCAGCAGAAGGCCTGTGCTGCTTCTCCCCCTGACATCCTAGTCATCCACCTCGGGTGGAAAAAACTTGGGATATACCAAAGGGAGTGCACTGGTGCGGTAGATTCGTGGATTTAGAGGTGGTCATTCGAATGTTTCCGGGGCAACGGTGGTCAACAAGGAGCTGCATGTTCCAGGGATCAGCAGATAAACAGCTGATTGACGGTGCTTTCAACACAATCCGCCACCCTGCCATTAAGAAGTGTGTCCCTGGGATGTACCGTAGGGGTGGGTTGCATCTGACGGAGTTCAATCACGTATTTTAAATTTTATTTCACCTTAATTTAACCAGGTAGGCCAGTTGAGAACAAGTTCTCATTTACAACTGCGACCTGGCCAAGACAAAGCAAAGCAGTGCGACAAAAACAACAACACAGAGTTAAACATGGGAATAAACAAACGTACAGTCAATAACACAATAGAGAATCTATGTACAGAGTGTGCAAATGTAGTGCAAATGTATTAAGGTTAGGAAGAGGGGACAATAAATAGGCCATAGTGGCGAAATAAATGACAAATTAGAATTTACACTGGAGTGATAGATGCGCAGATGATGATGTGCAAATAGAGATACTGGAGTGCAAATGAGCAAAAATAATAAATATGGGGATGAGGTAGTTGGGTGGGCTATTTACAGAAGGGCTATATACAGGTGCAGTGATCGATAACCATCTCTGACAGCTGATGCTTAAAGTTAGTGAGGGAGATAGGAACCTCTAGCTTCAAGGATTTTTGCAATTCGTTCCAGTCATTGGCAGCAGAGAACTGGAAGGAATGGCGGCAAAAGGAGGTGTTGGCTTTGGGGGTGAAAGTTGAGAGTTGGTCTCTCCTACATACAGTGGGGAGAACAAGTATTTGATACACTGCGGATTTTGCAGGTTTTCCCACTTACAAAGCATGTAGAAGTCTGTAATTTTTATCATAGGTACTCTTCAACTGTGAGTGACTGAATCTAAAACAAAAATCCAGAAAATCACATTGTATGATTTTTAAGTAATTTATTTGCATTTTATTGCATGACATAAGTATTTGATACATCAGAAAAGCAGAACTTAATATTTGGTACAGAAACCTTTGTTTGCAATTACAGAGATCATACGTTTCCTGTAGTTCTTGACCAGGTTTGCACACACTGCAGCAAGGATATTGGCCCACCCCTCCATACAGACCTTCTCCAGATCCTTCAGGTTTCGGGGCTGTCGCTGGGCAATACGGACTTTCAGCTCCCTCCAAAGATTTTCTATTGGGTTCAGGTCTGGAGACTGGCTAGCCCACTCCAGGACCTTGAGATGCTTCTTACGGAGCCACTTGTTAGTTGCCCTGGCTGTGTGTTTCGGGTCGTTGTCATGCTGGAAGACCCAGCCACGACCCATCTTCAATGCTCTTACTGAGGGAAGGAGGTTGTTGGCCAAGATCTCGCGATACATGGCCCCATCCATCCTCCCCTCAATACGGTGCAGTCGTCCTGTCCCCTTTGCAGAAAAGCATCCCCAAAGAATGATGTTTCCTCAGACCACATGACCTTCTCCCATTCCTCCTCTGGATCATCCAGATGGTCATTGGCAAACTTCAGACGGGCCTGGACATGCGCTGGCTTGAGCAGGGGGACCTTGCGTGCGCTGCAGGATTTTAATCCATGACGGCGTAGTGTGTTACTAATGGTTTTCTTTGAGACTGTGGTCCCAGCTCTCTTCAGGTCATTGACCAGGTCCTGCCATGTAGTTCTGGGCTGATCCCTTACCTTCCTCATGATCATTGATGCCCCACGAGGTGAGATCTTGCATGGTGCCCCAGACCGAGGGAGATTGACCGTCATCTTGAACTTCTTCCATTTTCTAATAATTGCACCAACAGTTGTTGCCTTCTCACCAAGCTGCTTGCCTATTGTCCTGTAGCACATCCCAGCCTTGTGCAGGTCTACAATTGTATCCCTGATGTCCTTACACAGCTCTCTGGTCTTGGCCATTGTGGAGAGGTTGGAGTCTGTTTGATTGAGTGTGTGGACTGGTGTCTTTTATACAGGTAACGAGTTCAAACAGGTGCAGTTAATACAGGTAACGAGTGGAGAACAGGAGGGCTTCTTAAAGAAAAACTAACAGGTCTGTGAGAGCCGGAATTCTTACTGGTTGGTAGGTGATCAAATACTTATGTCATGCAATAAAATGCAAATTAATTATTTAAAAATCATACTGTCTCTCACAGTTGAAGAGTACCTATGATAAAAATTACAGACCTCTACATGCTTTGTAAGTAGGAAAACCTGCAAAATTGGCAGTGTATCAAATACTTGTTCTCCCCACTGTAGTAGCAAGACGGAGAAAGGTGCAATTACGGCCTTCAGGAATCCCTCTTTATACTTCTATCGGTCTATTTTTAAGCTAGGACTCCGGTACGCAGGCGGGAGTACTTCAGTACAGTAGGTGGCGGTTATGCACCATAATGTTGGATGCCGACTGTCGATAAACCACACAGAAGAAGATGCGGTGGCGATAACACCGGTAGCTAGCTAGCACACCGATAGACAGTGTCCTTCACCCCTGCCTGTCGCGCACTGTTTTTCCAAAGTTTTGTTAAAGTCGGCGAAAGCAGGTGTTCGGCAGGCGTTAGTGAAGGACACTGGTTGCTAGCTAGCTAACTAGGACTCCGGTACACTGCAGGCGGGATAGGTAGCTAGCAATAGCTAGGATAAGCTCAGATAATAATTTAATTTCTCTTTTCTTTTGACCCACATTTTAAACACATAGACAATCAGTGGAAAATCGGAATATCAAAAGTGTCACACAAGCATGAAGATGGTATGCTCGATGGGGGTGGTTATGCAGGAACCAACGGGGGGCCGCAAATGCAGGCCGCAATCACACTATTGGCAAGATGAGCGTAGTAGTAAACACACCACAGTCCCTGTCCATTGCCACTCAAACTACAATAAGCTAGCTAGCAAGGGCAATCAGCTAGCAAGGGCCAATTATTAAGATGAACATTTCCTGATAGCTAAAATTCAAATAGTTTGCCTAATTTCAGTTTATGTGACAAAACAAGCGAGTAGAGTGTAGAGAATCATTGTACCATCTAAATCGTAGTGAAACATATTTTCCATAACCAAAAATATAGTATTTACAGCTGTTTGAAGCTAGTGCACAAAAACCGAAAGTAAAAAACGCAAAAACGAAAAAGCATAGAAATAATCTACCACTTAGACTTGCTTTCAATGACAGATCTATAACTCACATTTCTATGTGAATTTAGTCAAGTCGCCCAAAAAGATACATATCCCAGCTTTAAGGAAAGAATTGCACTTAAGAAATGTCTTCTTAAGAAGGTTGGATGTGAATCCGGCCCCTGGTCTTTACTTGTTGGGGGGGTCAGGCTGTAATGGTGTTATGGACACCTGAATGGGGCTGAGAGCTTTCGGTGATGGAGAACAAAGCCATAGGGCATAGCACCATAGCCTTTCACACTAGACTCTCTGTGACAAGTTCAAATCACCGGGGATAAGCTCCCGACTGTTGTACAAGAGACAAAAGTTGTTTCTTCATGCAAGGGCTGCAATATTGTTAGTGTGAGAGAGAAAGCTAGAGGTCCCTGTCTCTGTCTGTGTGCGACTTTGGTTTTTATTTCCCAGGGCATACAGGGTCACTAATAAGGACGTGTTTATGCAGAATGTGCCAGAGTTTGTGTTTTTTTTCTCTCTTTCTCCGCCCTCTTGCCTATTCGCTCTGTTTTCAATTATTTACAGTTTTTGAAAAAATAGAAAAATAAGTAGTCAAGCTTTTGGACATTCCTGATGTCGTGCTGCAGCACTTTCCTCTGAAACATCATGCATATTTAAAGTTAATAAAGCATATTCCTTACCTTTTATCCAGGCTTTTCAATGTGGGATATAGAGAGAGGAACATCAGAGAAGCATGCAGATAGATCTCTGTGTGTCCCTGGGTTCATCAATGCACTAACAGCCACTCCAGTCTCACGGGAGAGCTGTAGCTATCACCACCACAGTAATCATTACTGTAAAAAAGCCAATTTACAACAAATAATATCAATAATTTGACAACCCTCAGAACCGTTGCATACCTGCATGTAACTGCCAAAATAAAGGAAACAGGGTAAATGAGGGATACAAAGTATATTGAAAGCAGGTGCTTCAACACAGGATGTGCATCACTCGCCGTCAGCGCCATCTCATGAAAAACACTCACACATACTTACAATGACACTTCAACACGCACACACAAAACACACATTCATATGCATATTGACGCCACACACTTTCACACTCTCCACATACACTGCTGCTACTTTGTTCACTATCTATCTTGATTGCCTAGTCACTTTTTCCTATACTTTTACCCCCACCTACATATTACATAGTACCTCAACTACCTCGTACCCCTGCACATTGACTCGGTACCGGGACTCCTTGTATATAGCCTCGTTATTGTTATTTTGTGTTAGTATTTTACATTTTTATTTGCAAATGTTCTTACTTTTAAATTTCGACAGATCTCAGTGACTTGGAAAGAGGCGTCTCATATGAGGGTTTAAAGGGTGTGTGTGTGCGCGTGTGTGTGTCTCTCACTACCACTACTTTGTTGAAGCACCTTTGGCAGCGCTTACAGCTTCGAGTCTTCTTGGGTATGACGCTACATGCTTGGCACACCTGTATTTTGGGAGTTTCTCCTATTCTTCTCTGCAGATCCTCTCAAGCTCTGTCCGGTTGGATGGGGAGTGTCGCTGCACAACTATTTTCAGGTCTCTCAAGAGATGTAAGTCCGGGCTCAGCTGGGCCACTTAAGGACATTCATAGACTTGTCCCGACACTCCTGCTTTGTTTTGGCTATGTGCTTAGGGTCGTTGTCCTGTTGGAAGATGAACCTTCACCCCAGTCTGAGGTCCTGAGCACTTAGGAGCAGGTTTTCATCATGGACCTCTCTGTACTTTGGAGATCTGCCTGCTTGAACGCCAATAACTCAGATACACATGAAAACATGAAATTACACAGGGAATCGATAGAACATCACTCAGAGATGCACAAAAACAATATAACATTCAAAACGGGTGACCCTTTACTTTAAGGAACTTTATGTTGGTGTTTCCTTTATTTTGCCAGTAGTTCTCTAAAGATAGCCACACAGTTTTGCATGCAGTCCTTTGAAAGTCTCTGAGATGACATGCTGTGAACATGAGAAATTCAGATTGTAAGGAATGTCGAGTCTGGTCGACCAAGGGAGGCCAAAGATATAAGGTGTGAGGGAGACATAATTATATACAGTAAGGCCCCAGCAGGACAATGGGAAAATCACAGACCAAAAACAACAGACAGTGTCCTTTCAACATACATTCAGCAACTTGACACGTTTATCACTTTCTTTTGTACCCATTCCTTCTTATTGTCTGATGGCCGCGTGTGTTCTCATCGGTTGTGCATCATCTAGTGTGTGTGTGTGTGTGTGCTATAGTGTGTATCCGTGTGTGTCTCTAAGTGTGTGTTCTCATCTACTGTGTATTCTCTCCTGCCTGACAGTAAGGCCCTAATGAGGGGACAGCCTGGCTTGCCTAATATTGTTTTGTCAGGGTAGATTGTGTGTGTGTGTGTGTGTGTGTGTGTGTGTAAGTGCACTGGTCAAACAGGGCCATCTCCACTGTGAACAAAAGGCTAGTGGTGGATTTGGTGGGAAGCTTCAGTGGGATGGTCATAAATCACTAGGCTAGCTGCTGGATTCTGACAGGCTTGTACAGCTTTATCTGAGGCACAGCTCTTACCCGCCTGTCTAGAGTTTATGCATATCCGCTGGATAGCTGGATATCCCACCTCTCAAACAGTGGGGCTAGCTGCCGCATCTCTTCTCAAGGCCTTGCCAAGCTCAACTAGCACCTAGGAGAGTTGTGTTTCTTCAGCCTTGCTTAATTGATTCTGCTGGGGCAGAAGAAAAAAAAAAAAAAAAATATATATATATATATATATATCTCTCATAATATATTTACAGACCCTTTGATGTGTGATATTTAAAAAGGGTTAATATGTATAGGGTGATTTTAACATTTCATAAAGGACTGACCAAAAAATAAAACCATAGAGTTATAGAAGAAGGAGTTCTTCAGAAGTGTGTTGTGGAAGCTTGCATACCAGCACATGAAAAAATATAATAACCCAAAATAAAAACTTTCATGAGAACTTTTTCACTTTTCAGGGTTAAATTGAAGTTGACCCACGCTACTACTGTAAATTCACCTGTAGTAGTTTTTTTGTGTCTATTTCCTTACCAATCCAATGCTTGAAGCAATTACTTATGACTGTCAATGTCAACACCTGACTACAACATTAAGACAAAAAGTTCAGAGGGTTAGGAGTGGACACAGCCTCAGATAGCTCCGTCTTCTGCCAGACCTAGACCCATATCTCTCTGCATTTCTTCCCTCCATCTCAACTCTCGTGTGTGTGTGTGTGTGTGTGTGTGTGTGTGTGTGTGTGTGTGCGTGTGCGAGGGTTGCTGGTGGTGGAGTAGCCAGCCAGCTAGCCAGGAGCTAGACCAGGGAGAGGCATGAGTAGAGTGGGTCTCCATGCAGCTCCAAGCAGCTCCACAGCACCCAGCATATTCATAAATCAGCCCTTTCAGCAGCTGTCAGAGGCTCCATAATGAGGGTCATTATTCAGGCAGGGTGTCAAAGCTACTATCAGAGGGACCGTCCCTGGAAATCACACTCACTCTGCTCCTTGTTAAATAAACAGTACAGTATACAAAATGGCAAACAAGCCGAGGGTCAATCTGATACAGTGCAAGGGCACACTAGGCCTCCAGAGTAATTTACCCTCAGGGAATACCCCATGGCTGGGGAGATAGATAGTATAAGGCCCTCAAAAAAGATTAATGGAAATCAAAGATAAAAAGGTACAGATGGAGAGAAGCAGAGAGAGAGACAGAGGGAAAGCGACAGACTGATACAAACAGAAAGTGTTGTTGAGGATAGAAGTAAGGGGGCTTTGGACTGATGGAATATATATGTACATTACAACAATAGCATATGAACAAAAATGTATATAATTCAATAAATAACAATCTGTCTCCTTACAGTAAGAGATTAGAGAAATCTACATGATTCACTTTGTTTAATTCAAAACCTGGACTGAAATCCAATATCGTCAGTTACTGTCTGTAGGCCTACAATACCGAGAAATGACAAAGTGCCACCAAACTTTGGCCCTAACCTCAAACACTAGCTGATGTAATGGTCTAATAATATCAGTGTCTGAATATACCTTATCAAATATTCATCCTTTTATTGCTTTGCTAATATCTGACAGGGACCTCACAAGCTGTTTTATTAAATCTGGGTGGTGGTGGAGCTGTATGGTGTGTTCAGGGAGAGCAGGTGTTAGACAGAAGGCAGACAGATAGATCACTACCATAGGCATGGTACAGTAGATCAGGGGGCACACTGGGCTTTAGCTATAGGCCCTTTGAAAAATAACACAACTTAAAACTTGAAATGTCTATAATATATATAATAATGATCTAGTTTCCAACAGCCATTAGGATGTACAATGGATAGTCTATTGGACTCCTGAGCTTTCACTGTAAATGTGTAGCCTTTTGCACTTTTAAATGCATTTGATGATGTATTATTCTGTTTTTATGTACTCTGTCTTTTTATGCACATAACCAAATGAATTTCCCCCTGGTGGGATAATAACGTTGATCTAATCTAATCTTAATATATACCATATCTTTTGTATGTGTATCTGATCGCAGAGGGAATTGTACCCTCAACCTTGATGTTTCTAGGGGCGCAATCTTACCAACTGAAACACAGGACCCTACCCACAGATCAGTGAGAACAAAGTAGTAACTACTATATTAAGAGATTTACATCTGCAAATTCAATCGAGTTACAGGCTTAACTGAATGAACAATAAAGACGGAATGCAATATGATATTTTATTTAATCGTTTGGGGAATGGCCTCGTCGCAGAGGGAAGATCCACAGAGCCAGATGATGCGATGGCAGGTAGCTCTATTGTGGGGCCGCTGGCATCGAAACACCCTGCTGGGGGAAAGGAGTTCCAATGAAGGGCCACAAAGTTATTATAGCTGGTGGTAGTGAGGAGGTGGATGGTCGTGAAAAACTGAGAGAATGAGGTTAAGTTGACAAATAAATACATCCCAAGATTTACGTCCTTTTGTTGAGAGAGAGGAAGGTGATAATTGCAAGAACGAGACCAAGCGTGAGGAATGTGCATTATTGTCCGTGCTTGTAGGCTACAAGATAGAGATGAATGGCATTCCACACATGGCTAATAGAGGAGAAACAAGACACTAGGATGATGATGATACATTTCTATTCATTCCCACTATGAGGATGATACATTTCTATTCATTCTCACTATGATGATGATACATTTCTATTCATTCCCACTATGATGATGATACATTTCTATTCATTCTCACTATGATGATGATACATTTCTATTCATTCCCACTATGATGATGATACATTTCTATTCATTCTCACTATGATGATGATACATTTCTATTCATTCTCACTATGAGGATGATACATTTCTATTCATTCTCACTATGATGATGATACATTTCTATTCATTCTCACTATGCCCGTAGAATAAGAAACAAAAGTGAATTATGTTACGGTTGATATGGTTACACAAGCATTAAGACCAGTTTTACTGATATAACCTTCGTTAACTACACTACATATCTTCATCTCATTTCTCTCTATGACCAGACATGTCCAAATACCTGCTTCAGGCTGTCCCATTTCAACTAAATACTTAAACTTGAACATGCAAGTCCATGTGTTACAGAAGGAGGGAAACGGTTTGGGGCTATAGGCCTAGTACAGGACACATGAGAGAAATACAATATACAGTTGAAGTAGGAAGTTTACATAAACTTAGGTTGAAGTCATTAAAACTCATTTTTCAACCACTCAACAGATTTCATGTTAACAAACTATAGTTTTGGTAAGTCGGTTAGGACATCTACTTTGTGCAAGACACAAGTCATTCTTTCAACAATTGTTTACAGACAGATTGCTTCACTTATAATTCACTATATCACAATTCCAGTGGGTCAGAAGTTTACAAACACTAAGTTGACTGTGCCTTTAAACAGCTTGGAAAATTCCAGAAAATGATGTCATGGCTTCAGAAGCTTCTGATAGGCTAATTGACATCATTTGAGTCAATTGGAGGTGTACCTGTAGATGTATTTCAAGGCCTACCTTCAAACTCAGTGCATCTTTGCTCGACATAATGGGAAAATCAAAAGAAATCAGCCAAGACCTTAGAAAAAAAATTGTTGACCTCCACAAGTCTGGTTTATCCTTGGGAGCAATTTACAAACGCCTGAAGGTACCACGTTCATCTGTACAAATAATAGTACGCAAGTATAAGCACCATGGGTCCACGCAGCCGTCATACCACTCAAGAAGGAGTCGCGTTCTGTCTCCTAGAGATGAACGTACATTGGTGCAAAAAGTGCAAATCAATCCCAGAACAACAGCAAAGGACCTTGTGAAAATGCTGGAGGAAACCGATACAAAAGTATCTATATCCACAGTAAAACGAGTCCTACATCGACATAACCTGAAAGGCCGCTCAGCAAGGAAGAAGCCACTGCTCCAAAACCGCCATAAAAAAGCCAGACTACCGTTTGCAACTGCACATGGGGAAAAAGATACAAGAAAAAAAAGATCAAAGAACTGTTTGGACATAATGACCATTTTTATGTTTGGAGGAAAAAGGGGGAGGCTTGCAAGCCGAAGAACACCATCCCAACCATGAAGAACGGGGGTGGCAGCATCATGTTGTGGGGGTGCTTTGCTGCAGGAGGGACTGGTGCACTTCACAAAATAGATGGCATCATGAGGAAGGAAAATTATGTGGATGTATTGAAGCAACATCTCAAGACATCAGTCAGGAAGTTAAAGCTTGGTCACAAATGGGTCTTCCAAATGGACAATGACCCCAGGCATACTTCCAAAGTTGTGGCAAAATTGTTTAAGGACAACAAAGTCAAGGTATTGGAGTGGCCATCACAAAGCCCTGACCTCAATCCTATAGAACATTTGTGGGCAGAACTGAAAAAACGTGTGCGAGCAAGGAGGCCTAAAAACCTGACTCAGTTACACCAGTTCTGTCAGGAGGAATGGGCCAAAATTCACCCAACTTATTGTGGGAAGCTTGTGGAAGGCAACCCGAAACGTTTGACTCAAGTTAAACAATTTAAAGGCAATGCTACCCAATACTAATTGAGTGTATGTAAACTTCTGACCCACTGGGAATGTGATGAAAGAAATAAAAGCTGAAATGAATCATTCTCTACTATTATTCTGACATTTCACATTCTTAAAATAAAGTGGTGATACTAACTGACCTAAGACTAGGATTAAATGTCAGGAATTGTGAAAAACTGAGTTTAAATGTATATGGCTAAGGTGTATGTGAACTTCAGACTTCAACTGTACATACCTCAAAAGTAGTGCTGGACCCCAATATTGATAAGTCACAAGCGGTTCCTCATTCTCATCTAAGATAAAGGTACAGTGTCATGGTCACATTTGGAACGTTCAAGGACAAAACACATCCTGAGGAAAGGAAACAAGGATGTTCCACCTCTCCTTTATTCTCCCGTTAACCAAACAGCTAGGAGTATTTTCTCTGTTCCCGCCATTGATTTTCATCTCACCTACCTGAAGGCAACAAATTCATCTTTTACAGCTGTGAGTTTTCGACAGCCGTTCACGCTGGGCGAGACGCTCCTGAGCGTCATGCAGCTCATGCACAACGCCAATTAATGATTTTGTCATTTCAACAGTGGGTGGTTGGCGCCATGCAGTATATTCGTCAATGTACTTTTGAGGCTGCGACTCGTAATTTGCACCATCTGTTTTAGTGGGAAAGAGAGAAAAGAGACAGAAGAGTAAAAAAGAGAGAGAAAGACCGAAGCCCGGGCAGCAATGCATAACGTTTGGTTTGTGTGACTAGTGATGCTGCCATGTCTTGAGGACATTGAAGAGGGAACATATGTTGTCATCGGAGCCCCGCGGGCTGACATTGAAGATGAGGAAAGACAGTACTTCAAGGCAAATGTTGTCCCTGAAGAAACACTGCCACAACCTATATGGCTCAGAGTATTGACACGTCTCCTGTGGACCACAGAACTGTTACATTGAGATTTACACATAGTAGTAATGGGCAGCTAGGTCCCCTTGACTGTTCAGGGAAGAAGGACAAACATCCCCCAAAACTGGATCACTCAACTGGTTAGCCTGGAGGAAAGCTGCAGAATCAGAAGCATCGCTACTGTACTGCCACAGACTGGGAATGCATGGAAGACATTACTAGGATTGCATCTACTGTAAATGCAGGGGCGACAGTAGGCCCCACATACTGTACCATAATGTCTCTACAGGAGAGTCTTACAGTAGGCCCCACATACTGTACCATAATGTCTCTACAGGAGAGTCTTACAGTAGGCCCCACATTCTGTACCATAATGTCTCTACAGGAGAGTCTTACAGTAGGCCCCACATACTGTACCATAATGTCTCTACAGGAGAGTCTTACAGTAGGCCCCACATTCTGTACCATAATGTCTCTACAGGAGAGTCTTACAGTAGGCCCCACATACAGTGTCTCTACAGCATATTTAACTCCTTACACTTGTGGGAATTGACCTATATGGATAGGGATAAATTGAAAGGTTTCGTACAGAAGAAATATGAAATGCATAACAATGGTAGCAATTGAAAGGGAACAGTTTGGAGATAATGGGGAAATTATAAGACCAAAGGTGAGGACACAACAGTTTACTTGAGACAAGACTAAACTTTACACTTGATTTTGTGCATCTTACATTTACTGGACGTTTTGCCACATTTGATGATAACGAAATCTGAAAATATTCTGGATACATTCAGTAACATAAGACTATTCCTGGAAAATGTGGGGTAAGTGCGGAAAAATGACAGAGGTTTGGTTGAGGACTAATTGGTGTTTCCAAGAGGACACACACCTCTCTAAAGTGTGCACAGTTCCTAAGCAATTTCAATGCACTATTATGACTCAAAGAAGAGTCTTTAACTATAAAGTACTGTTTTTTTTTAGCTCTCCTAGCTGTGCTGTTGAGGAACTAGAGCAAGCACACTTGTAGTTGTTTCATTTGGACCACAATCCTGCATATCGGCCATTACACAATTACTGTTGTTGAGCTCTGACATCACGTATAGCATGTTACTGTACATCCACTACATTCCAAATCTTCCATTTTCAACCCATATATGGGTAGAAGGGCAAAGGGTTAACAAATGTATATAAAGTCGGAAGTTTACATACACCTTAGCCAAATACATTTAAACACCAGTTTTTCACAATTCCTGACATTTAATCCTAGTAAAAATTCCCTGTCTTAGGTCAGTTAGTATCACCACTTTATTTTAAGAATGTGAAATGTCATCACATTCCCAGTGGGTCAGAAGTTTACATACACTCAATTAGTATTTGGTAGCATTGCCTTTAAATTGTTTAACTTGGGTCAAACATTTCGGGTAGCCTTCCACAAGCTTCCCACAATAAGTTGGGTGAATTTTGGCCAATTCCTCCTGACAGAACTGGTGTAAATGAGTCAGGTTTTTAGGCCTCCTTGCTCGCACACACCTTTTCAGTTCTGCCCACAAATTTTCTATAGGATTGAGGTCAGGGCTTTGTGATGGCCACTCCAATACCTTGACTTTGTTGTCCTTAAGCCATTTTGCCACAACTTTGGAAGTACGCTTGGGGTCATTGTCCATTTGGAAGATCCCAAAAATCCCGCCTTATCTCAACTCGCTGGTCACCATAGCAACACCCACCCGTAGCATGCGCTCCAGCAGGTATATTTCACTGGTCACCCCCAAAGCCAACACCTCCTTTGGCTGCCATTCCTTCCAGTTCTCTGCTGCCAATGACTGGAACGAACTGCAAAAATCCTTGAAGCTAGAGGTTCCTATCTCTCCGATCTCCCTCATCTCCCTCAACTTTAAGCATCAGCTGTCAGAGCTGCTTATCGATTACTGCACCTGTATATAGCCCTTCTGTAAATAGCCCACTCTTCTACCTCATCCCCATATTTATTATTTTCGCTCATTTTGCACTCCAGTATCTCTATTTGCACATCATCATTTGCACATCTGTCACTCCAGTGTTAATTCTAATTTGTAACTTATTTCGCCACTATGGCCTATTTATTGTCCTACCTCCCTAACCTTACTGCATTTTGCACTACATTTGCACACTCTGTATATAGATTCTCTATTGTGTTATTGACTGTACGTTTGTTTATTCTCATGTGTAACTCTGTGTTGTTTTTTGTCTCACTGCTTTGCTTTGTCTTGGCCAGGTCTCAGTTGTAAATGAGAACTTGTTCTCAACTGGCCTACCTGGTTAAATAAAGGTGAAATAAAACAAATAAAAAAACATTTGCGACCAAGCTAACCAAACTTCCTGACTGATGTCTTGAGATGTTGCTTCAATATATCCACATAATTTTCCTTCCTCATGATGCCATCTATTTTGTGAAGTGCACAAGTCTCTCCTGCAGCAAAGCACCACCACAACATGATGCTGCCACCCCCGTGCTTCACGATTGGGATGATGTTCTTCGGCTTGCAAGCCTCCCCCTTTTTCAACCAAACATAACGATGGTCATTATGGCCAAACAGTTCGATTTTTGTTTCATCAGACCAGAGGACATTTCTCAGAAAAGTATGATCTTTGTCCCCATGTGCAGTTGCAAACTGTAGTCTGACTTTTTTATGGCGGTTTTGGAGCAGTGGCTTCTTCCTTGCTGATTGGCCTTTCAGGTTATGTCGATATAGGGCTCATTTTACTGTGGATATAGATACTTTTGTACCTGTTTCCTCCAGCATCTTCACAAGGTCCTTTGCTGTTTTTATGGGATTGATTTGCACTTTTCGCACCAAATTACACTTTTTTTCTGAGGTCTTGGCTGATTTATTTTGTTTTTCCCATGATGTCGAGCAAAGAGGCACTGAGTGGAAGGTAGGCCTTGAAATACATCCACAGGTACACCTCCAATTGACTCAAATTATGTCAATTAGCCTATCAGAAGCTTCTAAAGCCATGAATTTTCTGGAATTTTCCAAGCTGTTCAAAGGCACAGTCAACTTAGTGTATATAAACTTCTGACCCACTGGAATTGTGATATAGTGAATTATGAAGCAATCTGTCTGTAAACAATTGTTGGAAGAATTACTTGTGTCATGCACAAAGTAGATGTCCTAACCGACTTGCAAAAACTATCTGTGGAGTGGTTGAAAAATGAGTTTTAATGACTTCAACCTAAGTGTATGTAAATTTCTGACTTCAACTCTATGCCATTTAGGGGACACCTTTATCCAAAGCGACTTATTGCATCCATTTTCTTTTTTATTACATATGGGTGGTCCCGGGAATCCAACCCAACTTTCAGGCATTGCCAGCACCAATATACACCAACTAAGCTACAGAGGACCACCAGGTGCCTCTTGTAAAAGAGTCTAATAACACAATCAGACATCCTCATCATGAATTACATATTCTAATTACAATTTGAATCCTCAAAGTGAGAAGCTACTATAAAGGTAACTGTTTCAGACAATGGAATGGTAGGGAAAGACAAAGAAAATACTGTAACCTTGAAATATCATCAACATGTTGACGTCTCACTATAAAGCCATCATAATTGACCCTGGTTAATAATGATATCATTGGGATGTTTATCAGAGCCCAGCCATAGGGCCTTCATTACATCTCTGTAGCATAGGGTTAGAGAGGAGCTCCCTACTCAGCCCTGTTTGGACACATGATGAATGAGCCTGAGATAGACTGCTGCCATTGGAGACTGGAGAGCAGAGAGAGCTAGAGGATGATGAATAATGGCTCTGTGGTCTCTTTCCCCACAGGAAGCTCCTATTCCAGTACAAAGGGAGAGAGTTGACAACCCAGAACCAACCCTCAACACAGAACCATACCTTTCTATCCACAGCCAGTGACAGAACCATGCCTTTCTATCCACAGCCAGTGACAGAACCATGCCTTTCTATCCACAGCCAGTGACAGAACCATGCCTTTCTATCCACAGCCAGTGACAAACAGAAGTAAACATCACCTGCTTTAGGCAAGACTCAAAGTTTCCCAAACCACCTTAGTTGGGGGATGAGTGAAACTACATCATAAAAGTCAAAACTCTTTCTCCCTCGCAGTCTCTCTCTCTCCGTCTCATTTTCTGAATAAGGATTAAAACTCTCGGTGGAAAGTGAAACGCTCCGCAAGGATGCTGAAAAATTAAGGCTTTCAGTGAGAAACGCCAGGAAAAAAAACAAATGGCACGTTTGCAAATTAACTTTGACTGCTCAACAAGGAGCGCGTGTTGACAAGGGAGAGCACTGATCTGATTTACTGACATAGGCATAGGGAGAGAGAGACAAAACAAATTTAATCATCTTTTCCATCAAGAGGAAATCTTAGCCCTTTTCCTCCACAAAGACCCCCCTGGCTTAAATCAATTGCAAACAAACCTGATTCTGCAGCAGCGAGCGAGAGACACAGGAGGGAATAAACAGTATCTTTCTATTTAATTCAGCGCTGGGCTAGGGGAAAGCAAAACCTTCATCCATCACTTTCATGTTGCTCAGAAGGCAGCGGTAACTCTGAACACACAACTGGAGTGACACTGACTGTAGTACGTTTACCACCTGCAATACACTTGACATCTCCTTATGTATTTATGATCACGCTTCACCTTTTATTGTTGCTTACTGTTAGTCTACGACTCTGAAGTGTTGCTCATGCGAGCGAGGAGAGAGAGAGAGAGAGAGAGAGAGAGAGAGAGAGAGAACCCTTGAGGTTTATTTACTGTCTCACTCTCTATCACAACCTGTCTCTAATCATCAGGCCCTCAGTAAATAAATACAGTACAACACAGCCACTACAACAAGAGCTGTCGAGCCACACTGTGGCTGCCTGCCACAACAAGGGGATTCCTTCTCTAGTCTTTTGGGAACAGTGTTCATCAACCCTGGTCATGGAGAACCACATTTTTGTTCTAGCCTAGCACTAACTAACACCAGATAGAATTAATTAACGGCTGATTAGTTGACTAGATGTGTCAGGGCTCAAATGTGCACAGGAGCAGTCTGTGTCAACACTATAGTCTACCAGGAGGTGGGAGTCTGTAACGAACAGTATATGCCAGTCTGCCTATTGTGCCCTGCTGAGTGAGTTAGACAGGACATGAATATGCCACCAGTGATGAAGGACATAGTCTAGCCAGTGATGCCCATGGCTTTTTTTTTTCTCTCTCTCTCTCTCTCTCTCTCTCTCTCTCTCTCTCTCTCTCTCTCTCTCTCTCTCTCTCTCTCTCTCTCTCTCTCTCTCTCTCTCTCTCTCTCTCTCTCTCTCTCTCTCTCTCTCTCTCTCTCTCTCTCTCTCTCTCTCTCTCTCTCTCTCTCTCTCTCTCTCTCTCTCTCTCTCTCTCTCTCTCTCTCTCTCTCTCTCTCTCTCTCTCTCTCTCTCTCTCTCACCACTCAGACCACCTCCCTCCATCCCATATTCAGTCATTAAGACTCTCTACGCTTCCTCACCCCCTTCCCTTCCTCAAAAATAATCTCAGCAGTTTTTTGTCCATACACTAATAATTCAATTTAGCAGGCCCAGTGCTGTGGCTGCCATTAGTTTTGAGGAAGTGATTTAAGATTGATGACTTGTGTCCCCCCCGGGAGTCTGTTTCGAGGTGGGGGGGACCTGGCGATGGCCGGGTGGCAGCGCTGGAACAGGCATGGGAGTCAAGAGAATTAAAGTTCTGAATAGATTTTCTCAAAATATGAGCTGACTAATGTGACAAGTTGCAGCTGTGAGCGACTCAGTGCCGGAGCCGTGCCCGTCTCCTCCAGGGTCCTCAGTTTGACATGGGGCCCCCCTTCTTACACACACACACACACACTCTCTCGCACAAACGGTCACACATATACACACACACAGCCTCTGCCACCGCCTGTGACACAGTGCAGCACAAAGCTGCTCACCCATCAAACTCCAGTCAGTGACACAAATTACAGCAGAGGACTGAGTGAGGGAAGCAAGGCTGGGCCTGGCACCTCACACGCACCGCTCAGCTCAGCTCCTACAGTACACCGGGCCACGGCTACACCGCTGACAAGGAACGGGTCACTACGGTGGCATTGGTGAATAATTCAACAGAAAACAGACAGGGAGAGAGAGAGACAGAAAGAGTGAGAAAGAGTGAGGAGGGTAGAAGAAAGGGGGGGGGGTTAGAGGCAGAGAGAGAGAGATCGAGAGAGCACATAATACATATATAGAGAGAGGAGGGAGTACACATCAATCTGAAAATGCACACCTTGTCAGAGTACTGTAGGCTACTATCAAAAACATGATGAACCGTCTAAAGGTTGCTGTATGTTGTAAAGCACCATGGACGGCATTAAACTTTTCTACTTTTGTAACATGTTGATACTGTATATTGCTATTGCTATAAACGACAGAAATTCTATTGAGAAACAGACAAAGATTTTAAATCTCAGTTCTCAACAGTGAAAATAAACTGTCTGCATTTGTTTCTCGGAAAGAAAATACCAGGCCGTTCTAGTAGACTGAATTACTCTTTTAATCAAGTGTTTTGCATCTCAATGTCCCAACTGGCAAAAAGTCACAAAAGGGGCCATTTTATATACGGTCTGGCAATTCATTTACAAATGAAAAAAAAAAACAGGGGCTCCTGATGAGTGAACGTTGGAATTGAGTTTCACGCTCCAATGCAGCCTTTAAGACAAAGCACCTCAGGAGATAATTACAGTGTCAAGCATCCGTCGCGCAAGCATGTGACGATTGGCCAATATTTAGCTTTAATTAAATCAAAGGCAGAAATGTAATTTCTCCTGAGTGATCTTTACACAGAGGCCGATTCGGAAAAAAACAACAAAGCGGTGGGTTGGTTAATGCCTTTTCTTTGTTTTGGCCCCAATGTTCGTGAGGTAGAAGAAGCAAATGCAGAGAGTTAGACCACTCTTATACACCTCATGAGGAACAGCGGGATTCTAACTGTTGTGGTGTGTTTACGTGTGTGGAAAATAGACTTAAATTAGCCGTACACAATTTAAAATGATGTCTTGCAGCATTTCAAGTGAATGCAGTAATAGGCTAAGCACTGGGGATAAGTAATTTACCATGTGAAAGTTGCAGATTTTGACAAAACAATGTACAGTAAAGCACACAGTTACTTAGCTGTTACAGTGTCCCATAATTTTGAACTGACAATTTACAGCCAGAGTTACTGGATAGGAATGGTATACATCACCCACACTTTATAGGCTGTGAGATGGAGTAGTTATGGCATCGCTTTGCAAACTCTTCCTTTTAAGTATGTCATTACTGAAGATAATTTAAGCGCTCTTATATCCCAACACGAATTCAGTGGAAACATACTTTAACTTAGTAACTCCTCCTGTCTAGACATGAACAAGAATGGCATTCTCATATAAACACATCAATTTGTTCTCACTAGTCAACTCTTGTTGATCCTGGAGGGCCATTTTCAAAGCATTAAACAATACAGTAAAATAAAGAAAGTAGTATTGTAAGATACACAGTATGATGTTTAAGTCCATGTTAAAGTCCATCTATGTGTTAATGTTTGAGTTTGGTCATAAAGTTCGGGTAGGTCTTGATGGTTTGGAACGCACCTCGGAGGTAGTGTTTTAATATGTTGTTTAAGTAAGCTGCTTGGGGTTTGGTCTGTTTTCATTACCCAGCAGCCACTAGGCTCTGGCTCCCTAGCAGTGTCTCTCTCCAGACCAGGGAATTAAAAAAGGCCTCTCTCTGTGTTTGGACTGCAGAATGGAGAATGGGCGGGGAAAGGTCAATACAAAATTAATATGGGCATTAATATTCCTAATGCAAACTCACAACGTTGGAGCGTGTCATAGTTTTGATGGAGGTCTGCACAAAGTTTAATAATAAAACCCTGCTAGTGCCTCCATCAGATCTGTGTGGATCTTAGAGCTGAGACACCTGGGAAAGTTCAACACGCTGTTATCGTGACGATGTGTTGGGTACATTTCTAAAATGTCTTTGATGCTGTTGATGAGCAAAGTGCAGTGTTTCGTCTCAGAGCTCAGTCTCTCTTGGTTTAATTGATTGTAAAACAGTTTAAAAACTGCCTGAACTGCTGAAAGACTCAAAAGGTTGCCGGAGTGTTCAGAGATTTAATTACATTTATGATATGAGGAGGGATTTGACTATACAAATTCCTTTAAACTGAAGAAAGTTGTGTATGTAAACACAAAGTCTTGAGTTTGTCCGTTTTCAGAAAATACGTACAGAGAACTGTCAAAAACCGTATTAATTGAATTCCTTATACAGCTTATATTATACTGTAATCGCTCTGCCTGATAACAAAAATGTACATGTAAAAATGCAAGCTTCACAAACATATTACCTAAATTGTACAGTAGCAGTTGCTATATTGAATTATGACAAAACAACAACTACAAGGACTTCACACACATAAGAGATCAATGCAAAATTCAATAAAAAAACAAAGTATTTCCCTGTCACAAGAAACAGAATGGATATTTTGAGAGCAGAAACTGCACCACCTGGGCAATTTGACAAGTGTTTTGCAGTAATTATTCATGATGACAACACGCAGCAAAAAGTTAAGGCCCCCAAATTTACATTTGAGAAAAAAAGTGCAGCATGGTTGTCGTCGTGTTTTATTCATGATAAAGTGATCGCTTGGCTAGAAAACCCCCATCTGTTGTGGATGTACCTGTTATACGCTATTATTTATGAGGGTGCTTGTGTAGGAATGCACACCGCCACATGTGCACACGTAATTAATCCAGCAGACAATTAGATATTGTTTCAATTCGCAGCTGAGTGCAATTAGCATCATGGGTAGTTCACATATGTTGGCAGTGCAACGAACGGCTTAGATTAGGCACTGAAAGTGCTTGTTAAAATCTCTAACCTAAGGCCACTTGAGCAGAACTCTCCCCCTAATGATCGTCTAAATGTTGTTGGAGAAATAATCAATTTTCCCTTTGTAAGTAGTGGGTTCTGAGTTTGAATACCTGATTAACCCAATCACAGACTACTTCATTAACAATGCTCCGATTACCTCACCGCTGTCAGAATGACTCAATTACCAGGACAGGTGTTTTAAAGAAGAAAAAAACTAAAATAAACAAAGAATCTCTCAAAGCAGAAGCAGTATTCAGTTCATTTCAGTTTCCCCATGACTGAGCGCTCAGTAAAGGTCTGCTACTTTTCGGAAAGTGAATTGACAAGCTGAGGGAACTGGCCCTCGTCCAATATCCTCATCCTCTCATTTCCCCTGTTTTCCAACAGGCTCTCATGCTATTCAGTAGTGAGTGGAGCCCCATTATCTTCTCCTCACCGAGAGGTTTTCCTCGCCCAGTGACATCCATTGGAGGCCCCATTTGTGTTAGTTGGGGTAGTGGGCTAGCAGCTTGGCGAGAGAGCGCTAACTTGCTAAGCAGCAGTCCAGCTCCCATGTCTGGCTCTGCTGGGCTGTTTTGCCACAGTGGTTGTCGGGGTGATGTTTCACAGACCGCACTGACCTCCGCAATTTCCAACCGTCAATCTGACCGGAGTAGTTCTCTCCCGCTTGCCCCTTTGTAGATGTGCACATCTTTTTATTCTAAATCCATTCTCATTATTGTTCCTCTCCACTAGCCAGCAGGAAAAGCCCTGCTGAAGTTGGAGTTAATTGAGCGAGTCTTTCACACTGTATGGTCTGAGAGAGTGAGCTTGCTGGCTGGCTGTCGGCCAGAGCTCATATTTGCGTAGATTCCGGATTTAGGGCCGATCGGTCGGCCGAGGTTGTCTGCTGCCGGACTTCACTTGAGCATTCATGTCTGGGCACTTGGCGCATTCGCTCATTACCAAGCAGAGAAATGTCAGAAGGAAAACCAGGGCTTTAATGTAATCTGAACATTGAACTTCTTCCTCTTTAATGATAGGCAAACTTATTTGGCTCCTCCACACTGTGTCATGTTTAACAGCTTCACATAGCTGGAGCAAGAAAGGAAGGCCACAAGGTCTGCTGCATAATGTCAACTTGACCTAGACTAGAGCTCTGGGCAAGATATGTGGCCAGACATGTCATACTGTTCACCAAAAATGATGTAAAAGGTAAACAATTACAAAATAAACTTGTAATTAACATACTTTGTTAGTAATCACTGAACATACAGTGGCAAGAAAAAGTACATGAACCATAAATTGGTCATAAAATATGATCTGATCTTCATCTGTCACAACAATTATTTTATTTGATTTATTTAACCTTTATTTAACTAGGCAAGTCAGTTAAGAACAAATTCTTATTTACAATGACGGCCTACCGTGGACAGTGGGTTAAATGCCTTTTTCATGGGCAGAAAAAGATTTCGTACCTTGTCAGCTCAGGGATTCGATCTAGCAACCTTTCGGTTACTGGCCCAACGCATTAACCACCAGGCTACGCATTAACCACCAGGCTACGCATTAACCACCAGGCTACGCATTAACCACCAGGCTACCTGCCGCCCCAAAACTAAAATTAAACTAATAACACAAACAATTATATGTTTTCATGTCTTTATTGAAAACACTGTGTAAAACATTCATAATGCAGAGTGGGAAAAGTATGTGAACCCTTCAATTTAATAACTCCTTTGGCAGCAATAACCTCAACCAAATGTTTTCTGTAGTTGCAGATAAGACCAGGAGGAATTTTGGACTATTCCTCTTTACAAAACTAATCCAGTTCAGCAATATTCTAGGGATGTCTGGTGTGAAGCGCTCTCTTGAGGTCATGCCACAGCATCTCAAATCGGGTTGAGGTCGCTCCAGAAGGCATATTTTCTTCTGTTGAAGCCTATCTGTTGTTGATTTACTTCTGGGTTTTGGGTCGTTGTCCTGTTGCATCACCCAACTTCTGTTGAGCTTCAATTGGCGGACAGTTTGTCAATACATTTTGCAGGAGAATGTAAGGCTAACTGTTGATGATAGCACGCTGTCCAGGCCCTGAGGCAGCAAAGCAGCCCCAAACCATGATGCTCTCTCCACCATACTTTACAGTTGGGATGACGTTTTGATGTTGGTGTGCTGTGCCTTTTATTCTCCACACATAGTGTTGTGAGTTCCTTACAAACAACTCAACTTTAGTTTCCTCTGTCCACAAAATATTTTGCCAGTAGCACTGTGGAACATCCAGGTGCTGTTTTGTGAATTTCAGACGAGCAGCAATATTGTTTTTGGACAGCAGTGGCTTGTTCCATGGTGTTCTCCCATGAACACCATTCTTGTTTAGTGTTTTACGTATCGTAGACTCGTCAACAGAGATATTAGCATGTTCCAGAGACTTCTGTAAGTCTTTAGCTGACACTCTAGGATTCTGCTTAACCTCAATGAGCATTCTGTGCTGTGTTCTTGCAGTCTTCTTTGCAGGATGGCCACTCCTAGGGAGAGTAGCAACAGTGCAGAACTTTCTCAATTTCTATACAATTTGTCTTACCGTGGACTGATGAACATTAAGGCTTTTAGAGATAGTTTTGTAACCCTTTCCAGCTTTATGCCAGTCAACAATTCTTAAATCTTAGGTCTTCTGAGATCTCTTTTGTTCGCCGCATTGTTCACATCAGGCAATGTTTCTTGTGAATAGTAAACTCAAACATCTCCAATCTTGTCTGATTGATTGGACTCCAGGTTAGCTGACTGCTGACTCCAATTAGCTTTTGGAGAAGTCATTAGCCTAGGGGTTCACATACTTATTCCAACCTACACTGTGAATGTTTATTAGTTTAAGAACACTGTGTTTGTCTATTGTTGTGACTTAGATGAAGATCAGATAACATTTTATGACCAATTTATGCAGAAATTCAGGTAATCAAAAGGGTTCACATAATTGTTCTTGCCACTGTAGTCCTATATACCTACTTTATTAGTGAGGCCTAACTCCATTTCAGTCGGTCACAACCTACCACCAAATGAGAAATCCGATCCTCCCTGGCCAGATCCCTATTTTCCCTCCTTCCATCCTCCTTTAGGGGACCAGAGATTAGAGAACGTGAGAATTTGGTTAATAGTCTCACTTACCAACATTCCACCATAGCGTTTGATTCACTTTGAGTCTATCTATTTATTGCTCTAAACTCTGAGTGGAGTGGTGGTTCTGTAGCCTGAGGCAGAGGAAGCAATAATGTGAACCCCGGAGAGCTATTCACAGGGAAGAGCAAGCCTACCGACCAGAGAGAGATTTTCTCCTCCACTGTTCTCCGCTAGGGCGTTGGGGAGCCTAAACGGAGGAGGATATCGCTTATTAAACCATCTGCTTGATGCTAATTAGATTATCTGCGATAAAGAGAAGGAGTTTTCTTTGTACATTTTAATGAGATGATGTGTCAGGCAATTGGCGAGAGAGAAGTGCTGAAGATGGATGTCATTTCTTTTTGGGGCGGAAAGTTTGGTTTGAGACTCAGGATTTTCAGGTGAAAGTGTAAAAATGAACAGATGTGGAGGAGTGATTAATAGTGGAAACATCTTGGCTACAAGAACAAAGAAAAGAGGAAGTTGGATTATGGTAGTGGCTCCTTTAACTGCATGGGCATAAAAAGACTACCCTCTGTTCGCTACTGACATGTTTGACACAATCATTTAAGCAGTTTTACTAATGTCCCTCTCAGCCAAGGCTGAATGTTTTGAAGCATTCAACCTAATCAAGAAATTGATTTTGAAAGCATTAATGATAGGATTCCAATTAAGAGCGTAACATTGGATTCTTAGCTTAGTCTCTGTCTGCATCTGAACTTTTTTTCCCTAAAGTAGCCTGTTCAAATGTAGTGCACTACATAGGGAATAGGGTGTCATTTGGGACACACTAGTCTCTAACCAGCAGATAGAGTTCAGTGGTAAGGATATTCTTAGAGGGCCCCACAACTAATGAGAGAGAGACTATTGATTAGGGGCTGTCACCAGAGAAGAAAATAAAAGTACACATTCAATAAACGGACTTCATATCCCGTTCAACTAGTGTAAAGGTTAAGTGCTGAGGAATATTGCAAAGATCAATAATTGACTGCAACTTCATGTATGGTTGGTGTGGATAGCCTATATCATCATCATCTCATCTCATCTCCAAGCCAAATGCCACATCTGCTCTGAATGCCACTTGGTGCAATCTGTTTGATGCATATGTTTAAAGCAAACCAAAATAGCATGGTTTACATTTACGGTTCATATGATTTATACAGAACACTCCATAGCGCACTATAATAAACTAATAAAGTCATCACCAGCCATCAACGCGGCTTGAGTATGAATTGGAGCTTATTCAAAGTTAATAACCACAAACATAACCACATATTCTCCCTTTCCAATAAATAACAAACTCAATTTCCTCACAGTTAATGGCGAGAGAGCGGCTCCTTAAGCAAGACAAATGAAGGGTTTGCAGCGCACAGTAACAACATTAACTGGCTAATTAAGCAACAATAGAGGGTTGCTGCCACTTTTCACAATAATTACGCAATGTAGTTTAATGAAAAGGTTAACTATGCGGAAGGAATAGGATGTCTGAGATGTCTGTTTCTGTGCAACGCGGGGGCGGTTGGTTCCCAACAAACACTTTTCCCTATTTGTCTCCCTGTTAACCAGGCCCAGTTAGAGTTATATGATCTAGTATTCTCCTATTGTATCTTAATGGATATTATATCCAATATCCACTTCACAGATGAGTGCACTATTACAATGAAGAGAGAAATAGAGTCTCTCTTATTGTATGTGTCCCCGAGCAGAGAAACTGGCCATACGGTAATTCTTGCAAATGCCAGATGGGCTGGTCCATCATTAGCCCAGTGGGACCGACTAAATTGGGCAAAATTATAATTATTTGGCTAATAATGAGGGACTTGAGAGGAAAACAATTGGCCAATGTGGGGGCCTCTAGGAAAAAAATGGGCCGGTATATTAGAAATGCCTGGACCGATTTCTGGTTCCAGTCCGTCCCTGGCCCCTAGTATCACTGAGACGTCTGGGATATTCAAAGAAGCAAAACTAACATATAAGCTTGTACTCCAGTAAAATGTTGGTCATCTAGCATAATATTAGTCATACATAACCCCAAAACCACAATATTATATACAGTACTGAGCAACACCATTTCCCTCTTTTAATTGGTAAGAAAGCTTTACTATGAATTCTCAGTTTGACTACCTAACCCTTAGAAACACATCAGCAACCGCACCCTTGATCTCTAGTCTAGACTAAAGTAATACAAGGTATCTTGCTTCTAGTAACATCTATGTCCATAGGCTCCTCAGGCAATACCCTATTTATCTTGACTCAATGTTGTCCTCATAAATGATTACTTTAATACCCCAGATAGACCCACCGAACCTGGGGCGACCGATCACACCAAACCACACACACCCATTACATATGACCTGTTGGTCAGCTTATACATTCAGAATACGTCTTCTAATATCTGTATATTCATTGAGGGACTCATCTTAAAGTGAGAGTGAATGAGCTCTCAGCTCAGCTCCTGTGTAACTGTGAGAGAGGCGTGTCAGGGCTGGACCACAGAGTGGGCATACAGTGAATACAGACCGTTATAGTACTGTAGTAGCCACTCCTGCTGCTCTATGGAAACACAATTAACGATAGTCACCATGGTGTGAGGTGTAGATGGATATCCTGTATGCGTACATTTGCATACACTAAGGCCTTAAATATTCCATTAATTGGTCATGTAAATGCCCTTGAGGGGGCCAGACCGCAGACATAATCAGGCAAGGTTGCTAGCTAGCTGCACTACCCTAGCGATGTCCTTTCATATGTGACAGAGGAGACACACAGACAGACCTCCAAAAACCTTACCTCCATTCTGTTCTCTCACCACGCGACCAACAGAAAATTAGTGTACATATTTTGGGGTTTCATATGAAACCTGTTTTCTACATTTTCCCACGTTGCATCTGTGACATGCTCGTGAACAGGGTTTATATGAACAGAGGTCACCCTCCAACCGCTAGGTTATATGCTTCCCCCAACCCCATTGGTCCTATGAAAGCTGGGGAATATGGGGAACATGGGATGGAGCACATGTGGGTGGATGCTGATATAAATCTAAAAAGGACAGGGAGACCAGAATGTCTGTGTGGTTGACCTTTGGCTTGCAAGCCCCCCACTTTTTCCTCCAAACATAACAATGGTCATTATGGCCTAACAGTTCTATATTAGTTTCATCAGACCAGAGGACATTTCTCCAAAAAGTACGATCTTTGTTCCCTTGTGTAGTTGCAAACTGTAGTCTGGCTTTTTTATGGCAGTTTTGGAGAAGTGGCTTCTTCCTTGCTGTGCGGCCTTTCAGGTTATGTCGATATAGGACTCGTTTTACTGTGGATGTAGAAACTTTTGTAGCTGTTTTCCCCAGCATCTTCACAAGGTCCTTTGCTGTTGTTCTGGTATTGATTTGCGCTTTTCGCACCAAAGTACGTTCATCTCTAGGAAACAGAACACGTTTCCTTCCTGAGAGGTATGACGTCTGTGTGGTTCCATTGTGTTTATACTTGCGTACTATAGTTTGTACAGATGAATGTGGTACCTTCAGGTGTTTGGAAATTGCTCCCAAGGATGAACCAGACTTGTGGAGGTCTTGGCTGATTTCTTTAGATTTTCCCATGATGTCGAGCAAAGAAGCACTGAGTTTGAAGGTAGGCCTTGAAATACATCCACAGGTACACCTCCAATTTAAGTGTATGTAAACTTCCGACTTCAACTGTATCTGTTTACTTGAACTCTGAAAAGCATTTATTTGGGCTGCAATCTGAGGTGCAGTTAACTCTTAAGAACATATCTTCTGCAGCAGAGATAATTTTGGGTCTTCTTTTCCTGTGGCGGTCCTCCATGAGGGCCAGTTTCATCATAGCTTGATGGTTTGATGGTTTTTGTGACTGCACTTGAAGAAACTTTAAAAGTTCTTGAAATTTTCCGGCTATCCTCTGTATACCACCCCTAACTTGTCACAACACAACTGATTGGCTCAAACACATTGGCTCAAACACACAATCAATTCCACAAATGAACTTTTAACAAGCCACACCTGTTAATTGAAATGCATTCCATGTGACTACCTCATCAAGCTGGTTGAGAGAATGCCAAGAGTGTGCAAAGCTGTCATCAAGGTAAAGGGTAGGAATTTGAATAATCTAAAATATATTTTGATTTGTTTAACACTTTTTTGGTTACTACTACATTCCATATGTGTTATTTCATAGTTTTGATGTCTTCACTATTATTCTACAATGTAGATAATAGTACAAATAAAGAAATTTGACTGGTACTGTACATCTGAGATTACATTTAGAACAAAGTAAATCAACAAATTGAATTAGAAACAGAGGATTATTTAAGAATGAAAGAGTGTAATTTCCAACGACAGATTTCAAACCTTCTACATACACCCACTCTATGCGCCACAGTGTGCTAGGGCATTTTATTTTTATACGTTTTATTTATTTAAGAAAAAACTGCTACTGAAGAAGATCAAGATGTGAAAAACAAATCATAGTTTAATAATGCAACTCTTTGCATTTGTACATATTGTATAAGAGTTAATTATTTAGTTAACAAACTGACAAAAAAAATCCATTAGTGTTTTTCAACAAGAAACAAGAAATGACTCTGAGCATACGGGTTAGGGGCGATACTTTATTGGTGACGAGTTAAAAAATGTATGAAACAAAAATATTTAGATTTTTTTCAAAGACGGGGAGGATGCAAATCTCCGACGATGAGGCTTAAATGGAAGGTGTCTTTTTAAAAAATGGATGCGCTGCACAAAGCATTCCCTTAGCAAGCGTTTGAGAGCTTTTTGCCATGAATTTATTATGAAAATGTTGGTTGACAAATAGGAAAACATAAATATTAAAAGCATTTACAACATTTTACTTTATGAGTTGACACATTTAATATGCTGACTAAAAGCTTGCCACAGTTCTCAATTACTCTCCCTCTCTCGCTGTGTGCTAGAATCTTAAAGATGCATTCCGCACGCACAGACTCACTCACTTTGAAAAACATTCTTGTAGCTTAAGGGTTCATAAATACGCTTGCATTACGTAGATAAGATGCTGCTGCTTTGCATATAATACAGATTCAAAACATGCACTCATTGCGTTCATCAAACCGCACGGCTTATTAGCATGGAAGTAGCATTAAGCTTTAATACAGAAAAACCCTAAGAGGCCTAAACACAAACCAAAGTCTAATTCCTCACAAACAGGCACAAAGCAAGACAGCACACAAAGGCAGCCGACACACAAGATTACCATTAATTTGCTCTCAAACGCTATACACACACACACACACACACACACACACACACACACACACACACACACACACACACACACACACTACTGTACGCTTCAAATGGAAGGAACTAAGCAGATGTTGACTGAAAATATCGATAAGCAAATGTTGGTTTATTATTCTTCCATATGTGCAATAATAAAGAAAATACAGACACTAAAACTAGAACATTGTAGAGTAAAATATGACAAAATCAAATTATTTTCTAAGAGTGTGTACACAAAATTGCTGGGCAGAATTAAAATGTTCACTAGGTTTCTCTTGTGCTATACTGGGAATACCAGAGCTTACATCTGAAACAGCAGGGAACCACCTGACACTTTTACATTCCCGACACACTCAAAAACAAGCTACCACTTTACAGAAACAGAGGGCTTGTCAAAAAAAAAAAGTGAGAGGGAACGATAAATAGCGCTGCGACCGCGGTGATTGAACATTGTTTTCTGAAGATCATAGTCCCAAAATCACACCTGACATTTCAAACACTGAAAGCTACCCACATATATTCAGTCTCTCTCTCCCCTCCGTCTCTCTCTCCAGGGTGCTGGGTTATTAATGAGTCAGCCACATAAAAAGCATCTGTGTGACTGGGAGTGTCAGCCATCAAAAAGTCTGTTTTGAACCGTCTCTGTGCATGTTAGAGAATTATTCTCTTTTATAAGGACAAGAGACAATCAGTGATTGCCAGGGCTTTCAAATGACCAGACCTTGAAGCCTCATTCGCAGACACACTGTATGAATATTGTATGCAAAGTGTAGGAAGTTTGGTTGACTAGAGGGAGAGGCTTGAAGACTGGAAGACATTGGTGCTCGTAATGACTGTTTGCTAAGAAAATAGTGTGTGTTTTGCGGTACAGAGTATGTGTGTTCGTGACATATTATATTTCCTGTAATTAATTGGATAGACCGATACAACAGCCACAGGTGAATTTTTTTAACGGTTTTTATCATGTGTTTACCACCAGATTATACTGAAACACAGACAGTTAAGGAACTCTCCTTGCCTATTGGCAGCAGCCTCTAATGTGCTAGTGATGGCTGTTTAACAGTCTGATGGCCTTGAGATAGAAGCTGTTTTTCAGTCTCTCGGTCCCAGCTTTGATGCACCTGTACTGACCTCGCCTTCTGGATGATAGCGGGGTGAACAGGCAGTGGCTCGGGTGGTGTAGGTGTCCTGGAGGGTGGGTAGTTTGCCCCTGGTAATGCGGGTGGTGCAGTTGCCGTACCAGGCTGTGATACAGCCCGACAGGATGCTTTCAATTCTGCATCTGTAAAAGTTTTTGAGGGTTTTAGGAGTCAAGCCAAATTTCTTTAGCCTCCTGTTGCACCTTCTTCACAACACTGTCTGTATGGGTGGACCATTTCAGTTTGTCAGTGATGTGTACACCAAGGAACTTGAAGCTTTTCACTTTCTCATTTACATTTAGTAGACACTCTTATCCAGAGCGACTTACATATATTTTCATACTTTTTTCATACTAGTCCCCCATGGGAATCAAACCCACAACCCTGGCGTTGCAAGCACCATGTCTACCAACTGAGCTACATATAGAGGGGTGCCACAACAGGTGTGACTTTCCCTGCCACTGACACAGAGAAACATTACATTATACACTGAGACCTCTCACTATGTGATCTTCCCAGTGCCTCCCTGGACTAATAACAAATAATGGGGGAACTCTGAAAAGGGTTTCTGTCAGAGCAACAGTGACAGCCCAGAATCATATCCCCTCCACCAAACACACAGACCTTTTCACCTCCAACACTCTAAAACAGCATACAGGAAACCCTTTGAATAAGAAATACTTGAGAGTTTCAAACAACTTCCTGCAGGGTGTGCCAGCGGAAAACCCAATCGAGCAAACAATGTTGATGTGGGAGAGGATAGATACTATATGTGGAGGATGCCGTAGTGAATAACAGATGGAGCACATTGGCTTCAAGAAGAGAATATGCTGAGGTCTGCAACTCTAGCGGCTCAAATCTGTGTACAGTGCTGTCAAGAGGGGTGTCTGCCTGTTACACAAACAGAGTGAGATGTCAAGGCGGCGGTAGAAGCACTGAACCAAAGATAAATCCTCTGTAAGGCCATGCTATCATCTCCGGTCTATGATGACAAAGTAGAGCATACCTTCTCTCAACATATGCATGTTGCCAAAAAGCCTCTTTCCCGTCGTTAACATTAACATTATACCCTCCTGGAGGACGACCAATGACCAGAATGGGCCTAAAGTACACGCAACGTAGATCAGGGTGGCATATATTTCACTCCACTCCTAGACAGCTGTGGGTTTGATGGGCGCCAGGAATGGGGCCATTTTAGTAGTTTATGTGTCCATCGCTTGCCGATATGTAATACTCGGTTACAGTCGGGCTCAAACATGACAGAAAATCATTAGCCACTATAGGCTGTTAACTGTCACATGAATGATTGAAGAAGCAGCGAGGCGTCCAGTTTTGTGTGGCAGTTAAACATCTGTCTTTTCAAACGGGACCCCGCCGAGACCTATGACGAAGCAGCTTGGAGGAGGGCCACTCTCACCTTCAGACAGGGAAACCTGGTCTGCCATACTGCATGGTGATCAGGGGGATCGAAAGGGTCAAGTGGAGCATATGGCGTCTAGTTTATACATGAGCTTGAGTCTCTTTAAATACAAGCTGATTGGTAAAGCAAAAGGCCAGCCTGTGACAGTGAGACCAGACACCAGTGTCTGTTCAGAGATCAGAAAGCCTGGCTGGGTTGGTTTCTATGTACCATAACGAATATACGTAGAACAGCGATTCACCAAACAAACATTCAACTCAATCTGATACCAACTGAACTGTAAAAAATTATTATAATAAAAAAAGGGGCCATCAACAGGAAAAACAGAATGTCTCATTTTTCACCTGGAAGGAGATAATAGGTTTGAATCAACGCTTAAAAGCAGAGCCTGTTTTTCTGGGGGTTCCAACCAGATTCAGCCAGGTTCCTGGGGTTTCAACCAGATTCAAATCTCCTCTGACATTGAAGACTGCCAGCTATCATTTTTCGCCCTCAGTCCAGATGAGCTCCTCTGCTCTCGATGGTTTTATAAACCCCTTCAACTGAGATGACATTCATCACCTTGTTTAGCCACTATGTAACATATACTGTGGCGGACTGGCGGTGGGGGTATTTTCCACGGAGCAGAGTGAAGCACAATCTCCATAGGATTCCCCAGTGTCCTCTCAGCTCTCTGTGAGAAGGGCCTAGCTGCTTCACAGACATGCAGACTGAGGGTCTCTAGGGGAGGCCCAGCCTGTCAAAGAGGACTGACTACAGAGACCATTATTTAAGATAACTTTCCCTTTCACCAGTCTCTCTCCATTCATTAAGGTCGTTACTGTTAAATGTTTTTTTCTCACCCAAAGACAGTAAGAAATACATGAAAGGGGAAAAGGTAGGAAATTGTCGAATTATAAATTAAGCCTCTGCTGCTTCAATTATTTGCTTCATTTCATAATAAGATGTGGTTAATTATTCAAGGAGGTTAATTATAACTAGGTTAATGACATTCTAATAAAATGGACTGAGACATTTTCCTTCAGTTTATATTACACTTACATATAGTACTGTATATGAACTAAATATTTTCTTAAATTAAATCTGTAATTGTTATAATAATGTTATAATAATAATAATAATAATAATAATATCTTACTACCATGAAACTTGAAGGCATGCATGCTGAAGCCATTTAAAATACAAATTTAAAAAAAGATATATGTCTCTCAGGCATCTTTTAAAAGCCAACAACAATAGTAACAACAGATGCCTCTCTGGTAGTACAGTATACTCAGTCCCGCTCCCTCTGGTGTGAGGCCAATTCATTTCTAGAAGTGGATCTGAAATTACACACAATGCACTCAGGGTGGGTGTGTGTATGCATCTGTGTGACAAACAAGCACTCGTTCGTTCAGTGTATCCGCTTGGCACTGCAGCCCTACGAGGCATGATTACCAGAACCAGAGTGATCCTTCAGCTCTCTGCCTGACACACTCGTGCCCCCCCCCACCCCCCTTACTTCCCAGGTTTTTTTTATATTGCCAGTGTGTTTTATTTACTCCTAGTGACGCGTCCGTCTCTGTAATGTGTCTGCCTGCCAGGCTTATAAATAAAGCTGTTTTTCTTTTTACGGTGCCCGTGCCGTTTACAGCTAATGTGTCTTCATCCCTGCTGCTATTTATCAGCCTCTCTAGACGTCCGCTGGTTGGATGAGAGGAGGCCCAATACTCTATTCCATCACAACTATTTCTGCACTGAGGTGAATGTGGTTGATGTAGGGTTGTGGTGTCAGGGCAGTTTTCACTCTAGATCAGTACATTCACAACAACGGACAGGGTTTGGAGCATTGGTTGTCAAAGCTTTGGCGACTAAAAGTGTGGCTTCTCCGCTGTGAAAGTGGCCGAACTTATGAACCAACTTGCTAAATTTAAATGTCTTTCAAAGTCTTATGTTACACCGTAAAGTCTCACTTCTTTACTCTGATAGAGGCACAGGAGGCTAGCCACACTGAGTAAAAGATTCCTAATACTCCCCTCCTGCTGGAGTTCACGCAGACATGCTTGGTTTCAACCACCTTATTAAAACAAAAAAACGAGAGCGAGAGAGAGAGAGAAAACGTTACGTTGTAATTCATGACACTTGTGCACGTCCTCGAATTCCTTTTTCAAACACTTATCTTTCCTTGCCATAATGGATGTCAGATCCTCTGATGTAGCTCGAGTAGGAGCCTCTCACACCGAATAAGGTCTCACTCTTCCCCGCGTTTGAAGCGATCACTCAACGTCATTCTGTGTTGTTTGACATCAAAAGAGGGAAGGAAGACACCGGCATCACCTGCCGAGAGCTCCAAACGGTTGAAGCTAAAATATCTTCAAATCACTTGTCCAAGACATTTCCCCCTATTAAAGCTGACTCCATGCAGGCTTAAAGACTGAGAGGCCGTTTACATGAGCTAAGCAAGACGCAGTGTTACAGATTGGAGATCATACAGTAGACCAGGCGATGCTTTAGAACAGCCTGCAGTGACATGATGCCATTTAAAGAGAACCTGTTATAATGCCAAGAAGAGGACCTGATGCTGCCGATACACAAGATGCCAATAGAGCTCCTTATAAAATCCCCCATCACTGGAAAGCTGGGAGATTTTAAACTTAAAAGTCAGGGAAATCACTGGCAATCAGGCTATACCTGGGATAGATAATCCCTGCTATGAAATCTCACTCTGTAAACCAAAGAGTGCAGATTATTTGAGAACACAGGCAGACTGAAAGATGTCATTAATGTCCAGTACATGGGCATTGTGTGATAAGATAAAACAAATCACTGTTGGTTCTATCAAGTAGTTCCACAGGAGAGATCGGAGAGATACTGTGGCACTACATACAGTACCAGAATTACATCATATCACACATCTGCAGTAAAAGGATGTGAACGATGATAACCAAGAGAACTCCTGTATATTTTAGTCTTTGTCTCATCTCCTCCCTGAGGTTCCCTCACCACCGTCTACCATGGGACACTGCCTGCTCTGCTCTGTCTCTAGCTCTCCTAATGGAAGAATTAACACTTCTTGTTAAGGTTGGCTGTTAACATAACCAGCCAAGGTATTGTCGTCTTGTTCCTGAATTAGAGTCAGACAGAAATGCTTCAACATCCCGGCACTCTGAAGAGAGCGATAGTGTGTGTGTGTCTGTCTGTGTGTGTGTTTGTGTGTGTAAGCACGCATGTACATGTGTGTGTTATTCCTAACGATGCGGCTGTGGGACACGGCAGGGGGATGCTGGAGTGCTTGCTAGGTGTTTTTTGGGGGTGAGTTGGTAATCTCGGCAGATCGTGTTTTCCACCTCTCAGATGAAGCAAAGCAGCTTTGGCAGCCACGCGTTTCATCTCAGACACTGGGGTCCAAAACAAAGAGAAAATGATTGATTGGATGATTAATTATTTAGAGACAGAGGGCTGTGGAATGAACAGGCAGTAGTGAAGAGCAGGCAGGCAGACCGGTTCATCTCTCCCGCTCTCCTTAAAGATTGGATTACAAAAAAAAGTTGGCCCTAATTGTACTAATGTGTGTCATCACAAATTTGCAGAAATCAAATATTGATGTGGACGTGGCGACACAGCTGTGGCTGTGTGACACTGGGCTGTGAGGCATTGTCATAAGGATCTATAGGATGTTTGAAGCTATAGCGGTTATGCTGTACCACAGAGATAGTGACATGCATGCACACACCATCTTCTCCCAGCTATACACACCTGCCTCTCGTCACTTTTTACAACAGCACATAGATACGCATAAACATTTATATTTACCTGAAAACTTTTAGAAAGTGGAATGAAATATAAACCTCAACATTGTAAAAATAACTCACATCAAGCAAACGAGCAATACCCCCACCACTGTTAATACCTCATTCAACCACAGGGGGCGCTGATGTAATGTGCTTGCCAAGAGAGAGAGAGAAAGGGAACATGGACTATGAGGCATGGCTACTGAGATGAGCACAGCTTGCTTTTTTTCAATATCCCCTCCTCATGAAATTTCATTTTGGATTGTAAATGTACAGTAATTTACAATCATAAATGTGTAATGGGCCCCTGAATCCAATGACATTGTGCTTGCTAATCAACTCATTTGAAAATGAATATAGATCTATTAAGTGGGGAGCTCAGCATTTCTGCGTAGTTAGAGAGAGTGGCATGCCGTCAAACACGGGCACCACTTTTTACTCTAATCTGCGGCCCCAATTCCATTCCTACAGAATTTTTAATAGAGATGAACGAGATTAAATGTCTTTTAAATACTGATTTGTTTTGTCATTCCGATCTGATCAGTAATTGACTTTTAGAATAGAGGAATTAGATGAGAGTGTAGATGAGGCTCATTCCAGCTCATTTATACAATATGAATGCAAGGGAAGTTAATGACACTTTTAGGAAAAAATCATGTAGAAACAAGCAAGGGGATGGAAATAAATTAAATTGCACCATGAAATTCAAACAATCTGAACCTGCTGAGCTGCTGAAATCCACAAAAACATACAAGAACACACCACTATTTCTGTGTTTTATCTGTGAGAGACAGGGCCTGAGGCGCTACCTACAAACACTTAATCAAAGTTCAACTCATGGCAGAAAGTGACTCTAAGGGTGGTTAACGGATAAAGTACAGCATGTAGCCTCCCGAGTGAGTGCATCGCAGTGCCAATTGTGTCACTACATATCCTGGTTCGATCCCAGGCTGTATCGCAGCCAGCTGCGACCGTGAGACCCATGAGGCGACGCACAATTGGCCCAGCGTCGTCGGGATACGGCAAGGTTTGGCTGGCCGGGATGTCCTTGTCCCATTGCGATCTAGCGACTCCTGTGATGTGCCGGGCGCATGCACGCTGACACGGTCGCCAGGTGTACGGTGTTTCCTCCGACACATTGGGTTAAGCGAGCATTGTGTCAAGAAGAAGTGCGGCTTGGCGGGGTCGGAGGACGCACGGCTCTCGACCTTCGCCTCTCCCGAGCCTGTACGGGAGAAGCAGCGATGGGACAAGACTGTAATTACCAGTTGGGGAAAAAAGGGGGTGGAATACATTTTTTTAAATAAAATAAGTATGACAAATGCTGACACTGACTGTGTGTGAGCGCATGCGTGCATATCCGTGTGCCTGCGTACTTGCCTGTGCACTTGTGTGTGTGTTTGTGTGTGTGTGCGGATGTATGTTGTGTGTGAACCTGTACTGTCTCCGCCTTCTAGATGGTAGCGGGTTGACCAGGCCGTGGCTTGGGTGGCTGAGGTCCTTGATGATCTTCCGGGTGGAGGGCAGGCAGTGTGGCCCCGGTGATGCGTTCAACTGACCGCACCAACCTCTGGACAGCCCTGCGGTTGCAGACTGTGCAATTGCCGTACCAGGCGGTGAATTTCTTTAGCCTCCGGAGGTTGAAGAGTCACTGTACGTGTGAAGGCACCATTTCATGTCGTCAGTGATGTGCACGCTGAGGAACTTGAAGCTTTTGACCCTGTCCACTGCAGGGCCCTCACCCCCTCCCTGTAGGCTGTCTCGTCATTGTTGTGTCGTCCGCTAACTTGATGATTGAGTTGAAGACGTGTGTGGCCACGCAGTCATGGGTGAACAGGGAGTACAGGAGGGGGCTGACCTCACACACACATATACACACACAGTGGTCTGAGCAGCGTTCTTCAGCACTGAGAATCAATCAAGTTCGTGTCCAGTGCTGGCCAATCGTATATTTTGTGAGTAACCAGGAAGGCATACAGTATATCCTTGTTCTCATTAACTTTTCAAACGTCCGAAGTCTAAGTCTATTTCTAGTAATCACGCTGTGTAAGACTAAATGCCTGGAAGCAAGGGTGAATCACTTCAGAGGGCTGTGATTGGGCATGCCTGATACAGAGCTGGCCATGGCTGCAGAAATAAACAACTGACTAGAAGGTGAGGTACCTTGAGAGAGGTGTTTTCACACCACTGTTCATTATGCTCTCCTTCAGTACAGAGAGAGAGAGTGATCAGTGTATCTGAGAGGGGTGGGGTGGGAGGTGTGGATGGGTGTGTGGGAGTGGGCCTGTATGTAGGGTGTGTGTGTGTGATGCTGGGGTATAATGGGCATAGCCCCGGGTTGAAGTGGATAAAAGACTGACTGAGCCTAGGCCTGGGCTTTATTACTAACCGGTTCCCCCGCACATTGATTTTGTACCGGTACCACCTGTATATAGCCTCACTACTGTTATTTTACTGTTTTTTATTTCTTTACTTATCTATTGTTTACCTAATACTTATTTTTTACTTAAAAACTGCACTGTTGGTTAGGGCTTACAAGTAAGCATTTCACTGTAAGGTCTACACCTGTTGTATTCGGCGCACGTGACAAATACATGTTGATTTGATTTGTTCTTGCACTTCTCTACATTGCCTCTGGTTGAGGTGGATAAGAGACTGACTGAGCTTAGGCCTGGGCTTTGTCCCTGTACTTCTCTACTTCTCCTGCACTCCCCTACATATTCACAGTGAAGCTACAACTTTTAATTTGGCTCTATACTCTAGCATTTGAGGGAGTTTCCATAAATATGTTTAGAAATGAATTCACTTGATGTATCTAGTCCCCCCATTTGAAGGTTTCATAAGCATTGTGTCATGAAATTGTAAAAAATGTGGTATTTGGTCCCATATTCGTAACACACAATAGGCGACAGATTTTTATGTGAACAAAATATGCGCATTTTCCCAACAGTGGTGTGTTTTGACCAAACAGACTTGTTGCGGATAAAAAAATCTGCGCATGATCACGTAGTGCACACAACATTTCCTTTTCGCTTAAGTCTTCATGTACCAAATAAAAACATAAAGTTCAATAAGTTTCCATCACATTTTCAACTCTACCGATAGTTTTGTGTTAAATAGCAGATGTGCCTACTCTGGTCTTGGCACGTGCACTTTACCCAACAGCTTGATACAGTGCAGGTAGGCTGCGTGGGTAGGCTAGTTTACATGATGAGATTATTATGGATAAGAGTGAGAATTTGTGTATTTGTTAGACGGTAGTCAAGCATCGATCACCATGTCACCAGAATAAGACCCTCAATATTTATTTGAAAGGAGCATCAAGATCACTCTGCACTTTCACCAACCTGTAATATTCATCATACAGTGCCATCAGAAAGTATTTACACCCCTTGACTCGTACCACATTTTGTTGGGTTACAGCCTGAATTTAAAATGTATTAAATTGATATTATTAAATCTCACTCTGTGTGCAACATTATTTTTGAAAGACTACTTCATCTCTGCACCCCACACACACAATTATCTGTAAGGTCCCTCAGTCGAGCAGTGAATTTCAAACACAGATTCAACCACAAAGACCAAGGAGGTTTTCCAATGCCTCGCAAAGAAGGGCACCTATTGGTACAGTAGATGGGTAAAAAAGAAACAGACATTGAATATTCCTTTGAGCATGATGAAGTTATTAATTATACTTTGGATGAATCAATACACCCAGTCACTACAAAGATACAAGTGTCCTTCCAAACTCAGTTGCCAGAGAGGAAGGAAACCACTCAGGGATTTCACCATGGGGCCAATGGTGACTTTAAAACAGTTACAGAGTTTAATGGCTGTGATGGGAGAGAGCTGAGGATGGATCAACAACATTGTAGTTACTCTACAATACTAACCTGCAAGAAGGAAGCCTGTACAGAATCAAAATATTTCAAAACCTGCAACCTGTTGTTTGCAACAAGGCACTAAAGTAAAACTAAAACAAATGTGGCAAAAAAATGTACTTAATATCCTGATTACAAAGTGTTTTGTTTAGGGCAAAACCAACACAGCACATCACTGAGTACCAGTCTTCATATTTTCAAGCATGCTGGTAGCTGCATCATGTTATGGGTATGCTTTCATCGGCAAGGACTAGGGAGTTATTTAGAATAAAAAGAAACGGAATAGAGCTAAGCACAGGAAAAATCCTTGAGGAAAACCTGGTTCTGTCAGCATTCCAACAGACACTGGGAGACAAATTCACCTTTTAGAAGGACAATAACCTAAAACACAAGGCCAAGGCTGTAGACTGATCAGGTGAATCCAGGTCAAAGCTATGAACCCTTATTGATGTCACTGTTAAATCCACTTCTGTCAGTATAGATGAAGTGGAGGAGACAGGTTAAAGAAGGATTAAGACTTGAGACAATCATTGAGACATGCATTGTGTATGTGTGCCATTCAGAGAGTGAATGGGCAAGACAAAAGATTTACGTGCCTTTGAACAGGGTAAGGTAGAAGGTGCCAGGCGTACAGGTATGAGTATGTCAAGAACTTCAACACTGCAGGGTTTTTCACGCTCAACAGTTTCCCGTGTGTATCAAGAATGGTCCACCACCCAAAGGACATCCAGACAACTTGACACAACTGTGGGAAGAATTGGAGTCAACATGGGCCAGCAACCCTATGAACCCCACCTTGTAGTGTCCATGTCCCGACGAATTGAGGCTATTCTGAGGGAAAAAGGGGGTGCAACTCAATATTAGGAAGGTGTTCCTAATATGTTGTACACCCAGTGTACACTGGAGTTGCTTACCAATACAAAGTTGAATGTTCCTGAGTGGCCTAGTTACAGTTTTGACTTAAAATCAGCTTGAAAATCTAGGGCAAGACTTTAATGGTTGTCTAGCAATGATCAACAACCAACTTGACAGAGCTTTTTTTTAAGTGCAAATATTGTACAATCCAGGTGTGCAAAGCTCTTAGAGACTTACCCAGAAAGACTCACAGCTGTAATCACTGCCAAAGGTGATTCTAACATGTATTGACTCAGGGGTGTGAATACTTATATAAATGAGATATTTCTGTATTTCATTTTCAATATTTTTTTATTTTTTATTATTTCACCTTTATTTAACCAGGTAGGTCAGTTGAGAACAAGTTCTCATTTGCAACTGCGACCTGGCCAAGACAAAGCAAAGCAGTGCGACAAAAACAACACAGAGTTACACAGTAAACAAACATAGTCAAAAACACAATAGAAAATCTATATACAGAGTGCAAAATGTAGTGCAAAATGCAGTAAGGTTAGGAGGTAGGACAATAAATAGACCATAGTGGTGAAATAAATTACAGATTATCATCATTAACACAGGAATGAAGGATGTGCAAATTATGATGTGCAAATAGAGATACTGGAGTGGAAGATTTGTGAAAATAACAAAAATAAATATGGGGATGAGGTAGTAGTGTGGGCTATTTACAGAAGGGCTATATACAGGTGCAGTTATTGATAAGCAGCTTTGACAGCTGATGCTTAAAGTTTGTGAGGGAGATAGGAACCTCTAGCTTCAATGATTTTTGCAATTCGTTCCAGTCATTGGCAGCAGCGAACTGGAAGGAATGGCGGCCAAAGGAGGTGTTGGCTTTGGGGGTGACCAGTGAGATATACCTGCTGGAGCGCATGCTACGGGTGGGTGTTGCTATAGTGACCAGTGAGCTGAGATAGGGCGGGGATTTACCTAATAAAGACTTATAGATGACCTGGAGCCAGTGGGTTTGGCGACGAATATATAATGAAGGCCAGCCAACAAGAGCATACAGGTCGCAGTGATGGGTAGTGTATGGGGCTTTGGTAACAAAACGGATGGCACTGTGATAGACTACATCCAATTTGCTAAGTAGAGTGTTGGAGGCTAGTTTGTAAATGACATCGCCGAAATCAAGGATCGGTAGGATAGTCAGTTTTACAAGGGCATGTTTGGCAGCATGAGTGAAGGAGGCTTTGTTGCGAAATAGGAAGCCAATTCTGGATTTAATTTTGGATTGGAGATGGTTGATGTGAGTCTGGAAGTTGAGTTTACAGTCTAACCAGATGCCTAGGTATTTGTAGGTGTCCACGTATTCTAATTCGGACCCGTCGAGAGTAGTGATGATAGTCCGGTTGGCGGGTGCTGGCAGCGTTCGATAGAAAAGCATGCACTTAGTTTTACTAGCGTTTAAGAGCAGTTGGAGGCCACGGAAGGAGTGTTGTATGGCATTGAAGCTTGTTTGAAGGTTAGTAAACACAGTGTCCAAAGAGGGGCCAGATGTATACAGAATGGTATACAGTTGGCCCAAGAATTGAACCCTGTGGCACCCCCATAGAGACTGCCAGAGGATCGGACAATAGGCCCTCCGATTTGACACACTGAACTCTGTCTGCAAAGTAGTTAGAGAACCAGGCAAGGCAGTCACTTGAGAAACCAAGGCTGTTGAGTCTGCCAATAAGAATGCGGTGATTGACAGAGTCGAAAGCCTTGGCCAGGTCGATGAAGACGGCTGCACAGTACTGTCTTTTATCGATGGCGGTTATGATATCGTTCAGTACCTTGAGCGTAGCTGAGGTGCACCCATGACCAGCTCGGAAACCAGATTGCATAGCAGAGAAGGTACGGTGGGATTCGAAGTGGTCAGTTATCTGTTTGTTAACTTGGCTTTCGAAAACTTTAGAAAGGCAGGGCAGGATGGATATCGGTCTATAACAGTTTGGGTCTAGAGTGTCTCCTCCTTTGAAGAGGGGGATGACCGCGGCAGCTTTCCAATCTCTAGGGATCTCAGACGATACGAAAGAGGTGTTGCAACAATTTTGGCTGATAATTTCAGAAAGAGAGGGTCCAGATTATCTAGCCCAGCAGATTTGTAGGGGTCCAGACTTAGCAGCTCTTTCAGAACATCAGCCGTCTGGATTTGGGTAAAGGAGAAGCGGGGGGGGCTTGGGCAAGTAGCTGCCGGGGGTACAGAGCCGTTGGCCGGGGTAGGGGTAGCCAGGTGGAAAGCATGGCCAGCCGTAGCAAAATGCTTATTGAAATTTTCGATAATCGTGGATTTATCGGTGGTAACAGTGTTTCCGAGCCTCAATGCAGTGGGCAACTGGGAGGAGGTGCTCTTATTCTCCATGGACTTTACAGTGTCCCAGAACTTTTTGGAGTTAGTACTACAGGAAGCAAATTTCTGTTTGAAAAAGCTGGCCTTTGCTTTTCTAACTGACTGTGTGTACTTGTTCCTGACTTACCTGAATAGCTGCATATCGCGGGGGCTATTCGATGCTAATGCAGTGCGCCACAGGATGTTTTTGTGTTGGTCTAGTGCAGTCAAGTCTGGGGTGAACCAAGGGCTATATCTATTCTTAGTTCTACGTTTTTTGAAAGGGGCATGCTTATTTAGGATGGTGAGGAAAGCACTTTTAAAGAAACAACCAGGCGTCCTCTACTGACGGGATGAGGTCAATATCCTTCCAGGATACCTGGGCCAGATCGAATAGAAAGGCCTGCTCGCAAAAGTGTTTTAGGGAGCGTTTGACAGTGATAAGGGGTGGTCGTTTGACCGCTGACCCATTGCGAACGCAGGCGATGAGGCAGTGATCGCTGAGATCCTGGTTGAAAACAGAGGAGGTGTATTTGGAGGGCAAGTTAGTCAGGATGATATCAATAATGGTACCCATGTTTACGGATTTTGGGTTGTACCTGGTGGGTTCCTTGATAATTTGTGTGAGATTGAGGGCATCTATCTTAGATTGAAGGACAGCCGGGGTGTTAAGCATATCCCAGTTTAAGTCACCTAACAGTACAAACTCTGAAGATAGATGGGGGGCAATCAATTCACATATGGAGTCCAGGGCACAGCTGGGGGCTGAGGGGGGTCTGTAACAGGCGGCAACAGTGAGAGACTTATTTCTGGAAAGGTGGATTTTTAAGAGTAGAAGCTCAAACTGTTTGGGCACAGACCTGGACAATAAATGTGTAAAAATCTCTAAAAACATGTTTACACTTTGTTAGGATGGGGTATTGGGTGTAGATGGTTGAGAAAAAAAATATTTAATACATTTTGAATTCAGACTGTAACACAACAAAATGTAGAATAAGTCAAGGGGCATGAATACTTTCTGAAGGTACTGTAATTTCTTTAATCTAGCCTAATAAACTGCATGGTTTCCCAGTCTTAGTGGGAGGACCAACCACCATATCATCGCGTGACTCCAAGTTTACTTCAATATGATGGTTATTATATCAGTATTTGCGCATAAAGGCGTTTCCACTGCCATTTTGTCGCATAATACATTCTACCGACACAAAAATACCCCAGCATGTCTAACAAACAAATCATCTGTCTGCATTTACACTGAGTATACCAAACATTAGGAACACCTTCCTAATATTGAGTTGAATGTGACATCAATAAGAGATTATATCTTTCACCTGGTCAGTCTATGTAATGTTTTGTATAAATACGTAGGGGAGTGTATGTACTGTGCTGTTGCATGGAGTGGTGGCACTATACATGTCTCTCTCTCTCTATCTGTCCCGCTCTCCATCTCTCGCTGACTGGGGATGAGGGAGAAGTAATTTATCAGGACTAGTGGCGGTGAGGACAGAGACAAGGAAGGGGAGGAGTGGGTTGTTTGGCAGAGGGGCTGGCTGGCTCTGCCTAGATGGGAGGGAGGGAGGCTCAAGGCAAGCTGGATGTTGTAAGGTCATTGTAATTAAGTCCACGCTCCAAGACAAACGTGCCTTTAAGGTTAGAATGTCTTTCCCCGCTTTCTTCAAAAGTCCCTTTCAACTTGATTTGCTTGTGAAATCACATTCTACACCAAATATTAGCCTATAACTATGAATATGAATTTAACAGTAGACTTAGATACCGGGCATAGTGTGCAAGACTTCCGTACTCCCTTGCGTCCTGTATAATCTGATCAGTTAAATTCCTCTATGCAAACAAAAAAAAAAGTTATACATTCATAATTGAAGTCCCATCGTCGCTCTCTCTCTTTCTCTCTCCCTCCCTCCGTCCACCCCTCCCTCTCTCCCCACTGGTATTCCTCTCCAGCCATGGCATGAGGTTGAGGAGGCGTTGAGATAGCCTCTACCTCGGCCCTTCCACAGAGCTGGAGCAGGCTGGAGGCCCCTCCTCGTGGAAACTCAGTCCATACGTGGCAAGCCTCTGGCCGGGTTTCAGCGCAGGGCAGCCTGGCTTCTGTTGTGTGCGTCATTGTGCTGAGCATTCCCAGGTGTGTGGGAATTTATACATCTCAACCCTGCCGTGCCCCAACTCTACTATTCCCCTGCACCCTGCTTCCCACTCATGTATTTATTTATTTATGTTTAATTCGATTGACAGATTAAATAACCAATCATCTGATGTGTTGCGCTTGCACCATAGTGCATAATCCCCGTAGGTGGAGTAGTCACACATGGAGTTCTAGGGCCTGGAGTTTTCAGGGAAAACTCTATGCTTTATCTACAAGAAGTGCTGTAGCAGGGACAGAAACAGAGTGCAGGCGCCAGTGAAGATGGACTACAGGAGTTAACCTTCCACTGCAGTGTGAATGACGTCATCTACTCACCCAGACTGGAATGCTGCTGGCCAGATGCAGCAGGGTAGAGTCTTCCATGATCACACTGATTAGGAAGTTACTGGTTCCACAGGGAACAAAGACCAACAGATGATACTGGAGGGATGGAAAGCTGCAAACATTGGGAACGTGTATGGTTGGATAACCCAGACAAGCCAGTTGGTAATGTCTAAAGACAGTTTATGTACATGTCATGTAGCCAACATGTTTATGTAATGTTGAATCAATAAAGCTCCTGTTTGAAATGCATATTGCAATGTTTGTTCTCATGACCAGATGTTGATGTTCTCATTGTAGTTCTTGTTCTGTGAGCCCTTTGGGTGGCCAGGATTCCTGTTGTTTATTAGCTGGTCCAAGTTGAAGGAAACACAAGTAAATGATTAGATGGAAGAAGAGTGTGTGTGAGAGAGAGAGAGAGAGAGCATGTACAGCTATATTACAAATGAAAAAAGCGCTGCTCCAACCAAACAAGGTTTTCATCTTATGATCTAAGTCAATCAAATAGTTTCAGATATGCCTGTATGAAATCATAAACATAGTACATATAGACAGCCTATAAATCTGCTTACATCACAATAAACCATAGATTTATTCATGCTTCAAAATGTTCCTCACAATGGTAACAGTAAAGACTGCATTTCAACTAGGAAGGTACTGTACTATATCTTTGAACAACCAAATAAGTCAAGTGAAGTGCCTGCAGTATTTTAAGTACTTTATCCTTAGAGCTTCATTGGCCTCGAATACAAAAAAAGCTCAGAAGAGAATGCAAATGAACTCTTCAACATGCCATTCAAATCACCTCAGAAAAGCAGAATACATTTAGGGGTGTTTTTCAAATGCCAGACTGATAACTGGTGGTTTACAACAGTCAGTTAAAATAAAAAAATAAAATAAAATCTGAAGAGGGGAGATAGATTTTTGAAGTTCCTCGCTAAGACACCGCGTGGGGATTCCGTACGCATATCATCTTGTTTAGAGTGCATTAGCAGCCAGTGACACAGCCTCCTCCTCTTTTTCTTGTTGTCGGGTGGAGTGTCCTGAGGCAATAACAGCAGTGAACCCCCACCCCTCTTCATTCAGCGATACACAGGGGCCTAATTTTCCATCAGCAAAGCATGAAATCAGGGGAGAATGCCACACACACACAACAAGCCGCCTTTCACAAGAGCCACCTCACCTTCCTGACACACAGACACACACCGTAGTCTCTAAATAAACTTGAATTATTGCGTGTGGAAGTCAAGTGGGTGTGAGGCTGACAATCACAGTCTCATTACTGAAGAGCCATGTGTTGGGTTATGAAACAGGCTTTCCAGGCTCTCTGAGTAATAGGCAATGCTGTCTCTACTTACTTACTTACCTACTGTCGGTCGGTCGGTCGGTCGGTCGCTAGGTCTAAACAGACACAGTGAAACTACTGTACAACTTCGTCATGAAATCATGGCCCTTTTCTGATCCTGTGCTGATCCTGTGAGTAGATATGATAAGGCCAATTCGCTACTGGGGTTTTGAAGATGATAATGTCAGCCAAACAGTGACACACTCACAGATGTAATCTAAGGGACAAATGCACAAACATGCGTGTGCGTGTGCACACACACACACACACACACACACACACACTCATGGAGACATTATTATTTTCCATCTACTGACAAACAAGACCTTTTATGAGGACAGTTACTTATAACCGACAAACACTGCTGCAAAGAATTTGTGGCAAGCGCACACACACACCGACACACACACACAGACACACACACACAGATCTTACTGCATTGACTGACAAAGACACTCTGCAATATGGATGACAAGAACAAAGCACACATAACAAAACTCAAGCCATGGTAAGACGATTTCCTGTTCAATAATGAATCGCCATCAGCACAGCAGCATCAACACTCACTGCTGTGTGAAAAAATAACCACCACGCTCTCCCAGAGAACAAAACTTCTATATTTAATCTGCACTGCGAACAGCACGCATGCAAAGTCAAAACAAAATGGATGGCCAAGTTCTGTGGCATGCAAATCACTCCAGCATCCGGACGACAGATACAACAAGTTTATCCTTCTAGCCTTTCATTTTATGATTGACAGGATTTTTTAAACGTGTAGATTATAAATATTTATAATTGAGTTGATATCTGCTGTATTTATTTTTTTATTTCTTGTTTGATTGAACATGGTAGAAAAGGCATAGGAAAGCACTTTAATTTCTGGAGCACAATACTGATGCATGCAGTCTGTACTGTCTATCTATCAGCACATAAATAAAACCATCCCTGAGTGTATCAGTAGTTGGTTCTTCACCACAGCTAATGAGGGATAGTTTATTTTAGTTGGTGGAGTTTGGAGTGCTCCCTCCCTCTTCCTCCTCTCTCTCCATCCCTCCCTCCTTCCCAACAGCCTCTCTTTGTGGTAGTGTCCTGTACACTGAGGAGGTCACAGTGAAGTCACCAGGGGCTCTCAAAGTCCCTTTTATGGCAGGAGAACGTTAAGAACAGTGGCCGGATCTCAGAGAATTATCCAGGAACACCAGTGAACCAAATCATGTTTGATACTAAATGGCAAACATGGACAGGACTGTAAAGTATTGTACAGTGAGCTAACTTGGCTATTCTCTACCACACACACACACACACACACACACACACACACACACACACACACACACACACACACACACACACACACACACACACACACACACACACACACACACACACACACACACTGAGGCATATTTCCCACCAGTCTGTCCCCTTGGCCAGATGTGTTGCATAACTGGTGTGATTTAACAATAAAACACACACACACACACACACACACACCACCATCCAACACCCATTTCCGGTAAAAGCCCCTATGTCCTCTCTCTCTCTCCATCTCTCTCTCTCTCTCTCTACTTCCATTACAGGAGAGTTATTCACCAACAGTGGGCTCCATTTGTCTGAGAATGCTGCTGTGGGGTGAGGAATTTGGATGTAACCACAATGGCTTCATTATTCTGCTGCTGTGCATGTGGAGGTAGGAGAGGAGAGACAGGAGAGTTGAGGCAGGAGAAGAGAGGCAGGAGAGTTGAGGCAGGAGAGGAGAGGTACAGTATGAGAGGAGAGGCAGGAGAGTCCCATGTAGATCAGATGGTAGAGCATGGCGCTTGCAACGCTAGGGATGTGGGTTCGATTCCCACGGGGGACCAGTATGAAAAAAGTATGACATGTATGCACTAACTAACTGTAAGTGGCTCTGGATAAGAGTGTCTGCTAAATGACTAAAAGGTTAATGTAAAAGAAGAGTTAGGGGAGGAGCAGGTCTCTCATGTCAGCTGCTTTGTCTTGTTACACCCAGAAAGACCTCCAGATTGGGGAAAAAATGGTGCATCAGACTAGGGATAAAATGGTGCATCATGTCAGATAGAGGAGGACCGCCAGATTGGGGATAAAAAGTTGCATCATGTCAGATAGAGGAGGACTGCCAGATTGGGGATAAAATGATGCATCATGTCAGATAGAGGAGGGGTGTGTGTGTTAAGGGGGTGAGAGACATCCTAAAAGCCCTACTTTGGGAAATGTCACATTTTGTAGTTATTGGCTTTATTCTGACTACCAGGTAACTATAGAAATGAGAATAACACTAACAAAAGACACAATATTATGGTATACTGTCTACTTTTGATCAATCTGTAAGGCTGCGGAAACTGCCATAGTGAGGCTGTCAGTTTAAGAGACACTGTGAGTCTAGGACCTCTCAGAATGTGAAATAGCTTTATTTGGTCTTTGATTGCATTGCAACACATGAGCTCACCTCATTCTGTATCAATGCTGTCCCATACCTTCACATCAAAAAGGCCATTTAGAAAGATCAAGCCATGCGGGCAACATACCATGTGATGCCTTCTAACTTCAAAAAGTCCCTAAAACCTAACCCAGACCCGACATTCAACACCATTGCATCAATTTTGCTCTTTGATATTTCAGCATGGGGTAAAACCAACGGCTACAGCGTTGAGTTGACTACAGACAAAACAAGAAGCCTTACGATTGATTGAAGTTCAGTCAGGCATTGTCAATATCATAAAACTTAAACCGTACTCTGATAGTAAAACAAAACAATAAAACATATCAAGAATGATACCCGCAGGCTTCCATATGATAAACCATGGAAATAGAACACTGGAGGATTTATTTCATAGCCATCCTGTAAACTCCATGCAATCCCACAGAGCATTAGAATTTAAAGCAAGCATGAAATACAAACCTGATGTGATGATTTCTCTGTTATTGGAGGAACTGAGATGTGAGAAGGAAATACAACGCTCAATTAGAGAGTTGACACAAACATTTATTATTAGACAGATGCGGTTTCCTCAAACAAACCACCAGGTGGGTGTAGCTTGTCAGACGAACCCTGAATGAACGTTCACATGTAGTTTATATACTGAATGACTGTTACCTATAAGGTGATTCTTCAGCCTGCTTCTATTAGCAGAGTGCCCTAAATATCCTCCATGCTGGCCTGCTTCTCTAATGACACAAAATGCATAGGAACCACATTCTATGTAAAAGGTCACAGCCAGAATCGCTTGCACTCCTAGTTACGACTTAGCAAACACATTTCCATAGATACACCATATAATAGAGAAACGCCGCATATCAAAACCCTTCCAGCAGATTAAATTCTACAATCAAGCAGGCCAACAGCAATTAGCATGCAGGCTAGTGTTAGCGCAATTATGGAAAACAAGGGCCAGGGCCAAGAAGGAAGAAGGAAGGACCACTATTTCCATATTATTCAAGGGAACACACAGTGTGTGTAGGTGTGTGTGTATGTGTGTGTCTATACAAGGTGGCAGTCATGGAGGTGTCTAGGTGTGTTTTTTGCATTCATTTGTATGTGCCCTTCATGGGGATTTCAAGGTTAATGCTCACTCTGTCTTTTGAGAGTGAGCAGTGGGTGAGAAGGCTGGTGAGCCAGCCAAACCATTGAGAAGAAAATAAATAGAAAAATGCAGTGTTCCTCACATAAACACTTGAGTTGCTTAGGGGAATCACAAAACATTTACGGGTAAACAACCCCAGAGCAGAAACACTTCTGGGAAAATAAGAGACACACATTTGGGCAAATCTCTCAGGTGTAGCCAAGCCATCAAAGCCTCCATGGCTGTACGTATGTTAAACATGGCAGAAGGACCACCTGGAGACGAGAAATGACACTCATTTGAGAGTAAATTACCCAAACAAGCGTGCCAGGGACTGGCATTTAGTCTCTTGATGTTTCCCAGGGGGGTTAAATGTGAACGCCTCTAATTCAAACAGGGAGGGAGGCAATACCAACACAACACAAACACAAGAAGAGAGGCCTACTGGGATACAGTAGAGAAAACAGCCTTGACTGTCAACTGGCTGCATGCCACACTGCTCAAAGAAGCGGCAGGTCCTCCTCTCATACAAAACAGGTATTTTGACATTACACTACAGTAGCTCTACATGAAGCATAATCCACTTGTCAAATATGAGTCTCTCCACTTTGGGAAGGACCTAATAGTCTTCCCCAGTAGTAGTAGTACACAACAGCCTACAGCCCTGCACTGTACATAATCATTGTGTCCAGCACATTAAGGTGGACAGGCAGCATATCTAAAGCCTACACCCCCCGTTTGCCTGTAACTCGTGCCTTTGTCAGATCCCCCATCTGGTCGTGTGGGTTGAGCCCTAGGGCTTCACACGTTGTGTGTTTCAGCATCCAGCAGCAGCTGGTAGGTAGAGGTCTTGTACACTGACACACACTGGTTTTAATGGCACACGCTGTTACATAGAAAGGGCCCTACGCATCTAACATCCGACTTAGTCACACCTACTGTAGGAAGCCACTCATTAATCAGCTCTCACACACACACACACACACACACACACACACACACACACACACACACACAACTAGCTCATTGTAATAAAAAGTACTCATAGATGGCAGAGCAACAGAGCAGGGGTGACACCATGGCATTTTGTCACAGGATCAAATACAAGAGAGAGATATGAATGAGTCAGTGGCTCTGTCTGCTTTGAAGAGCTCCCATCAGACACACACAAACACGACAAGATCATTGTTATAAACAGTGCTCATAGATACCCTGGGAGGGTCACAAAGAAGAGAGAGGGAAAAGCAGGAGTGACACCTTGGCATTCTGTCACAGGATCAAATAGAGGAGAGAGATGTGACTGTGACTCAGTGCCTCTTTGAAAATCTCCCATCAGCCACACACATACACGTGAGCGTGCAGACAGGTGCGTGCGCGCAAACACATACACACTGGGACAGCTTAAGGTGTGTCACCTCGCCTGAACCTCTCCTGTTGTCTCTGTTCACAACAAAACAGCAGGCTCTCTGTGTGGAGAACAAACCCAGACATATGCTGCTCTGTTACGGTGGATGAGCAATGGTGTCATGTGGAAGAGAGGGGGACATTCAGAGAAGTGTAAAAAATAGATGCAGATGCATCATAAATATACTCTCTGGACTGCAATACATTACTGTTTTGAAAGCAATTTATTCTCATATTAATGGATTTGCATATACGCATCAGATTTGCTAATTGTATCCTTTTACATGTATTTCTGGTTTGAGTAACACCTTGTGAATTTGCTCACTTACCAATATTCTGACAACTGAAATCACTGAATTACTGGGTTCAAATTCAAATCACCATATCAAACGCATGTACTGGTATGTCATGGTACATACGGCACCATATGGACATTACAGCCTATAGGCTTCCTGGAGTCGAAGGAAGTCAAGCAGGTAAATGCTGGCTTTCTCTCGCATCTATTGTAAATCAGTGATGTATCTATAAACAGTCATGTTCTAATGCCAGGGTCAACAATTGGGAGATGGGGTCTTAATTTGAGGCACAAAGAGAGAGATAGATAACAAACAAAAGTTAAATAAACAATGTAAACATAGGTTATCTATGTAAGCATGCCAATAAAGCCGACTGAATTGAATTGAAGCAAGAGAGAGAGCTTGAGATAGAGAGATAATGATAGAGCTTGAGAGAGATAGAGAGATAGATAGAGAGAATGAAAATTGGTTATTGAGGAAGGACAGGAGGTTCATTAGCAGTAACCTCTCAGAGCCCCTCAGAAAGAGATAAGGAAGGAGAGAACAGATGAAGTGTCACAAGTTGAAAGAGCCTCCATGTCTCCTCTGACTGAAATAACACTCTTCAAAGTGATACAGGCAGACATGTTCCAGAGAGAGACAGAGAGCGCGGGCGAGAGAGAGAGACGAGCTACAGTACCCACCCCACTGTTCTATTGAGCAAAACAATTAAATTAAATTCAAAAGGGCTTTTATGTCATGGGAAACATATGTTTACATTGGCAAAGCAAGTGAAATAGAAGAACAAAAGTGAAATAAACAAACATTACACTCACAAAAGTTCCAAAGGAATAGACATTTAAAATGTTATATTATGTCTATATACGGTGTTGTAATGATGTGCAAATAGTTCATGTACAAAAGGGGAAATAAATAAACATAAATATAGGTTGTATTTACAATGGTGTTTGTTCTTCACTGGTTGCCCTTTTCTTGTGGCAACAGGTCAGAAATCTTGCTGCTGTGATGGCACACTGTGGTATTTCACCCAATAGATATGGGAGTTTATAAAAATTGGATTTGTTTTCAATTATGTTGTGGTTCTGTGTAATCTAAGGGAATATGTGTCTCTAATATGGTCATACATTTGGCAGGAGGTTAGGAAGTGCAGCTCAGTTTCCACCTCATTTTGTATGCGGTGGCTTCATCCATAATGAGGAGAGCCAGGTCTGCCTAAGGCAAGGCTATGCTCATTGAGTCTGTACATAGTCAAAGCTTTCCTTAAATTTGGGTCAGTCACAATGGTCAGGTATTCTGTCACTGTACTCTCTGTTTAGGGCCAAATAGCATTCCAGTTTTGTAAATTCTTTCCAATGTGTCAAGTAATTATCTTTCTGTTTTCTCATGATTTGGTTGGGTCTAATTCTGTTGCTGTCTTGAGGCTCTGTGGGGTCTGTGTGTTTGTGAACAGAGCGCCAGGACCAGCTTGGTTAGGGGACTCTTCTCCAGGTTAATCTCTCTGTAGGTGATGGCTTTGTTATGGAAGGTTCATGAATCGCATCCTTTTAGGTGGTTGTAGAATTTAACGGCTCTTTTCTGGATTTTGATAATTAGTGGGTATCGGCCTAATTCTGCTCTGCATGCATTATTTGGTGTTTTACATTGTACATTGAGGATGATTTTTGCGGAGTCTCAATTTGGTGTTTGTCACATTTTGTGAATTCTTGGATGGTGAGCAGACCCCAGACCTCACAACCATAAAGGGCAATTGGTTCTATAACTGATTCAAATATATTTTGCCAGATCCTGTCGAATTTCAGCACATTTTATTTTATTTTTTTACTGAAATATCACATTTAAATAAGTACTCAGGCTCTTTACTCAGTACTTTGTTGAAGCAACTTTGGCAGCAATTGCAGCCTTGAGTCTTCTTGGGTATGACACAAGCTTGGCAGACCTGTATTTGGGGAGTTTCTCCCATTCTTCTCTGCAGATCCTCTCAAGCTCTGTCAGGTTGGGTGGGGAGCGTCGCTGCACAGAGATGTTCAATCAGGTTAAAGTCCGGGCTTTGGCTGGTACACTCAAGGACATTCAGACTTGTCCCGAAGCCACTCCTGTGTTGTCTTGGCTGTGTGCTTAGGGTCGTTGTCCTGTTGGAAGGTGAACCTTCACCCCCGTCTGAGGTCCTGAGTGCTCTGGAGGATCTCTCTGTACTTTGCTCCATTCATCTTTCCATCGATCCTGACTAGTCTCCTAGTCCCTGCTGCTGAAAAACATCCCCACAGCATGATGCTGCCACCACCATGCTTCACCGTAAGGATGGTGCATGGTTTCCTCCAGACGTGATGATTGGCATTCAGGCCAAAGAGTTCAATCTTGGTTTCATCAGACCAGAGAATCTTGTTTCTCATGGTCTGAGAGTCCTTTAGGTGCCTTTTGGAAAAATCCAAGCAGGCTGTCATGTGCCTTTTACTGAGGATTGGCTTATGTCTGGCCACTCTACCATAAAGGCCTGATTGGTAAAGTGCTGCAGAGATGGTTGTCCTTCAGGAAGGCCCTCCCATCTCCACAGAGGAACTCTGGAGCTCTGTCAAAATGTGACCATTGGGTTCTTGGTCACCTCCCTGACCAAGACCCTTCTCCCCCAATTGCTCAGTTTGCCAGGGCAGTCAACTCTAGGAAGTCTTGGTGGTTCCACATTTCTTCCATTTAAGAATGATGAAGGCCACTATGTTCTTGGGGACCTTCAATGCTGCAGAATTTTTTGGTACCCTTGATTTTTGCTCTGACATGCACTGTTAACTGTGAGACCTTATATAGGCATGTGTGTGCCTTTCCAAATCATTTCCAATCAATTGAATTCACCACAGGCGGACTACAATCAAGTTGTAGAAACATCTAGGATGATCAATGGAAACAGGATGCACCTGGGCTCAATTTCAAGTCTCATAGCAAAGGGTCTAAATACTTACGTAAATAAGGTATTTCTTTTTTTTTTTTGCTAACATTTTTAAAAACCTGCTTTCGCTTTGTCATTATGGGGTATTGTGTGTAGATTGATGAGGGGAAAATATTATGTAATTCATTTTAGAATAAGGTTGTAATGTAACAAAATGTGGAAAAAGTGAAGAGGTCAGAATACTTTCCTAATGCTCTAGGGCAACGGTGTCTAGATGGAATTTGTATTTATGGTCCTGGCAACTGGACCTTTAGAACACCATTAGTTTTGTCTTACTGAGATTTACTGTCAGGTTCCAAGTCAGGGGGAAGATCTAGGTGCTGCTGTAGGGCAACCTTGGTTCGGGACAGAGGCACCAGATCATCAGCAAACAGTAGACATTTGACTTCAGATTCTCGTAGGGTGAGGCAATATCATACAGCCTGATTTGTAGTCAAGGCAAACATGTTACATCCAACTAGCCTTGTGACACCACGCCAGGAAAGCAATAGTGGTCCATTCCAGTAATTTGCAGCCTGGGCTTAAGTCTTCCCCACAGGAAGGATTACATTGACGATAGACTCATCATCATAGAGATGTCATTCAGTGACAGGGCACAGGGCTTGTAAGTAAGCATTTCACTGTAAGGTCTACACCCGTTGTATTCGGAGCATGTGACAAATCAAATTTGATTTGCAGCATGTATCTATCGGTCTATTCTCCACTAAAGGTAAGACAACAACATGTGCAGTAGTGGGCAGTACTGTTGGCAGGCAAGGTCTTTGTATCTGGGCTGAATCTTACTGTTCCAGCTGTTGTTCAAGTGTTACGTAATATCATTGACAACTCTGTACTGCTTTTTCCAAAGTAGGAAACAATTCCCCATGTACACGCACGGGAAAGACAAAATAGTTCGTTTGGAGTCAACGATGGCACAGGGGTGGTGTATGGATTCTTTTGGAGAAATGCAATTGGCCTTGGAGCATGAGAAGTCCCACGAGGGTCGTAAACATTAGGGCTTTGGGACGGAAAAGTGCATATTTGAGAGTAAACAGATGATCAACTGAAAGCTCCAAGGGATTATTTTGTGCCTTGTATCACTGCTTAACTACATGAACTTCCTTTTTTAAAGAATACTTTTTCAGTTTCAGGGTTTGGCCGGGGAAGCAAAGCAAAGTGGTGGACTGCTCTCGCACATATCCTTCTCCTCCCAGCTAGGATGAAGAAAAGCAGCCCATTCAACCTCTCAGAGTATTATAATTAGACTAGAGTGCATGTGAACTGGAAAACGTCTTAAGGTTACACCACAAACACGATACAGCGGCGTAAACACTGAGACAGGGCCGGACCACAGGGTGTAATTGTCAAATATAATTTGTATGAAATTAAACTTTAAAATACTCAATATTGGATCAGGTAGTATTATGACTACTAGACAGTCATAATATGGCTATATCCTTAAGTCCACATAATAACCCTTGTTTTCTTCCATCCAGACCAGATTATCATAAACAACACATGGGCATAGAAACAAAGGGTTTTCCACTAACAAATCTTTCCACCGAGACCTGACACTGGTGTTAGTAGCTATTTACATACTGAGAACGCACTGGCGGAGATTTGCATAATGTTTTTTGTAGCCGGGTGCTCAAGGGAGCAGCATTGTAACATATTGGTGCTTAATGAACTCAAATTATTTTATTTTTTTCCACAGAGTAAATTAAGAAATGCATTATAGCTGTTAAAGCAATCTGGAGGGAAATCGGAAGCCTTCCACGGCTAAACTTTGCTCGATCAGTAATAAATTACGTTACACTTATTTGCTTTAATTCATGCTAATTTTACCCAATTAATGTATCACAGTGGTTCTGAGAGTAGGCCGCCACAGGAGGTTTCATTATTTATCCGATTTCTTTATGTTCATGTGTGTGTTTTCCTGTTTGCATATCTGTGTGTGTGTGGCGGGTTTCTTTCACTAAGTTTATGCATGACTGTATGTGTGTATTATGAATGTATATATAGAAGTGAGTTTTATCCATGAACAGGGGCATTTCTAAGATTAGAAGACATTGGGGATTTAGACCAAAGTCAGTAGGGGGGTCCAGGGGCATTCTCCCACTGCCCCCCAAAAAAGAGAATTTCAACAGCTTAATGCATGAATTTGGTGCACTTTGAGAAGAACATTGAGAGATTACATCTGGGTTTTTTTTATGACCAACTTATTTAGTTAGTCAATTTTACAATACGGGTACAGGTATAATAGACTAATATCAATTAATATATCCAGTTATCATATTTCCACAAATATTTAGTAAAACAAATAAATATAATACAATACATTCAGGTAACTTACACCTTCCCACCTGCCACAGCAGACATTGCCAGCATTTAACTACAGTAGCTACTGTGGGGGTCTCTATTCTAAAACACTCCTTACTTCTGGAATACATAGTATACCTCCAAAACCCTCCATACCACTCCTCTGCCTCTCTCCATTATCTTTTATGTCGTATATCTTTCGTCTGCCTTCTTCTGTTGCAGTCTTCGTTTACCCTCCTCTCTTGTCCTGTCCTTGTTGTGCAAAGTGTAAAAGTAAACTGTTTTAATAGTTATTTCACATCACCTGCATTTCGTCAGTTCTACCAGCTAATGTGAGACTTTTAGATTACATTTGAGAACCATAACTTAAGGGCCTATGTATTTTCAATGTATTGTTCACCTACAATCTAACCACAAAGCTGGCTCCTCTCTTTCTGGCTGTAGAATGGAAAAAAGCATGACTTATAAGAACATCGTTAGCTTGCCCTTTCACTAAATATACTGTTAAATAACCTCTGACTAACCCAAAAGCTTATGGATGCTTAGCGCTAACGCAAGCTTATAAGCATTAGCCAACCCCTATGATGAGGGAGACTAGCTAGCTAGTTAGCTACCATCAACCCTTCACAAACCTGTGGTTAACTCTGCTGCTGCATTTACTTTCTGGTTGTGCTGCCCTCTCCACCTCATTCCCTGCTGCCTGCTCATGCTCAACCTGCTCGCTTTTCTGCCTCTCTTTCGGAAGAAGTTCAGAAAATCCATATTTGCTCTGTGCTACCCATAGGGAAAAGTAATATATGGCCATATAGCTCAGGCAGTAGGAAGCTCTCTCATCCATTTACAGTGGGGAGAACAAGTATTTGATACACTGCCGATTTTGCAGGTTTTCCCACTTACAAAGCATGTAGAGGTCTGTAATTTTTATCATAGGTACTCTTCAACTGTGAGTGACCGGAATCTAAAACAAAAATCCAGAAAATCACATTGTATGATTTTTAAGTAATTAATTTGCATTTTATTGCATGACATAAGTATTTGATACATCAGAAAAGCAGAACTTAATATTTGGTACAGAAACCTTTGTTTGCAATTACAGAGATCATACGTTTCCTGTAGTTCTTGACCAGGTTTGCACATACTGCAGCAGGGATTTTGGCCCACTCCTCCATACAGACCTTCTCCAGATCCTTCAGGTTTCGGGGCTGTCGCTGGGCAATACGGACTTTCAGCTCCCTCCAAAGATTTTCTATTGGGTTCAGGTCTGGAGACTGGCTAGGCCACTCCAGGACCTTGAGATGCTTCTTACGGAGCCACTCCTTAGTTGCCCTGGCTGTGAGTTTCGGGTCGTTGTCATGCTGGAAGACCCAGCCACCACCCATCTTCAATGCTCTTACTGAGGGAAGGAGGTTGTTGGCCAAGATCTCGCGGTACATGGCCCCATCCATCCTCCCCTCAATACGGTGCAGTCGTCCTGTCCCCTTTGCAGAAAAGCATCCCGAAAGAATGATGTTTCCTCAGACCACATGACCTTCTCCCATTCCTCCTCTGGATCATCCAGATGGTCATTGGCAAACTTCAGACGGGCCTGGACAGGGGTACCTTGCGTGCGCTGCAGGATTTTAATTCATGACGGCGTAGTGTGTTACTAATGGTTTTCTTTGAGACTGTGGTCCCAGCTCTCTTCAGGTCATTGACCAGGTCCTGCCGTGTAGTTCTGGGCTGATCCCTCACCTTCCTCATGATCATTGATGCCCCACGAGGTGAGATCTTGCATGGTGCCCAAGACCGAGGGAGATTGACCGTCATCTTGAACTTCTTCCATTTTCTAATAATTGCGCCAACAGCTGTTGCCTTCTCACCAAGCTGCTTGCCTATTGTCCTGTAGCCCATCCCAACCTTGTGCAGGTCTACAATTTTATCCCTGATGTCCTTACACAGCTCTCTGGTCTTGGCCATTGTGGAGAGGTTGGAGTCTGTTTGATTGAGTGTGTGGACAGGTGTCTTTTATACAGGAGGGCTTCTTAAAGAAAAACTAACAGGTCTGTGAGAGCCGGAATTCTTACTGGTTGGTAGGTGATCAAATACTTATGTCATGCAATAAAATGCAAATTAATTATTTAAAAATCATACAATGTGATTTTCTGGATTTTTGTTTTAGATTCCGTCTCTCACAGTTGAAGTGTACCTATGATAAAAATTACAGACCTCTACATGCTTTGTAAGTAGGAAAACCTGCAAAATCGGCAGTGTATCAAATACTTGTTCTCCCCACTGTATATGCAGATACAGTCTTATACTCAGCTAGCCCCTCCCCCGATGTTGTGTTAAACGCTCTACAACAAAGCTTTCTTAGTGTCCAACAAGCTTTCTCTGCCCTTAATCTTGTTCTGAACACCTCCAAAACAAAAAGTCATGTGGTTTGGCAAGTAGAATGCCCCTCTCCCCACCAGTGTAATTACTACCTGAGGGTTAGAGCTTGAGGTAGTCACCTCATACAAGTACTTGGGAGTATGGCTAGGCGGTACACTGTCCTTCTTTCAGTACATATAAAAGTTGCAGGCTTAGGTTAAATCTAGACTTGGTTTCCTCGTAATCGCTCCTCTTTCAACCCAGCTGCGAAACTAACCCTGATTCAGATGACCATCCTACCCATGCTAGATTAGGGAGACGTAATTTATAGATCAGCAGGTAAGGGTGTTCTCGAGCGACTAGATGTTCTTTACCATTCGGACATCAGATTTTCCGCCAATGCTCCTCAACATCACTGCACGCTAAACTCCTCTGTAAACTGGTCATCTCTGTATACCCGTCGCAAGACCCACTGGTTGAAGCTTATTTATAAAACCCTCTCAGGCCTCACTCCCCCTATCTGAGATACCTACTGCAGCCCTTATCCTCATGCCCTTTGTGCTGTTGTCTGTGCCCAAAAATGTTTATACCATGTTTTGTGTTGCTACCATGTTGTCCTGCTGCCATGTTGTGTTGCTACCATGTTGTTGTCATGTTGTGTTGCTACCATGCTATGTGGTTGTCTTAGGTCTCTATGTAGTGTTGTGGTGTCTCTCTTGTTCTGATGTGTGTTTTGTCATATATGTTTATTTTATTTATTATTTATTTATTTTTAATCCCCCGTCACAGCAGGAGGCCTTTTACCTTTTGGTAGGCCGTCATTGTAAATAAGAATTTGTTCTTAACTGTCTTGCCCAGTTAAAAAAAGGTTAAATCTAAAAATATATACAGTATATATATATCTTTCCCTCGATCCTGACTAGTCTCCCAGTCCCTGCCGTTGAAAAACATCCCACAGCATAATGCTGCAACCACCATTCTTCACAGTAGGGATGGTGCCAGGTTTCCTCCAGACGTGATGCTTGATATTCAGGCCAAAGAGTTTGATCTTGGTTTCATCAGACCAGAGAATCTTGTTTCTCATGGTCTGAGAGTCCTTTAGCGGGCTGTCATGTGCTGTCATGTGCCGTCTGGCCACTCTACAATAAAGGCCTGATTGGTGGAGTTCTGCAGAGACTGTTGTCCTTCTGGAAGGTTCTCCCATCTCCACAGAGGAACTCTAGAACTCTGTCAGAGTGACCATCGGTTCTTGATCACCTCCCTGACCAAGGCCCTTCTCCCCCGATTGTTCAGTTTGGCAAAGGGCGGCCAGCTCTAGGAAGAGTCTTGGTGGTTCCAAACTTCTTCCATTTAAGAATGATGGAGGCCACTGTGTTCTTGGGGACCTTCAATGAAATGTTTTGGTACCCTTTCCGGAACCTGGGCCTTGACATAATACTGTCTCAAAGTTCTACGGACAATTCTTTCGACCTCATGGCTTGGTTTTTGCTCTAACATGCAGTCAACTGTGGGACCTTATATATACAGGTGTGTGCCTTTCCAAATCATGTCCAATCAATTGAATTTACCACAAGTGGACTCCAATCATCTCAAGGATGATCAATGGAAACAGGATGTACCTGAGCTCAATTTCGAGTCTAAGAGCAACGGACCTAAATACTTATATAAATAAGGTATGTATTCTGTTTTTTTGCAAACATTTCTAAAAAACGTTTTTTGCTTTGTCATTATGGGGTATTGTGTGAAGATTGATAAGGGAACTTTTGGGTGGGGGGGGGTCTATTTTAGAATAAGGCTGTAACGTAAGAAGATGTAGAAAAAGTGAAGGGGTCTGAATACTTTCCGAATGCACTGTATGCATCCTAGACATTTTCCATACACACAAAAAGCATATTTATCTCAAATTTTGTGCACAAATTTGTTTACATCCCTGTTAGTAAGCATTTCTCCTTTGCCAAGATAATCCAACCACCTGACAGGTGTGGCATATCAAGAAGCTGATTAAACAGCATGATCATTACACAGGTGCACCTTGTGCTGGCGACAATAAAAGGCAGTTTTGTCACAACACAATGCCCCAGTTGTCTCAAGTTGAGGGAGCGTGCAATTCGCATGCAATTGGCTGTGAGGCTCAGGTGGACATTCCTGCAGTCAGCATGCCAATTCCGCGCTCCCTCAAAACGTGAGACATCTGTGGCATTGGGTTGTGTGACAAAACTTTTATTTCAGCTCATGGAACATGGGACCAACACTTTGCATGTTGTGTTTATATTTTTGTCCAGTGTAAATACTAAATTGTGCAAGTGATGTGCAGGTATGGAAACTCGTATCAGACATACTGCCTGATTTTTTTTTTTTTTTTTTTTAAATATATCACTATAATAATTACTGGACCATCAAAACATTTGGGGCTGGACCAAAAACATCTGGCATTCAGCCCTGGAAGTCCAGGGCTAACAATGCCACTGTCCGTGCATGAAATGTGTTCATGTGAATGTGCGTGTGTACATGTGTCTATGTGTATGTGTGTGAAAGAGACAGCTCAATCCCCTGGGTTACGGAGCCTTGTAAACAGAGTCCTGATTGTCTTTGTGTTGCCTGGGTGATGGGTGAGGACTGGAGGCCTGCCTTCCTTCCCCAGCTAGCAGCAGGATGATGAGTCATTGTTTACAGGCCCTTCCATTCTGCCATCCTATCAAACGACGGTGACGCCACTTTTCCATTGAATCACAACCTTTGCATGTCGCAACATGACACTAAGCTGGGCCTACGTTTCCTCTATAAAACGAGACTCTCTCTCACGGGCCTCTCGACCATCCTGTTGTTTGCTGGAATCTGTCATTGGTATTTTGACCAACTGCTGTACAATACAAATATTCCAATAAAAAACATGTCAAGCAATTTAGAAGGTGAAGAAGAATATCAACAAAGTGTAAACATAATACTTCAAACCAACAGAAAAACATTTTTACCACTTCTGAATGCATCAAGTAAATACAAACATACACCTCACTGGAATGTTAAATGGAATCGCAGGCTGCCGGATAATGTTCCCAGAGCATGCTGGCAACACCCCTGGAAAGATATACTGTTGAATTAGCCTTTTATTTCACTGCCGACCGCAGAGAATACACTTCTACCTCAGAAAAATGCAATCCAACAAGGAACTGTATGGCTTACTACTGTACTGTATATCAGTGCAATATCAAGAATATCAAGAACTGCATAGAACATTAATCTTTTGTTATTAAAAACTGCACAGGAATTTAAGAAAAGATGCCGAAGAATCACACCTAGTCCTTGTTAGCGGTCTTTGTCAGAACCAAGAGAGTTTTATAAGGAATTAACTATCCTTTGTTTCCCCCTGATGGAGTAGGCCTTCCCCTTCGGAGAGGCACCGGTGAGTATCCGTTCCCGTCATGCAGATATTAAAAAGCTTAACCGGAGATGGTTTTCAAGTAAATTAGAGAAAACAAAATCTCCTGATTAGTCAATTAAGTGGCACATTAGCCATGGAGTTAATTAAAAGATAGGGCCATAGTCTTTAAGGATACGTCGCTAAGGCAAGAGGAGTGTTTAAACAGGAGACTGAACAAACGGTGCTTATTAAAAACTTACAGTGAATCACTTGACATCTAACACATCTTGCACCTAGAGCTACACAAACAGATTGTCACACGGTGCCAGTCCCTGGATTCCACTATGTAAATCTTTGGGATGGGAGAGAGCGAGGAGATGGAGATGAGAAGTGCCATGCGTCACACCATGCTGGCACATCAAGATGTTAAAGCTTCCTACAATAAGGGGCTTAGTGTGGCTGCCAGTGCAACCGATGAGGAAAAACATCCAGCTCTTACTTTTCACTATGCGTTGACTCTTCTAATTGCTGAAATTAATGTTTGTAACGTTAGGAAACACAAAGCTTACCCCCGAAAAGTATTTTGTTTTGCATGAAGGCATAGTTTATGCATAAACAAGGCTGTGGAATGCTATGTTTGTAACCAGACACAATCATTCATAACAACATTCAGAGAAAGGGGAATATTACACCTCTCTTACACCTTAAGCAATTCTAAATTACTCGTAATGCAGAATGAAGAAAAATAAAAACTCCCTGAGCAAAAGGCAGGAGTTAACAATAAGTTACACTAAAACATCACAGTTCAGTAGGTGGGTGTCTGTCTGTCTGTCAGAAAGACAGAGCCCTGAGAGTTAAGAGTCAGGTACACTTAAACATCACAGTTCACTGCACAGTGTTGCCGCCTCAGCGTCACGTTCAATCCGGAACAATGCGACAGCTGACAGCTCACGCCGAGGAGCATCACGCTAAAACTGAATTATTTCTGCCACGTGTTAATTTATTAACAACCTATGCATGCTCTAATGTAGCCACATTTGCATATACATTTTTAACCTGGAAGCTGAATCATGAATATTCTTGCCAGGCAGGCATGAGGAATATTTGTCTATGTTATGTGCGTTTGAATTTTGAAAGATGGGGTGAGGGATAAAAGAGGAGAAAGACTAATCTGTGTGAATGTCCGCAGGGCACATCTTCTTTAAGGGCAGGTATCAACACTTCATCACCTAGAACATATGAGCTATGGCAATATGATCTGAAAGCTCCTCCGCCCCACAATCCTGTCTCTGCAGCAGTTTGTCTAAAAGAAGCATGCACCTACAGAAACAGGTTTTAAACTAACTGGTTTGTTTAGAATGGTCAAGGACTTTACAGCAAACATATAGAAGACTTATCCATGAAGTAAAGACATAAAGAACACACCGTAAAGATAAGGTACTGATGAACGGATGATAAAAAAGAAAGATGACGGCGTGAAATACAACCAATAAATGAAGAATCTTACCGTAGAAACTAGTTTTAACACTTGCAGAGCACTGACAAACAATCATGCAAGAGGCTGGGTCACAGAGTTCACATTAGCACATGGCTGTAACACAGTACTACTAATGGGGCCATAGAACACTGTATATATTCATCAAGTATGTTGTGACAAAGAGGTCTGTCCCAAGTGTGAAGACAGCAGGTGTTTCGATGCACAAACACCTGCAAAGTTTTCACATTATTACTCCCCTAGGTTACACATTCACGAAACCTGCAGATCCCTTCTTTATGTTATGGTGCTGACTTCACCATCACAAACAAAGCCATTGTGTGTAACAGTGACAGGATGTTACTGAATGGTTGATAAACAAGGATGTAAGCAGAGATGTATTTGTTGACTTTGGATGAGACAATTAAGAGGTTGACAAGGAAACAAACACATCAAGGCGATGCATCTGTGAGTTGAGAAGAGTCTCAGAAGTAGATGCTACCTGTGTGCCTACAGTAGGTGGTATCTCTGTCACAGTGAGAATGAAAGACTAAAAATGCATTGTTAAGTGCTATATGAAACGACTCCATATGTATTCAGCGATTGATCCATCATTGCAATTAATCTCAACTAAAACCATAGCAGGCATGTATTCATCTCTGTACTGCCTTATCTTTTTTCCTAACTCAATGTGAAGAGGGCTGCTCCAAGTGGACATTTGAGTCCTTTAGCAGCACAGGGCTGGTAGTATTAGATAGATTTGATAGATTTGATAGATTTGATAGATAGATAGATACTTTATTGATCCCCGAGGGCGAAATTTCTTTGTCAAGCAGCTACAACAAAACATAGGGCAGGTGCAAAATGCCAGAACGAAAATACACAAAAGACAGATACACGATACATGATACATAGAGCGGCAGTATGAAAAAGTATAGAAATACAAGATATCTGGAGTGCAAAAAAGCTATAAAAAGACATTGCATAGTATGGGTGGTTGGCTGAATATGTACACTATACATTGGTGGATGTTGGATGGTTAACTATTCTATACAGGTCGATGGCAGAGAAATACTTCAATAGCTAAAAATGCGTATGATATGAGCGAGGGTAATAATAGTTTACTGAATAGACAGACTGGTTAAATTAACAGGTAAGTGAAAATTTTGCATGGTTAAATTAGCTGTACAGGTAAATATACAGTTATATTTACAGTTAAGTGAATACTTGCATGGTTACATGAACTGTACAGGTAAATGACAGGAAGAGATACTTAAATAGCTAAATGTGTGTATGATATAATTGGGGTAATAATAGTAATTTTCTTAAAATACAGTCCTTAGTGCGCAGGGTTTAATTACAGATAACTGCACATATTGCACATTCCATATACTTAAAGCAATGAGAAAAGATGCAACTGACCGGATACTAATATGCATTCCTGAGTGAATGACTACATAAGTTAAGTCCAAGAATTACTTGCAATATTGCACGTGATATAACAACTGTACATGAGTATGTATATACAGACCTGAATTAATAAATAAGTCCTGAGTGAATTACGGACCAGAGTAGCGTTCTCTGGCACACCGTGGTGGGATCAGTCTGTGACTGAAGGTGCTCCTCTGCGTCATAACCATGGCATGCAGAGGGTGGGTGACGTTGTCCATGATGGCCAGCAGTTTGGCAAGCATCCGTCTCATCGCCACCTCCTCTAGAGTGTCAAGGCTCATCCCCAGGACAGAGCTAGCCTTCCTGATCATCCTATTTACCCGAGAAGCATCACCGGCTTTTATGTTGGCTCCCCAGCACACCACTGCAAAAAAGAAGGCACTGGCCACCACAGACTGGTAGAAGATATGCAGTAGTTTACTGCACACGTTGAAGGACCTGAGCCTCCTCAGAAAGAAGGGTCGGCTCTGGCCGACCCTTCTTTCTGGATCAGTCCAGGGGGAGCAGGGGTGGAGGATCAGTCCAGGGGGAGCAGGGGTGGAGGTGGGGTCACTGATTGTCTTAGCAGAGGTGTTGTGAGCAAAGTGGGGGTGGGACAGCCGTGAGGGTGTGTGGCCTGGGGAGCTGGAAGGGAGGTGGACAGGGCCAGTATCAAACCTGTAAAAAAATTGGTTCATCTCATTGGCTCTGTCCTGGGTCCCCTCTGTTTGACTTTTTGAAGCCAGTGATATTTCTCATACCCTTCCACACCTGGCTCTGCCTCAGCTTGTCCTCCATCTTCTCCTTATACCCTCTCTTCCCCTCAACAATCCGCAACTTCAGCTCCCTCTGGACGCATTTCAATTTGTCCTTGTCCCTCTCCTTGAAGGCCCTCTTCTTCTCATTCAGCAGGGCCTTCAGGTCGCTGGTGACCCAGGGTTTATTATTTGGAAAACAGCGTACCTTCCTGGTGGGTACAGTGTTGCTACACAAAAATTCATATAGTCCGTTATGCAGTCAGTACGTCCATCGATGTCCTCCCCATGGGCAGTCTGTTGTTTCAAAGCAGTCCTGCAGGGCCTCATTCGCCTCCAGGGACCATCTCCTAATGGTCCTACTGGTCGCAGGCTGCTGTTGGACCAAAGGCCTGTAGAGTGGAGTGAGGTGGACAAGGTTGTGATCCGATCTACCGAGGGGAGGGAGTGCAGTGGAGTTGTATGCGTCCTTCACAATAGCATATAACAAGTCCAGAGTTGTATTATTCCTGTTTGGGCACTTCACAAACTGTTTGAACGTGGGCAGCGTTGAAGAGAGAGATGCATGGTTAAAATCCCCCGAAATGGCAAAGAAAGAAAGAAAGACCTTCTATCCATCCAGCCATGTTTTTTTCAGCATGGAAGGAGGTAAACTACACTCTCTTAACTACCAGCCTGTGTATAGTCGCTCCGCTGGGCTTATTCAGGGGGAGGTGTGAGGGGAGGTGGTGTGTATCTACGCACGTACACACAAAGGTTTTTGTTATTACACACCACTGTTCCATCTTCTGTCAGGATTCTAAGAGCCTCCAAAGGAAAATATTGTGAGCCAAAAGCCTGAATGCATAGTGATAGTTTTATATGGGAGAAGACATTCTACAATAATTATTATATACAATAATTATTTTGACATTCCTCCTATTTACTATTGAATAAAAATGGGAGCAAAGTAATGATTGATCTGAAAATAGGCTACGTAATAAAGCAAAGATTGTTCTTTAAAATACAATTTTAAAAAAGCCATTGTCTGTGTTTAGTTTACTTCATCAGGATCCACATTAGCTACTGCACATGCAGCAGCTACTCTTCCTGAGGTACAAATACATGACAGTTATAGACAAGAACAACCGATCTTACATTAAATTCAAAATAAATACAAGTTATACAGTACCAGTCAAAAGTTTGGACACACCTACTCATTCAAGGGTTTTCTTTATTTATTTATATTTTCTACATTGTAGAATAATAGTGAAGACATCAAAACAGTGAAGACATCTATCACGTTTCAGGTAAGACCCAGGCGCAGACAATGTCAAAGTAACAAATGTTTATCACTAGCACAGGGCCAGACAAAACAACAGGCAAAAGTCAGAATTCCAGATAGGGTTCAAAAGGTCCAGAACGGAAAGCAGACTCAGGGTCAGGACAGGCAGGGGTCAATAATCCAGAGTAGCGTGGCAAGGTACCCGGCGGCAGGCAGGCTCAGGGTCAGGGCAGGCAGAATAGTAAAAACCTGGAAAGCTAGAAAACAGGGACTATAGAAAAGACAGGAGCAAGGGAAAACCGCTGGTAGGCTTGACGAAGCAAAACCAACTGGCAACAGACAAACAGAGAACAGAGGTATAAATATACAAGGGATAATGAGGAAGATGGGCGACACCTGGAGGGGGGTGGAGACAAGCACAAGAACAGGTGAAACAGATCAGGTTGTGACAACATCAAAACATGTAATCAAAAAAGTGTTAAAACAAATCAAAATGTATTTTAAATTTGAGTCTTCAAAGTAGCCACCCTTTGCCTTGACAGCTTTGCACACTCTTGGCATTCTCTCAACAGGCTTCATGAGAAATGCTTTTCCAACAGTCTTGAAGGAGTTCACACATATGCTGAGCACTTGTTGGCTGCTTTTCCTTCACTCTGCGGTCTAACTCATCCCAAACCATCTCAATTGGGTTGAGTTTGGGTGATTTTGGAGGCTAGGTCATCTGATGCAGCACTCCATAACTCTCCTCCTTGGTCAGATAGGCCTTATACAGCCTGGAGGTGTGTTTTGGGTCATTGTCCAGTCAAGTTATTCAACACCTCTCTCGACAAACCATTTTCTTTGTGCACAGGAGCATTGTAACGCTGAAACAGGAAAGGGCCACAAAGTTGGAAGCACAGAATTGTCTAGAATGTCATTGTATGCTGTAGCGTTAATATTTTCCTTCACTGGAACTAAGGTGCCAAGCCCGAACCATGAAAAATAGCCCCAGACCATTATACCTCCTCCACTAAACTTTACAGTTGACAGTGCATGTCAGAGAAAACAAATCAAGCCATGAGGTCGAAGGAATTGTCCGTAGAGCTCCGAGACAGGATTGTGATGAAGCACAGATCTGGGGAAGGGTACCAAAAAATGTCTGCAGCATTGAAGGTCCCTAAGAACACATTGACCTCCATCATTCTTAAATGAAAATAGTTTGGAAACACCAAGACTGTTCCTAGAGCTGGCAGCATGGCCAAACTGAGCAATCGGGGAAGAAGGGCCTTGGTCAGGGAGGTGACCAAGAACCCAATGGTCATTCTGACAGAGCTCCAGAGTTCCTCTGCGGAGATGGCAGAACCTTCCAGAAGGACAACCATCTCTGTAGCACTCCACCAATCAGGCCTTTATGGTAGAGTGGCCAGACGGAAGCCACTCCTCAGTAAAAGGCACATGACAGCCTGCTTGGGGTTTGCCAAAAGGCACCTTAAGACTCTCAGACCATGAGAAACAAGATTCTCAGGTTTGATGAAACCAAGATTGAGTATCCTTGATGAAAACCTGCTCCAGAGCGCTCAGGACCTCCGTCTGGGCTTGAAGGTTCACCTTCTAACAGGACAACGACCCTAAGCACACAGCCAAGCCAACGCAGGAGTGGCTTCAGGACAAGTCTCTGAATGTCCTTGAATGGCCCAGTCAGAGCCCGGTCTTGAACCCGGTCGAACATCTCTGGAGAGACCTGAAAATAGCTGTGCAGCAACGCTCCCCATCCAACCTGACAGAGCTTGAGAGGATCTGCAGAGAAGAATGGGATAAACTCCAAATACAGGTGTGTCAAGCTTGTAGCGTCATACTCAAGAAGACTCAAGGCTGTAATCGCTGCCAAAGGTGCTTCAACAAAGTACTGAGTAAAGGGTCTGAATACTTATGGAAATGTGATGTTCCAGTTTTTTCTTTCTTTCAGAAATTAGCAAACATTTCTAAAAACCTGTTTTTGCTTTGTCATTATGTTGTATTGTGTGTAGATTTATGAGGAAAAAAATATTTAATCAATTTTAGAAAAAGGTTGTAATGTAATAAAATGTGGAAAAGTCAAGGAGTCTGAATACTTTCCGAATGCACTGTACTATGAAGGTTGCCATGCTGAAAGTCACTGAGCTCTTCAGTTAGGCCATTCTACAGCCAATGTTTATCTATGGAGATTGTGTGGCTATGTGCTCGATTTTATACACCTGTCAGCAACGTGTGTGGCTGAAATAGCAGATTCCACTCATTCTGCAAATGTTTTAATTCCAGCATTTTAATATATTTTCATTTTATGAGGGGTATGAGATGGGATCTTTAGTGTTTTTGTGCTTGCCAGTTAGCGGGCAGTTCTCAGCTGTTAGCAGCCAATGGCTAGCAGTTTCTCACTGGCGATAAAAACGGATTATTGCCGTCATTAATTAATTATTTTATGTAACAAATCCAACAAATCTTGTAACCAATTCATGGTAACATCGTAAAGAATTGATTGAAACCCAACGTTTATTTGAAACAGGGATTTATTAGCTAAAATGTGGGTCAATACCGGGCTATTAGAAAGGGACAGGCAACTATTTGAGACTGCATTTAATTTACGTTTTAAAGTAGTCATTTGTAAAAATAGAGAAGAATAACGGCCTAAGGCAAATGCCCTGAGGGATACCGCACTGTACATATCTGATATTAGTGTCTGCATTAGTTAGTTATGTACCTTTGACAAGCATGGCAGCATTACATGGTTGTAAATATCCTGAGTATAATGAAGCAAGCACTCAGCGTTCCAAAAAAACTGTCAATCCCAACGAGATGACTGGAGGCCACTTGGAGCTGTTCATTTAAGTGATGTTAAGAGCAAACTATCAAACCAGCAACACAGGGAGAAAATACAACACATCCACATCAGCAAATGATGGGTAACAATGGTGACATTAATTTATAGTTCAAGGACCGCGTACAAGCAAACAAACAGGCATTTCTGTTCCACACGTCCTTCTCAATTTGCCTCTCCCACGGTCCATTGCCTTTGGAAGGGAAAAAAGTTGAAAGTGCACAACTTTAGTCTGATGTCTCACTTGCAGTGCAGAGGCCTGAGCCTGCAGCCCACCAGTCTTAAACAACACCCACCCCAAACAAAGGAAACAAGCTGACAGGCCTTGACACAAATGGTCCATTTACATGCACGCTTACTTACAGATACAACACACAGAGGCTGGGGTGTGGGGTAGAAGGCTGTAACGAGATTTGAAAAAATCTCAATGTGTCTACCCTATTTCCTTCCATCCCTCCTTGCTTTCTTTCTCTCTTTCATTCTCTCAGGCAGGTGTTGTCAGTCCCCACTTCACAGAGTCAAGTGGCAGAAACTTTGAACCTCTGCACCCCATTCATCTGGCAGGTTTTGGGCTCAGCTCGTGATCTTTGTAAGCGCCTGCGCTTGCTGTCTTTACATGTTGTCGGCAGCACCTCCAGGTAACAGAGAGATTAAGCACAGTGAGATGCCCTGGTACAGCAGCAAAGCTTCAGTGAAGGGGTCTTTAAATATTTAGGTTATGAGTAGAATGACATGTTGCTGCGCAAAGGAAAAAAAATTGAATACAAATTTCTAACCTGGAAATCATTTACATTTAATTCTGGGTGTCTGTTTTGTAGGTAAATGTGGTTTAGATAAAAATTGCAAAAATTGCACAAGATCATACATTTGTTTGTATGACAGTGATATCCTGTGTGAGGTGATAGTGGAATATTTCATGTTAAATATAAAAGCGCTCATACATCATTAAATGCACATACATCAAATCACTATGTTAAAAATACATCTACAAAGGCTTAGATATCTAGCCATTTCTATAAATAATCATTCATCAAAATGATAAAAACCGGCAAACTTTCTTATATCAAACATCCTTTTGACGAGACTTCTCCACTATCTTTTCATCATATTCCACCAATATGATTTTCATGTGTGCAGACTCCAGCCTCAATTCTCAAGCATTTTCATAACAAGCAAATAAACATCACGTGGTTTCACCGTTCTGGACCGGTGTCAGAGTCAATTAACTTCTCCAGGTAATGACCCATTTGCATAGTAAACCGAGCCTGTGTGTGTGTGAACCCTAATGGGGCCACTACCTGAGGAGATTAATTGAGAGTGACATGACTTGAACTCCATTTTTCTTTTTTTCCTCCCCATTTCTTGCTTACCCCCTCTGAAAGATCTGCCTCATATTATTTTTATACCGCGCTACAAGCCTAAATAGCGGGAGTCCTTCAAACTTTGACACGGGCTCTGAGAAGAAAGGATGTTGCTTGCATTATGCATCATCACATGTGATGTTTGGAGCAGGTGCATCACCGGGCTGCATGGTGTTCCTAGCCTTGGCAGAGAATAAAATAATACCCCAGCTTCATCAGTGAAATGGAACATGATGTGTCTTATTACCAAACACGCTGCATCTCTGTTCTAATTACCAGGTAATGAGGTTTAATTTGCTCGGGCTGAAAGGACAGCAGTACAAAAGCACACAAAAACACTGACAAACACACTGCAATTCTAAACAAAATTAAGAGTACTATAGCTGGAGCCATTTGGAAGACACGGTCCTATGCGGCAAATTGCCATGTAATGCTCCCACCCTCTTGTTCCTATCAAATTACTTGTATTAGATATAATTACCGGTATGGTTAATCTTATCAATATGTGTCTGAAGTCTACCTCTAATGTGAAAATGAGGCAACTAAAAACACCATTAAAGCCCCGTCCCTTTATGCAATAAAACGTGACAGTAGACATTCATTTTCTGAGTGACAATTCCATCCTACCCAGAAAGAAGAGAGAAAGGAGGGAGAGAGAGAGAGAGAGAGCAAGAGTGAGGAAGAGGGGTGGCAAGGCACTCTGACTTATTTAATATTGTAAGAGATGACCCCAGGTCCAAGAAGCGCCACATTTCAAGACCGAAAAAACAGAAACAATGGATGCGTCTTAATTGTGACATTACAGGCACTCGCACAGCCAGGAACAGAGGGGGACTGATTAAAAGGACGGGAAAGGTGGGTGACTTTGTGAAAAGGTCATTGCACACTTACACACCTGGAGGTTTTCACGTATTTTCCTCTCAAAAAAAGAAAACGAGAAAAGAAGAGTGAAATAAAAAACTCCTATGTGAATAGAGAAAGGAAAGGCCGATATTTTACTATGCATTAGTGAAATAATATGGTAATTTCCTGGGCAGTGTGTATCCGGGCAGAAAATTACAAAAGGGAAGGATCCTCCCTGCCTCTGTTAGCTGGCAGGGGGTTCGCCTGCCATCATCACCCCATCGCCAGGTGGGCTGAGCGCGGGGGTTAATTCAGAGGTTAACAGGAGGTTATGTCAGTCAAAGGTCAGGGCTGTGCTCTACCCGGCAGGGGGCCCATGACCTCCCGAGTGTTGGTGGCCGTGTTTCCGTGTTCCTCCGCTGCGTAGACGTGAGAAGCTCTCTAATAAAGAGCAGAGCAGAGGGGAGCTACACTGAGCCGTACTACATAGACTATCTATTGTCTCATAGTGATGAATGGTGGGGAAGATGAAAAAGGACGGTAGCGTAACAGGTCGAGTATCATAGGTTCTCTGGTCGGTGCTGTAGTCATACAACCACCAAAAGACACACCGGTGGCATTTAATGTTACACTATAGATTTATGAAAAATATAATATTATGCAATTTGAGGGATTATAGTTACTGCCTATTTAAGTATTTTGGAAAGCAGACAGTACAATTACAGTACACCAGCTAATGGAGTTGGTCAAAGAAGAGAGCACACACACTTGACTTAGAGACCACCAGATATTGACTGCTTCCCAACAAAATAAGGATATGCAGTGCATTTGGAAAATATTTAGACCTCTTAACATTGTACAGATTTTGCTGTTACATCCTTATTCTTGTATTGTATTTGTTCCCCATCAATCTCCACACAATACCCCTTAGTGGCGAAGTAAAAACAGGTAATTTCTTTTGTGCAAATGTATAAAAAAAATAAAAATTAAAAAAAGTATTCAGACCCTTTACTCAGTACTTTGTTGAAGCACCTTTGGCAGAGATTATGTATTTGAGTAGTTTCTCCCATTCTTCTCTGCAGATTCTCTCAAGCTTTGTCAGGTTGGATGGAGAGTCGCTGCACAGCTATTTCCAGGTCTATCCAGAGATGTTTGATCGTGTTCAAGTCCGGGCTCTGGCTGGGCCACTCAACGACATTCAGAGACCTGTACCGAAGCCACTCATGCGTTGTCTTGGCCATGTGCTTAGGGTAGTTGTCCTGTTGGAAGGTGAACCTTCACCCCATTCTGAAGACTCTTCAGCTCTAGGAAGAGTCTTGGTGGTTCCAAACTTCTTCCATTTAAGAATGGAAGCCAATGTGGTCTTGGGTACCTTCAATGCTGCAGCAATGTTTTGGTACACTTCCCCAGATCTGTGCCTCGACAATTCTGTCTCGGAGTTCTACGGACAATTCCTTCAACCTCATGGCTTGGTGTTTGCTCTGACATGCACTGTCAACTGTAATACCTTATATAGACTGGTGTGTGCCTTTCCAATTACGTCCAATTAATTGAATTTATCACAGGTGGACTCCAATCAAGATGTAGAAACATCTCAAGGACAATCAAGGGAAACAGGATGCACCTGAGCTCAATTTCGAGTGTCATAGCAAAGGGTCTGAATACTTATGTAAATAAGGTATGTTTTTTTATTTTTAATACATTTGCAAAAATATCTAATAACCTGTTTTCACTTTGTCATTCGGGGGTATTGTGTGTAGATTGATGAGGAAAAACATCTATTTAATACATTTTATAATAAGGCTGTAAAGTAACAAAATGCGGAAAAAGTGAAGTGGCCTGAATACCCGAATGCACTGCACAGTAGAAGCCGGAAGCTTACATACACCTTAGCCAAATACATTTTTAAAAAAAATTCACAATTCTTGACACTTAACCGTAGTAAAAACATCCTGTCTTAGGTCAGATAGGATCACCACTTTATTTTAAGAATGTAAATTGTCAGAATAATAGTAGAGAGAATTATTTATTTCAGCTTTTATTTCTTTCATCACATTCCCAGTGGGTCAGAAGTTTACATACACTCAATTAGTATTTGGTAGCATTGCCTTTAAATTGTTTAACTTGGGTCAAACGTTTCGGGTAGCCTTCCACAAGCTTCCCACAATAAGTTGGGTGAATTTTGGCCCATTCCTCCTGACAGAACTGGTGTAACGGAGTCAGGTTTGTAGGCATCCTTGCATACACACGCTTTTTCAGTTCTGCCCACAAATATTCAATATATCCACATCATTTTCCTTCCTCGTGATGCCATCTATTTTGTGAAGTGCACCAGTCCCTCCTGCAGCAAAGCACCCCCACAACATGATGCTGCCACCCCTATGCTTCACGGTTGGGATGGTGTTCTTCAGCTTACAAGCCTCCCCAATTTTCCTCCAAACATAACGATGGTTATTATGGCCAAACAGTTCTATTTTTGTTTCATCAGACAAGAGGACATATCTCCAAAAAGTAAGATCTTTGTCCCCATGTGCAGTTGCAAACCGTAGTCTGGCTTTTCTTTTTTGGAGAAGTGGCTTCTTCCTTGCTGAGCAGCCTTTCAGGTTATGTCGATATAGGACTCTTTTTACTCTGGATATAGATACTTTTGTACCGGTTTCCTCCAGCATCTTAACAAGGTCCTTTGCTGTTGTTCTGGGATTGATTTGCACTTTTCGCACCAACGTTTGTTCATCTCTAGGAGACAGAACGCGTCTCCTTCCTGAGTGGTATGACGGCTGCGTGGTCCCATGGTGTTTATACTTGCTTACTATTGTTTGTACAGATGAACGTGGTACCTTCAGGTGTTTGGAAATTTCTCCCAAGGATGATTTATTTTTATTTTCCCATGATCGAGCAAAAAGGTTTGAAGGTAGGCCTTGAAATACAGCCACAGGTACACCTCCAATTGACTCAAATTATGTCAATTAGACTATCAGAAGCTTCTAAAGCCATGACATAATTTTCTGGAATTTTCCAAGCTGTTTAAAGGCACAGTCAACTTAGTGTATGTAAACTTCTGACCCACTGGAATTGAGATACAGTGAATTATAAGTGAAATAATCTGTCTAAACAATTGTTGGAAGGATTACTTGTGTCATGCATAAAAGCAGATGTCCTAAACGACTTGCCAAAACTATAGTTTGTTGGTGGTTGAAAAATGAGTTAATGACTTCAACCTAAAAGTGTATGTAAACTTCTGACTTCAACTGTTTCTATACATTTATTTTTAACCTTTAAGTAGGCAAATCGGTTCAGAGCAAATTCTTACACTGGACAAACTCGGACGACGCTGGGCCAATAGTGCGCCGCCCTGTGGGACTCCCAATCACGGCCGGTTGCAATACAGTCTGGATTCGAACCAGGTTGTCTGTAGGTGACACCTCTAGCACTGATATGCAACGTCTTAGACCACCACACCACATACTGGTAGCCTATGAGCAGATCAGTTTGTACTTTAGCATTCTCATGCCAATGCTATATATGGCACGACAAGGAGGGGCTAAAGCGCCAACAGATCTGCTTCGATGTACACAACGGCTCATGGCAAAACTGAAGAGAAAGAGAATACATTAACAACGTTCATACTTATTGCAATATATTTTATTATTTCAGATAGGATTCTGAATTAACGTATAACAACCTACAAAATGTGTTGTATGCTAAATGCAGTGAAAATAAGTCTTATAGAAGATGGAAAAGGTGAAGACGGTACAATATATCATATACAGATCTAGTAGTGGGCAGAATATAAAAACATACTACAGTTTGAGAAAAAAGATAAATACATGTAAATACTATGCTTGGAAAATAAGTCTTCACATTATCTTGTGTTGTTCCTGTTAATAGGCCTGTATATCCAGAAGAAAATATCCAGAGAAAGGCTGTGTTAGTTAATCATACAAATGTTTAGAGGTCTGCGGCCTAGTTTCATACACAGTCCTTCCAACTCCTTTAAACATAATAACAATCCATTATTAGAGAAGTAGGCCTAAGATTTGACAGCACATTATATTTGATGATGTGAAGTGAAGGAACATTACCATTTAGTAAAGCAACACACTAATGAGTCCCTGTGTTAAGTATCAATAAAACAACAAAGCCAATGTCTTCTAGGAGACTGTGAAAATTCACCAAACTCAACTTGATACACAGAATTAAGAGAAAAAAAAGTGTATTAGTTGAGGATTCTCTTCTCCTCTGAATCTGACAGTCCAGAATATTTCCTTATCGGGTTGAGAGTCATTCACTTGTAATCCAAAAGCTGCTTAAGGCAAACATGGTCAGCCATGATTTAATTCATTACCACTTTCTGTTTCTAAAGAGTGCACTTGAACAAGTAATACTGAGGAAGTATCCCAAATACATGCTAAATAACATCACAGAAGTAAGTCGTACCGTACAGTATGTAATCAAAGTGAGTGTAAGACTGAGCAAATAATTGTTTGTCAACAATATAAAACATGATTGACATAAAAAAAAATAATCCCTACAATGAGAAAATGTTGTGCAATTAATCAGTCGGACAAATTTCTTATCCCTTGTAAATTCCAGGAAACCAGTATTTCCAATGTATACCCAGTAAATTCACGGCTTGAAAGACTGACAGGTGAAAACCATGGAGTCTTTAGGATAGACTAAAACCATAATTTCCAACAATATGGCTTTAAAATTGCGTGAGGGCGCACGCTACAGTATAACTCAAATATTAATCATTAGTTATATCAGGCCAACAATCAGGAACAATCTGACAAGAATAATACTACTCATATCTGGAGTGAACTGCTGACGGCAGGCCTAAATCAAAATGTCCTCTGATCTAATAACAGCAATGGCAGCATACCAGATGTCCTTTAACTCCATGTTAACCCTGCCTGTCATCCATCAATCCTTCTCAAAGAGATTTGTTGATACGGGTAGATATTTTGGTATTAGTAGAAGTTTAATCTCGCGTGGACCAACTACGTAACATAACATGGTATCGTATAATCTGTCAAAAGACTCTAGGATGCGACAACTAACAAGCAACAGAGATTATAGTTTTGTCCGAGATTAAAATTGGTTATACGTAATGGAGCGCCATTTGTGCAGTTTTGTAAGTAACTCAAGCACACTTGAATCGGAAAGACAACTAAAACTGTGTCCTACAAAGCACGTACATTATTTACACAATTGAAATGGTACAGAACAAAAACTGATACCTGGATTAAATACATTGTTGACAGAAAAGGTATACACTAATCTACCTGATTTAGTGCTGATCTTCAAACTTTCTTTACATTAAGCTTTTCCATACCTATCATTTAGCAAACTACAGTAGATATGGACTATAACTTGGCCTGTTCTGATCCATTGTTGCACATTGTTCATGAATGGTCTTATACAAGGCCTCTAATTTAAAGTGTATTAATACAAATAGGAAAAGCATCACATAGTTATTACAGTGTCATACAGTACTGACTAAAAACACTAAAATGCTTCTAAATATCAAGGTAAAACACGTATTCCTTTGGTTTAGTGTCAGGAACTGACATTTTGGTAAAGGCAAAGATGTCCGTCGGACAGTATTCCTGAAATAATAGAGATGATCTTCCTATTTAATATAGCATCTAAGGTAATACTTTTTAAAGAGCTGATTAACATATTTGTCAACATTAAAAAAACACACTTAGGTCAATTAAAATGTTCATATTTGTGGTATGTAACAAAAGCATTTATAAACTATTTTTGGCCCTGCTTGGCCATGTTGGCAGAGGCCCAGTGTAGATTAATAGAGCTCTCTGTGTGGGTTTATATCGAAGGCACGGACACGCACTTGTACACACGCACATATGCGAACACACACACACACACGCTCTCTCCCTCCCTCCCTCCCTCTCTGCTGGAGTGTAAAATACAGGTAGCAGTAGCACTACGGCCATCATTCTCAATCCCATCCCCATCATGGTCCTTCCTATGTGGGGAAGCAGATGCCGCAGCACTCCATGCAGATCTCCAGGCAGTCGGAGGACTCGCAGCAGGCGTCCATGATGCCACAGTCCATGTCGTCGCAGGAGCAGTTGCAGTCGTCCCCCATGTCCTCAGCGCAGCAACAGCAGCAGCAGGCCTCCGAAGTGCAGGTGCCACAGCTAGCCTGGGCCACCACCATGTTGCACAGGGTCAGGAACTCACAGAACAGACAGGCAAGGATGCAGTGGACACAGCAGTCTGGGTCCAAAACACCATGTCCATAGAGACAGATGGAGGATGAAGAATAAAGGATGGATGAAAAACGCAGAAAGCATGATCAAATACAAAGAAAACAAATAGAAAACAAGAACAAAAACGTATTAAAATCAGTGGGGAAAAAATCTGATTAAAACCCCTGCCTGGAACAGAGCGAGTTAATCCCTGGTCCTTTGTAATCAGAAGCCTTGAGCAGGGCTCAGGCAGTTATACAGTCACAAATCAGACTGGCCAATTACTCCAACACGTACAGTATGATAATGTCCTTACAGTAAATAGGTCAAGATAACAGACTATAACTATTAACTGACAAAATAACTGACAAAACAGATGAAACAGAATGAAATGGAACAGTAGTATATTCAGTAGTAGAATATTGTATCTCTATGGATGAAATGGTGTCCATGACTGTGTGTGTGTGTGTGTGTATTTTGTGGGCGTGCACCTGTTTGTGTGTGTGTGTGTGTGTGTGTGTGTGTGTGTGTGTGTGTGTGTGTGTGTGTGTGTGTGCATTCAGGTGCATAAGAGAGTGTAAGCTGAGTAGAAGGTGCAGACCTAGCAGGGAGGAGGAAGGAGAGCCAAAGGGAATCAGGACATTTTTCAAAAAGGGACTGAATTCCACTTTTGGGTTATGATTAGCAGCTTTCTGAATAATTGGGGCATTATCATGCAAATGCACAGACTTGATTACGTAAAGCTGATTAGCAAAGTCCGAATTCTTCTCCCTGGCAAATTGTTGTGCTAATGCTGCTGTCGTTCTCATCGCTGATTAACAGTTAACCTCTTTTTAGACCTTTTACGTGGCTGAGGAGCATGAAGCCAAATCACTGTTGTTTTCCAATGAACGGGTGGAGAACCCTCCTCTCGGATTTTTTTGTTTGATTTTATGGAATTTATTATTCTGTTTTTTGTTCAGAGGTGTTAATAATTTTACAGAACGTAAGTGATGTCACGCATAGACGGACAGAGAGATTTAGGCTAAATAATAAATAAGTAAAAAACAGGTATCATTTAAATCACATGCAAGCATTCTAAAAATGTTTAGTAGAAATTAATAGATAATCCTGGGTACTAAGTCACAGATCTCCTCTTCCATGCAAGGAGCTGAAAAGGCTCTCCCAACCATACCCTCCGGCGAGATAATGCACTTCTACACACACTGTAGTCAAGGCCCAGCAGAGCTTTAGAGCTGCAAGACATCATACGGATGCAGAAAAACACCAGTACAAACAGAGTGCATTTGCATAACTTTCCTCAGACCATCTCAGCCTGTCAGAAAGACAGGGCTCCTTTTTAATTGCGTTTGAGGAAGAGAATGAAGGAGAATGAAGAGAGGAGTGGATGGGACGGGCTGAGGAACGCTGAATGAAGAGAGGAGTGGATGGGACGGGCTGAGGAACGCTGAATGAAGAGAGGAGTGGATGGGACAGACTGAGGAACGCTGAATGCTCATGTTTGATTAATCAAAGTCCTTTTTTTCCCCTGTTCCCTTTCACACCAGCAGGCCGCAGAGCATGATCAGTAGCGTTATATCAGATACAAACCAGATAGAATGCCAACATGAAACGATACAATTGTGTTCCCCAAGAAGTTTAAACACTGATTATCATAGGCAACTACAACGGAGATACTTTAGAGTAAATGCTTCATATTTCAGCATTTGAAACAATGACATTAAGTTATTGACAAAACATTCACTCATACTGTGCCTAGCCAGCCATATTGTGCACCGTATTCTTGCGCTCAAAGCGTGAAAAGAACAGAACTTTGCCAAACAAGGAAACCTTGAAAGACCCCTTACCATAATTAAGCTAGTACCAGCCCAGTACACCATGTTCTGATACAAAATTATCTAAATACTGTCCATAGCGTCAAGCGGTTGGGGCATGTTAGTTAGCTATTCACTTGGATGTATAATTCAACAGCAGCGATTAGTGAGAACTTTACAGAGGGGAGCGAGGAAGGGGGCGAGGGGGGCTGTGTCATGTACACAAGAACGCCAGACATCTCTCCTACCAGAATAAAAAAATATGGCGCAAATTGACACCGCCTCAGTGAAGAGCGTTCATGTTTAATGTCAGGCCGCGGCGAAGATGCCCAGATTCTGGACGGCCAAAAACAGCAGCGTGCGCCTCAGAGGAAATAGTTTGAGACATCTGGAAAAAAAACTCCAAAGGCTCACATCAAAAAGAGGAACAGCATGACATAAAACAAGCTGGAATGGGTGCACACCATCGAGCCAAGCGAAAACACTCAAATGAAGAGAGACTGCTAGTTGGAGGGCCAGGATACTGCCTAGCTGCCTGCCAGGCACAGGGAGGGAGGGTGAGAGATAGCGATTGAGAGGAGAGGCGCACCCCACGCAGTAGTCTTTAAAGTGCAAGTCCATGCATGAATGAGGGTCAAACTTGTGGCTATGGGTAATATACACACAACTTGTTTTTTATTTTTTTTACTTCACCTTTATTTAACCAGGTAGGCCAGTTGAGAACTAGTTCTCATTTACAATTGCGACCTGGCCAAGATAAAGCTAAGCAGTGCGACAACAAAATAACAACACATGGGATAAAGAAACAGTCAATAACACAATAGAAAATCTATATACAGTGTGTGCAAATGTAGTTAGATTAGGGAGGTAAGAAAATAACTAGGCCATACTGGCGAAAAAAATTACAATTTAGCATTAACACTGGAGTGATAAATGTGCAGATGATGTGCAAATATGCCTTTGGTGCGGGCAGAGATACTGGGGTGCAAATGAGCAACAATAAATAAATAAATACAAATTATAATAATAATAAAAAAATAACAGTATAGGGATGAGGTAGTTGGGTGGGCTATATACAGGTGCAATGATCGGTAAGCATATCTGACAGCTGATGCTTAAAGTTAGTGAGGGAGATAGGAATCTCCAGCTTCAAGGATTTTTGCAATTCGTTCCAATCATTGGCAGCAGATAACTGGAAGGAATGGCGGCCAAAGAAGGTGTTGGCTTTGGGGATGACCAGTGAAATATACCTGCTGGAGCGCATGCTACGGGTGGGTGTTGCTATGGTGACCAGTGAGCTGAGATAATGCAGGAATTTACCTAGCAAAGACTTATAGATGACCTGGAGCCAGTGGGTTTGGCGACGAATATGTAGTGAGGGCCAACCAACGAGAGCATACAGGTCGCAGTGGTGGGTAGTATATGAGGCTTTGGTGGCAAAACAGAAGGCACTGTGATAGACTACATCCAATTTGCTGAGGAGAGTGTTGGAGGCTATTTTGTTAATGACATCACCAAAGTCAAGGATCGGTAGGATAGTCATGTTTGGCAGCATGAGTGAAGGAGGCTTTGTTGCGAAATAGGAAGCCGATTCTAGATTTAATTTTGGAGATGCTTAATGTGAGTCTGGAAGGAGGGTTTACAGTCTAACCAGACACCTAGGTATTATAGAGAGTAGTGATGCTAGTCAGGCGGGCGGGTAGCGATCGGTTGAAGAGCATGCATTTAGTTACTAGCATTTAGTTTTACTAGCATTTAAGAGCAGTTGTAGGCCACGGATGGAGTGTTGTATGGTGTTAAAGCTTGTTTGAAGGTGTGTTAACACAGTGTCCAATGATGGGCCAGATGTATACAGAATGGTGTTGTCTGCGTAGAGGTGGATCAGAGAGTCACCAGCAGCAAGAGTAACATAATTGATATATACAGAGAATAGTCGGCCCGAGAATTGAACCCTGTGGCACCCCCATAGAGACTGCCAGAGGTCCAGAAAACAGGCCCTCCGATTTGACACACTGAACTCTATCTGAGAAGTAGTTGGTGAACCAGGCGAGGCAGTCATTTGAGAAACAAAGGCTATTGCGTCTGCCGATTAGAATGCGGTGATTGACAGAGTCGAAAGCTTTGGCCAGGTCGATGAAGACGGAAGCACAGTACTGTCTTATCGATGGCGGTTATGATATTGTTTAGTACCTTGAGCGTGGCTGAGGTGCACCTATGACCAGCTCGGAAACCAGATTGTATAGCAGAGAAGGTAAGGTGGGATTCGAAATGGTCGGTGATCTGTTTGTTAACTTGGCTTTCAAAGACTTTAGAAAGGCAGGGCAGGATGGATATAGGTCTGTAACAGTTTGGGTCTAGAGTGTCTCTCCCTCTGAAGACGGGGATGACAGAGACAACGCTCCAATCTCTAGGAAACTCTGACGATATGAAAGAGGTTCAACAGGCTAGTAATACAGTAGGTGTTGCAACAATAGCTGCGGATAATTTTAGAAAGAAAGGGCCCAGATTATCTAGGCCAGCTGATTGGTAGGGGTCCAGATTTTGCAGCTCTTTCAGAACATCAGCTATCTGGATTTAGGTGAAGGAGAAGCAGGGGGGGCTTGGGCAAGTTACTGCGGAGGGTGCAGAGCTGTTGCCCGGGGTAGGGGTAGCCAGGTGGAAAGCATGGCCAGCCGTAGCAAAATGCTTATTGAAATTCTCTATTATCATAGATTTATCGGTGGTGTCAGTGTTTCCTAGCCTCAGTGCAGTGGGCAGCTGGGAGGAGGCGCTCTTATTCTCCATGGACTTTAGTGTCCAAGAACCTTTTGGAATTAGTGCTACAAGATTCAAATGTCTGTTTGAAAAAGCTAGCCTTTGCTTTCCTAAATGACTGTTTATTGGTTCCAGACTTCCCTGAAAAGTTGCATATTGCGGGGGCTATTCAATGCTAATGCAGTACGCCACATGATGTTTTTGTGTTATTCAAGGGCAGTCAAGTCTGGAGTGAACCAAGGGCTATACCTGTTCTTAGTTCTAAACTTTTTAAATGGAGCATGCTTATTTAAGATGTTGAGGAAAGCACTTTTAAAGAACAACCAGGCATTCTCTACTGACGGGATGAGTTCAATATCCTTCAAGGATACCTGGGCCAGGTCGATTAGAAAGGCCTGCTCGCTAAAGTGTTTCGCTAAACTTGTGAAGTTGAAGCAAAGAAAGCATGCCAAAATCAGTCACAACAAAGGCCTTAAAAAGTATTGAATGGGACCTAAAGGAGCTCAAAAATCATAATTGATTATACAACAAATAAAAACCACAAAAGGCCCCAACCTGAATAAAAGACTAGCAGTAAACGACTCTTTAGTCAGTAGCGTCTACAGAACTTATCACAGCTTTATTTCTGTGCCAGAGAACATGTGCCAAGAATGCTCTGCTCTAGAATCCCCTGAGCTAGGTTCTCTTCTAGTGGAGCTTTATTCTTCTAGTGTTCATAGGGGCTGTTTAGTAGCTAATTTCACAGGCAAACAGATTATGGTAATCCATGTAAACATTAAAACAACAGCTTGCTGTTTTCCGACGGGAAATAAATACTTGAGTGTGAACATAATGATTTAGTCGACAAATAAACCAACACAAAAGATGTAATGAGACAGACTTATTGAACTGTTGCTGTTGTCAATTAAGACGGAAGAAAACATGGCGCCTGTGGAATACATCATTGGTGAATATTTAGCTTATCATAGCTTTTATTTATAGGGAACTCATCACTTCTTAGCCTTACCCCTACCATCAACCTGTTGCATATTTCAAATAGCTTAACCTTGGTGAAGACAAACGATCTCAAATTCCCCCATCCATATATAAATACATATAAAAAAACACTTTACAGTGAGCTCCAAAAGTACTTTTTTGTTTTGGCTCTGTACTCCAGCACCATTCCTTCCAGTTATTGGCTCATTTGAAATGATACAATGACTGAGGTTAAAGTGCAGACTGTCAGCTTTAATTTGAGGGTATCATTCAGGACTATCCATAATCATGGTAGCATCCACATTAATGAAGTGTTTAGAAACATATTCTATTCTTATTTACAATAAAAGTGACTCCAAAATGATACAATACATTATTTACCATTAATTTCTATTATTAGGCACAAAATAATTTGAAACCCAACCAAAACAAACAGCAAATGCATCCAACAAGTTTGTAAGAGTCACAAACTTGATGTAATCATTGAGTGCTAGGAATATGGGACAAAATACTAAATGTTTGACTACTTTAACACATAAGCGAATTTTGTCCCAATACTTTTGGTCCCCTAAAATGAGGCGACTATGTACAAAAAGTGCCATACTTTCTAAACGGTTCACCCGATATAGATGAAAATACCCTCAAATTAAAGCTGGCAGTCTGCACTTTAACCTCAGTCATTGTATCATTTCAAATTCAGTGCTGGAGTACAGAGCCAAAACAACAAAACATGTGTCACTGTCCCAATACGTTTAGAGTTCACTGTATCATTATTTCACACTCATCATCATCATATCTTGTTTTTTCTCCCTCTTCCTCTATATAAAAAAAAAAAAAAAAAAAAAAAAGACAAAGCGAGCGGCGTCAAGGCGATGATAAGCAGGGAGCAGCAGGCAGGTTAGATAATAGATAGCTGTTACAAGGTAAGAAGAGGATGTGTGTGATTCCCAGACAGGCAGAGTAACTGTTAATGAGGAGCCACAGTAGGGCTGGAGACTGGAGGACAGACATGGGCCCATGCAGAGGGAGGGAGGGAGGGATGGGACGAGGGATGACACTTAGCAGGCACCCTGGTCAGCTCAGCCTCATTACAAGGTCACACCTTGCTGACCATTAGTCATTCAGAACACCAATCACCTTCATTACTGCACTCACCTCCGCACAACACCTGAGAAAATAATGGTTTGCCCTCAATTCTAAAACACATCCTTTCGATTGTTAAGGAAAATAAAGCCATAGGAAGCAGGCCTTGACCAAATTAAAGTGCACTTTCATCATTAAAATAAGAAAACCGAGAGAATCTGTCAATTTTTGACTTTCTCTGTCCCCTCGACAAATTACATGTTAAACGGTGGAAGACTTGCACTAAAGGTGTTGATGAAGTGTTAGGGGAAAGTCAAGCCAAGCAGATGAGGGATGTGTGTGTTCATTGTGTGATTATTAGTGTGTGAGTGACTCTAATGACCTTAAGTTGGAGCACAGTACTTACCGCCTGGTGAGAGTCTGTGTGTGTTCTATATAAGACAGAGTAATTGTGTGTGCAGTCGGCGCCCAGTACTTATAACTCACCCTCTGGTAGCGTCCCAGGCTTGCGGGATCCGGTGGAGCTTCCCTTACTCCGTCTGCTGCTGTCGCTGTTGACCGACAGGCTGGATCGAAGCTGGCTCTGTATCTTCTGGGAGACGCCGGGCAACATGTGATGCTTCCTGTGCTGCTCCGCCCCACAGGAACATTGTCGTTGGATTCCATTGCCGTTACTCAGGCCAGTGGAGGATTGGTGGCCATTTTGACTCCTGGCATCTTCTCCTCCCTCATCAGGCTCTCCCTGCACAGAGGCGGTTGGCTGGGGCAGCGGCTGAGGTTGAGCTGGATGGGAAAAGTTATTTTTAAAATGTCACGCTCCTCTCTTTTCAGTTGGAGAGCGCTTACTGTGCTTTCAGCATGTTTGACTGAGAACATGTCATTTATTCTCTACTAAGGTCTTATAGCTAGATTCTGTGTATGAGAAGGGTGTTTAGACTGTCTGGGTTGTTGGGTGCTCATGACAGGTATCAAATAAGTCACTTAAGGTTACTTTTTTGTAACCCTCATGATTTCTTGTTTTGATCTTTTCATACCATCAGAACAGATACGGGAATCCCGAGGCTAAACCTTCAATAACTGTACTTTTTTTGTACTGCCATCATGGAGCCTTAACAAATAAAGGAGCACAGAAGAAGAGGATACAACCCTCACACAGCCAGATGATCACACAGTACAGTATCCCTGTAGGTGAACAGTGAGTGAACAAGCGTTTTCTTGGAGCAGCACCCAGATGATGGAGTCTGCCGAGAGAAAGACTGCTCTTGCATTCCTGCCTCGGCTACAGTAGTGTAGTGCTTTAGCTTCCCCTTTCTCAAAGCTCTGGCTCTTTACAGTCTTCCAGTCGATCCACGTGTGACAGGCAGCAGCCAGCCATGAAGAGTCAACCCCCGAACGAATGAACGTCGGGTCATCTGATAAACTAAAGGGAGCGGTGACATTTCCAGTGGAAGGAAAGGAAGAGACTCCTGCACATTCAGCTCTACAGGGAACTAGCTCCAGCATTACCTTCCATCTGCATCAGACAGGAAAGGAGAGATAAGTAGCAGCACAGTGACTTACTGAACTGCGTTGAATTATTCATCTCTTTTTCAGGGTTTCTCCCCCTTTCTTTTTGTCTTTTTCAGAAACTCTGCATTTTAGGGTGCGAGTGCTGTACAAGTGGTGGCACGTGCGGCAATAGAACAATCATAGGGGAACTTTTTTTTTGGCACAGCCACAAGATCTAATGTTGATTTGTCTAGTCTTACTACTGTACGTGAACTTCTCCAAGTCAAAGTGGATGCACCAAACAGCGATCTGAATATGCCCCTTCTGTCTTTCCTGTCTGCTCACCAACTAGTGCAATTATTGTTAACAAGAGGAAGGAAAATAGAGTTCTAGCCCACCTCTCTTTTTACAAGACACTGTCAGCACCCAGGGAGTCCTCTCTGAGGAGAATGTAGATGTAAAACAACGCAATTAAAAACAGACCGTGCTTTGGCTCCTCGTACAGTGGTCGGCACACTGCCTCTATAAACAAATATAGACTTTTGGGATCAGGTTTCTATGACAACTGGTTGGCACAAGTTAGAATTCATTATGCTGCGATTTAAACCCAGGTTGATGTATTTGACATCTTTTTACGGGACATTGTTAGTAAACTACAGATGGCTAACAAGGAGATTCAACAATGGCTTGTTTTCTTTTGCCATATCCACGTCATCTGTGAGATAACTTTGTTCTTATATAGTGAACATCAACAATCTATTCAGTAATAAGGCACATTTTGCCACGGTGGAATTCAGAATCGACAGCGAACCCACCATACTGTAACCAGTACAAAAGTTATCTTAAGCTGGCCTCCCAAATGGCGCAGCGGTCTAAGGCACTGCATCGCACTGCTGAGGCATCACTACAACCTCGGGTTCGATCCCAGGCTGCGTCACAGCCGGAAGTGACCAGGAGACCCATGATGTGGCGCACAATTGGCTCAGCATCGCCCGGGTTAGGGGAGGGCATGGCTTCCGGGTTAAGCGAGCAGTGTGTCAAGAAGCAGTGCGGCTTGGCAGAGTTGTGTTTCGGAGGACGCATGGCTCTCAACCTTCTCTCTCAAGTTCGTAGGAGAGTTGCAGCGATTAGACAAGACTAACTACCAATTGGATACCACAAAATTGGGGAGAAAAAGGATTAAAAGTAAAAAAAGATATACAGTACCAGTCAAAAGTTTAGACACACCTACTCATTCCAGGGTTTTTCTAAAAAATGTTTTACCATTTTCTACATTGTAGAATAATAGTGAAGATATCAAAACTATGAAATAACACATATGGAACCATGTAGTAACCAAAAAAAGTGTTAAATCAAAATATATTTGAGATTCTTCAAAGTAGCCACCCTTTCCCTTGATGACAGCTTTGCTTTGGCATTCTCTCAACCAGCTTCATGAAGAAGTCACCTGGAATGCATATCAATTAACAGGTGTGCCTTGTTAAAATTTTTATTTATGGAGTTTCTTTCCTTCTTAAGGTATACAGAAGATATTTGGCGAAAGACCAAGTCCATAATTTGGCCAGAACAGCTCAAATAAAGCAAAGAGAAACAGTCAATTATTTTAAGACATGAAGGTCAGTCAATAAGGAAAATTGTAAGAACTTTTCTTCAAGTGCAATCGCAAAAGCCATCAAGCGCTATGATGAAACTGGCTCTCATGAGGTACACCACATGAAAAGAAGACCCAGTTACCTCTGATGCAGGGGATAAGTTAGAGTTACCCGCCTCAGAAATTGCAGCCCAAATAAATGCTTCACAGAGTTCAAGTAACAGGCACATCTCAACATCAACTGTTCAGAGGAGATTGAGTGAAACAGGCCTTTATGGTCAAATTGCAGCAAAGAAACCGCTACTAAAGGACACCAATAAGAAGAGAAGACTTGTTTGGGCCAAGAAACACATCTAATGGACATTAGACTGGTGTAAATCTGTCCTTTGGTCTGAGGAGTCCAAATTTGAGAATGTTGGTTCCAACCACTGTGTCTTTGTGAGACGCAGAGTAGGTGAACGGATGCTCTCCGCATGAGTGGTTCCCACAGTGAAGCATGGAGGCGGTAGTGTGATGGTGTGGGGGTGCTTTGCTGGTGACACCGTCAGTGATTTATTTAGAATTCAAGGCCCACTTAACCAGCACGGCTACCACAGCATTCTGCAGCGATACACCCTCCCATCTTGTTTGCACTTAGTGGGACTATTATTTGTTTTTCAACAGGACAATGATCCAACACACCTCCAGGCTGTGTAAGGGCTCTTTGACCAAGAAAGAGAGTGATGAGTGCTGCATCAAATGAACTGGCCTCAATCACCCAACCTCAACCCAATTGAGTGGTTTGGGATGAGTCGGACCACAGAGTGAAGGAAAAGCAGCCAACAAGTGCTCAGCATATGTGGGAAATCCTTCCAAGACTGTTGGAAAAGCATTCCAGGTGAAGCTGGTTGAGAGTGTGCAAAGCTGTAATCAAGGCAAATCGTGGCTACTTTGAAGAATCTAAAATATATTTGTTGAACACTTTTTGGGTTACTACATGAGGCCATATTTGATGTTATTTGATAGTTTTGATGTCTTCACTATTATTCTACAATGTAGAAAATAGTAAAAATAAAGAAAACCCCTTGAATGAGTAGGTGTGTCCAAACATTTGACCGGTACTGTATATACAAAATAATTATAAAGTTATTTTAAGCTCAATACCCTTTACTGAAGTAGCATACTGGGTGGGTACAAACACAGTATGTAGGCAGGGCTATGTGACGCAAAACTCTGGCCTAAATATGACACTTGCCTATGAAATAAATTACCCGTAGCAGCTTGTGTAATAAAGCACTCTTTTCTCATACAGCGGTCATGGAGGCATCCACAAACGACCAACCCACAGTCTGTCTATTCTCTGAATCAGCCAGCATAATTACCTTTCCCTTTGGCGAAAGTCAAGCTTTCAATTTACAAAGTATAAATAGTTATTAGGAAACCACCGCATAAAAAAAAAAAAAGCAGTGGTTCGGGTTTCCGGCACACTAGAAAGTGGTTCAAGTGTGAGCCTACGAAGACACATTGAGGGACAAGTTCCCAGTGTCTTTGACAGACCAAGTTTTATTTTTATCCAGAGAAGGCAATGGGAGACGAAGATGAATGAACAGAAACAGGGTAATATTCATAATCATTGATCACGGTAATGATGATCCTGCCAAAGATGATGGCATGATGAACCATGTAACTACACTGAACTAAGTAGAATATACTGTAGAACTCCTTCTGGTAATAATAATAATAATAAAGAAATAGAACTAGCAGACTATAACAGTAAAACATCAACTTGGATAACAACTGTATACGCTATAGATCGGGTATACAATATAAATGCCTATGAAATATAAATGCACTGCAAAGTCAGTGTTCCTATCCAGACAAGGAAACATATCCACCATTGAAAAAAATGAAAAACTCCCACGAGTTTAAATAATCATAAGCGATTAAAATTGAACAGATGTGTGGTTTACCACAAAAACTTGTTGGGCGCTTGTGGGACGTACACAACCTGACAGATCGTATTAAAACACCATGTTTAGGAGAGGTAAAAACACTTCGAATTGGACTTTTAACCATCCTATTTCTAACACATCAACAACAGTTGAGAGTGTACATTTGTAGTTGAATAATACATGTAGTATTCCTCTACACAGGCTGTCAAACATATCAGAGGGAACTGGGGGTGAGTGGTTCTTGACGGTCTAAGCAGCATCCCAATTTGGTCCCTTGTATCTGACAGGCTCAAATATCTTGGGAGCATTTTTAAAAAGGCCAGTGTTTGATGGATTCATGAAGAACACACAAATATAATTGCCATTTGTCACCAAGTCTTCAGCGAGTAGTACCCGACGCCATGGGGACCGCAGCGCCAGTGCGCCTAGAGAACGCTACGGTCTGTGTGCGGGATCGCTCTGTATGTAAAACTGTGTATAAACACCTACGTTTTTTTTGTGTGGCAGAAAATAGGTCCTATAGGAAGAATTCCAAATTGCACCCAAAAGACACAAGAAGTTTATCACACGGACCCACCAGGAAGACACAGGAATATGTATGAACATCAACTCAAATGTGCTGTATAAACAATCAATCATTCTAAAATAGTACAGGTACTGGAAATATAACTGCCAAACAGGGCAGCTTGGAAATTCTAATTTTCACATTACTACACTAAGTCATAGGTAAAGCAGGATTGTAGTGAAAAAAACTAGAGCGCTGTGTTTCTATGGCTCAAGACTTTTTAATATTGATGGAGAAAGAGAGTTCTGTTTGCAGAGACCTATTAGGATGTCTATCATAAGGAACATAGTTAGTTATTCAAATGTCACATGTCAGCAGGCTAAACAGATCCATCCAGCCCCATCTCCTAATAGCTAGACAGATACAGCATGCTTGTGGTTTGAGTCAAAATGCACTGTGGGAAGTAAAAGACTCAGGAAAAAAAAAACAGACAAATGTGATAAACAAGATGTAAAATAATCCAACAGGAGCATTTCTTTCAAAATCACTGAAAGACACTTAAAAATGGTTATTCTTCTAGTAACTTGTTTGTTTATCTTTGTAGTCATTACATATTATAAACATGTCTCTGTTCTGGCCTTATACCTGGTTGATCAAAATGCTAATTTCTGAATGTGCCAATGACCTACAGTAGCAGCGGTCTCATCATCCCCTAAACAGCCTGGGGTGGCGTTTCCCCTCCTGACAAACACCCCTGTAATGTCTGGCTGGCTGGGCTTCTCAATCCAAAGGGATATATTTTCTCATTAGAAATTATACATCTCCCATTCCCATATTTAGAGAAGCAAAACCAGGGGAATTATATGAAGAGAAGAGGGAAAAAAATTGCACCATGAATGTTATCACAAAGGCTCTGATTAAAATGTTCCTTCGGCATATCAAAGCTCATTTACAGTTTGACCTTCCAACTCTGTGACAAGGACTTTTTCTTTATTGTGTTGGAGGACAGGTTGTTAGAAGGGACAAGCAATGTCAGAATGATCATGAATTGTCCTTTCGACAATTCCAACTCAACACAACCCAGGCTGTGATCATTGTTCATACGAGTATCAGGCGTAAAAATTGTATTTTAATTGCATTCAAATTGATTAAATAGAAAATCAAGCGTGGAAATGTTGATGAGTGTTAGGGCGCTGTAGCTTAGAATAGCCTGGATAAGCTAGTCCAACTAGCCAAGCCAAAGTGTAATTACTGGAGACAGACTAGCATTCACCCCAAAAATGTAGTACAGCAGGAAGACATTCAACACAGGAAAATGTATCTTGCTTCAATAGAATAAAACATGTGACAATCTCAGGACGACTCTGTGGTGGTTGTCGTGGTAATGTCAGATCACTCCTATACTAAAAAAGTAAGCTTCAAACTGATCACACACAGCTCTATTTATCTTAGCCTAGTGACGATAGGCCATCTGTGCCTGTTGAGGGAACTAAATTACCTTCTCTGATAGGATACTCTATCAGCAGGATGTGACATGTTATGTGACAGAACTGTTTTAACTCTATTAGACCTCCTATCCTCTATTCTGATGGTATTGTATAATATAGCATCTCATTTCTGGAGAAACAACCATATCTACGCTCAGGTCTTATTTTCCTGCCGTTTTGAATGAGGAAAGTCACTATTACTCAGATGTTTTTCACCGTGGCACACTTAATTCTCTGTGACAAATTATCATTCAAATTTGGGTATTCAAAATGTAACCTGCTGTAGTGATCTGACACTTGTTTTAATATTCTGAGCTATCCTCTTTCCATTTTTTTCAGTCCCTTTCCTTCCCTCTTTTAGACTGCCCCTCTCTCACTCTCTTGATATCAATGACAAGAAAAGCAGGGTGTCTGGGATTTACTCATTTCAAATTTGGTCATTTCGCCGCTGATTGAGGTGAAAAAAATAACCCCTTCGAACCTTGTTCTGCTTAATTACATTTTACAGTGGAGAAGGCAACTTTAAAGACAAGAGCTTGATTTGACGACCTGAACCTTTCAGGCGCTCTTGGGGGAGGTGGTGGCTATCATCAATTATCCTTCGATTTCAAAACGGAACATTTGGCGAGATGAATATCTGACTGCTATCTAAAATCATTAAAAACACCCAATGAGATGCCTTTTTCTCTTAACTTAAATCACATTGAGAGGAAAATCATTCACATTGTGCAAACGCCAAAAGCGCACAGGCATTGAAGTTATTCTCTTTTCACCTCGTGTGTAGTGTGGAATTTGGTGTGCTGCTAATTTGAGTGGTGCTAATGTAGCACAGCAGAATAGATCAAGGACATCCACCACAGCCTTAAAACCTGAGCGCTGCTGAATGACACTAAATGCAGTCTTTTCTCTCTCCTTTTCATCTAAGATATAATCACAGCACAGGTCTTCTTTTCCTGTCTTTATCAAATTCCAATTTTTCCCCCCAATCTGTTTCCATCTGAAACCAAAAGAGGAATGTAGTAAAATAAAATGTAAAAATGTCTTCACAAGTTTGAGAAAGTGCACATCTTGCACAGATTTAGGCAGCTACCACATTTTCTAGAAAGATCAATTATGACGTGACTCAGAGCAGGCCTAGGGGAGCTGCCAGACTCCATACTCGCAGAGTGCTCCACCCTCTCTGACGATTCAAAACCAAAACTAAGCAAGAGAGAAGTGGAGTGATGAGAGGGAGGGGGGCAGGGATGAGGAGAAGGGGGAGTATTTTCACTTATATCGATGACTCACAGATTCCAACAATTGCAAAATCTCTATGCTGAAGTTAGCTACAAGTTCCACAGGAAACTGACTTGTTTGAAATACAGGATCTGTATGGGGCAGTCGGTCTATAAAAAATATCTATAGACATGGTTCCTTTATTTGCTCAGTATCAATCTGAGCATTAACCAGAGCTAATGGGACAGCTGTGGGTCAATGGTCTTTGTCTTCAAAGGTGCCAATCAGGGCCTTAAGCTGTGTGATCAGACTAGGGGACAGAGGTGCTAGTCTGCCTCTGAGTGGGTTTTTAACGGAGACGGCCGTATTGATTTCAGCTCTAGCCGGGGTGCGCCGTCTGCACTGTGTTTGACTGGAGCCAGCCCAGACGGGTCCCCAGTCACAGTCCAGTGATCAGAGCCCTGACAGAATGACCTACCAGAGAGGTGGTGAACCTGCAAACACGGTGGGGGCAACATCACTAGAGATATCTGTAATAGAAAAGGGTTTTAACCTTAATGTTGGAGCCAAAACCCTGCTAGAGGCCAAGTAATCCCCCCTGCCCCGCTCTCATTTGAAGTGGGCCCCTGTGTGCGTGTGTGAGAGAGCTTTCCGCCTCTTCTCCAAGGCCCAACCACTGTGCTGTGTTGTGGGGTTGGTTTAGGAGCAAACAGAGGAGCTGCACTAGGGCATTACCGTTCAGGGAATTCAGCAGAGCATTTGTAGTAGAGTCGATATAGTGGAGCTTTGTGCCCACCTGCTCTGACTGCTCCAAGAACACAGGTAAACTAGGGAATGAGTCTGGGCCTGTGTATTTTACTATTATTAGAAATCAAATCCTCCCTCCAACACTGCAAAACAACCAATTTTCCATAGTCTGTTTCTTTCGTTCTCTATGGCCAATAACCTTGTGTGTTAGAATTATGATGGTGATGATATCTGATATCCACACATTCAAAAATACTTGTGTATGATATTTCAGTGCAGAAATGGAGGTGTGCATATCTAAATCATTTCACTTAAGTATTTTCAAATCTCTTTTTTTGTTTAAAACATCCACAATGAATAGGCTTCAACTTCTGGAAATGCTAATTGGAATGTTTGAAATTTACCATATGAAATCCATCTACAGCAAGACAATGAGGAAATAATTACCACAGAGGTAGAATGACAATGGCCATTTTAATCAACCCCTGTGCTACCATTTCACCCTATTTATACTGGTTTTGATTCCATGACCCACTGGTAAGTAATCACTTGAAAATTACGTCTGTTTTTAATGGGCTCTTGCATTAGTAGAGACGTGGGTCTACTGGATTAGAAGAGATTTAGCTCTTGGGTAACAACAACCATGCTGTTCTTTTTGGCAGGAATACAAGCACAAAAACAATGACATTTTTTAAATATTGATGATATATGAACATTTCTAAAGTTTACAGGATCTTACCCTGTATACTAGTGTATAACATTTTGTATGTGGGTCTAACTAATCTTTACACAACACTAATAAAACAATGACGATTCCTGGATATCCTACTCTTCTGCATTAATTTCATAGATGCTATATTGAGGCATCAAAAAGCAAGAAGAACGCTCTTCTGCGACATCCACCCGCGAAGCAACAATTAAATCGACATACATATACCACTGGAAGTGTCAAATATGAACTTCCTAAAGGTAATTTCTGCACCCCAGTAATAACCTTGAACTTCCAGAGTAAAAGCACAATCAGGGATTCACACAAAGGCCACACTAATGTCTTCTTTTCAAGGCGACAGCCATGTTATTTGACCCCACGACTTCACTTCAGAATTTCCCTCAAGATTAAAAAAAAATATATAGAAAAATCAGTTCAGCAGCCAGGGTTCTTCTTTATCTACAGAGAGAGTACTTTAACTATTTGACAATCACAGTGAATAATGTGGCGATTAAACACCTAAAACTGGCGTTAGGTCATGGCAATTTATTTAAGGCTCGGGCCTGCAGAGCCAAAGCCCTGTTTGGATGAGATATCAGCGGAGTGTATTCCCCTAGGGACTGAGCCACACAAGACCCTGCTAGCTGCCACATACTGGGGACTTAATAGTTTAAAGGGCTCTAAGAAGAAACGGTGACCTGAACATACATGCCCTTCATGCCTTTGCATATTAAAAGGTCAGAAATATCTTGCTTAATAACGTAATTTTAACTGTTAAAAAGTAATTTTTAAAAATCCTTGTAAACCAGATGTTTTAGGCTAAGTTATAGTGAAACACACCAATTCTGGTCTTCGTTTCAGCAGTTAGTTGCAAGTGATATATTTTGGTCTTTTAGTAGTAAATCTAGCTCTTTTTCCACTAGCGGTTCAACTCTGTGTGCTGGGTGGTACCACCTCAAGGCTTACTATAAAAGGTGGTGCTTCCTTGACTAGACTACTGACAATAGAAAAAATTCAAAAAGACAGTAAGGCACGTTTCCACATGCCCAAATTCAAAATGTTTGCATGCCGTTTCATACACATCTACGTGCTTTTACGAAGAAAAAAAGTGCCAGTCATAGCGATTTGAGAAAAATAGTTGACAAGATGACAATGTGCATGACCACATTGTCATCTTGTCAACTATCCTTCTCAAATCGCTATGACTGGCACATTCTGATAAAACAGTTGGCTCATAGTTCAGAGGTTGCGAGTTCTAATCCCACATGGGGCAGATATTTTTCCTGTGCCCATACACTTTTAATTCAGAAAAGTGAAACCATACCTGTGAGATGGGTCACCCTGGTAGTAGTTGTAGGTTTCTAATACAGTACCAGTTCATTTGACCAGTGGGGGAAAAAAAGCTACTGCATAAATACTGCAATGCGGGTTGGATTGAATAGAGCCCCTAATTTTCATTTTGAAGGTGATGAGTGCACTTTTCTTCCCAAAGTAATAACAAATAACAAGCTACAGCTTTTCTGTTTTGATTCGGCTAATAAAAACAGACCCAGACAGATCACATGCAGCCTAGGGCACAAGTTGGAAATCGGACAGAGGGAGGAAAGAAAAAGGAATAAACTGGCACTATGTGGTCAGTCAGATGATCTCCTATTGATTTCCTGTTTCAATAAGTGAGGCCTTCATTAGAATCAACCAGACCAATATCGCATTCTGTAAGCTTACTGTATATTCAAAAGATTTCAATTTGCCCTCGATACACAGATTTGGTTTGTATTATTATTTGAAGTGACTAAAACGTGTTCCTGTACCTTTCGCTGAAAAGGAGATTTGTCGTATCCCTCACTTCCATATTCCCCAAACACACAGTCTGTGAATACAATTACTATATTAAAAAAAACTGTTGTCACAGTCTTTCTTTTTAGATGAAAGTGATGAATTTCACTTGCCAGTAGTTCAGCACACCATACATTTCACTACTTAGCCTACACCTAGTGCTGGCACAATAACCATATAACCAAAAGTTATGGATGAATAACCATCACTCTTTAAAAAAATATGTACAGTACCAGTCAAAAGTTTCTCACACCTACTCATTGGATCTGCAGAGAAGAATCGGAGAAACTCCAAATACAGGTGTCAAGCTTGTAGCGTCATACTAAAGGCTGTAATCGCTGCCAAATGTGCTTCAACAAAGTACTGAGTAAAGGGTCTGAATACTTATATAAATATGATATTTTTTTATAAATTTGCAAAAATGTCTAAACACCCATTTTAATTTGTCATTATGGGGTAGTGTGTAGATTGAGAAGGGGTAAAAGTATTTTTAATACATTTTAGAATAAGGCTGTAACGTAACAAAATGTGAAAGGGTCTGAATACTTTCCGAATGCACTGTATGTGACTTGTTTCAGGAAACTTGTCATATGTCACGCATCACTACTTCACAGAAGCATTTTAACGTTTTTGGGCAGAAATGCCTTCTGGAACATGTGAACTTTCATTTGCCTTAATAACAAACTTGTATGCCATCTGTAAATGCGAACAATTGTTAAATAACGAGCCTAGCTGGTTTAGCCACGGAAAGACAGGAACCTGGATTGACAAGTTCTTGCTTCAAAATCATTAGTGTAAGACCGAAAAGGCGCCCTGGAAAAGGTTAACAGTCTAGAAACAAAGAACTGCTGTGTCAGAATGTAAACAATGCTGTTACAACAACTACAAGGATGGAAGCAATCAGGTTGTTGTTGCTATTAGCGTTGCCTGACACTCTCCTTATGGAGTGGCAAACAAGAGGGGTTAAGAGGAGTCAGAGCTTTTTCTGTTTCTACTGCTGTACTATTCTGACCAGGAATGTGGATACTCAAGGATGGATGGATAGGGCAGGTGCAAAATTCCAGAACGAAAATACACAAAAGACAGATACACGATACATAGAGCATCGGTATGAAAAAGTATAGAAATACAAGAAGTCTGGAGTGCTAAAACAGCTATAAAAAGACATTGCATAGTATGGGTGGTTGGCTGAATATGTACACTATACATTGGCGGATGGTTAACTATACAGGTCGATTGCAGAGAAATACTTTAATAGCTAAAAATGCTTATGATATGAGTGAGGATAATACAAGTTTACTTAATAGACATACTGGTTAAATGAATAGGTAAGTGAAAATTTAGCATGGTTAAATTAACTGTACAGGTAAATATACAGTTAAATTTACAGGTAAGTGAATATTTGCATGGTTACATTAACTGTACAGTTAAATGACAGGAATAGATACTTAAATAGCTAAATGTGTGTATGATATAATTTGGGGTAATAACAGTAATTCTCTTAAAATACAGTCCTTAGTGCGCAGGGTTTAATTAAAGATAACTGCACGTATTGCACATTCTATATAATAAAAGCAATGAAAAAAGATACAACTGACAGGATACTAAAATGCATTCCTGAGTGAATGACTACGTAAGTTAAGTCCAAGAATTATTGCAAGTGATATGATATAACAACTGTACTTGAGTAAGTACAGTATATACAGACCTGAATGAATAAATAAGTCCTGAGTGAATGAGTGATTACGGACCAGAGTTACTCAAGAGTTAATCACTAAAGCAGTGTGATTTAAGTGTAAAATATTGCTTTGGAAACCTTTGCAGGTTAAATGACGAGCAGTAAGAGGCATTGTGAGTGGGTTAATAGGGACTAGGGTTGCAAAGGGTCGGCAACTTTCCAGTAAATTTGGGGAATTTTGATTAAATTAATCAAAAAAGTTATCGTATAACAGTGAACCTTTTTTTGTGGGATACACAAGGCAAATCTAGGTATTGTGGCATATTTTGGTTAAACTATCCCCAATTCAATGGAATTGCAACCCTGTGCATGCACAGTGCATTCTTCCATCACATGTACAGCTGATTCTCAATATCTTGCACACTAATTAGATGCTATTGAGCCTACACTACTACACTGTCTGAGCCAAGGACTACATAAATTCTGGTAAGTTTTGATTACAATACTGGGTGGGGTGAAAATATTTTATGAGACATACATGATTTTTTGTTAACTATTAAATAACTTCTAACTTGTTAACAATTTCTGCTAGTTACTTTTTGCTACCATGTGGGTTTTAGCTTACATCAGCCTGCTAACTGAGGAGTGTTAATTCATTTCCATACATGCATCTTACAAAGGAGTTGTTTAATCTAAGTGCTTAACTATTTATCTGTACATGGAATTGTATTCATATTTTTTTTTACACATTTATTTTCTAATCTTTAAAGGAAAATTGTGTGGAGACATTTCACTGCAGCTAATGTAGAAGTAGAAGATGTGTACATTTGCAAATACTGTGCCAAATCATATGTGAAGAATGCTACAAAGATGCAGAATCATCTGGCCAAGTGCATAAGTTCCCTCAGCGCTCACAACAAGCAACTTCTGACAAAAGTCCCTCTACTTCTATTTGAGGTGAAAATGATGAATCAGACACCTTATCGATAGCAACAGCTCATGGTCCTCCTGAAATCAGAAGTTGACTTCATGGAGGAACGTAGTTAGAGAAATGCTGATCAATGTCTTGCTCGAGCTGTGTATGCAACTGGTTCACCTCTGATGCTCACAGGCAATGTGTATTGGAAGAGATTTCTGAATGTTCTTCGCCTTCGTTCCAACCAGACATGCTTTACCTACTCATTTGCTGGATGCAGAGTTCAAAAGAGTTAAAGTGAAGGTCAAGCAAATCATAGAGAAAGCAGACTGTATTGCAATCATCTCTGATGGGTGGTTGAATGTTTGTGGGCAAGGAATAATTAACTACATCATCTCCACCCCTCAACCAGTATTCTACAAGAGCACAGAAACAAGGGACAACAGACACACCGGTCTCTACATTGCAGATGAGCTGAAGGCAGTCAATGACCTTGGACCACTGAAGGTATTTGCACTGGTGACAGACAATGCCGCGAACATGAAAGCTGCTTGGTCTAAAGAGCAGGAGACCTAACCTCACATCACACCCATTGGCTGTGCTGCTCATGCATTGAATCTGCTCCCCAAGGATATCATGTCACTGAAAACAATGGATACGCTCTACAAGAGAGCCAAGGAAATGGTTAGGTATGTGAAGAGTCATCAAGTTATAGCAGCAATCTACCTCACCAAACAAAGTGAAAAGAATAAGAGCACCACATTGAAGCTGCCCAGCAACACCCGTTGGGGTGGTGTTGTCATCATGTTTGACAGTCTCCTGGAGTGGAAGGAGTCTCTCCAAGAAATGGCCATATCACAGTCTGCCCTTATGGACAGCCCCATCAAGAGGATCCTCCTGGATGATGTATTTTGGGAGAGAGTGGTAAGCAGCCTGAAACCTATAGCAGTAGTCATTACACGGATAGAGGGAGACAATGCCATCCTGTCTGATGTTCAGACTCTGCTTGTAGATGTAAGAGAAGAAATCCGTACTGCCCAGCCCACTTCACTGTTGCTCCAAGCAGAGGAAATATTGCAGTCGTGCCAACATATCTCATCAGCCACCTGGTGGAAAGGACTTTGTGGATCTGAGGCGCTTTCACCTGTTGCCTCCATCATCCTACAAATCCCACCAACATCAGCTGCCTCAGAGCACAACTGGTCCTTGTTTGGGAACACACACACACACTAAAGCATGCAACAGGCTGACCAATACAAGGGTTGAAAAATTGGTGGCCATCTGGGCAAATTTGAGGCTTTTTGAGCCTGACAACAAGCCATCCTCAACAAGGTTGGAAAGTGACAGTGAAGATGAGGCCTCAGTCTGATGTTCAAGAGGTGGACATTGAGGAGGTCCAGGGAGAAGACATGGAAGCCTGAGAGGAAGACAACCAAAGGATTAGTTTCTAGACTATAATTTTACAGGTGTATGTTGAAAACGTTTTTGGGAGATGCGATGGATCATTGGGGATCATTCAATATTCCCTTTCTTTTGTTGTTCAGTGAATTCATCCCATGTGAAGAGTCAACTCATATAATTAAAGTTCAATTCATAACTAAATCGTTTTTTTTTTTTTTTCTATTGGAAGGACTGAATCATGTCTACTTATGATAAGGTAAAAGGTTTATGTTTATGTCTCCATATGATATGTTAAACATAACCAATGCAAAAAACATCTACATTTAAAAGGTATTAATATTAAATGTGCATATATTTCCGTTAATTCCCATATATTCCCACGGAAAGTTTCCACCTCTGAATATTTCCCAAAATGTCCAACTCTAATAGTGACACATGAAGACAAGCGATTGGTTGGTAGTGAAATAGCAGAACATTCTGGATAGAACCGAACAGGTTCTTTCTATTATCACAGTTTTGACTCAGTGGGACTCAGAGTTGGAAATAGGGTGTGACATGTACTTTCCATTCAAAAACAAATGGTGAGATCAATGTATTTTTGTTTCCCCTATTATTTCTGCTGAACAAAAGGGCAAAATGATGCATGAGGAAGAGTTTACATTGCTTAACCCTTTACACTCTTGGGAATTGGTCTATATGGATAGGGCTAAATGAAAATGTTTTACAGAAGAAATAAGAAAAGCATATGCATAACAATGGTAGCAGTTGAAAGGGAACAGTTTGGAGATAATGGGACAATTAGACTAAAGTTGTGGACAACAGTTCACCTGACAAGACTGAATCACTGTTGATTTTATGTGCATTTTGCCACATTTTTTGATAACGAAATCTGAAAATACTCTGGAGACATACAGTAACATAAGACTATTCCTGCATCATAAGGCAGAAAAATGACAGAGGTTTGTTTGAGGACTAACTGGTGTCTCCAAGCGCCCACACACCTCTCTAAAGTGTGCACAGTTCCTAAGCAATTTCAATGCACTATTATGACTCAAAGAAGAGTCTAACTATAAGGTACAGTTTTTTTTAGCTCTCCTAGCTGTGCTGTTGAGGAACTAGAGCAAGCACACTTGTAGTTGTTTCATTTGGAACACAATCCTGCATATCGGCCATTACACAATTACTGTTGTTTATTTTTGAAAGCTTGTTCGATTGCCAACATGAATAGCTAAGTTATTAAATACAATCATTAAGTGTTCGCTTTCACAAGGCAATTCAGAGAAACAAATCATAATTTTGATGTGCATAGAAAGGAGTCATGAGTGCGTTCAGTTAAAACAAACATAGGCTCATTCTGTTCAGAACAACCCAGGGTCATGTCACCTTGCAACTATACAGTTAACAGTGATAAAAATGTGTACACTGTACATGACATGAGTTTAGAGATGTGAAGTGCACATTTGGACTCATGGGTGTTTGGCTTACTTGGATGACATCCAAAGCAGAATTTATTATAATCATCAACATCTCATCTTCAAAGAGAGTCATCTTAGATTACAGCATATCCCTCACTCTGACAATTTTTTTCTCAAAAACGTGCCAAATTAGCAGGAGGGATGGGATACAGCAACACACTGTATCTAAAACACTATACATGCCTTCTAAAAAAGGAAGTGGGTTTAAAGCTGAAACAAGTGGGCCTAGACAGTCAAGGCCAAACCACAACAGGATTTCCTCACACATTACAGAGAGCTGAATGGTTGGAAGAGAAAACAGAAGGAAACATGCCAACTATTGGTCATTATTGCAGAATGAGAGAACATGCATGTTACTTCAACACGTTATTGTTATTTAATCCCACAAGACCATTGTATTAGACTTCAATACCATCTTGCCATTTCGCTCTGAAACTGGGAGGGGAACTTTTCAGAGGGACCATCTGTCAACAGGCATATGTCACTCTGCCATAAGGCCTAACAGTGACAACAAGTGTTGATTGATGATGCCAGCTTATGACAAGTCTGAGGTCCTGACAGAACATGGTCATGACAAACATTACTCAGGTAAGATAGCTTGGCTTGGCTCCTGTACAAGGCTATACATGTTTAAAGTGTTTGTGTCGCTATGACATTGTTTCTGTCAATTTGTACAGTACAATTGTTAAGTATTGTGTTTTGAGTGGATCCCAGTAAAATAACAGATGGGGATCTACGCAAACACGTAATAGCAGGATTTCCTGAGGTGCCCCTCCTTGTAACACTTACATCGAACAGGGTCACAATAGGTAGGGTTTTCCCCCGTCACGTGACTTTGTACTTCAGTGTGCATGCCTCTGGGACCCGATGTTCTGGATGGGTTTGTAGTTTCAGATGATTCGTCAATGTCACAAGCATCTAGGATCAAAGCACACAACATAAGAAAATGAACAACTGTTTAGCTTAAAAAGAAGGGAAGAGAGAGAGAGAGAGAGATTGTTTGCATGTCCTCCCACTGAACAACTCAACTGGTCAAAATAAAGTTGCATTATGTACTTCTACTCAGAAACAGATGTAAACGGTGAGAAGGTCAACTTCAGTGGACGTAATACTAATATCAGGGACAGAAGGACAAGCCAAGCCAGGGCTGCCTTATTTTTGCCAGAGAAAACATTGTCCTTTGGCGAAAGGTTACACAACAGTCGGGAGCAGGGCGGTTCAGGTAAAACCCAATGCCAGATTTCTGGATATCATTTTCTCTACCCTGCTCCCAGGTGTGCACTACCTGCCAAGTGTGTTACAACCATAAAGACAGCATTCATCTACATTGAAAAACATATATAGGCTAAAACCTGCTCCGATACTATGCAAAACGTCAGTCCATCTCTCTGAGTGACATTATTAGTACCATGTGATCCCTCGTCAAATTCTGTACATTAAATTATCCTTTCAAAAATGCAGTCTCCATTCCTGCTATGTTTGGCCAATAGGCTAGAATATCAAAAACATTTACAATGTCTTCACGATATAGTTGAAAAAACAAATTCCAGTTTGCTTCACACAGTTCCTGTTTCGGGTTTTTTCGTTTTATGTTTTGCTTGTAACCATAGTCCTTTTCATGTTGTTGAGTTCTGGAAAACAAGGTGACGAATGGCTCAACAAATGTTATTTTCCTTAGCCGGATTATGTATTTGTTGCAGGCCTGTAATGCTGCCGCTCTGTTTAGTAAGCAATGGCAGATAGACGAATGAGCCACAGTGGCGCTAGATAGATATGGCCCAATCTTAGCCAGGGGCTGATAGATGGCAAGTCTTTAGTCTTGGTGTGACTCCCTCCCTCCCAGATCGATGCACACTTACAGTAGCAGTGTGTGATGCATCACTGTATTTAGTGATTACAGTTAGAAATAAATTAGCCTATTCTCAGAACATCTACAGCCTCCTGAGAGAAGGGAAATCCAGTCTTAACTGAGAAAGGCTTTGAAGGTCCAGCGAAAATCCATTTGCCACCCGTCCCTGTGATTGCTTACTCTGTCCCACTTTGCTATTTTTGACAGTGCTGTAATGATGCTTGGTATAAATAGGATAGGTAACGGTTCAGTGGCTGTTTGAAAGAAGGAAAAAAAAATAACCGGGGCCAAGCTTATTTTACATGTGATAATCTTACGGGCAACTAGAAAGTTAATTAAAAACTATAATTGGCTGTGGTTCCTGCTAATAGTCACCAAGGCGTTCCTTCAATCTTTATTGGGAAATAATGAAAACATTATCATGCCTAATGCTGGTGTATAGATACTGATGTCTGGTAAAACGACAGGAATATAATTTGAGGGAATGGGTTCATGTTGGTTGTTATTATTGTTCTGAGTGAACTGATGAATTTTGACATGCAAGGAAATCAAGATCATGATATCAATGATGACTAATTTTCCATCTTGACCAAGTTATTATTGATGGAATATTCTCTCAACGGCAAATTGACAACAGTGTTCAAAGGAAATGGAACAGATGTAGAGCACAAGTACAACACCTTCACCAAATAAACAAAAATTGCATAACAGTCATGTTGTCATCCCTTATAAACAGTACATGGTCATACCGTGAGAGTTTGGGAGAAGAGAACTTGTCTCCTGTTGAAGGTTCTTCTCTGGCCCTGCAGGCCCTTCCGAAGGTAAGACGGTCTCCGTGGACATGAGACAGTTCTCTTGAAGAGATACACGACTGATAAAGAGGAACCTCCGTTTCCTCCTTAGCCCTCAACCCTGGGAAATTGAATGTAGACTTGAGTAGCAAACTACCACTCAAGTTAACGACAATGAGCAAGTTAATGGTTCTCTCTCATAGAGGGGAGTATGTGTGACGTCAACCCACAATATGTCGTTAAAAGTTAGTGGAATTTCCCCCTTTACATACACTATAGAAACGGCAATGATACCTCGTTTACATTTATACATATGGTTATGTATTATCGAATAAATCACATAGGCCTACACTGTAAACACGCATTATACGTTTGTTGATAAGTAACGTTACCTTACAAACATGACAACTCCCTGCCTCAAATTTGACTTATTCCCATCCCTCCTCCATAGTGAAACGCCTTCTCGTTGGAAAATTCCGCACTAGTCGTGAATTCAAATGTCTTTCAAAGTACTCAATAACTTTCGAATGGTTTGCTTTATTCCCTTTATCACGTTGTTCGCGCGGGAAAAGTTGTAATATTACTCCTAATGTCCTCGACGTTCTGCTGGTTCGCTTGAAGAAAGTTTGGTCTAAGACATTTTCATCATATCCGGATTCCGAAAGCCACTCGCGCACACTCGGCCAACTGCAGAAATCAGAGAGCTCGTGTGCAGCGTGTCTAAAGGACCATGGGAAAATCTTGGAGAATTAAACTTTGAGGTGTAAACTATTGCCACTTGACTGTATCCTAAATATTAATATTATTATCTGCTTGTCACCTATCATTACCTTGATATGTATCGATGTACCTTGTCCAATAATGTGAAATATCTTCTTCCAAATCATCACATGACTAAAATGGTTTATTTATCTAACTATTAAGCTTATCACTACTGATAAATAAAAACATTATTGAAAAGTACTTTTAAAACATGCATAATACCATTTAAAAATGCATCTTATTAAAAGGGCAGTGCAGTCAAAAACGTGATTTTCCTGTGTTTTGTATATAATGAACAAAAATATCAATGCAACATGCAACAATTTCAAATATTTTACTGAGTTACAGTTCATAGAAGTAAATCAGTCAATTGAAATGAATTTATTGGGCACAAATCTATGGATTTCACATGGGGGCGCAGCCATAGGTGGGCATGGGAAGGCATAGGACCACCCACTTGGGAACCAGGCCCAGCCCATCAGAACAAAATTTTCCCCACAAAAGGGCTGTATTACAGACAGACAGAAATACTCCCCAGCAGCACCCCCTCTCCTCAGACGATCCGATCCTCAGGTGAAGAAGCCAGATGTGGAGGTCCTGGGCTGGCGTGGTTACATGTTATCTGCGGTTTTGAGGCCGGTTGGACGCAAATTTGGAGGCCGGTTGTCAAATTCTCTAAAGCCTCGGCTTATGGTAGAAACATTTTAATTAATTTCTCTGGCAGCAGCTCTGGTGGACAGTCCTGCAGTCAGCATGCCAATTGAACGCTCGCTCAAAACTTGAGACATCTGTGACATTGTGTTATGTGACAAAACTGCACATTTTAGAGGGTCCTTTTATTGTCCCCAGCACAAGGTGCACCTGTGTAATGATCATGCTGTTTAATCAGCTTCTTGATATGCCACACCTGTCAGGTGGATGGATTATCTTGGCAAAGGAGAAATGCTCACTAACAGGGTAGTAAAATAAATTGTGCACACAATTTGAGAGAAACAAGCTTTTTGTGCCTATAGAAAATGTCTGGGATCTTTTATTTCAGCTCATGAAACATGGGACCAACACTTTACATATTGCGTTTATATTTTTGTTCTGTATATATTTCCACGCTATGAGGTTGGGATAATACTGTAAAATTGTGAAATTTGTGATTTGTGCTGTTTGAAAATGCCACCTGAATTTCAGCTTGTTTGGCTGAGTGGGGTTTTTGGACCATATAAGTTCATAGACCAATAAAGAGAATTTGCCCTCAGCTACTTTTCAGTTTACACATCCCTCCCATTATGCTCCTCCCATTAGGCGCATCCTCTCTCAGACCACTCCCATCCATTTCATATAGGAAAGAGAAGCCAACAAAAACGTGATTTCTCAATGTATTTATGATATTTCCACACTATGAGGTCGAAATAACACTCTGAAATTGGGAAAATTATAATGCCCTTTTAGTGTAAAAAAAAACACAAAAATGCCTGGAATTTCAGCCTGTTCAAGCGGGATGCACAAAAACACAGAGTTCTGTCCGTGGTGCTGAATGCAGAGTGTACTTTTCCCTCTGTGTAGTTCATTGCATGTTTAATAATGAAAATACCTACCAAAAGGAGAACATGGATGTGGTTTATTTCTGTGCGTGTTAAAAAAGTAAAATAAGTAGCATATCTGAATGTGATTTACAGTAGATATATCTGTCAACACAGTCATTCACATGATGTATAATCCTGTAATATGATTCTGGCCCGCGATGGCAAAAATATATTCTAACGTGGCCCTCATGGAAAATAATTACCCAGGCCTGCATTATAGTAATACTGCAAAAAAAACGTTTTTCCTGAATACAAATCATTATATTTGGGACAAATCCAACACAACATATCACTGAGTAAAACTATTGATATTTTCAAGCATGGTGGTAGCTGCATCATGTTATGGGTATGCTTGTTATCGGCAAGGACTAGGGAGTTTTTAGGATAAAAAGAAACAGAATAGAGCTAAGGACAGGCAAAATCCTAGAGGAAAACCTGGTTCAGTCTGCTTTCCACCAGACACTGGGAGACAAATTCACCTTTCAGCAGGACAATAACCTAAAACACAAGGCCAAATATACATTGGAGTTGCTTACCAAGATTACATTGAATGTTCCTGAGTGGCCTAGTTACAGTTTTGACTTAAATTGGCTTGATCTGGCTGTCTATTAATGATCAACAACCAACTTGACAGAGCTTTAAGTATTTTAAAATAATAATGTGCAAATATTGTACAAATATTGTACAATCCAGGTGTGCAAAACTCTTAGAGACTTACCCAGAAAGACTCACAGCTGTAATCACTGCCAAAAGTGATTCTAACATGTACTGAATACTTATCCAATTATAGTAGTTACATTATTATTATTATTATGATTTTTTTTACAACTGTTATAATCACAGGAGGTTGGTGGCATCTTAATTGAGGAGGACTGACTCGTGGTAATGGCTGGAGTGGAATAGGTGGAATGGTATCAAATACAAAAAACATGGTTTCCATGGGTTTGTTGCCATTCCATTTGCACCGTTACGGTTATTATTTTTAGTCGTCCTCTCCTCACCCTAACCCTAACCCTAACCCTTTGAATGGGTAAGAGGAGTAGGCTCTATCTGCCAATCAGGGCAGTGTATGTAAATATATTTAAATTTGTATTAACACGCCCAAACAATCAGACTGAGCAATGGCAAAAGGAGGCTCAGGGAAATAAATTATAAAAAATACATGTTTTCATGAAATAAACACACACAGTGATTAATTAGACATACAGTGATGATTTAAAATAAAAAAGACTGCATGGGGGCTTTAAAACTGGCAGCTATAATGCTCAAAGTAGTCTAGCATACAGAATAAACCAACAGACCACTTCAACTACAATAACATTCTCAGTAACAGTTACAGAAAAAACTAATCTTGCTATGACTTTGATATGTTGTTGTTTATCTACCTTGAATGCACTGTAAGTCACTCTAGATAAGAGTGTCTGCTGAATGACCAAATGTAAATGTAAAAACAAACACTTGCAATGTTTTCTGGGTATTATTCTAATGAGCTCCGTCCCCAAACAAGTACACATTTTGATGTTTCGGACCAGACCAAATATGAACGAATCATTGACGTCTAGGCTATGTTTCACAAGTTTGAAGAGCATAGTAAAGTATGACACAGTTCAGTACAGTAGAACACAGTAGAGTACAGTACAGTACTGTACAGTATGGTACGGTACAGGACAGTAGAGTTTTTTCACTGGGGCCAATCTCCCTGACATCCAGGACCTCTATACCAGGCAGTGTCAGAGGAAGGCCCAGAAAATGGTTAAAGACTCCAGCCACCCAAGCCATAGACTGTTCTCTCTGCTACCGCACGGCAAGCTGTACCAGTGCACCAAGTCTGGAACCAGCAGCAACCTGAACAGCTTCTACAGCCAAGCCATAAGACTGCTAAACAAGACTGCTAAATAGCTAGTCAAATGGCTACATGGAATACCTGCAAATGGCTACCCGGACTACCTGCATCTCTCTAGCACGGACTCTATGCACACACACTGGACTCTACCCACACACTCAAACATACTTACACTGACACACACACACACACACTCAAACTGACACACACACTCAAACATACTTACACTGACACACACACACACACACACACACACACACACACACACACACACACACACACACACACACACACACCACACACACACACACTGACGCCACACGCACACTCACTGTTGCCTAGTCACTTTACCCCTACCTATATGTACAGTGCCTTCGGAAGTTATTCAGACCCTTTACTTTTTCCACATTTTGTTACGTTATAGCCTTATTCTAAAATGTATTAAATAAACAAAAATCCTCATCAATCTACACACAATACCCCATAATGACAAAGCGAAAACAGTTTTGATTTTTTCTTTTGCAAATGTATAAAAACAAATGTTTTTCAGCGGCAGGGACTGGGAGACTAGTCAGGATCGAGGGAAAAATGAACAGAGCAAAGTACAGAGAGATCCTTGGTGAAAACCTGCTCCAGAGCGCTCAGGACCTCAGACTGGCGGCAAAGATTCACCTTCCAACAGGACAATAACCCTAAGCACACAGCCAATACAATGCAGGAGTGGCTTCGGGACAAATCTCTGAATGTCCTTGAGTGGCCCAGCCTGAGCCCGGACTTGAACCCGATTTCAACCAAATTTAGATGGTTTCGGATGAGTCTTCACTTTTATTCTACAATGTAATAAATAGTGCAAATAAAGAAAAACCCTTGAATGAGTAATATTCCAAACGTGCAATTAAAATAAACAAAAATGCATTTTCCTTATAGGGAAAAAGTTAGTACACCCCTACCTTTACCATCACATAAAATGGCTAAAATTAGAGATAGGTACCAAAACAAGTGCAAATGATTAGAAAACATTAGAGAGAAACTTAGGAGGGTCCAGCCTTCCATAAAGATAAGACAATTGGTCTGGTTTTGTCTTAACCATATGGGTGTGTGGTAACACATCATTCAAAGATCAAAAGACCTACCCGAGGCCCTCAGAATAAAGATTATTGATGTCCATGAGTCTGGGAGGGGTTACAAATCCATTTCCAAGCAATTCAAAGTACATCATTCCACTGTCCGGCGAAAATTCCATTCCACTGGCAAACTACCTAGGACAGGTCGTCCCACCAAAGTCAGCCCAAGAGCTGACCGAAAGATGCTCATAGAAGTCTCTAAGAACCCCAGGCTAACATCAAGGGATCTATAGGCCTCTCTTGCCACAATCAATGTCAAAGTGCATGGGTACACTGTCAGAAAGAGACTGCACAAACTTGGCCTACATGGGAGGTCAGGAAGGAAGAAGCCTCTGTTCTCAAAAAATAATATCAAGACACAACTGACTTTACCGAGGTGTTGTCTGGCAAAAGTCAGTTGTGTCTTGATATTATTTTTTTAGAGCAGAGGCTTCTTGAAATCAAGGCCTCTTCGGACCATAATAAAGAATGATGTCCAATAGACGCTGATGTCGGTCCATGCTTAGTGGGAACTGTCCTCACAGCTCTGTACCAAATGCCTTAAAAAGACAATACGCTATTTTCTAAACCATCTATTAAAGATTTTACATTAGACATGCATTTATTTAAATAAACATTTGTTTTGAACTTTGTCTTTGCTTTAAAAGATAGCACCCCATGCAGTGGCCCCTGTGCAGGATCCGTATAGGGCCTATTGTTAGTGCAGTATCTTGTTGATTGCTATTATATGAAATAACGTGAGAGTGGGGTGACTGATGTGAAATATGCCCTCCTCATTGACTGGGTGAACTCCATTTTCTGCTCCTAATGCAGAAATCACTCCGGGTTTCTGGCATAATGATTTACGATGAATCTGTGTCAATGTTGAACTCACAAATTCCACATAATCCATCTTGCAGATACCTACCCACCTTGTAGTTGGACTGGAGGAATGCAGCATTCCCCGTTTCTAAGTGTTGAATCTATTACTGGGCTCATCTGTAATCACAGTGGGCCTCTGTGCCCCACAGATGGTAATTACCTGGATACAGATACTCCCTGACTCCCTGCTAAAAATAAAAACTTGGCAAACCATGGTTGCTGTGCTTCCAAGCTATTCCCCCTGTCTGTTTGTGGTATTTCAATGGATGGTAACTGGGAACTGATATGGTTAAAATAGCATTAAAGTAATGGGACCCTGACCTTGGTGGAATGGATATTGTACAAGTCAAAGATTGAATACTGTGCACTGCAAATAACTCAAATACTGTATCTTTTAAAACATTTTTTTATTTTTTATCTCAGTTGTATTTCTTCTTGCGCAAGTCAAGCTTCCTCTTTGAGACAGTGATTCTTCACACATTTAGACTACACTGCAAAATCTATTTTCTTCTGCCTTTTGTACATAGTGACACACACTGACAAACACTATATTGTGTGTGATCATGTGCGGTATCAGTGCCTAAATAAGGCGAGGTGGAATCCTCTGTGTACACTACATCACAGCAGGTTGTCACATTGTGTCAGTGTCATGTCAGCGCCGTGTCAGCATTGTGCATCTGTTGTAGTCACATCTCAGAAGACACAGGAAACGTCTCTATTGACTTCATCTGTTTGTTTGGCAGCCTGCCTGATTGCTGGGGTAGAAAGGAGCCAGACAAAGCCAGTCAGTAATCCCTATTCACTGTCTGAGTCCACTGTCCAAAACGCATTACTTCACAGTGCAAAAAATGCAGCAAAACTATCTGTCACCACCGCCGCTACTCTAGTGATAAAAGGCCATCCGCTGTTGTAAACATGACAACGTACATATTGTGCAGCCCAGGCCCACTGTTTAGAGAAAGTTATAAAGTCCTGATATAGAAATATATATGTACATTGTATTTGCCACAGAAATTGGAGGCCCACTCTTTCCCAGAGTCAAGGCACCTGCTTTGCAGCGTGTTCCTTACTGATAATCAATGACTATACAAGCCAAATGAGAAAAGTGTCACTTAATTACAGTATGCTATGCATGTGCTCCTAGGTAAGAACAAACTGTTCAAAGCTTGGGGATGGAAATAGGTTGGTGTTATTCATGCAGTTTTTTTCTCTTCCTGATAGTTCATGATTGGTTGATTAATGGGTTAATGTCATTGATTGGCCAGAAAGTCTACTCATTCTCAGCTCTGAATCAGTCCCTGATTAGAGGGAAAGAAAGGAAACCCTGCAGTGCTGTGGCCCAGAGTTGAATAGCCCTAAACTAGGACCTGCTGATGTACTTATAGTTAACTAAGAGGTACACCATGGCCCTTATGCATCGCTCTAACCAGCAGCCTGTGGTGGACGCATTTGGTTTTTGTTATGGAATTAAAGTTTCACACCAAACGGCGTAAAGGAAAAGCAGTGGAACTGGAAACCTGTAATTATGCCTAATGAGCTTATTCTTCAGCGCTGTGATTGGAATAGAAATGCGAAACTTACCGATGGAGTCGGGTCCTCGTCCTGACTTTAATGGCCAAGCGAAATGAGAAGGTGTCACTTTGAACCACAACACCACGGCACAGCCACAATACACACCCGTAACTGATCAAACCTTCAAAGAAACTTGCATGGAAGTTGATGGCTAGAATGAGAGGAACTTAATAAGTCGAGCATGGAAGCTAACAGAGGAAAAAACACCAGCCGTCCTCTGACCAAGCTGAACGGGGCGTTGGGTGACCCTTGACGCCCTACGTGAGCAACATGGTCATTTCTGACGCCGTTTGAAATACTCTCTGATCAACAATCTGCACCCTTTCATTGGTGTCACTGTCAGACACTGAGACAGACTTTGTTTTCACAGAGCAAGCCTAGTCTGGAGCTGTCTGCTTGAAACGAATATGACATGAATATATATGCGACTCATTAAAAAACAAGTTTCCTCGTTATCAGAACTGTTGGGTAATTACTATAATTGATTGGTGATTCAAATGCTAACAAACACCAGCACCAGCTCCCTCAAGGGAAGGCAGAAGAAGAAGAAGAAGAAGTGAGCAGCTGAGTAATATTCCTCCTCCGCTTGCCTTGTGCACATCTGGACTGGACTTTGGAATGAGTGAAGAATGCACGTAATCAGTAGCAAATGTTCACACTGGGTCAGACTAGTCACGAGTTCATGAATATGTATCCCTCTCTTCAATAAAAAACTAAAGAATGGCCTGGTCTGAGCAAAAGACAAGTTGATGGAAAACGAATATTTAAAAACCAAAAGACCACTTGGCAGGTTTTCATGACTACTCATAGTCCACATGTACAGCAGCAGGACAACGTGACAGTTAGGCTATAACAACATGGCTGACAGCTCCTGATTATGGGATCCAAAGATCAAAGTTGAGTGCAGGCCATGTGCTGCTAATTTAACCTTGTTGACATTCTACCCCAAGCCACAGATACGTGTCAAATCATCCAATCCATCACAGGCCTGCACTCATTTTCTACTGTTGATACAGATGACCAGAGAGTAAGAGTGAAAAAGGAGTTCATCTGAGTCAGTATTAGTTAGTTCTAAATGCGGACCCCCTGGCCTTGTCTTGAGGAGGGGATCATTGCAACACTCATCAGCATCCCCAAACCCGCGTACGCACGCACACACGCGCACACACATGTACACTCACACACACAAACATGTACACACACACGCACACACACGCGCACACACATACACTCAATCAACCACCCTAACCCACTGAAGCTCTAATGTCAGTTTCTCCACTTTCACAGCTGCAGCAGAGTTCTAGTACATGAGACCAACAACATGTCAAATGACACCACAGTAAGAGCGGAATGTGTGACTACATGCTAAATACATGTCATTCTAGGCTATGGACAGTTTGACACGTGAGGGGTTGTGTTGCTAATTTCCTTAGTGTTAACATTCTTTGATAAGCTACAGATTGCATGTTGATGTGGACAGTGTGTCATAGCTGGTGTGGTACATGATGACGGTACATGTAGTCTATGTTCAGTATGACTCTGTTACGATGCAAACCAAAGATAAGTAAAACTCTTCTCTGCTTTGATAATATAAAATAGACTATTTGTTAACTTAAAGGGGCAATCTGCGGTTCAAACAATAAGAACGCAATCTCTCCACCACTGTTTTGGTAAAGGGATGAGGGATGGGGCTGCGGAGATGTAACCACTTTCAAATTAATTGACAGAGCTATTGATGCAAGGATTGACCGTCCATGATATCAAAATTATAGTTTTAACCATGTTTTGAGGCAATATGTTTACAATAATATTATTTACAAACAACAACAACAAGAGTAAAACAAGCTTATATTTTGGGTTCTGATGGAGTATGACAGTTGAACTAAGCTCATTAGGCATTCATTTTATTTTTCAAGAATCAATGGGTTTATATAAAAGTAAGTAAAAGTTAAATAAAATGGATGTAGCAATCACAGATTGCCCCTTTAAAGTTTTGAGCAGTTTCTTGTAGCCTTTCTTGTCCTCAGCTGGATCTGATTGACTTTGTTTTCAAAGCTGAACACCACCACACTATTTGGATCTTTCAGATTCATCAGAGACGTATCATTAGCATAAACCTAAGCCAAAGATATACAGTGGAGACACTGGCTAAAAAATCACAGTAGGTTACTTATTTGTGAAGGCGTGACGCCACATAGCCTGTGTGTCCAGCTTTGAGCCGTCTCACACGGTGCCAAACACATACCCCAGAGTCCTGTTAGTATACCCCCCTGGGTGCAGCAGGGCAAGACTAGAGGCATATCATCAGACACACACACACACACACGCATGCACGCACACACACACACACATACTCAATGCTGTGAAGCCCCCATAATATTCTACAAAACTACAATTTTGCCTATTTTTGATTAATTGAATGGCCCTGCCTAAGCCTCAGATTAGACTTTGACATATATTATAATTAAATAAGGCAAATCTGGAAAAAGAAGGAATATCTCATTTTTAATAAATGTTGGTTTTAATTTACCTCATATGGAGATGGACTGTGGTCACCTGCGAAGAAGCCAATCCATAGTGCATCTCCCAGCGCATAAAGTCTAGGTTTGGCTGGGTGTGCAGATATAAAATAAGCCCAACACAATTTGTATGGAACAGCAGTCAAATATTTATCCAGTTGATGAGGTCTGGCTCTGTGTGCTATTCTGACAATAATTAAAGACAAACCAAGCTAAAGGTGAGATGCAATGACATCATTGTTGAAATGGTGTAACATCCAGATGGCTTGGTACGAATAGCTGGCTCAGTAGTGGACAGTAACAGTTTTAGCTAGTTGATACTGTGGGAGCATTGAGGTTCAATTTTAGTTAGCAATTTCCTGTTTAGAATGTTTGATGTGTTCTGACAAAACATTCTATGTATCCGGATGGCTGTTTACCTTGTAGAATCAGGTCAAGCACTTCCACATGCCGAGTGACATGTTTGGAGTCCTAAACCTTTAAGCACCTAGATTCTTCCAAATTCCCCAACCATGTCTTCATTCTCAACTCATTATCTGCCATTACTATGCACACCAGTAAATTACACCTTGCTGTAGTTTCTCAATGAAAAGATCCATTGACTTTGATGTACAGTGCTGTATGTTATTGAGAAACAGGTAGAAAGGGTATTGTTAGTATAGTAAGGGGTGGCCTGTTGAGAAGGCATTGGTCTCACTGACATGGGATCACAGCCCGAGGTATGTGTCCGATGAGCACCACTCAGCACCCTCTGGGAAGAATAAGAGGAGTGCAGCTAAAATTCAATAAAGCACTGGAGCTCTCTGTGGGTCTCCTTCATAGAGGCCCCTGCTCTCAACACAGACTGATAACTCAGAGGGGAAATAGGTCTGTGGGCATCTTTATACTATTCAAAGCAGTCAGGCCCAATGTTGTGATTATATGTGTATTTGTGAGTGTGTATTTTGGTGTGTGCTTGTGTGTAGGTGTGTTTGTGTTGTGTGTGTGTGCTTGAGTATGTGCCTGTGCCACCTCACGTAAATACAAGCCTGAGTTGGCCTGTATCCATTCAGAATGTGATGATTCTATTTTTCTCTTTTCATACAGTCAAACATGCTTTTTCAAATGTCAAATCTGAGCCAAGGACTCACAGTATTAATGTGAAGGTTGTGAGATGTGCAAGGAAACAAGGCAGGATGGGAGAAAGAGGGGATTTCACAAATCTCAGATCAAAGATGTCTAATTATGTAAATCAAGAATTCTCCAAATGTCAGCATTACTAAAGAGGATTAGGATTTGAGAAGGTAAACGATAAATCACCAATCAGCTTGCCAAATCAATACATATGATATTACCCATAATTAAACAATCTACTTGCAAAATAACTTTGAGGTTTAATCATATATACATATTGACCGCAAACTGAAAATTGTATGAATATTAAAGGAACAACTCAATAAAATGTATACTGATTCAGCAAAAATATGGTCTTTGGCATCCTACTCCCTATATCAGGGATGGGCAACTCCAGTCCTCGGGGGCCAGAGTGGTGTCACACTTTTTTCCCATCCCTAGCAAACACAGCTCATTAAACTAATTGCATTCTAAACTGAATATCACGATTAGTTGATTATTGGAGTCAGGTGTGTTAGCTGGGGCAAAAGTGTGACACCAATTAGGCCACCGAAGACTGGAGTTGACCATCCCTGCCCTATGTAGTGCATTACTTTTAAAAACTAGTGCATATGGTGCCATTTTGGACAGAGCCACAGAGAAGTCTGTTCCAGCACTGTTTCTGTTTGGCGTTTATCTCCTGCCAGCGTCATGGCGACAGAGGAATGTGGCTAACCTATGCTCCAGTAAAATAACATGGTTCCAGATCTGTTTGTGCTGTCTCGCCAACTCTTATGGCCATTTGTTGGTAAGACAGCACAAACAGACCAGGGACCAGGCTGGGTAGCCAACATGGGGACCTGTCACATACTGTAGCTACTGTACACTACAACAGCTCAGACTCACAGAGAGGACATTCATCACGGGCAGCAGATTGATCACACTCTAAAACGGAACAGAGGAAGACAATACTGTGTCCCACAAACAAATACCTATTCAATGTTTACAGTTTTAAACCCCTATGATATTTTAATGTTTGACTTTGGAGCCAATAGCTTCTTAAAAATGGATTACTATAATAACCCCCAATGAAATTTGGATTTGAGAACCTTGCATCTTAAAACGAACAACAACCTTAATTTACCAGGCGATGAATGCAGTATTATCTATCTGAGACCCCTGTGGTTTCCAGTTAAATGAAGATTAGATCCGATTAATTATATCTCCCTATGTGGCTAACCTGGGAGGGTTCGGTTCAGCATCCTGATGAGGCAGTATGTGTATGTGTGTGTGTGTGTGTGTGTGTGTGTGTGTGTGTGTGTGTGTGTGTGTGTGTGTGTGTGTGTTATGACACTGTATTATATTAGAGGAGGAAATAAGACCAGCCATCGATAAGAGATCTAATTACAGTCAACATGAACACACACTTAGCTCACAAATTATAATTCAATATCTTCCTTTTTGCATTAGAAATGGTTGTTTTGCTATTAGCTTTGGTGAAGCTCCTTTGTGATTACTAACTGCCCATTGTATCAAGTGTTCGTGGCGTTATTGGACAGGCCAGTCATCTAGTCATCTTCTGTCTGCTGTCTACTGTGTCACTCACAACCCCATTGAACACACTGGGATGAGCTTGAGACAGAGCAAAACATTAAGTATTACACTCCATTTGCATATCATTAGGACGATGGGAGGCCACCAGCCCCCTATGGGTTACTCCCTTATAAATATATTTAAATATATAAATATCATGAATACATTAATTGATATTGCCCTCACATCATCTTTAAAAGCAAGCAGGCCTTTCGCCTATAGTGCAATGCTGCCTTGTTTCTCTGGGGATAGACCTCACTTGACACATAGAGACAGACACACACAAATAACACACACAGACACATAAACACACAGACGCAGGCATGCACAGATGCAGACACACACACACACACACACACATACACACATGTGCACATGTGCCATCTGACTTTATCTGTTCTCCTTTTTAATTTTTCACAGTTCAACGAAAAGAGCAGTTACATCAGACGTGAGCGTCACTGTGGACCAACACCTGGCCGCGTTTAGTGGAGCAGGAGCCACGCTGCAGCCAGATGTGAGCTTCAGGTCTGGGGCACACGGAGGGAGGCACACAGAGCCTGTGATCTAGCCCCAACAATGATCCCTGGGTCCGGGCGGTGAGAGGAACCAGTGAAACCCTAAAAACACTTCCATCACAACCAGTTAATATTATTATTATTATCCTTCAGGAACGTGGAGTCCAACCATCAATGTTTAAGACTTCAACCATCCATCAGCCATCCGTTTAGCATGTGTCCACATTTTCCTATTGAATCAGTGGGATTAGCATTACAAAGCGAGGGGTTTGAAATGTTGCCAAAACATATCATCACTGATATTGCTTCAAACATGCCAAGTGTAAAAAGTACACTGCTCAACACACAGTACACCATGTAAGAAGTTTGGGCAGGAATGAGTGGGTGATGTGATCTGCAGAGTGAGAGTGAGAGGCACAAACAGAGAGAGAAAAACACTTAAAGCAATAGAGAGAGGGGGAGAGAGAGAGAGAGAGAGAGAGAGAGAGAGAGAGAGACCAAGAACAAGACCAATACCAAGAGAGAGAGAGATAAATTGTAATTAAAACATTCATTCCCTGAAGTATTAACGTTGTACATAACTGTCAGGTTCTGAGTGAGGCCAGGTCTCTTGACTCCACTATGGAGTCGATAGGCCGCAGTCAGAACCTGACAACAGAGTTTTCTAGGCAACTCTATTGTAATTTTGGTTGATCCCCAATTAGAGGCAGCTGTCTCTTGTTGTCTCTAACTGGGGATTCTATTATGTTTGATGATCTCCACCTGCATTGTGGATCATTATATGGGCATGTGCCTGTGTTTGTTGCAGGGTGCCCAATAGTTCACGTGGCTACCCTTTTGGTTATATGTTTATTGTTTTGCGTGAATAAACATGTTTGGTGGCAACTATCGCTCTACTCCTTGTTCCCTTCACACACCGCGTGACAATAACTTACAAGTAATACATAGTGCAACCTTCATGATAACCTCATTGCATTGTACTGTATTTACTGAAATGCTGTACCAATATACTGCTTTGGCAATATCTACAAATTGTACTTTATGCCAATAAAGCAATCTGAATCTGAATCTGATATAGAAAAAGAGAGCGAGAGACAGAGAGAGAGAGAGAGAGAGAGGAGTGAGAGAGTAGAGAGGGAGAGAGAGAGATAAAAGAGAGAGAGAGAGCAAGAGAGAAGAAAGAGAGAGAGCCAGTATGTCATTTGACCCCTGTGTGACCTGCATGCCAACCCCTCACATGTGGTCTGTCCTCCACTGCAATGCGTCTTCTGGCTCTGGCTTCTGGCTTTGAGCCACTTGTTGCAGCAGCAGGCCCGGAACATGGAGCCCTAGTCAGCCTACATACGCCTGCTAGCCAATTAACAGCAAAATAAACCCAAACAGATTTCAATTGATAAATCTTTAATGATACGAGGGATTTTACACAAATGCACACTTGACAGTGCTAATTTAAAGCAAATACCAAAGCTTGATTAAAAATTCCCCAAGCTGGGGAGAAGATAAATGTTTGAATAATTGATCAGATTTAATTGACACGACTGCTGTAAACAGAAATGTTTTGATGTTCGTAACGCATTTTGACACTAAATTAGTTTTAGGGGCGGATCCAAAAAAAGCACAACGGAAATGTGGTACAGGCATGAGAGGCGAGGCAGAGGGATGGGGGTCACAAGAGGAGGCGAACAGTAAGCCGTCAGTAAGCCGTCTGCAAATGCACTAAATGTACTCTCTATTTACATATTATTCCAGATCTGCGCGGGCTGCAAGTGAGACCGCCATCGGGTATCTTATAATAACTATTTTTTTTTTTTAAATGACAGGAAAAGAACCAGGCAGGATGGGGCTGTGCGAACGTTCAGCAAACACAGTGGTACACAAACCTCGGAGCCAGCCCCAGGCAAAATAACTTTATTTTGACCCTGGGAAGCTAACACTAAACAAGGATGTAAATACACTGAGAGAGAGGGAAAGGAAGAGAGGGAGAGAGAGAGAGAGAGGGAAAGGAAGGGAGGGAGACAATCATTCTCACACCGGGCACACCTGGTGTTTGTCACAGTCGTGCGTTGGGGCTACATTGTAGCTCTTGACACCGCGGCACACACCAGCCAGTATGTGCTCAACCTGGCTCCACTGTCATGGCCTCTCCCAGGTGTGTGTGTGCTGATAGACAGACCACCACACAGAGGGAGAGGGAGAGACAGAGGGAAAGAGAGGGAGGGAGAGATAAAAAGAAGGAGAGAGAGAGAAAGGGAGAGAGAGAGAGAGATGAAGGATAGCATTCGGCGAATGAGAATGTAGGAGTTATACATACCGTACACAGGAGACTCGCAAGAAGACATATGACCTGCAGGTGTGTATATAGGTGACCACTCGTACGATAAGACACATATTTGCATGTGTGTAGTCACTCCTTCCTGGCAGGTCTGGACCAGTAAACGTCACCGTTATCTGTAAATAAACAGACTTACCAGTGACTATAAATGAATACATCACATTTTGATGGGAATCGCCGTGTTCGTCTCCCGAGCAACAGAGCGGCCTACACCATGATACAATGTACTCCGGAATACATGAATACAAAACCAGGGGCCTTGCTGTTTGTAGGGCTATGTTGACTGAATTTTTCAAGATGTTATTTTGATTTGACACGAGTCTGGGCTCAGTGGTGTGGAGAGACAGACAGACACAGAGAGAGAGAGGATCGTATACAGTACAGGACCTTTGTCTGTGGAGGCAGAGAGAGACGGAGGCACAAGCATGTCACTAAGGAGGACACCAAGGAGAAGACACACAACAAGACAATTAGTCTGTGTGTCTAGTTTGGCACTAGACACACAGACACACACACACAGACACACACACACACACACACACACGCACACACACAAACACACAGACAGGCTTTTGTTATTGATATTTATTTCATAGAGTTGAAATGAGATCAGTGTGCAGTCAGAGAAAAAGCCTCTGTTGTGTGTGTGTGTACCCCACCAGTAGTGAACTATCACTCATTTCCAAGCTATTATACCAATCTCGGCATGGGGGGGCCTTGAAGCAGAGCTGACATTATAACGCACACCAGACAGGACAATGTATCACTCTCACATCAAAGGAAACGTCTCCTTTAAAATGAATGGTGGAAGTCAGCTTGCTTGTGCTTTATTCACTTCCATCAATAAACATGCAGTTGGGGTATAAGGTAATCAGGAAACACGGCCAAATAGGGCTGACAATGTATCAAAGCCTGCGCTCGGAGGCAACAGCAAAACCCTAACAAGCCATTTTATTACTGTTAGCTGTTACTGACATTAGTCAAAACAAAAAAGAAAGATAAAATAGAATAAAGAATGAACGTGATGCTGGAATTGCCCTCGGCAGCCTGTTCTCCTCACGCTTTTGATAACCGCATGCCTCCTTCTTTGATATGATAACAAATATAAATTGTTTAAAAACATCAAATGCGAGGAGAGCTGTAGCTACACCCAGACTTATATGGTGTTATCTAGAAGAGAGTGACGTACAGATAAACAGCCAGGGCCGGATCCAAAGACAGCAGGAGACACACACGAGCTGAGATGAACTCATTCATATCGAGAGACCTCGGCTCAGCGCGGCTCCGCCAGGCCCATTCTCCTGTAAAAAAGCAGCAGTGCAGGTTCCATGACCTCTATACCTGAATCACTCAGCCAAGGGTTACCTTCCTGCTCCCCTCCTCAGGGGGATCCATGTTGTCGGACTCCCTCTGGCCGTGCTCTGCTGTCTAGGAGGCTTGTACAGGATGCTCTGGGGTTCATGGAAGGTGAAGAGGGAAGATTGAATCCCTGCCTCCTCTTGTCCCTGGATTTGTTTGTTTCGATCCCGGGATAAACTGAGGGAGTAGACATTAAAAGGCGGGTGGGGAGGGAGGAGAGAGAGAGAGAAGGAGAGAGGGAGGAAGGAAGGAAGGAAGGACGGGAGGGAGGGAGGGAGGGAGGGAGGGAGGGAGGGAGGGAGGGAGGGATGACTACAAGCCCTAGCAGGTACGCTGGGTGTGTTGAAGGGTAAAGAAGATGCTGCAAAAAGAAAATCTCAACCAAATAATTTTTGCCCCATGGCCAGTAAAATGCAAATAACAGATCAAAGGGGTTTGGAATGGAAAACTGGAGAGATTGGAGTGAATATCATCACAGCGCCTCGCCATGACACTTCATGTATAATGGGTATGGGAGAGATACCTCGAACTCATAACTGACCTGTGCTGGACAGGCGCTCCTTCTACCTCTACCTCCCACCCCCCCCCCCCCACCTCTCTCTCTCACTCTCTCTCTCTCTACCTGTCTCTCTCTCGTGACTGTGGTAAAAGCACTCCCCCTTTCATCACTCAGTACACACAGATAGTTTGCTTAGGTACAAGAGCTCTTAACAAAGGGATGCCAAATTCCCCTGTTACTTGTTGGCATGACAATGATGTTTGATATTGGCTGCCTGATTCAATTGTACAGTACTCTACACTGTCTTCCCAACTTACTGTAGATAAAACATACTGTAGATAGAACACATAAACGTCACATAGGAACCTCAAGTTCTAATCAATCAATGCCACTTTTTAACACTTAAGGATGTGCTTCTCTTTTAAAGTCACTATTCAGTGTTTCCATATTACTTTGAAATATGACCTGTAATTATATACAATATGAGTGAAATGGTAATTAAATATGTTAAAAAGCAGCTTTTCTGTGTTGGTATGGTTTGAGCGTACCCTAACAACAGAATGGTGTGGGCATATGTCGGTCATTAAACATATTCATGCAAGTAGACAGCTGATTGGCCTGCTCGTCCTCCTCAGGAGGATGATGTCATCCTCTATGAGGAAATAACAAGCATTTATGTTTGAGATACAAGATTGAGGTGAGGTTTTTTAAGTGTTTTTTCTCTCCAATTTATGCTTTGGCCACAAATACAAGTATAGTCAACAACATTATTTGGGTATGAGTTAACAGAAAATGAACTTTTAAAAGTTAGATTTTGACTGGACAGTTACTTTAACACCTAGTGTGTTCAATGTATAGGCCTATAGTCCATGAAACTAGCCTAGCAGTGCCATTTCTCAAGTTTGGACCTCAAGGTCAGAAATGCTGCAGATTTTTCAACCCTCTAATCAGGAGCTGATTCAGACCTGGGACACCAGGTGAGTGGAATATCTGGCCAATCAGTGACGTGATTAATCAGTCTATTTATAATGACCAGGGAGAAAATAAATCCAGTAATACTTCAGAATTCAGATCCTGCTATCCATCCCTGGTGTGTGTGTAGAGGTGAGATGAGCAGGTGAGAAGCCTCCTAGGTCTAAGTAGCAGATGAAGAACAGCTGAGAATGTGGCTCTGCTTGGCTCAGCGTTGCCATGACTACTGTTAATGAACTGTGCCATCTGACCTGGAGGAGAAGCCAATCATATGGCTTTATAACGGTGACATCAAGACAAACACAACTGTGAAGTGTAGATTCAGTGATCAGTAATAATACTGTAAAAATGTAAATACTTTGTTGTTTAAGAATTAGGAGTAACACAATCATAATAATTATTCAAGGCAATTATTGGTGAGGCTTTATGATAAGATTGAATTTAGAATTGGTTAGATCTGAAAAACGTAATGTGATTTATTCCAAAATAGGCATAATTTCCAATCTGAGGAAATATGCCAAACGCATACAAAGCATTTTTATTGATGTGGATGACAAATAATAATGAGGGGTTAATCTCTCCAAAACGCCTCTTTCTCTAATCTTCATGGTTCAGTCACAATAACCTGTCATTTCAAATCCTCCTCTGATTCCCCCTGTGTGCCATCCAGATCAGCAGTGTTCTGGATAACAGAGGACCGGAAGCATGGACTGACATAAGAATCTAAACACAGCTAGCTGTATTTTATGGTTGGTCAGCAGAACCTGTGTGTGGGGTTGACACTGTCTTCAGCCCACCTCAAAGCCACTGTTTCTTCCTTCCTAGGACAAAAGTATTTGCCATTAAATTTAAATCCTTAATCCTTTTCCTTTCCTCCCTGTCCTTGCTCCATCCCTCGTCTTTTCCCCTCCCTGTCCTTGCCCCATCCCTCGTCTTTTCCCCTCCCTGTCCTTCGTCCCATCCCTCGTCTTTTCCCCTCCCTGTCCTTGCCCCATCCCTCGTCTTTTCCCCTCCCTCTCCTTGCCCCATCCCTCATCTTTTCCCCTCCCTCTCCTTTGACCCATCCCTCGTCTTTCCCCTCCCTGTCCTTCGACCCATCCCTCGTCTTTCCCCTCCCTGTCCTTCGCCCCATCCCTTGTCTTTCCCCTCCCTGTCCTTCGCCCCATCCCTCGTCTTTACCCTCCCTGTCCTTCGCCCCATCCCTCGTCTTTACCCTCCCTGTCCTTCGCCCCATCCCTTGTCTTTCCCCTCCCTGTCCTTCGACCCATCCCTCGTCTTTCCCCTCCCTGTCCTTCGCCCCATCCCTCGTCTTTTCTTCCCCCTGTCCTTCGCCCCATCCCTCGTCTTTTCTATATGCATGCCATACACCTTTCTCATGCCTCATTATTGCCAATCATTTGAATTGCAGTGCCCAATGTCACCTGCTTTGTAATCTGATTACTTCATGTGAGGAATTAGTATGTATATTTAATGACATTTTTTCCCCCTCTTTTCTTTCTAAAAAAATGTTTTGGGATAAATGTTGCAGAGGGAGGAACAGAGAGAAAGATAGAAGGGTTTGTCTTGCATGTCTAGCGGATATGCCAGCATTGTGCTAATAAATGACAGCTGATTTATGCATCTGTATTCTTTTATTTATAAAAAATAGCAAGCATGCCGATTTCTGATATGAATAATACAAGTGGATCCACTTTGATTAGGGCTTCAGTGGAGAGCTGTGCATATTCAGCATTACAATTAAATCTTCTGATATGAAATAGGAATGACACGCTAATGAAGCGAGCCAGCGAGCCTGAACCGAGACTGTCCAACATCGTTATGGGATATCTTAGATGAAGAGTAATTATACGAGGAACACTGAAATGTCATTAAAAATCTTCAGTAAGTGATTTAACCCACTTTTGCTCACTAATGCTAGATTTGTGTTTTTTTTTACTCCTCTCCTCAGGTTTTTTTTCATCCCTCTCGCCATTCCTTTTTTTAGGGGGCCAAGGCCGAACCGAAAGTTCCTCCTCAGAAGTTCCAAAAGAAAAATGCCAGACTCTTAAATATGCTTAGTTTTGAAGACGGAGATACAATCGAGTATCCTAATTTAATTTGGTGCATCAGAACTCAATGATGGTGGTATGTAATTGAAATCGTTCTTTAATAAATTCATATGAATTGGCAATTAGGTCTTGATCTGATTCCCACCGAATGGATTGAAATTGATAGTGGAGGTCCTTGAGCCACTTTCACATTATCAAGCTCAAATGTTGATATATTATAAGTAATAATTTGCAGTAAAATACTTTTGTGGAAGGGATTGGATGTTGTTGATAAGCGGATTTAGTTAATCTGATTCTCATTTATTCGTTCATGTTTGATGTGTTCTCATTTTACAGTCTGAGCTTTACCCACTGCCTCAATGTGTTGTTGTTGTCTGAATAACCAGCTGTAAAACAATTACTGAACAGTATCATGTTACCATATAATATCCATTACTGTCATTATGGAGTCTCACTATTTGTGCTTTGAGCATGTGTGTGTGTTTCTCTCTCGTGGGGCAGTGTGTGTGTGTGTGTGTGTGTGTGTGTGTGTGTGTGTGTGTGTGTGTGTGTGTGTGTGTGTGTGTGTGTGTGTGTTTTTTTGTGGTAGGTGCTGGATATGCCACAGGCAAGAATTCATGAATATCAGCAGTTTCTCACCACTTTATTCGGTTAATCCCTTGTTTCAGTGGGAGAAATATGCATTTTTCCAGCATGCATTACTTCATTCACAGCCCATTATACCCAAATTAAGTAAAATGTACCTTTATGATTTGTGAATGTCTATGTTAAGGGACACATTATTTTTGGCCCCACAGAGGCGACGCTGTATAACATCAGGAGAAAATAGGGTACTTAGTTTCAATAGAGGTTTGTTATGCATGTAAAATCTAAAACGGTTAATTTAATTTAATTAGAAAAACAAAAAGGGATCATTTTATTTAAATTTAAAATGTAAAGGGTATTTAATCAGTTTCAACTAAACTGATAGCATTTTATATTATTATCACATAATACTGCATCATAGCAAAACATTGAATCATTTGTATAGCCTAATATAACTGAAACAGTGCAGAGCGCTCTCTGGCTCTGTGCTGCTGATAGGACAACCATGTGAGTGGCGTGACCGCGTCCGTTACGGAACATGGAGTCATGGCATAAAACTGGCACCGGTAGAAAAACGAGTGCAGAACCCAAACGTGCCTCGAAGCTATGCAATTATTTTTGCACTGCGTCCAATATCAACTCGAGAGCAATGCAAATTATTTAAGACGCGCTTTTCAGGGCCCACAATTATAATAATGATGATCTCAATTAGCATCGCCATTGCCTCTGACTATTTAGCAGGCAATTTTGCAGCCTGGGGGCGAGGGTATTCTGGAGAGCTGACACACACTGTCAGACCAGGAGGAACAGAGGAGGCGAGGAAGACAGAGTCCTCAGACGGACGCTCAATCAATAAACATGTGACTGGAGATATTTACTACAACATCCCAGGAGGAGACGGCCTAAATTGACCTAATTGGTCAGTGTTGGAAATGAAATTAGATGTAGCTGGATGGAGTTAATTTGCTAGGCCTAATTCTAAAGCTTAAAGTATACACTTTATCACTTGAAGGATAATGTCAGTATCCTACAAGCACTAAAAGGATCAAGTAACTTTTGAATTCAATAACAATATTAACTCTTCTAATCTGTTTTTTAAATAAGATGAATATTAACAAATAAAAGCACTGAGAATAAAACAATCTCCATGTAGGCCACATCAGCTTTTATGTGCATTTCTGAGTCAAAAATGCACATGTACTGTAGTTCTATAATTTACATACTTCCAGTGTGTGACTATAAAGGTGTTGCTACGTTCAACCAGTGCACTGCTCCTTCTAAAGGAGTTTAGAAATTAACTCTGACCTATTTAAGAGAGAATTCTCTCCTTTTCCTCAGGATATAAAAGGGACTTCTCTTCCCAGCGTTCATGTGGAAAATGTTTGCACCACTACCCCTTTCTTTTATTCATCGCACTGTAAATAACTCCACTTTATGAAAAGCAGCCAGTGTGACTCACGGATACCTCTCTAACCACAACACATTATTATTTCATGGTCTTTGAAAGAGGGGTCTGTAATGTTGCCTTACACTTTAATGTGGGAGCTCTCTCTCATGTTGTGTAGTACACAGCCTCGTCCTTGTTGCAACTCCTCACTTGAATTCACAAACACTTCCAAGTGCATAAATAGCACGAGAGACGAGTGTGCCTGGCGAGGTAATGCTCTGGAACGCCGTTGAGGGAGATAGCAGCAGGCATGGCTGCGGCTCAGGCTGTCATTGGGGCGACTGTGTGTGTGTGTGTGTGTGGTGTTGTTCTCCTATTGACTTCTCATGGGACATCACATAGAGAAAATAACATACGGGTTGGCGTTGTTATTAAATGACCAGCGGACATGATTTAAAGCATCCCAGATAGAACGTCCCTGGCCACTCTTTGGAACGTGAATGAGCCCTTAGAATACAGAGGAGCTAATGGGGACCTATTTGGTCATGGTGGATTCAGTGTGAATCTCAATGAGCGTGTCAGTAAGAGCGCTCCGTGACCGACAAGGTGTAACGTAGCTGAGATGAGTTGAGCTATCCACTGCTTGTCATCCATACTGTTCTTTATTCTATAGCACCACTGGACACATTTCCATCGAGAATTGGTTTGAAAAACGAAAGAAGGAACGGCAACATAAGAATATAACCATAAACAGCAATTCATAAGAAGTATGTTCGTATGCTTTCTTGATGCCCAATCCTCTCTACAGTAGGTGTGCCTCCTCTGAGTCTCTGTTGATCCCTACAGTATGCTATACCCTGGATAAACTACCCCCAGTGAAGACTCTCCAGTAACTACAGGCCTAGTATAGTGTACTGGGCCATGGTTGTCCTTGATCAAAGGGTGGCTTGAACACATGGCCCCAGAGCCATTACTGGTCCAGGGTGTTGGCCCCAGAGGGCTCTGCCAGTGGATCTACATGCCCCCCTCCTCTAAACAAGACTCTGGGTGCTAGAATCTGGAACAAAGCCTTGTAACATAAACATTAAAATAGATTACCTTCTCATTCTCAGAAGTAGCACAGTCCTGAAACATTAAAAGCGTAATGTCAGCTAGATTTTTCATGGTTGTGCCTTTGTAGAATAAAATATATATGTGTACAAAAAAAGTAAGAACTCCCTGAAGTTGGAGGTAGACAGCTGCTTTTCAAATCCTAGTTTTGGTCCTTTATTTTAGTCAGCAGTGAAAAGCCATGAATACAGAAAATAATAACGTCTGTTACAATTCTCAACCATGACTTTCTAATGTCAGAGAATCTTAACGCATGGACACAGTACACGGTAATGAAAGTATCAAAAATGAGTTAACCTCGATCATAAAGGAATAAAACAAAAACATTAAATGTATTCACCAATTACATTAACATATGTGTTTGCTACAGTCCCAATTTACTGTATACATAGGGCGATCATATTCCCAATTATTAGAGAATGATAGTAGTAGAAAGTATACATGACTCAACTGCCAGACATAATGCTTCATAAAGTATGCACAGAGGTACAAGCAATAAATACACACATTAGGTTAAGCCTTACAGCTACGCAAAGCAGATGCAGAAAAAGCCGGTTTGCTATTCTTAGCGAGCAATGAGAGATCAGTAAAAAATCATGAAATTCAGAAAAGAAACACTGATTATTTTTTTTTAGCTTAGAAAAAAGTCTGGTAAATTTTATGGGTCCACCAACATTTTTACATAGTATGCACAGTTATCAAAATACAGACAAAATCATCCCAGAAAATCCAGACAATCCTAAAATCTAGTGGAGGAGCAGATTGCAGTTCTGGAGATCTTTCTGGTATTATGTGCAAGCAACTATTTTAGACATTTTTATTTTTACAAAACCCATGCAAAATCTACAGGTAATATGCATTGTGTGGCTGACAGTTTTTTCCTTCCCAAACAGTATAGCTGAGGTATGCATTCTTATGCATTGTACTTACATTTAGGTCATTATCCTGATCATTTGTATTTCTTATATTATTTTTATTTATTAATGATTGTTTTCCAGTCCACCAAATGATTTTAGACATGCATTTTAAAACACAATATTCCCTTAAAGGTATTTTTACATTAACATTCTACAAATGTTTGAGGACAACCTATTACAATACTTATCTTCTTCCATATCTGACGTTGGGAATGTAAACTGTCCGTTGAGCCATGTCCATTGAGTAAAGTGTAACAGCTCTTGTGGCATTCTAATAACTCAACGTGCAATTAATTGTTCTGAATTGGTTGTGCAGAGGTAGAACCTTTTAGAAAGCCTTCATTTTTGGGGGTAAGTGGGAGAACCCTTTTTTTGAAAGACGCTGTGTCCTTATATTTGGTGTGATAAGATTATTATGAACGTCACCTTCAAGTCATTTTGCTGACTCCATCAAAGTACATAAGGGATAAGCTTTGCCCAGCACCCTCTTGAAGTGGAACTGGCATGAGTGTGTGTAACGTGTGTTTGGTTATGCATGTGTGTTTGGTTATGTATGTAGTGCGCTAAGCTCTAGCAGCCATCTTTTTTGGCTTGGCACAACACTTGAAAACAACATATGCACAGTATGTTTCCATACATATGCACAAAGCAGACACACACTGATAGTTAAAATACAATACAACTCAGTCAGTTATTTGACAGTATTTGTCTTTCTGCATCTGAAGGTTACCATAACAAGGACCAGGAAAGCTGGCAGACCAAAAACACAGGACTGTGTGTGTGTGTGTGTGTGTGTGCGTGTGTGTGTGTGTGAGCCTTTGAAAGGGTGTGTGTGTGTGTGTTGTTTCTAGAGTGTTTATCCCATAACCAGAGGCAGAATATTGTGTAACTTTGGTTTGACTGAAAACGTAAATGACCATTAAAGCAACAACATCCACTTTTCTAGATGACATTTAGCTGAGAAATGAAATATATTTTTAGACAATCACTAACTTCTGTTCTTGTCACTAGAATCCCAAATGTGGTATAAAAGTTGCCTACCCTATACAGAATGCAGTGCTGTTAAAGATAGCTTCTCCTACGCTACCACTGACTGTATCTATATAGTTAAGAAGCTATGAATTAGACAATGAAGTATTTAAACTAGAGAATAAAACAAATATCACCTAGAAAAGGTTTATTTTCACCTTTGATATCCCTCTTCTACAATGGCTATATTATTTGCTTTTACGTGATAACCAAGCCACCTCATTTCATATCAACTTGAAATTATGACTTATTTGGCTTTACTAGATATTTTAAATGTTTGGTTACTATGTTTTCAGTTTCGGTTTTAAACACAGCTCTAAACAAACCGCACGGAAATAAGACATGACGTATTTGACAGTCCCACTGAACATTAAATATTCACTAGATTAGAAAAAAACAATGGCGTGATGGGTAACGAAAAATCTAAATAAAAAACAAAGTAATCAAAAATCAAAAACAATAGTCACAACAACACAATTTTCTGCACTTCCATTGAACACACAAATGTTTGTTTTGGTCATGATCCACTTTTACAGTATAGCTGCTTTCTACCAGTCCCTATCACATAGCCTGTAGTTACATATCACATCTCCTCTCCTCTCTCTAGTCCTGGTAGATACTCCTCTCTCGCCCTAAACTCCAAGTGGACACTACGAGTTATCAAATTACACATCAAAATCTTAATTTTTTTTCTTGAATCATCTTTGTACAGGGCTAAATGAAACGATCCCAGAGGTTATTTAGAAGGTAGTTTGCGGAAAGCTTCTCTTTGTACTAGTTAAAGTCACAGAAGGCTGACCAAAGAGTCTGGTGGCTTCTGTCTAAGCTATTGGCCATTGATAGTGTTGGCTTTGGTTTCTAGCTGTTGCCTGTGACTGTTTGCAGGTAGACAAAGCTTTAGAACAAGGAGGTAAAGAGAACAGCAGAAGAATATGCAGAAATGCATTTTTTTCCGTATTGGTTGGTGCTTACACAAACACTTAAGTTTTTCAAACTTAATATCACGTTAACTACTTTTCATCACAAACAGATACAGACTGGAAGCCTACTTTTTTGACAGCTGCAACAGTCTTGATACCGTGCTTCTGTTACTGGTGTGAAATAGGAAATGGCATTTACAGTTGGTGGTGCCAGAAATCATAATACAAAAAGTATAACGCAAAAAAAAAAGATTTTTTTTTTTTAGAATTTTAGCAACATACAGGCAGTGACACTAATTTCTGATACTACTCCTGTGCAAATGATGGACAGAGCAACAACGTTTGAATTGAACCAGCAATTGTTTCTAACATCAACAACTACTGTGTGGGTTTTTGATATTCACAAAATTAAACATATTTTTTTGGCAGTATATGAGGCCGTTAGCTTTTTACAGAACGGGTTTCCAGACTCGTGCTTTTGTAGTTTCCCGTCCATGAGCCTCTGTGTTTGTCTGTGTGTATGTAGTGGCCAAGCCATCTTAATGAAACAGGTCTGAAAGTCGTTTTAAAAACCAGACATCTCATGCCTGTCATGTTCAGTCAGGGATCCCAAAGGGCTGCAACAAAGAGTTCCTTTGGGCCTTGTCTTCCGGATGCATGCTCAATAAATACTCCAGTCCGCGGGTCGGGAGGGAGGAGAGTCAGCTGTGGTCTGTTCTGTTGGTTCTGTTTGGTTCTGGGTGAGGAGTGGTTCTGGTTCTAGCAGGTTCTAGGAGGACAGCCTGTTGTGAGGAAACAGGTAGGAGGACAGTGTGACGGAGGTGGAGGGAGGGGTCTGTAGTAGTGGGAGGGACTCCAGTAGTCACTCCAGGTCATCTGATAGGTTGCCCTCCTCCAGCTCCCGGTCGTCGTCCAGCTCTGGGCTGTGGTTGGCTGTCGTCACCAGTGACATCGGACAGTCATCGTCGTCCATGTTCAACGGCTCCTCCTTGACGTGGATTGCTGGCCTGGAAAGGAATGGATGAAATATGTTGTTAATTATTTTATACATAAAGACATATGATATCAGAGTAGGGAATTGATACAGTTCCACCAGCGTGCCTTAGCCCCATAGTCCACCCAGGTAGGAGCTACTGCTATAAAGTGGTGGTGAATGTGTGAACTCCCATACAATTAAACACAAATACTATGATTGAAGTGAGATGTTAAGCTGGTTAAAAGCCGCAAAAGCCAGGAAATTCAAAAGAGTGCCACAAGCCCGGATTTCACCCATGCTCTACCAAGGTGTTTGAGCACACAGCTTTGAACTAAACCTGTCTGTCTGTCTGTCTGGTGGTTGGTCAGTGAGCTGCAGACAGGGGTCTACAATGGTAGTGAAGTCAAAGAGATCCTCTTATGAATATCTGAGTTGTTTGCGTACAAGGCTCTAAGGTATCAACTGTTCACCCTGGTCACATATTTTATCACGCTGCTATTTGTTAAAGGTAATTAGAAAGGTGTGAGGGAAAAGCCCCTAAGCACAATTAACAGGGGGTGAACCAGAAAAAGAACATATAAGAAATCACTCCAATAGCCTCCCTCTTCTACAGAATGTATCCTAGATATTCCATATAATACACCTACAGTATTTTCTTTTTTTTCAGAGAAAACATGTAAAATGTTGACGACAATCATTTAAATCAGCCTAAATTATCATAAATATATCTAAGCTGGCATTACGTTGCTAAACAGCATGTAACAACATCCATAGTATTTGTGAAACATCACTTCCACTCTAAGCAATTGCACAAAAATGTGAAAACGGCTGATACCCAGACATGGTTGGCCTTCCAAAGTCTACTGATGGCACCTGGATGACTTAAAATATATATACATATACCGTATATATATATATATGTGTATATAAAACACACTGCATACTAAATAATGGGGAATTTCTCATCCTCTCTAGACCCCGGAGCAAGGGGAGGCAAGTTTTTTTTATCTTGTTAATAGAAAGCGCAATACATCGTTAATATGCAGGGGCGTGCGTGTCGCTCCTCCAGAGGAAAAACCTGCAGCTAGTCTCTGCCATTAATCAACTTCAGCCCGGCAGTTCAGTCGGACACACATGATACATGTTTTTAACTCTAAATGGATGAATATCTTTAGCCACTGTCAATAAAGGCAGTGTGAAAACACTGAAACACCGGTCTGAGTGGGGACGTGGGGACGTTTCCCCTCCAGAACAACAGAGAGAGTGTGGGCTACTAACAAGAATAATAACGCTGTCACACACAAACAAGGCTTAACATGATCCGGGGCCCTACTCAGGGAAAGGGTTTGTAGCGCGATGATAAATCTGACAAAACCTAATTATTTCTGAAACGTCGGATGCATCAGGGAATCCCTGTGGACTAAGAGGGGGGCGAGAGAGAGAGAGAGAGAGAGAGAGAGAGAGAGAGAGGGAGTGAAAGGGAGAGAGAGAGAGAAGGAGAGAGAGCAAGAAAAAGTACTCTCTGTATTAGAAAGTGTCTGGCAGCCATCTCCTGGGTTGCCTTCATCAATGGCAGGAGGAACTTTGAATTTGAAAAGAATTTTAAAAGGTACAGATTACTTTAATATTTATAGCTAAATAAATTAATATTCAGATGTGGTAGCTAGAAGGAGAGGCTTTGCCTTTTCAGGATGCTAGGCGGTGTGATGAATATTTCTGTTTCCTTCTCCACCCTCACACTCAAGAGAAGGAACCAGAATAAACAGAACTCTTCCCTTCAGGTGAAAAGAGGTGGATGAAACTATTATCTGGCATTAATTTATATACACTCATTCTAGTTATCCGGTAACACATTTATTGAAATACATGTGTTGTTGTAAATAAAAACAATGACAATATTCATATTCAGAGCTACCACTCTAATCAACAGACGTGTTTTTATGTTTGATATGAAGTATGTGATATCTCTCCCAATTAATGTTTTTACAAAAAACATACACAGTGCCTTCAGAAAGTTTTCACATCCCTCTACTTTTTCTACATTTTGTTGTGTTACAGCCAGAATTTAAAATGGATTAAATTGAAATGTTGTGTCACTGGCCTACACACAACACCCCATAATGTCAAAGTGGAATATCGTTTTTAGAAATGTTTACAAATTAATAAAACATTAAAAGCTGAAATGTTTTGAGTAATAAGTTACTCCTAAATAAGTTCAGGCGTAAAAACGTGTTTAAGAAGACACACAATAAGTTAGTCACTCTGTGTGCAATATTAGTGTTAAACATGATTATTGAATGACTACCTCATCTCTGTACCCCACACATACAACTATCTGTAAGGTCCCTCAGTCGAGCAGTGAATTTCAAACACAGATTCAACCACAAAGACCAGGGAGGTTTTCCAATGCCTTGCAAAGAAGGGCACCTATTGGTAGATGGGTAAAAATAAAAAAGCAGGCATTGAATATCCCTTTGAGCATGGTGAAGTTATTAATTACACTTTGGGTGGTGTATCAATACACCCAGTCTGTCATGTCCTGATATGTGTTTGTCCCCTCCCCACACCAGGTGCACCCTATCACCATCATTAATCAGTTTGGGTATTTAGCCTCTTGGGTGCTGTTGGCATTTGCCAGATCGTCCTGCCTAGTCAGTCGTTCCAGCGTTCTCTTGTGTTACTAACTCTGCCAGTCTGTTTCCCGGTATTTGGACCTCTACCTGCCTGTTGGATTACGTTCCTGTCTATCCCCTCCTGTGCCTTCGACCTTCTGATCTCCTGCTAAGCGAACTCTGCCTGTGTTACGGATTACGAGCCTGTCTACTCCTCTGCACTGCCATCCTTCTGATTCCCGGTACCGAACGCTGCCTCAACTACGACCACGAGCCTGACTCCCCTTATTGGACGACTGCTATTCAGATCCCCTGTTACGAACATTGCCTGTCATTTACTACGAGCCTGTCTTGCCCCATATACCCTATTAAACAGTCAATCATATCTCTGCCTCCGTGTCCGCTTTTGGGTCCCGTATATCTGTCGTTCTGTCACAGTCACTACAAAGATACAGGTGTCCTTCCTAACTTAGTTTACGGAGAGGAAGGAAACTGCTCAGGGATTTCACCATGAGGCCAATGGTGACTTTAAAACAGTTACAGAGTTTAATGCCTGTGACAGGAGAAAACTGAGGATGGCTCAACAGCATTGTAATTACTACACAATAATAACCTAAATGATTGAGTGAAAAGAAGGAAGCCTCTACAGAATAAAAATATTCCAAAACATGCATCCTGTTTGCAATAAGGCACTAAAGTAAAACTGAAAAGGATGTGAAGAAATTAACTTTATGTCCTGAATACAAAGAGTTATGTTAGGGGCAAATCCAACACACTACATCACTGAGTATCACTCTTTATATTCAAGCATGGTGGTGGCTGCATCCTGTTGTGGGTATGCTTGCCATCAGCAAGGACTAGGGAGTTTTCTAAGATAAAAAGAAACAGAATAGAGCGAACTACAGGCAAAATCTTCTTCCACTTTGACATTACAGAGTATTTTGGGTAGATCGTTTACAGAAAATTACAACTAAATACATTTTAATCCCACCTGGTAACACAACAAAATGTGGAAATATTCAAGGGGTGTGAATACTTTCTGAAGTATATTCAACAAAAATGCTACATTAATATTAATCCTAACGGGAGACAAATGAGGCAGGACCAGACGGTGGTCAGTAGCACAGCCATTTCTCCTCATCATCACAGGCATAGCTCACAGGTTTCATTTGCATTCATTATAAATCACTAACATGCTTGTGTGGTTTGAGAATGAAAAGAAGAAAGGAGAAAAATGATTAGTCCTTGTTGGGGCTTTACACTGTATTAGAGAACCATTGGATGAGTAATTTAGTACTTAATGGCTAGCTGGCATTATGAAGTCTGGACTAAATGCCTAGGCTCTGTCTGATGAATACCAGATATGTGTGTGTGCGTGAGGTTCATGTGTGTGTGTGTGTTGTGTGTGTATGGTTCATAAGTTCATCTTGGACAGAGACTCATCATCATCACTGGAATATTATGATCACCGGTAAACCCGCTCTGTATGAGGTTTGGCAGGGATGCAAATAACGTCATTAGCTATGTGTCGTAAGGTAAATAACGTCATTAGCTATGTGTCGTAAGGTAAATAACGTCATTAGCTATGTGTCGTAAGGTAAATAACGTCATTAGCTATGTGTCATAAGGTTGATAATGGCATTAGCTATGTGTCGTAAGGTAACTAACGTCATTAGCTATGTGTCGTAAGGTAAATAACGTCATTAGCTATGTGTCTTAAGGTAAATAACGTCATTAGCTATGTGTCGTAAGGTAAATAACGTCATTAGCTATGTGTCGTAAGGTTGATAATGGCATTAGCTATGTGTCGTAAGGTAACTGACGTCATTAGCTATGTGTCGTAAGGTAAATAACGTCATTAGCTATGTGTCGTAAGGTTGATAATGGCATTAGCTATGTGTCGTAAGGTAACTAACGTCATTAGCTATGTGTCGTAAGGTAAATAACGTCATTAGCTATGTGTCGTAAGGTAACTAACGTCATTAGCTATGTGTCTTAAGGTAAATAACGTCATTAGCTATGTGTCGTAAGGTAAATAACGTCATTAGCTATGTGTCGTAAGGTAAATAACGTCATTAGCTATGTGTCGTAAGGTAACTAACGTCATTAGCTATGTGTCGTATGTTAAATAACGTCATTAGCTATGTGTCGTAAGGTAACTAACGTCATTAGCTATGTGTCGTAAGGTAACGAGGGAAGGGGGACGATCAGAGGACAGAGTGACAAACATCATAGCATCTGAACATGGATCATTAACGGTTATCAAGGAGTGTGGATTGATATAAAGTACATACAACAACTTAATGGCCTTACAAAACAATGCAACATAAAAACCTAAGGATTTGGGGAAAATGTGATACTGTGGTCAACATGCGTACATTTCTGAAAGTCTAAATCTCTTTTATTCAAAGTGAAACTGCTCTTACTGAAGTCCTTTAGCAGCATCTACTGTACTGTAATTCTAGCTAGCACATCTAGTTCCTGTCTTCTTTAGTCTTTTCTTCCTCTTAAGCATACCCTTGAGGGGACACACACACACACACACATAAATGGTAACATGCCTGGAGCTATCTGAGTCGCTGTTTGGCTGATAGCATTAACCTCCAGAAGTGGGGGAAAAAGGTTTGTCTAATTGTTCGATTCACTTGGTTTCTGAAGTTTCCCTGCTCTCTCCTGAGGACCGCCTGGTACGCCGTGTTCTCTTTAGTTAGTGTTACTCTCCCTTCATTATTAAGTGCATCCCAGAGAACCCACTCATAAAAACACATTTCTTCCATTTTGAGGATGTTGCGGCCGTGTAAAGGCGGAGAGCGGTAGTGGAGGCAGCCTCCACAGCAGCCCCTCACACTGAGGCGAGGCCGTCTGAGAGAGAGTCTCCTGTTCTGTCCGTTATTAAAAGTTAAATAACCTGGGGGAGTGGATACACAGAGATTCTGTCTGGCACTGCAGATTTGCCCCACTTAAAACCCCTTCCCTACTCTGGCCCATTTCCGAAAGGAATAAACACATCCAAACAAATTAATGTATGGGTTAGGCCAGTTCCTCTCAGAACAGTCAGTCCCCTGCTTCGATACGGTACTGGCTTAATTCCCGGTGCTACTCCAGAGATGGCTAGCAAGTTCGCTACTGTGGCTTGCATCATTGATTTCAAATGGGGGGGGGGGGGGGGTGAGGAAGTGTGTGGGGGACGGAGGATGTAGTAGCTTCACATACAGCGCCCTTGGTGCTCCATTTCCTATCTTTGGCTAGGTAAACATGGACTACAGTGACACGGGTGACATCACTGGTTAGAGGGAGACATACACATTCCTGAAACCCACATGACATCCATTTTTAATGGCCCTCCTCTTTCTCTCTCTTGGCTCCATTAAAAAAGATAGAGAAGGCAAAGATTTTAAAGTAATTAATGATACAGTTAGCTGCTAAATATTAATAGGGGTGGTCCTGAATAAAATATAACATCTAAACCCCTACAATGCAGACATTGGAGTAATTAAAACTGAATGTGTAATTATCTTCTTTTTACAGGTTAAAGCCATGTATGTAAACCTCACATCAGCTGTGGCATAATGTGTCATTGAAATTAAGATGTCTTTGAACCGCCGAAATATGCTGGTGATTTAGTAATAAAATCAAATTAACCCCCAAAAACCTCCCACTATGTTATAATCTAGTAAAGACTTTTAACAAGCTACGACGCTAACAAAAGACAGCTATGGGGAGAGTGGGGATCCACTGTTGCTACTGTATCATCTGGTACATGGAACAGAGGGGGAGGTCTGTCACCAACTCTCTCTCTCTGTTACAGTGAACACACTGAGGTAGGTGTGTGTGTGTGTGTGCGTGCATCACCACCAATGAGAAGCCACTTAGTGCTACTTACATGTGTGCCTGTGGGGAGTATCCTCCAGGGCTACTATGGCCATTGGTGTCCAGGTGATCAAGTGATCCGTTCAAGTTGTCGTGACTGGACTGGAGCAGGCTGGGGGGGCTGCTACCCATCATTCCTGGGGGGCTGCCACCCATCAACCCATGGGGGCTACCGCCCATGAATCCATGGGGGCTACCACCCATGAATCCATGGGGGCTACCACCCATCAATCCATGGGGGCTCCCGCCGAGCATACCAGGGGGGCTCCCGCCCATTAGACCAGGAGGACTGCCTCCCATCAAGCCAGACGAACTGCTGTTCATCAGACCAGGGTTCCCCAGCAGAGGCAGGGAGGTCTCAGCCAGCGCCGCCTGGGACAGGGGGAGAGAGAAAGCGGAGAGAGAAGAGACAAGAGGTTATTCAGATTATAGGCCATCATGGAGATAAACCTCACACTTTAAGGAAAATTCCACCCCAAAAATAATTTGGTATTTTGTTTCAATAGTCCATTGTTGATATTGTCCCAAAAATTGTTGCATGTCAGCAATCAAATTTCAAGATATGTAACTTTCAAAATACAGATGATACTAGTAAAGTCTTTAAAAAATATATTATGATAACAAAAGTCAGCTATAAAGTAGATATATTTTGAAAACTTCATTGCTGACATGAAAAACATTTGGGGACTATAGCAACAATGGACTATACCAAACAAATACCAAAATATAGTTTTTGGGGTGGAGTTTTCCTTTAAGACAATTACTGGATGCTTTCTAGAGGATTGTAATTACTAATGATTGGATAGTTTACAACCATCATTGGATAGTTTTCACTGATGGTTTATTCGACTCAATATAACTGTCATTGATATCACCATGTTGGTTTTCGATGACTATTAAACAGACAAAAAACTTTACCTCCAAAATAATATAGAACTCCTGACACTTTTGCCTAATGCGCATTATTATTATATATTTGCGAATACATTTTTAAGTTTTTGCCATGAGTACCTTGCTAGCTGGCCGACAGTATGAAGCCAAATCATTTATGACAGCTTGGATAAATATTAATGCAAATGCCCTTGCATTTGCTGCAGCTGCTATCAAGCTGAGAGAGAGAAAGAGCTGGTTCCTGCTCTAGCCACAGGGTGGCCTCCATTCTCACTGATCTCAACCAGACAGATGGAGAGAGAAGGAGAGAGGTGGAGAGAGATGGAGGGAGGGAGAGGAGGGAGGAGAGAGAGAGGAGAGAGAGACCCTGCACTCAACTTCAGTCACTTTCTTCTGCCTCTCCCTTGCTGACTATGAACATACAGTACAGTAGGCTGAGGTCTTAAGAACTACTCCCATTTAACCACACAGAAACCACACACATAGACAGCTGTAGACTATAGTACCCACAATACAATGGAGGGGAATCAGTCACATTTTGTCTAGCGTACAAGATTTGACAGAGCAACCACAGCTTAATACTGGGTGTTTACCTGTAAGCTGGCATTTAAAGCAGCTCCATAGCCCAGGCTGGAGGGAAGGTTCTTCACAAGCGTCGGGCTTCTACACCAGGAAACAAAAATAAACAAAACAGTTTGAAATAAACATTCTTATTTTTACAATATGGCATATTCCAACATAAAAAAACAAAAAAACAATTCTGGTCAATATAAAAAAGAAAAAAATTATCATTGTATATTAAACAGTGAAACAGTCGAGTGGTGTAACATTTAAAATACGTATTTCTCCTAATAGCTGTGACATTAAATCATCCTAGAATGAACGGCAGCCCTTGAACAGACACCATATACTGTACTACAGTGATATTTAAAAATGGCTGATTATTAGTGGTAATACGGTACAGGCCCTAGGACTAGGTGGGGAGTTAGAGTGACAGCTCTGCTCTAACGTACCCTGTTATCTTCTGAGACCTGCGTTTCTGGTACTCCATCTCATCCACCGTCCACACAGCCCCCTTCACGTTCTCCACACGCACAAAGCACTTGTGCAGACTGAGGTTGTGGCGAACGGCGTTCTACAGATGGAAAAAAGGAGAGAAAGGTCATTGAAAGAGTAATTTAATTTTTTTTATTATCCACCTAAGAAAGGACGAAAAAAAAACTAAGGCAAATTGATTTTTTTGAAATTCTTAACATTCACGCACCATTGATTTAATTAGTAAAAGTGAGCGAGTGCAAATGCACTTACAAGTCACACACAGTACATATCAATCAGAGTAAGTAGGCTGAAAGGAGGTAATCAGCATAGCGAATGGCTTTTGGTGACAGAAGTGGTAATGCTGTGGTGATAATGGTGATGTCAGTAGCAGCAGCAGCCCTCTACCCTCTGCTCTAGTCTTAATGGCAGTATCTTCAGAAGATGACAGTATCAGAGATTTGAGGCCCTTCCCATCCTGTGGCTAAACCACTATGAGGTGTGGGGGGTCAGAGGAAGAGGAGGGGGAGGGTTGGTGTGAGAGGGTACGACTCGTGTGTGTGACGTGGTTTTGGGGTGTGCTAACAAGGATATCTAAAATATCTAAATAGTCTGTGCATGGTGTCAAGATAGGAATCAAATGAATGATCAGATCATGACAACCTTTTGTTGAAATATTGTCACATTCCCTTAAAGCAAAGGTTTGCTATCAAAATGACCTGAGATATGCATGCATTAATACATGTATGCATTACTGCATGTATTTGCATACATTCATTATATACAAAAAAGAAAATCAACAAAAGAAATACAATATTCCTCCCAATATTCTAGATAAATCATAATTAAAACACGCATCAACAAGCCTACAAATAGCTTTAATATCGACCGCTTTCATATGCATTATTTCTCCAACGAGGTATACAGTTTTTTCCCTCTAAGAAAAGAGATTCTCTAAAGAAATCATCTGACCTGAAAATCCCAGGATTTGATTGATCTTAATGCCCATGGCCCTGAATATGATCATTTTAATATTAATGGGAAAATGAGCAGTTTTATTATGCATGCTATATAGTTAGAACTAATAAGCTGCTGGGGAGTGAGGAGCTGAGCAGAGCGGAGGCTGGATCCTCCAGTCTCAGAGCTGATGAGACCAAGCTGAGATATTAAATCACCTTTCATTTCTTTTTTTTTAAAATTCTCTCAGTTAATCAAATGACAAGCCCATCACAGATCATCCCTCTAATGCCTTACAAAGGAAATGTGGGAGCTCAACATGTAAATATATCACCTAGGTTATTGTGAAAGAGAGGGGGACTGAGATATTTCTAATGGCCATTGTGCCCACTTCTCTATATCACGACCTGGCCACGACCTGGCCACGACCTGGCCACGACCGGGCCACGACCTGGCCACGACCTGGCCACGACCGGGCCACGACCGGGCCTTTCAAAAAATAAAAGATGTGCTTGTGTGTGTGTGTGTGTCAGAGAGAGATAGATAGAGAGTGTGTAATGTGTGCACTGGTTAATGACCAGTTAGTGATAAAACAATTGACGAAACAAGTAAAAAAAACACACGCGACTGTGTGACAATCCGGAAGAGTCCGGAGTCTTTTGCAGCACACCCTTGTGGATCAGCAATCACACGCCAACATCATTTGCATCCTAAATCCAAATTAATTCACTTTGCTAAACCCAGTGCTCTGATATGCTTTGCATGCTGATGAGAGGTGGATGTATCCTGATCCCCCCCACCCTCTCCTTGTCCTGAGTATACACAATGGCCACTGGCTCTTACTGGCTAACAAATTATGCTTAAGGTTGGTGAGAATAAAACACTGATACAGGTAGTGTTGGGCTAGAGGGAGTATACTTATCAGCAACACACACACACCTCCCCCAAAACAGATGCATCAATAAGACATTTTTAACTGTGTTGGAGAGGCAGGCAATGAAAGTTGTATAGGACAGAGATACAAATCAGTCCTTTGTCCTGGTAAATAAAGTGTGTTCTCTCCCTGACAGGCCAATTCTCACTTTGGTTCTCCTTTAGTTCCAGCTGAACGGCCATAACCCCTTAGTCGGACACACAGCCGCCAGCCTGCCACTATGAGCTATGGTGTGTGTATAGGAGCAAACGGGCCAGACACTAAACACAAAACCCCCTGCCACAGCCCCAGCTTCTCTAGGCAAATAGACATCGTTCAGACTAATTAACCAATGATATGCAAGAGAGGCTGGTTGGATGTGGGAGGAGGGATGGCGAGAGAGAGAGAGAGAGAGAGAGAGAAAGAAAGAAAGATGAGAGAGAGAGAGGAGAGAGGGGAGGGAGAGGAGGAGAAGTAATATGCTGCATGGTAACAAAAGGTGCTGATGATTGAGTGGCTGCATTGTAATTAGCGTGCCAGGCCCTACTCCTCAGCCACAGCCTCGCCCATTAATTGCACCAAATTAGAAAACGATATCAGAGGCAGAATTATTCTCTCACTTGTCATCTGAGAGAAAGAGGCTGGAAAAATTCACCCTATTCAAGAGGTCAGGTTAAAGAGAGGGGAGTGAGATACTAATCTGTTGGTGTCAAGTAAATAAATGTTCTTCCAAGCTTTTCTTCCTGTAGGTATGGCACAAAGAGGTGTCTCTAAATGAGGAAGTAGTGTACCCTACGGCTGTAAGAGTAGGTTTAGGGTAGGTACCTTCCAAGTAGCTGCGTTGCGTCTGAAGTAAGCGAACGTGCGCGTGAACCAGCTGTAGATTTCATTAAGCGTTAACTGCATGTCACCCGACTCCATGATACCCTGAAATGAGATGACATCAAATAATGGTTTACTAACTAGGCAGCATGACACACACTCTCAGAGCTGCCTACGATTCAAGCAGCAATTAATTTAAATATAATCAGGCAAAGTTAATTTATTTTTTCACCCACTCACCTGCCTTATGAGGGTTGCATAAGTAAATGGCGGTCTGACATCGGCATTCTTATAAAACTCATAGTTTGGGGCGATCTCTGGAAAAATAAATACTGTGTCACCACCTGAAATAATTGGTAAATTTTATTCCTCAAGGTATTAGAATTAGTTTAGGGTTTCATCAAATTAAAAGAGGGAGAGAAAGAGAAGAGAAGAGGGAGGGGAGGGCAGCACACATAGATTATTATTTTTTTTTTTATTAATCTCTCTCATGAGAAATCTTAAACACTAATAGATCCATATAAAATGTGATCAATGTAGATATTTTGTATGAACTTGAATAATTTATACATATTTTATACTAAATATGAGAGAGTAAATATCAACATCAAAGACAGGCCATTTAAAATGCAAAGAGCTTAATACATAGAACGTCTTAACGTTCAAACTTAATTAACATTCATGTAATATTTACGCTTAGAAACATCTGGTCTATTTGCATATAGATTGATTAAACAGAGGCCTTTTTTCTTTTTAAATCTAACGTTGCATATTGGAATAAAACCTATGCGGTTGTACAACAACAACCATTAGTGACAATGCATTGAAAGGAGCCCAACACAGTCTTCAATTAAATTAAATTAAATTCAATTGAACCCAACTTTATTAATTATAATAACAGTAGGTGACTGAGCTTAGTGTAGAGGTTCTTACCTGAAGACAGTTGCATGGAGTACTTGTCGGAGTGACGTCTGCGCATGGCGCCCATGCTGGGGACGTTGGCGGCGCTGAGCAGGGAGGGCACCTGGGGTACCTGGGACATGGGCGTCACGGGGGCGCTGGGCGTGGTGGGGGTCTGAGGTACGTTCGGAGGGGACACCGACGGCAGGTTCTTTGACATGGTGACGCTTGACACCAAGTTCAGCTGAGTAAGGAGGAAAGGAGTGAGGGAGTGAGGAAAAGAACGAGAGAGTGAAGGAGGGTGAGAGAGAAAGAGGAAGAGAGAACATGGGGGAGAGAGAGAGGGGAAGGAAGTAGATGCAGGAGAGAGGGAGGGAGAGACAAAGAAGGCTTTACATTAGAAACAAGAGTGGATTCTCTCTACAGTTCTACAGCTGTGGTTCCACTAATAAGCTGCATTAGAGGAGGCAGCCAATCTCCACTAATTAAAGGATAAAATTGTATCATAAGAATTCTAATAAGAGCACGTTGTTAATGATGATCTAATGATCAGCCCTCCGTGTTACTCCAACCACCTTCTCTAGCCCACATAGAGACAACTCACTGGGGAGGGAGAGAGCCAGAGACAGCCACCTCCACCACCTGGCTACAGCTGGCCGGGCCACAGCACAGGCAACCCTGACCTTTCCTGGATACAAAACAAAAGCGATGCGCCTGGTGGCTACGGCTGTTGCTTCTTTCCTCTTTGAAACCCGACCAGATAGTGTCACTTTACCCCGCCGCTAACGCTAACTGAAACCCATCACTAATTCACAGGGCTTTTCTCCCTCTTTTTGTATTTATTTTTTAGTTGGGCTCATGTGATGTGATTGTAGGGGTTCCAACCAACCGAGTGGAAATTTCCAACCTGACCTTTGGGTCTCTGTGCTAATTTAGGTGGAATGGAAATGACATCATTACATATTCAAACCAAATTGGCTTAATTGCGATTGGAGCGAGTGGAATGCTGGTGAATTAAAAGTGACTGGAGATCAGGGTTGTAAGAGAGAGAGCGAGAGGCCTCAACAATCATTTGCGACAGCATGTATTGATAAATACAATGAGATGTCAGGTTGGAGAGACTATGGTGCATGTATGGTTTTCAGCTGATCATTATAGCACCACTTAAGGCTAATGAGCTGACACTGGGAGGGACTGTCTGGGCTGAGATGACTGGCAGTTAGCTAACAGTATGGCCTGTACTGAGCAGCAGTACTTCTGTACCAGCTCAGTTGGTAGAGCATGGTGCTTGCAACGCCAGGATAGTGGGTTTCGATTCCCGGGACCACCCGTATGAAGAATATATGCACAAATGGTTTCAAGTGGCTTTGGATAGAAGCGTCTGCTAAATGGCATATATTGTTATTTATTATATTAACTTTAAACTAGTCAGAGGAGAGAATAATTGTCCATACAACTGCAGAGTTAATGTATAGGCTAGCTGTGGCCTTAGTACATTTTTACTGACTGACTGATGGGTGTCTGATTTATTTAAGGTGAAAAATATAAAATGCTAATTATTTATTATTTCCATGTGCTAATGATGCCATTTAATTACGGAATAATAATGGCGATGGACAAGTCACATCCATCGTTGTCTGAGACGCCTTACTACTTCTGGAAGGAAAGTAGACTAGACTCCAGCAACTGTCACTGTAGCCCACAGTACAGCCAGTAAACTAGCATGACAATTGAAAAGGAAAATCTATTTTGCCGTTTTTTTTTCCTACGACAGCTTACAAAACAGTGTATTTGATGTGTATAATGCAGGAATCTCCATATAATTCATAACAGGTCAGGGCAAGGCACCAAACCAACCAGGTCTTTAAAGTGTGTTCCTACTTAATCCCTCATTCATTCACAGCATCACACACACACACACACACACACACACACACACACACACACACACACACACACACACACACACACACACACACACACACACACACACACACACACACACACACACACACACACACACACACACACACACACACACACACACACACACACACACACACAGCCCCAGCTACACTGTGAACAGTCATCATTATGTGTTACATGTTTAACACAGGGACCCACAAAGGGTTTGGATACGCTATCAAGCACAGCAAAACTGCACTTCATAATAAATCCTATCAAGTGCGTGTGTGTGTGTGTAATAGCATGTATATTTATAGTGTTAAGATTCATTTTTTTTGCCCACCCCGCCTCTCCCCCCACCAGGTACGGCAACAAGCGTAACATGTTTGCAGGCATACAATCCTAGTATTTGCAAAATGGAATTTATTAAAGCCATAACTGAGAGGGAGAGCGAATGAGAGGCAGGGATGAGCACTTTGCCACCTCTCTGCTCATCTGAATATATATATTCAAGGTTGGGTCTGGGCGAGAGAGAGAGAAAAAAACTCATTATTCAGGGACTTGCAGCCTTGGTAACTTTGATTTTCATCCATCCATGGCATGGCCAAAAGGTAACATTTAATGAAGTGCCATTCAGGGAGTAAATGGGGTCATATAATAGACAGTGCGCTCAGCGCGAGGAACACCTTGTGTTGGCCTACTGATAGCTGTTAAGGGTTGCAGTGATGAACCAACAGGACTCATTTCAGCAGCCGGCAATAAATTCACACTATTAATATTTATCAAATATGTGGGCTGCTTCAACGCCAGCCCCAGCCATGTTCGGGGTGTAAACCCTTGCTATGATATCTATTAGCCATCTCCTATTGCGGTGGAACTATGTATTTTAACACGTATTATACACATGTAGTCATTTTCATATGCCAAGATCTACAGTATAACTACTCTCGAAAGGGGGGAGCCTTAAAACTGAAGCTGGAGAGAGTTTGTTCATTTAAGGATCTCTGTATGAACTACCCACCATCAAATGCAATTAGCGGTTCTTTCATGTGCGGTTTATGTAATGAAATACTTCATTAACATTATTCATTCATACGCAGTCTTGGATTACAGGCCTGAACATTCTTTATTAGACTAGATGTAACCAAGCTGCTGGAGTTTTGAAGATGTAAAAAAACCCGAAGGAAACAAAGTGATTGAATAATAAATTGGAGGAAAGCAGCCGATTCCTGACGGGTTTGCAGGATAATTATTCTATCTTGTGATTATCTACTTTATATGATGAGCAGAAACATTATTCCATTGAAATTAGGCACTTACTAAGCAGCAGCAACATACTAACTATGTTTCTGCTCTACAAATTTTTTTTAACTGCTTTCAAATTTAGGTAAATAGCACTCACTAAAATTATGCATTGTTTTTAAATACATTTTAAAGTGAAATAGTGTAAAATAGATTTTTACCCATAGTGTGCAAATGTATAATTTGTTAGGCCTTTTTTCAATATTTGTGGGATTTTGTATCAATTTTAGGCCCATTTTATTGCATACTTATTACTGGGCTATTTCACTGCTCATCATCTTCATCAGTACAGCTATCATTTGAGGTGTTTGTTGTCAAAATGAAACATCTTCTCATTTCTCTCACTCGACTTTAAGTGCTGCTTTGGACCGTGGTGCTAACAGGTTGTTTTGACCATTATATCTATCACAATGAAATAGCCCAGCGTTTTGGCAAAGGACTCAAGCCTGTGATTTAATACACTACTGGCTCTATTGTCCTCTCTGTCATAGACTGAGATGTATCTGATGGGAGATGTGTAACCTGGTATTGCCTTTCTATCCCACTATCATCCCTCTTTCCCTCCATCCATTTTAACTGCTGACGGTTAAACTGTTTCAATTCATCTGCTGGGGCTCATTCAGCCAAACCCTGTTTACTGTATATAGAGCAATATGCACTCACAGGTTTTGGAGATGGCTTGGGCTCCGAGGGCCGCATGTGCAAGTGGGCCATCATCGCCTGAAGACG
>CM042421.1:11532494-12010244 GCA_023634145.1 Thymallus thymallus | reverse complement strand
GGGCCCAATAGCACAGGAAGGCAGAGAGAAAGAGGGAGAGTTGTGGAGATTGACAGATGCAGGGATTCAGGGACAGAGAGGCCACACTAATACAGTGGTGTGTAGTGTATAGCGGGGTTTTCTAGACAAAAACAAAGCAAAGGATCCTAGTTTATGAGAAGTTGCTGTTATACACATTGGGATTCCTATGGAATATCATATTACGTTGTTCATTTTGTATCCTCACCGACTATTAATAAAAATAATATCTCAACGGTTATATACACAATACACTGAAATTATATACAGAGTTCTAAGAGCCTGCTAATACAGTAAACCTTCAAGCACACATACAGTATGGTGTGCCTAATTGTCCATGTGTCCTATCACAACTTCGTCGACCCAGACCCTTCATGCTAGCTAGGCTGGGGCCTCCCTCCTCCCTGGCTGTCTAGCATGGCGCAGAGTAACACAAACACACATTGCAGACCCACACCAGACCAGACAGCAGCATATGCATAACTAATGTAATGCCCTCAGTTTTAAAGGTCTTGTCACACCCAGCCAGACGTCTGGCAGAGTAGCGCTAAGGGGGCCTATCCGGGGCTTCTTACTGCCTTGTGGGTTTAATTAAGCAACGGTTAGAGACACTCGCGGTCAGGTTAACGTCTCTCTCTCTCTCTACGCTTGCCATTTCTCTCTCTGATGCTACTGCCTGCTGGGTAAGGGGGAAGAGGGGGACATGGCGTCGGAGGGGGAGAGGGGAGGAGTTAAGTGAGGAGGCAGATAAATTGTCTGCGTAGACGGTGAGGTGCATTGATTTAGGGAGACCCTGTTCTGAGGGGTTGGCGGTCAGGGCATGCAGAGGTATGGATGGTGGGTATGCATATACATGGGCTGACGGGCTGAAGGATGTTTAATTGGAGATGATAATCAAACCTTAACTAACTCCTCTCGGATGGATGAGTGTGTGTGTGTGTGTGTGTGTGTGTGTGTGTGTGTGTGTGTGTGTGTGTGTGAGAGATCACAGAGGGGAGAGTAAATCAATATAGAACTAGGGAACAGAGCAGGAAGTATTATATAATAATACTAAACAGAATGGAGCAGTAAAATGTATGTGATGTGAATTATTCAAATATTTCTGCATTGATTGCACTATACAGTACTGTACTATAATGCATGCACAGGCCGACACGCCCCTGACACGCCCCCGACACGCCCTCGAACACTCCCACGCTAATATTACATTTGAACTACAGAGCTAATACAACGTGCCAGCCAACCTGTAGGCTAGCTCTCCAGGTGAACACAAATAAAAGAGACACTGAAGAGCTATTAAATCCTGATCTTGACAAGTTTCCTACCACAACACAACAAAAGATAACTAAACGCGCCCGCTTCATGAGCCTTTGCTTCATACCTCCAGCAACCAACCATCAGGTTACCTAGGTTTCCCCCCTCCCTCGCATTCTCGTCTTAAAGTGCCATTGGATTCTGACACCTATTTTATGTAAACCATTTTAAAGTGTGTGTGTACCTGGCTGTTGCCGAGGAGATGAGTGACATCTCCGAAAACATTAAAAGGCTCTCCCTGACACCGACGATACCTCCTCCAAGGCAAGGCAGACAAGCAGCCATCTTTGTTCTGCCAGGATCACACTGTCTTTTGTTGTTGTCTGTTTTCATGTGCAGGTTACAGTACATGAACCTCTGACTCCTCGCAGGCTGGATGCAACGACGTGGAGTCTCACCCAGAATCTTTAAGGCTGTTTTGTAAAGACAGTTGCTTTTAAGCAAGGGTCCCTTCCATACTATACCAGCTGTCATGTAATTACCTGCACTTCTCTTTCTAGTCTACTACTGTAAAGTACATCCTTTTTTCTACACTGTTCTTACAGAATATATACAGTCACATGTTTTATAGCCTACTGTGTGCCTATGCCCTAACCTAAATGAGAAACTAAGCTATAAAGACGTCCACACAGTAAACAAACTTAGCCGTGTTTACATGGAAGCCTATGTACAGTAGCGGGTAGATACGGCAAGACAAAGTGAACTGAGTGTATGACTATAGACCACTAATCCGCTATGGCCATGCAGTCTCACACAGCCAAAATATTGCTCAAGCTGCAAGGCAAACTTCTCCTCTGCTCCAGGGCCTGCACCAGAATATACTGTAACCTTATAGTATTGCCTACACTGCCTTTCCCCGAGCACTGCATGGGGATAAGCACCCATAATATCCATAGAAATACATTGTGATAGAAATACACCTGGATAGAATTAATTCAAAGGAGCGTCTATTGTTGGCGTGTCCATTGAATAGAGGCATTGATATAATGCACAATAAATGTCTTGTCTGTCTGACTTGTGGGGTCTGTAGAGGTTTTGTAAATAAAGCCAGTCTGGCTTTGAGTAATTTCTCTCTACACAGACACACATTAGCCTTAATACACATGCTAGTGCTACAGACGGCTGTATAATTAACCAAGCTACTGCCTTTGGTTTAGCCTGACCTAAATCCTACAACTCTGGTTTGGCCCTGGTGGGCTTCCATATCATCACAGAACCACAGTTTTGGAGTTACAGCACTGTAATGTAGGGAAGAATCCCCTTCTCCAAAATAGAACAATAACCCAATTTCAAAAGAGTTTGTGTGGAATTTACATGGACATTTACACCCATGAAAACGCTCGATGAGATCATTATTTCACAGTTAATTACAAATCTAATTAGAATATTCCAATGAACTCTTCGCCCCATTTTACATTCGAAGAGAGAGAAAGAGCCTAGCTACTCCGGGGAGTGGCAACGTGAAAACCTGTCATCGACGGCGCTAGCAAACACCTTCTCCTTTGATGTCCCCCACTAACATCCCAGGCAACAAAGCAGACCAATTACAAATGAGCTAATTAACTAAATTTTTGATGGAGCATGAAGAGTTCATTCAGTCCGTCGCAGGCGCCATGACAACACTGAATGCAGCCATTGTGGGGGCCCCGCGCGTCTATACAAGTTGCCATTAGTTTTTGACGCTCTTCACACACCCTTTCACGGCAACTCGGCGAGTTGAAGAGGAGATTTGGGTGTAAATCGGAGGTCATTTACATCTAAAGTTAATATAGCCAGCCGCCTGACAGACTATACAATCTATACGTCAAAATGTCCGCATTGAGATGCAAGCGTGTTTATCTCTTTGTTGGGCCCCCTCGATTAAGCTCGCAGAGAGCCTTCCTGGTACTGTGGAAAATACCCCAGAATAGGCCTCTACAGTTTCATTATTGAGAAACAAAAAATGTACAGCAGCTAAGCTCATCTTAGTTGATGAATGGCAACTTTTATACCATGGAACATAAGATGTCGTTTCTGCTGGGAGAAAGAGCCACGAGAGGCGCTTGTCTGGGTGACATGACGGATATCATGGGGGCCATTGTCTTGGCCTCAACTGTCATTGAGCTTGTACTAACACAGGAGACTGTAACGTAACGCACAGTCATGAAGTAAATTCACAGTGTAAGTTAAGACATGATGATATATGCAGTCGGTCAATATAGGAAAGGGGAGATGAGTAAGACTTTGCGTCAATTCTCAGAGTAAGACTTACTTCAAAAACTGTCCGAAGTCTTCACAGACGCTCTCGCAGCCTGGCCACTTGCACACCCCATGACCGTAGAGGGAGTGGGAGGCTGCGCTCTCTTCATGTAACGAGCTGAGGAGAGAAGAGAGAGACAGGGAGAAAGAGAGAGAGAGAGAGAGACAGGGGGAGAGAAGGAGAGGAAGAGAGAAGGAGGGAGCGATGGATAGAGAGAGAGCGAGAGAGAGTGAGAGAGGGGGAGGGGGAGAAGGGGGAGAAAGAGAGAGGGGGGGTGGATAGAGAGAGAGATAAATGGAGAGAAAGAAAGGGACAGAGAGAGAAAAAAAGGAAGGATCGGCAGTAGAGAGAAGGAGAGAGAGAAGGGTAGACTGGCGTCAGATTAATCAAAAAAGCCATAATGGCTTGAGGCTGCTGGTGGCTGTCAGGTTACCATCAGCAACAAGCAGGTCAAAACAGGTCAATTTCAGCCCTGTTCTATTGAATAGTTCAACTGCCAAGTCTGCTAGGAGGGAAGGAGCCTAATTAAGCCAAGGATGGAAATCACTGTCTGCATCTGAAATAGCACCCTATTCCCTATATAGTGCACTACTTTTGGCCAGAGCCCATGATGCTCTTGCTGCTTTGGCCAATGGTAGTGCAATATAAAGAGAATAGGGTGTTCCTAATAATATAAGGGAGAAAAGATGAGGGCGGATATGGTTCTGATTATTGATCTAGAGGTTTAGCTATGCACAGTGTTATTGCAAACCCCTAAACAATGTGTGAAAAAACACCCAGCCAACCCAATTTCATAGAGGGACCAATTTCCTTTTTTCCCCGACGAGTAAAGCGATCAACGGAGGGCTTTCAAGTAAACATGAAACATCCAGACAGCCATATAATTTTCATCATGAGATTAATAATATTACTTTGAGGACAAGAGGGGGTTCTGCTTGGGAAATGGCACCCAAATAAGTTATGACCCGGAGTAGACAGCACATCCTATTAAAAGTGATGGTTTAACCTTTCGGCTCCACTTGTTTCTGTATTTGGGAGGTTGGAGGGTGTGTGTGTGTGAGGGGGATTTTGTGTGAGTGTGTGTGAGAGCGCTCACACAGGGTTTCTACAGGCAGGCTTTCCCTCCATCGATCCACTGTGTGTTAGTAAGCATCTCTCCTTGACAATACTCCGTGTTCGATCATTACGAGAAGCCACGCCCCCCTAGGGGACACTAACAGATAAAAATGGTTTCTATCTCTTCTTTTCCCTCCCACCTCCTCCTCCTCTCTTCTAGGGGACGTCTGCCTTCTAAAGATATCTTTTTCAAGCCCCCTTTTAGTGGCGGTAGCAGATAGCATCTACTTTAAACCAATTACACAACACATCCACCTCCACTGAAGTCTCTCTACCACCGCTACACTATGCCACATTCTTATTATATCGCAGGAAAGAGCCTTGAATAATGCATAAAGCCAGATAGACAGATATGTGAACAGTGTTTTCTTACAGTCAGAACTTCATATAAAGGCGGCATCACATGGATAAACATTCTAAAATACCACCATGGTATCATGTATTCTGTTTACATGACAAGCGGAGCAGCAAGGTAATTTCAAAAGAAAAGCGCCACTAAATACTTAATGTACATGGCGGTTACCTTTGTTTTCTGCTCGTACAGCAGTGTATTGCTGCCGGTGTCTTCCGCTCTTTGCTTTTGATATGGTGTAAGCAACTGTGTTCAAAAGCATCCTATGCTGTCCCTAGGGAGGCCGAGGTTGTTTTTTTTTAATATTACCAAGACACTAATAAACTATTGAACAAACAAACAAAACATAATGTTCAACCCGGCAGGAACAAATAGGTATTTTCTTTTTGTTTCTAAACGGGGACAAATTCTCTGATCGGGAGTTTCTATAGTTAGATATCAAATGTATTTGTACATTATTAAAAGCCATAAAACAACAAACACTACCAGCCAACAACAAGCTTTTTGTGAGTCCTAACTTGTGGGTCTACGATGTGTTGTGTGGTGGGTAGCGGATGAGTAGCTCACTTTCCGTACCTCTCCCTTTCCCGTTCTCGCTCTCGCTCTCTCTCTCTTCTGGAGTTGAGCGCGGGAGACTGGCCGTTGGCGATGGAGTGGTGGGAGATGGGAGGTGATGCTTTGGAAGTGGTAGAGGAGGTAGTCGAGGAAGAGTTGGTAGTGGAAAGGTCCAGGCCACCGCCGCCGACACTGTGTTTGATGCCGTTGTCCTCCATGTTGTGGCCGCCACCGGTCACGTCCTTCCACAACTGTTGGAGCTCTGCTGGGCTTAGTCCAGCTGGGAGAGGGGAGAAACAGAGGACCATCACAGTTACAATACAGTTACGCATACACTACTATGCCCGTAGCTGATGTATTGTAGGCTACATAGACACAGTCAACACAAACCAACACAAATAACTTCCTCCTGTTTACTGCCTACATACATCTCTAACTTTGTTGATACAGCGCCCATGCTTAGTCTTTTAACCAAATGACACACGACTACACTGAGAGATTAACTGGGATGATCTCTTGTTAGCGGTTCTGCTTAATAAGAATGCAGTGGTCCAATGAAATCTACAGGGAACCACGGGCATTGATCCACAATGGCTGCCACTGGATTACATTCATAGAGAAAGCAGAATTCAGTTAGCACAAATTATATTATCTAGCTAGATAAACATGCATTGTCCTTTTGTTTCAGCCTCACACTGGTAATTAACCTCCCTTCATTTTGTTTCTTCCTTGTTGTTGTTGTTGTTGTTGTTGTTTTCATTCCCGCCATTTTGGTAAACACGTGTTTACCTCTTGGCGAGGCGAGAGAAAATGGAAGCGGCTCCTCTTCTCTCTTGTCTTCGCTGCTTACTGTGAGGCAGGCAGTAAACAACAACAACAACAACCCAGAGAGGGAGGGGTGAGCAGGGAGTGAGGGAATAGAGGGATAGAGAGAAACACTCACAGACACAGAAAGAGACAGAGAGACAGGCATAGCTGAGCGAGAGAGAGAGCGGTGTGGCAAAGGGAAGAGAAACCGAGAGAAAGAGAGATAGAAACAAACAGGGAAATAGAAAGAGAGATAGAGAGAGCGGTGTGGCCGCCGGCAGTCATGTGGGCTATAGCCCCCCAGCCCCAGAGCCCCTGAAGCCCCTGAAGCCCTGGGGTCTCTCCCCTTCACCCTCCTCTCACCCCTCACTCCCTCCAGCCACCCCCTTACCTTGTGGCATGGTCTGCCCGGGGAGGGCTGCCTGTCCTGGGGCCGGGGGCAGGGAGAGCAGGCCCTGGCGCTGCATGTTGAGCAGGTGCTGCTGCTGCTGGAGCTGTTGCATCTGGAGGAGTTGCTGCTGGAAGACGAGCTGCTGGGCGGCGAGCTGCTGCTGATGCTGCTGCTGCTGCTGTTGCTATAGTGAAGAGGAGCAGGGGGAGCAGGAGGAGGGGTGGAGGAGGAGAGGAGCAGGCGGAGCAGGAGGAGCAGGCGGAGGAGTGGAGGAGGAGAGGAGCAGGTGGAGCAGGGGGAGGAGTGGAGGAGGAGAGGAGTAGGAGGAGCAGAATGAGGAGTGGAGGAGGAGAGGAGCAGGAGGAGCAGGCGGAGGAGTGGAGGAGGAGAGGAGCACAAATTAACAAGAAAGTGGAGCGCCCACGCTGACGACGAGGATGCTTCCATTGCCGATGCTGCTGCTGCTGCTTCCATGATCTTAACTACTGCCTGTCTCTCTTCCTCTCTCTTTCCTCTCTTCTTTTGTGCCTAGTTCCTGTTCTATTCTGTCTCCTCCTCTTGCTGAACGAGGCAGAGCTAGGCACACTGGGCTGATAGACTGACTGACTGCACTCTCCACTCCAGACTGCTATGAGATGAGTCTTCTGTATGATATTAAGCCCTGGATAATCCCCCCCCAACCCCCAGCTGATAGTTAATTGTCTTGCATTCACTGATGGTCTATTACAGCTTATGGGGCCGAGGGGAACTCGCTGGGAGATTTACAGCAACTGAGCAGACCAGCATTACCCCCCCCCCCCTCCCTCCCCCTCTCCCCCCACCCTCCCAACCCTATTTACTGCTGGGCCAGCCAGACAGCCGAAGCCTGAGCAAAACAACAACATCAACAACAACAACAACCATAAACAACTGCCAAAGCAACCACAGAAAAACAAGCTGGAGGGGAAAAAAACATTTTGTGGCTTAATCATAACAGTACTTTCCACAGAACTAATTTCATTACCAGTTTAATGCCACCTCTTTTTCACAGCTAAAGCTACATGTTTAGTCCTCAGTGGGCTGTGGATGAGATATCTGTGGAGGCAGTCACACTTCACAGAGAGACAAGCTACAGTGGAAGACCCTTTCCTTTCTAGCCTGGGGGGTGGGGTGGGGGGACAGACAAAACTTGTGATGCGCTCACTGGAAAACAGACTGCATAATGGAGCAAGTCATGTGGATTGGACCCGCCGTCTCAGGAGAAATAACGGAGCAATTTCTATTCCATATTTGATGGCGACGGAGGGCTGAAAATTCTATTCACAAATCCAAACAGAAACAAAGCCTCCGGGAGGTCAGTAGCAGCTTCCTTTAGGGTCTGCATAATGGGCCGCTTGAAGAGACAGAGAGAGAGAGAGGGAGGGAGGTCGAGAGAGAGGTGTCTGGGAAAAGGTGTCTGTCTGGGATACCTTTTCCTGATCAATTTAACTGCTTCCCCATGTTTTGTTTGGATTTGGCCCCGGCACAGGGCGTGGCGTGCTACGATGTTCGGCTCCTGTGACAGCCTGAGAGCCTTGCCCGGTAGACTGGTGGGCTGTCAGTGTGATTTATGAGCGCGTCACACTCTAACTTTTCTGCTACTCACCGCTCGGCCCAAACCCACAGAAGCAGTTCATTAATCAGCAGACCCTGTGACTCGGTCCTCTCTCAGCTCAAACTGGGCTTTTTAGCTTTTTAACATCACGTCCCTCCATTTACATGTTTTAGAAGGAGGGAGAGAAACCCCCCCGTCATTTCTCCCCAAGTCTCCCCCAGTGGCAGATAACAAGAGTCAGTGCTTTGTCCATCAAACACACACTTAGGCACACACAGTACACACCACTCCCACTGTCAGGCCATTACGGGTCTAAACAGATACCTACCTCTTTTGCTTGCTTTCCAGGGTGCTGCTGTTGTAAAAGCTGTAGGTGTAGCTGCTCCTGTTGTTTCTTATAAAACTCCTGCAGATGTTGCTGGGAGGAGAGGAAGAGAGAAAGAGAGAGATGATAAAAACATTGCAGGTAACCTAGGAGAATGTCCATATTATCTTCTGGCTATGTAAATAGACATTGGGAGATGCTTCTTTGCTCTTGGTTTCATTAGTATGGTGTGTGACGTTTTGGGCAGTGGAAAGCCTAGATTTACTGAGACAGAGCATATTGACCATATGGTATAATACTGTAGCAATGTGTTTGTCACGTTAATAAGAAATCTGTTTCCATACTAGAGCAGCAAAAAGAGCATTCCCCAAGGTTCTGACATGTTGTCATTCATTTTGTTTGTCGTTGTTTTTCTTGTTTGGGTTGAAAATGAGGTGCCACGACAACACCGACACATGTTGGTTACGAATAACACATCATTGAAGTGCCATAAATAATCTTATTCATTTTCTAGCATGTGGGGACACATACTGTAGTCTCGCTCTCCCTCCATGTCTTCTCCATATGGACTTTAAATGGCCTCGCACAGTACTGGAGGGGGCACAATTAATCATATTAACTAGTATACAGTTTTTGGTCTAATGTCTTGACAGGCACTGAAATGCTTCAAAGTGAATGCAGCACACTCAAAGGACCGGATTCATCACTCTAAAAGTAATGTGTTTAACACACATCACACATAACATCCACTGTCTGCTGTATGTGCTACTCTCAGTGTCTCCTGAAGATAGAGGAAGTACATTAGGGTCTTATAAAGAATATACAATTGCAATCAGTCTCTAGCCTTCATGGGACATCTTCAATCAATCAAAAAGTGGGTAGTTAATGAAACAATAGTTCCCTACTTAAGGCTATCCTCACTGTAGTCTTATCTATGAAATAATTATGAAATTACAAGTCAACTCTTGTATTTATTTAGCCTGTCTCACTTCCTGTATTGACTCCACTTCATTTACTTCCTCATAACTACAATAACTATGTCTATCCTGACAGCTTTTACCTTTCTTGAGCTGAGGGCTCCCAGGAAATAGACCCTCGGCGGGATACAGGTAATTGGTTGTGACGTGGTCAAGTGCATCACTTCTAGTCTCTCTTTTATAACTGTGTCAAGGGCACAGCGGGCGTGGATGTACTGTACATTATGTGTGGTGTGTATACAGTGTCACACAGGCAGTGTGTGTGTGTGTGGTTCAATGGGTGCAGGCATTATGTGACCATATGCATGTAACTGTGCGTGTATGACTATGTAACTATGTCTGTGTGTGTCTAGGTGAATGTCTCTCTGTGTGTATTTGATTGGGTGTAAGTGTGTGATTATTACGCATGTCTCTCTGTGTGTATCTGTGTGTATCTGTTAGGTACCTGCTGCAGCATGACGGCCTGCTGCTGTTGAAGCAGGGCCTGGAGCTGCTGAGGGGATAGGACCTGCTGCTGAAGGATCTGCTGCATCTGCTGGGGGGTGATCACCTGGGGACTCATCATGGCCACCGACACCGGCACCTGGAGGGTGGGGGAGTAGGAGAGAGAGAGAGAGAGAGAGAGAGAGAGAGAGAGAGAGAGAGAGAGAGAGAGAGAGAGAGAGAGAGAGAGAGAGAATCAGGTCTGGCTAGACTCAGAGCCCACTGGGAGCATGGTAATTGGGGACCAAAAGGTAGAGGAAGCATGTCTCCCGTCACCCTTGTGCTGTGGCACTGTGTGCTGAAGGATGGATGGGTGCTGTGCCTTTGTGTTTCCAGTCCGCCCGCTGGGAGAAGACAGGGATTTAAATAGACGTATACCCTAATTAGCTGAACCCTTGAACCGCCTTAGGCATGCCTATCAGTGGCGGCCATTGTGAAACAGCAGGAAAATGCACAACTCCAAAGTTGATTAAAATAACACAGTTGAAGTGGACACTTGGTATGCACAATCAGCATGCAAGCACCCAGACAGAGCCTGAGGTTGGAGATCACTCAGAAAGAGCCTTGGAGAAGCAGAGAGAGAGAGAGAGATTCTTAGAGAAACTTGCTCTGAGAGGAAAAGAGAGATTGGTGCTAGAAGACAATTCTGTTTATAGAGTGGAATTACCAGCTGCCTTTCTACCGAGCACAAACGTTCTTCAACTTCTTCATTGTCACGAAAAGCAGCCAGAGGCGCAATTCTTTCTCCCCACTGACGTGTCATTTTGAAAAACCTATGTCATTTTTTAGGTGATAAGAATCATTGAATTACTAGCTGCTGTCAAAATTGCTAGAGAGAACTTCACCAAAACAAAACAAAGACAGATATTTCTCAGCCAAAGTCTCATAAGACAGTAGATAGTGACTTTCTAACACAACAGATCAATAACAAAGCTAGAAAGATACAACTTTTGATTGCTTCTCACTTTGATTGCCGGCACATAGCAACAGGGGAATGTAGCTCTAATGTTTATATCACTTTTTGTTCAATTCTTCATGCCTGGTAATCCGTTTTTACAATGAATGGAATGAAAACAAACGCTGGGATGAGTTTGTTTACTCTGCTACACTGCAGTGAAGTTTGGAACAAAAACTCAAAATTGCTGAATGAATGAATTTGAATCACTTTCACCTGTTAGGGACATGGTTTAATCTGAGAGTGTTATTTGACTGCAAGGGCCTTATGCATTTCAATATTCTATTACACAGGCTATGCTATGACACATCCAACCATTGTATATGCAGAAGAGTCTACCAAATAGTATCTTATGCTAATATAGGATTGATAAAATCTCTTGCAGGCATCTTTAAAGAATAGGACTATACTGAATCTGTTAGTATGTGGTTGTGGCCATTTCATGGCCCCCGCTAATTGCGACATCGTTTAGCACATAGTCGTTATGACGTTTAGCACGAAAAGGGCCAATAAAACCCTCTTGTACCCCTAACAGTTACCGCTGCTGTCTAATCAAGCTGCTTGATTACTTTCCATACATCTCTCCCTGTATCCCCCCTCCTCTGCATCCCCCCATCTCTCAGGCCTTGACACGTCCTTGTTTTGCTCTCCTCTCCTCAGCCCAGGTTCCCCTCTTTGATTAGCTGAGACATTTGCATGGTCACTACACATTTTTCATTTCAGAAGTCATTATGCATTAGCGCTCCTGATCGCCCAGCTTGACTAATCCTGATGAACTGAAAATCACAGCTGAAGGTCAAACTCCATCCCCAGCCCTGTCCTCCTCCTCCTCCCCACCGCACGGCCACATTCATATTCAAACAAATCCTAGCCTGCCACCATTGTTCATTAGGGTCTTAGAGAGAGAGTGTGTGTGTGTGTTGGCGTGTGTGTGGGCGTGAAGGGTGTTGTGGTATAGCAGTAGGCCGAACAAAGCAACAAAAGACAAAAGTCACAAATTAAACATCTTCATGTAACTAAATACGTCGTGCATACACCTTCAGTGTTATTAAACTTTAAGATACACCTGAGACTTGCAATTACCCTTGGGGCCACCCCGTTGAATTGTGGTGGACAGGATGACGATGCTTTCATTAAAACCCATTAATTGGCTGCTTGAATGAGGATCCTGCTGTTAATGTGCTTGACAAAAGGGGAACCTGGTGTGAGTCTGCGTTTTTAAATGTAAACATGTAAATAGCAAAAAGACAACCATACAAGACCATACAATGAATCACTACACCATTAAACTCCATGTATTAACAGCCCAGTTGAGGATGAGGATATACTGTACTGAACACTAGCCAGGAAAAAAGCCCATACATCCTGACAAGGGACATAAGGGGATTCAAAACTGAAATAGCAAAACAGGCAACAAATTAAGTCAAGGAAGTGGTTTTCCCCTGCTTTCATTAGCTTTTTAGCTAGCGAGTGATGGATGATAATCATCTTCATTTCATCGCTCTTCCCCAAACAAAAAGAGAGGCAGGCGAGGCGGAGGAGAGGAAGGCCCCGGCCCTTGGTTCATTGTTGAAGCCCCAGCACAATGCTAATTCCAGGCATTTAACTGCATGCTTTTCTGCTTGACGTATCAGAGCCTCCAAGATGAAAGACGATAAGTAATTGCTCTCCTGGTTCTTATTCTTCACTGACAACCCATAAATTTAATTTTACACACGTTCATTTACATTTTCGAGTATATGACATGATAATTGCAGGAATATAACACCTCCATTCCGCAGGATACTGCAGCCCGGGTGCTTGATTGACAAGAGCAGTGAATTGAAAGGAACAGAGGCTGAATTGCTTCTCCTCGAAATGATTTTGCTACGAAGGGACAAAATTAATGAGCATTTACAGGAACCGTCGCATCATAAACACAGGCAGACAATGAACGGTCCTCTCACACACAGGATCACACATCCACCATGATATCCAGCAACGCTAGGCTAGCTAGCTATCTCCTCTGTCATCCAAAGGAACCACATTACCAATCTATTATGACAAAAAAACCTTGATGGGATTTCTTAAATAATTTGAAAATTAGCTACAGTTGAGGTTGGTCACTGGGGAGGCCGGTAATAAAAAAAAATGTATATGTGCAAATTGTTCCCAAATGATCCTATTCAAAATCCTCAAAAGTAACACATCATATCATTGGTATGTGGGTTAAGATGATTCTAAACAAAACTATACACAGCATGGCAATCAAAGGCTTGGGCGCTCTCTGTTTGCTCCCTATTTGTTTATTTCCTTTGCCTTAAGAAAGCTGAGGAAGACATATTGGTTCGACGATGACTATCAAATTGAACTTTGGAAACCATGTGGTTTGCTGGTTAGCTCCAAAGTCTGAGTGCAGTACAAAGGACCTTTAAATTGGATCCTGATGAGAAAACATTGGCCACCCCTCACAAGAACAAGCACATCATTAAGGTGCTCTCTCTCGCTCGTCACACTCCGAGCCAGAGAACGAACAAGCCTCTTCACGGCTGCAAAAGGTCAACTTCTTCTCCGGAGAGAAGTGATCAGGAACCTCTAGATTCCGCCAAGGCAGCAGTTGCGGTTTATTTCAGGTGAGAGGCCTCGTATTTTATTTGAGTTGACTGAGAATTGTGCGATTAAAAAACATCCCGCCCTTCACTGGCTCTCTGCATTGAACCGGACCAATGGACAGATGAACGCACCTTCAGCGATTATACCCACTTGTGCTTATCTTTATGACAACGGATTTACGAGCAAATCAAATTACACTAAAGGCTGGAGAAGGAGATATCCCACAGTATCAGAGTTAAAACTAAAACAATTAAGGGGTGAAAAAAATACTTAATTTCTCTCAATTTCCGTAGAATTCACTTAGCGGTAATAAGTGGGGGAAGGTCCCAATTAGATGTGGGACTGAGGCATAAACAGGAGCGGAGATGGGATGGTGAACGGAGTGAATAACGTTAGGGCCACTTCAGCACTAGCTGAACGGTCTTAGAGCTGCCACAGATACTGTTAAGATAAATAAAATGAGAAATGGAGGGGCGTAAGGTGGTAATTACTTGAGCTGCTTGGCAGAGACAAGCTTCAGTGTTAATTAAGGTGTTAGACCCATTTTAGCCCAGAGAAGAGAGAGGGATAGAGAGAGGAGCGAGAGAGAGAGAGGATGGAATTCCTCCAGTATCCCTCACTAATTCATCTCAATCCCGGGATCCCCAGGGGCCGTGAGCCCCAAACTACAGACTCCCTCTGAGCTGCTGAACTTCTGACCCCTCCAGTCCCTTTCAGCTGACACTGCTCATTTACTAACCAATTACTGACAATGGTGGTCAAGCTCTTATTGATAGGGGGCTACTTCACAGCCAGACCACCAAGGCTCCTTCCCAGGCCTCCTTTCTTCCCTTTGCTAACTTTTCAGAACTTCTCAGAGCAGTGGGCATAGTGTAATACATAATATAACGGCTCTTCCTGTTGTTCACACACACACGCACACACACACACACACACACACACACACACACACACACACACACACACACTTCGGATTAGGAGATCAATACTCCAGATTGTCAGGACCAGAGCTAAGTAGATTAGAAAATGTTTTCCCAAAACAGCACAGTATGCGACATGCAATCTATCAAAACATAAAGACACCAATTGCATGAAGTTCTCTAATAAAAGAGATAGGGGGTTATGGTAGGCTCAGTGGTCCTTCAAAACATCTCTATCTCCGTGTAGATAATCCTGATTCCCTTTTCATTGATAAAGCTGAGGACATGTACTGTGTAACAGTAATATGTCACTACAACAGTGTCTATAATAGTGTTTATCGCCTCCAGTGGATAGTTGAGTGGAGCATACACACTGTATTATCACATTAGCACCCAGTGCTGTATTTCACAATTTATATTTCCTAACGGGTCTCCTAGCAGGTATATTGGTGTGTGCTATCGTAGCTGGTACTCATCGAGGGAACAGCCAGTCTGCCTTGTGATGTTCCAGGTACTACAGAGACCACTGGATCAGCCGCTTCATCAAATGACACGCGCTAAATTACAAGTGCTTCAAGCAGCTCAGTGAATTATAGTTCGTCACTTGGAAAGGCCTCACCCCACCAGTGCTGCTACTCGTATCAGATCTGCCAGTTAGTATCCAATTAACACCTGGGCCAGAATAATCAGATTGCATGTGTAAGGGTCTGGTATAAGTCTGGTATAAGTCGCATATTGCTTCCATGCATCTTCTGTCAGAAGGTACATTTGTTGCTGCTACATCAAAGGTCTGGGGATGCAGCACTTCCTTCATGTTTTTCTACTCTGCTGCCGCTTGCCTTGGGGTTATATTTCAACTTCTTTTGCATCACAATGATGAACCTCCTCTGTCCTCGCAATTTAGCAATCTTGTCCTGTAGGTGTGCGTAACTAACACAGATGGGGGAAAAAGAGAATAAAATCTGGTTTTCTTGTTACAGAAGCATGCAGTCACCGAGGGTGTTTGAGTAAAAATGTGCTGACATTTTTTTTCTCCTGCTTCTCCAAGAGTCAACAGAAGGTTTCTTCATGAATAATAACAAAATGTTTTTCCGCTGTGATCATTTTTTTCTCCTATTTTGAGATCCTACCACTACCAGGGGGAATGCAGAGCAGATAGATATTAATACATGTAAATGTGAAATACCATCCTCCATCCTTAGACTACGTTTCCTACCTTGTCCTCCAATGTCTCTGTAGCCTTTTCTGCGTTCCAGATGGGGGACTATAGTCAGATGAATGTTAAGGAAAGTGGCGTAGGGCTATTTTACTGTGATGAGATGTATGGTGGTGACCTTTAAAGCAGTGACACCTTCAGGATGGCCCAGTGCCTACAGTCTGATTGGGAGGCAGATCTGGAGTCACTAAAAGGCAAGAACCAACATCATATCTATAACACAGCTCCTCTCATCCATAAACTAACCGACAGCCAACCTGGAACAGTCAGTAATTTGACATGGTTTACAGAGTTAAACCACTGTACTGTATGTTCATTTCAGGTGGATTTGGTGGCAGGATACTTGGTATCAATAGTGGTAAACTGCCTCAAAAACATGACATGGTGTTGGTTGACACGCTCCTTAAAAACATTGAATAAAAGAGAAACTGCTTTCTAAACACGTCACGACTCAGGTTTTGCATGGCTGATAGTTAACCATCAACTACTAGAGAGTCAGGGAAAGTCAACGAGGAGGGGCTAGGGAGTCTTCTATGTCTTCTATGCTAATAGAGCTGAGGGGCAAATCCAATTTTAACCTCTGGCACTGATCTTTTGTCTGGATTGCATAATGTGAAGAGGCATGGAGGGTCTCGCTAGCTACTACCACTATGGGGTGTCTTTGACACACGGAGTGAAGACCTCCTTTGTTCATCTACAGAGTGTGCAATCACCTCGTTAATGTGTGTTGGGCTTGGGCAACCCTTTCCAACGGTCTTCAGAGGAGGTCAGCAAATCACCCCCACCTTCTATATACTGTATAAGGCGCTCTACGGGACGTATCCTATCGCCATGGCAGCCCCTCCCTCACCGACACGTACACGCTGATCCAGCCCAGATACAGCTGCTTACTCAAACCTTCCCCGAACACCTAACCCACACGGCGTGGCACCATCGTTATTTAACACACACGTTATACATGTGTCACTGTGCCAGGCTTTGTGGTGTACCCAGTGTGTTAAATGCACATACATCACAGGTGAATTGCTAAGGCAGCCAGGGCCCAGCCCACATCAAGGTAGGAGGGAATCAGCCTCAGACAATAGAAAACAAACAAACTAACAAGGGCCTCATTGATGGCGTCTGACAACTTGAGAGGGTGATTTGGTTCGGGAGAACAATTGTCAGATTGCAAAGGCCTCGGTAATCCTCCCTTTCCTATTCGTCATCTCGCCCGTCTCTTTATTTCTATTCTAAATGTCAGTGTATAAATGCGTTCGGGGAGATAGATATTACCACAGTGAGAGGGAGAGTATAAAACAGAGACGAGAGGGTGTTGTGTGCCTTGGGAAATCCTTGTAAGCAGCATGGCGAAGGCGAGGGGATTTACTGGGAGAAATAGGTGTTTATTGAGCGCTCCCATGGGCTTACTGGGTAATGATAGACCTGTCACATTACGCAAATGTGGAAAAGCAGCTTGTGCCGCTGCGTCAACACCGCGATGAACCTCTCGATAGAATTAGTCAGGCGAGAGCCTTTAGCTGTTAATACAAGTAATTAAAATTGCAAGCTGAAGCATTTACTGTATATGCTTGTGTACTAAATAATCTACAGTGCATCGTCTTCCATGCTTTTAAATACTGGAAAACGCTGGGATTTATCAGTGACTTAGAAGCGTATAAGCAGTAAGCAGGCCTGTCACACTAATATTAATCCATTCCATGTTTCTAGCTGCTGTAATAAGACAAGGGGATCAATTTCTCTGATACCTGCAGAGGAACACATGCAGCTAGTTTTGCTGGTGGCTCAATCAAGACAGGTACTATTGAAGCGTGGGAGGTATGGAGCTTTTACGGCCTTGTAATCCAGGTAAACAAAGCTACATTGTTGGGTAAAGTCAACTGGAAGGTTGGCGATACCGTTCCATTAAAGTGTAAATATAAACAATAGAAAGACACATCAAAATGGTGGCTTCAGAAATAAAATCATACAAATAAAGCAACAACCAAAGCAACCCAGTGGTGTTGAGTTGCTATACACCTGAACACCACGGGCTAGCATACTACCTCTCTACAAAGACTTTCAATCCGGACATTAAAACAAAGAGGTGAAGATGTTAATAAAGGATGGATCAACAGATGGATTAACTAGAGTCACTACACGCTGCTCACACGGCCCCCGATTCATATTGATTCATATCGCTAACATGAGCAGAGGATGGGAGTAAGCAAATGTAAATATTAAATATTTACCATTCTCTGCTGTTATTAGAGCCAGTGGATCGGTCATGGACCAGCTGCTAGTGCTATGACAGAGACTTACCCCCATTCAATACTATTCCCCACTCCTCACAAGTATTGCACAAGTACAGCAATTTGCAGATCACTCACTGGGTTGTGAAACTCATTATTTTCTGTATGCAGTAAACCCAACTGGTGAAATGCTATGGACCTAACAATACTGTATAGAAGTAGAGAATATAGTGCTTTTGTTTGATAGACAATTAATATTTTCAAACTGCCAGTAATGCTAATTTCTTTGCACAAAACACAAAATAGAAATTATCCAAGAATGAATATGCCTGATAATATTAACATTTCTCAACACACACATTTCCTCGATTTGAATTATTTAAATGAAAAAGAAAGTGTGACGACGGGCGGCACGTTGCTTAAGCCTTATCTTTTTGCCACCATGTAATGAGGTACACAGGGGTGTGACTCCAATTGAATGTGTCGCCATTGTTAGACTCTGTGAAAAATATGAACGGTGAGGTTAACGCCAATTTTCTCTCATTAAATGCACAGGGGTAGTAATGAGGTAAACCAGTGCTCCTTGATAGCACTTATTAGATGAGTGGAGGGCACACACTCTCACACTTAAATTTGAACCCTCCAAAAAAACGAAAACTTGAGAAGCAGTTGCAGATGTCAAGGGGCTTACATAATTGTGAAGCTAGCAAAGCAAATAACTGTCTTATTATTGACTAAATGAGTAGAATGATCCTGTGTGACTGTGGATGGAGAGAAGGAATAAACAGGAATAAATGAGGGAATAAGAGGAGTGAAGGAAGAAAGCAGATGATAAAGTGTGACTGTGACCTTTATCTTAATAACTGGCAACAGAAATAGACAGTAGCTATGAATCAATAAGGCAAATGAGCGTTGAGGAGTTCAAATGACAACTAGTTAAAATTAGTTGCCTCTGGATCTGTTGCCGTTGTAATACTATGGATCAATTGTAGAAAGGTGTTGAGATCATTGATGTTGCACTTCCTAATTCTTCTACTTGCAAATAGTGTTGTGTTTCATTCCATACAATAACCTACACTACCGTTCAAAAGTTTGGGGTCACTTAGAAATGTCCTTGTTTTTATTTTTTTGTCCATTACAATAACAGCAAATTGATCAGAAATACAGTGTAGACATTGTTAATGTTGTAAATGACTAATGTAGCTGGAAACGGTAGATTTTTGTGGAATATCTACATAGGCGTACAGAGGCCCATTATCAGCAACCATCACTCTTGTGTTCCAATGGCACGTTGTGTTAGCTAAGTTCATCATTTTAAAAGGCTAATTGATAATTAGAAAACCCTTTTGCAATTATGTTAGCACAGCTGAAAACCAAGAAAACTGAAGATGCCAAGATGCCAAGAAACTGAAGATCTCGTACAACGCTGTGTACTACTCCCTTCACAGAACAGCGCAAACTGGCTCTAACCAGAATAGAAAGAGAATGTCTATTTTGAGGAATAGAAGTCCTCAACTGGCAGCTTCATTAAATAGTACCCTCAAAACACCAGTCTCAACGTCAGCAGTGAAGAGGCAACTCCGGGATGCTGGCCTTCTAGGCAGAGTTGCAAAGAAAAAGCCATATCTTCCTCTGTCCAGTGTCTGTGTTATGGCTTTTTCTTTGCAACTCTGCCTAGAAGGCCAGCATCCCGGAGTTGCCTCTTCACTGTTGACGTTGAGACTGGTAAACTTGTGATAAATGATAAACTTGGATTAGCGCCTATGTAGATATTCCATAAAAGATCAGCCGTTTCCAGCTACAATAGTCATTTACAACATTAACAATGTCTACACTGTATTTCTGATAAATGTTATGTTATTTTAATGGACAAACACTTTTCTTTCAAAAATGAACGGTAGTGTATATTATCTGTAAAAAAAATAACAAATACTTCATTAAATACTTTATTGTCTTTAACCCCCACCCTAATTCTAGAACATCTGATGAAAGACAGGAAATAAGACAACGTGTGGAGACTTGACCACTAAAAGTTGGACAAAACAGAGGCTGACAAAGATCGATTTGTTTCTTTGTGTATAAAACAGCTTGCTTTGCTTTGAGGACAGGCTGTCCCAGGTTTGCGAATTCCAATGACAGGTTTCAGAATTGCATTGCCAAATCAAACACACTTGTGGAGCAGAGGAAATCTTCTTTCCGATACAGCATGTATTATGGATGGATTTAAGAGATTAGTGACCATGCTGCTCACCTGCAGTGGACGCTGTTTGTCGTTGTTCTTTGGAGATTTCAGGCCACTGCCTGGCTGTTGTAAGAGTAATTGCCTCGCTGCTTGTAGGGCCTGGAGAGAGAGAGCAGGGGGAGAGAGAGAGAACAGGGGGATAGAGAGAGAGAGAGAGAGCAGGGGGAGAGAGAGAGAACAGGGGGATAGAGAGAGAGAGAGAGCAGGGGGAGAGAGAGAGAACAGGGGGATAGAGAGAGAGAGAGAGCAGGGGGAGAGAGAGAGAACAGGGGGATAGAGAGAGAGAGAGAGCAGGTAGAGATAGAGAGGGGTAGAGGGGGAGAAAAACAGAAGAGAGAGACAAAGAGAAAAAAGCAAAAACAATTATTTCTTTGGGATGACAACCAACCAGAACATCTGAAAATATTAAGAAAAGCTATTAAACCATCTGAAATCTGTCAAGAAATGTTATCCAATGTTTCCAGCGACACTCTCTGACATGGCTTACAATATGCCAGAGATCCATTTTTGTGATAATTCACACAGAGCCATGATCAAGGATAAATACAGTTTGTCTAAAGCACCCTTGAAGAAGCGGTTGAAAAAAAAAAAAAGCAAGGCGGAGCGTCAGTAGAATTGACCTGTCTAGTGTGTGCTCAACTGAAAAACCCACTTCTCGGCAAATTACTAGACCATTTGCATATTCATAATATCAATTTGAAGTAGAGGCAGGCGATGTGGAGTGTTCCTAGAAGCCGTAATTAAAGTTGACAAAATCAACATCAGATTACCTTTGGAGTGAATTAACTAGGAGGCCAGGTTTAACACTATGCATTAACGCTGCTTATGCATATGAAGGGAGAGAGAGAGAGAGAGAGCAAGAGAGAGAGAGAGAGAGAGAGAGAGAGAGAGAGAGAGAGAGAGAGAGAGAGAGAGAGAGAGAGAGAGAGAGATTAAATTGGCTCACATGCTGTTTACATATGGCAAAAGAATTATAAAATCACACTCTGGCAATGTTAAACATCTATCATCAACACCTTTCATGTATTTGCTAGACATGACTGATAGATTTATAGACAGGCTTGATTTCCGAGACACTTTCAGGGTGAGATGAGAAGATAGAGCCAAGCCCATGTAGTGTACTGTGTGTCTGACAAGTACACAACTCATAGGTACAATGGCTACCTACTCCTCCACTGCTTCAAGGGTACAACTGATGAAAGTCAATATGCCAGAAAGACCATTCAGAGCAGCTGGCAGCAGCATACTGTAGAATAAATATCCTTCCAAAAAACCCAGAAGCATCCAGTTAATAACAGAAAAACAACACAACACCTTCACAGCTGTTTCTTTTTGAGTGAAGGAGAAGAACAAGAAGAAGGATAAAAAAAACACCTCTCCTTCAGATGGAGAGTGACACTTCTCCCTCCCTGAGAATCATGGGGCCTTGTTCTATTTTCCTGGTGCTTGCCAGTATCCATGACAACAGCTGCTTTGACAGGATGTGCATATGGCACTGCACTGCCAGCTGGTGTGAACAATGTTTGAACTAGTACATTGAGATGCTGAGCAAACAGGGGGAAGAAGAGAGAGGGAGAGAGAGATGAGAGAGAGAGAGAGAGAGAGAGAGAGGGACAAGAGTGAGAGAGAGAGAGAGAGAGAGAGAGAGAGAGAGAGAGAGAGAGAGAGGGGAGAGAGAGAGAGAGAGAGGGACAAGAGTATGAGAGAGAGAGAGAGAGAGAGAGAGGAGAGAGAGAGAGAGAGGGAGAGAGAGAGAGAGAGAGAGGGAAGAGCCAGAGTGAGAGAAAGAGGGGGAGAGAGGGTTGCCACGTCTTAGCCCTCTGGGACGGCAGCCATCCCCCTGATCAATTATGAAAAGACAGAGCAAGGGGGCTGGGGGGGGGGGGGGGGGGGGTGGGGGGGGGGGGCTGGGGCTGCCACAGTCTGTCTGCTGGAGGCTCACAGGAGCCAGACGCTCTGATGCAAAGTAAACAAACACAATGCAGTGGCGCTGGGTTCTAACTTGCATTGATCCGTCTACCTCAGAAAGACGAGCCTCAGATTCAGTCTCAGTCTCAGCTGAAACCCATCAGTGTGGTGAGCCATGGCCATAAACTTTACAAGACACTCAGAAGGGGAGGGAGAAAAAATCAACCAGGGCTGGCGGTACTCTACTCTACCTCTGTCACTGTCTGTCAGTCTTCTACTCTTTGTTTGTGTTTTCAGAATGAGGAGAAATTACGAAATTATTTGAAATTCAGAGTTCAGATTTGAAATTATGTTTGCTTTGTGTGACTGAGCAAATGTGAAAACAAAACAACTTGCTCGGCATCGAGACTTCCAAGCAATCAATGCAGTATTACAATGTGGCCCCAATTAATCTAATTTTGACTGTGAATTGGGCTACTTTCTGAACTCCACTCGAGTGCCGCACAGACGCCTGATTCACAATACAGTGCCAAACAGAATCCTACCGAGTGGCTTGGCTTGGTTTGTGTGAGTCAGACATTAGCTGTGAGGAGGAAGGCTAAATAAACAGCTGATCGAGGCAGCACAACAATTGGCAGCAGGAGGAAATGTCTCCCTGTCCTTGGAATCAATTCTGACTGTTTTCTGCTGAACTGTAGACAACAAAGACAAGAAAGTCACTCAATACAACACAAGGGTCAGAGGTAAAGAGGAGGAGCCATTTTAAAGGTGTTTCCGACATCGGCCCTGAAAGCGTTGCGACTGGGAGTGTACATCTCAACTCTATTCAAGCTTATTAGAGGAGAACTCTGTACATCACTGGACCCCCTGCAGTTCGCATACCAGCGCAACATCGGTGTGGATGATGCAATCATCTACCTTCTGCAGAGGGCCTACTCTCACCTGGACAACGCAGGTTGCACTGTGAGGGTTATGTTTTTTGACTTCTCCAGTGCCATCAACACCATTCAGCCCCTGTTACTGGGTGAGAAGATGAGGAGGATGAAAGTGGATGCACCCTTAAGTCTATTGGGTCATGGACTACCTGACCGGTAGGCCACAATTTGTGCGGCTACAGAGCTGTGTGTCAGAATGGGCAGAGAGCAACACAGGGGCCCCCCAGGGAACGGTCCTGTCCCCCTTCCTCTTTACCCTCTACACCACGGTCTTCAGATATAACTCTGAAACATGCCACCTGCAGAAGTTCTCAGATCACTCCGGAATTGTAGGGTGCATCAGGGGTGGGCAGGAGGAGGAGTACAGGACCACAATCAATGACTTTGTGGTGTGGTGTGAACAGAACCACCTTCAGCTCAACATCAGCAAAACAAAGGAGATGGTTGTGGACTTCAGGAGAACCAAGGCTGAATACTTTCTGAGGAGGCTCAGGTCCTTCAACGTATGCAGTAAACTACTGCATACTTTCTACCAGTCTGTGGTGGTAAATAAGCTGATCAGGAAGGCTAGCTCTGTTCTTGGGATTAACCTTGATACTAGAGGAGGTGGCGGAGAGAAGGATCCTGGCCAAACTGCTGGCCATCATGAACAACGTCACCCACCCTCTGCATGCCATGGTTATGATGCAGAGGAGGACCTTCAGTCACAGACTGATCCCACCACGGTGTGCCAGAGAGCGCTACAGGAGGTCCTTCCTGCCGGCGGCTATTAGACAATTTAAATCCTCACCTGGGTGCCATGCCGTCAACAACATAGACCTGAAATTGTTGGGGTGTTAGAACCTAGTTTAACAATTAGGCATCCATCCATCCGTGAGTAACTCTCTGGTCTGTTATCACTCATTCACTCAGGACTTATTCATTCAGCACTCATTCAATTCAGGACTGTATATACATATTCATGTACAGTTGTTATATCATATCAATGCAATATTGTAAGTAATTCTTGGACTGAATTTACGTAGTCATTCACTCAGGACTGTATATTAGTATCCTGTCAGTAGTATCCTTTTTTTCATTGCATTTAGTATATCGAATGTGCAATATGTGCATTTATCTGTAATTAAATCCTTTACTAAGGACTGTATTTTAAGGGAATTATTATTATTACCCTAAATTATATCATACGCACATTTAGCTATTTAAGTATCTCTTACTGTCATTTACCTGTACAGTTAATTTAACCATGCAAATATTCATTTACCTGTACATTTAACCAGACTGTATAGTAAGTAAACTATTATTACCCTCAATTATATCATACGAACATTTAGCTATTTAAGTATCTTTCTCTGCCATCGACCTGTATAGTTAACCATTTTTTAAATTAATTTATATCAACTTGCAATAATGTAGCATTTTTTCACCTAACACACTATAACAATGTATAGTGTACATATTCAGTAATTCACTCATACTATGCAATGCCGTATTATAGCTTTTTGCACTCCAGACTTCGTGTATTTTTATACTTCTTCATACTGTCGCACTATGTATCATGTATCGTGTATCTGTCTTTTGTGTATTTCGTTTGGTTTTGCACCTTGACAAATAAATGTCCCCCCAGGGATCAATAATCCATCCATCCATCCATCCATCCATCCATCCATCCATCCATCCATCCATCCATCCATCCATCCATCCATCCATCCATCCATCCATCCATCCATCCATCCATCCATCCATCCATCCATCCATCCATCCATCCATCCATCCATCCATCCATCCATCCATCCATCCATAATTGTACTTTTTCCACACACTCCGTATTAACAGAACCCCGCTTTCTGAATCAGCGTGGGAGTTTGTGATGTCTTAAACTCAAAGAAACGTCATAGGTGTAGCCGGGGTTACGTTTCACTTACTGTCAGTATTTCTGAATATTCAGTCATTACTGGGGAAAGCAGCCATCCATTTCCCCCATCTATATAGACTAGGCCTAACTCCACACGCACAGAACTCTCTCCCCCTCTCTTCTCAGCCTGACTATACAAAGCAGTCATGCCAAGAAAAGTCATCAAAAGTTTTTGCTGAAGAGCCACCGCGGCGCGCAGACAAAACATACAGAGCTGTCCTCCTATTTAACCCGGGTTGCTATGCACAGAAAATGACATCTCCTGTCTTTTAATGCACACACTGTATAAACAGAACAATGTCACACATTCTTGAGACGGCTGTAAGGGGCCCTCGAAAGAGCTCTGGCTCTAACATAAATAACAAGGCACTCAGAACGGCATATTTGATGTTGATATCCATTGCGAGGATAGAAGACAAAAAAAATAAACACACACACACACACACACACACACACAAATGGCTACGGCTCCACCGACTGTGGACTCAGGGATCCTTACGAAAATAAGATTCAGCCCAAATGGATGTGGTGTAATTGGTTTCAGATAGCCAGGTCAGGAGAAATGAATTCAGGCAACTATTATGCGAAACGGAGGGAGAAACAAGAATGTTTACACAGGCACTCCCCCCCTGCTACACTAATAGGTGTGCAGAGATCACTGCAGAGAGGAGAGAGACAGACTAAAGAAACATATGTCAGCCATAACCACAGTCCAAAGCCTGTGTTTAGACTTTAATGCAGAGAGGTAATAAGGAACATATCACAATGCACCTTTGTGAGGGGGGCATTCCAACATCTTAAACAAGCATGAAATACATTAGTGTCTCGCAAGGACTGGCCACACCATTACAAATCTACAGATTGTTTATGGTGGCTGTGTGTTAGGTTAGGCCAGGGAGAAATAAGTCATCTGAAGGAATGCCACTCGTTCCAATACGTGTACTAGTGACTGTATGAAATCATAATTACGGTATATCAAAAGGAACCTTGACATTGTGTTCGGATTGGGTATGTCACTTCCTGAACCGCACAGGTGGTGGACGTTCTAGTCATTAAAGAGTGTAGAGTACCTATATGATGCTATTTCCTTGGTGTGTGTGTGTGTGTGTGTGTGTGTGTGTGTGTGTGTGTGTGTGTGTGTGTGTGTGTGTGTTTGTTAGCAGTAGGTCCCAGCCTCTGTGCAGAGCAGAGCAGAGCAGAGGGCTGCTGTTCAACAAGACTCTGTCATCCAGAACATCTCCAGGCCTGTTGACAGGACAGACATGTCCGGCTAGAGACCAGACCCTGGGCTTATCTCCACTTACCCTCTCTTCACTGCCACGGGAAAATAAAACACAACCTGCCTGGAGAAAACAGACAGAGGAGGAGAAAAAAGACAAGTGCAACACTTTATCAAGCCAGGGGAGAGAGGGGAGTCACATGCCATGGCAAACAAGGGACAAACAGTTTAAGCTGAACAAACAAACGGGCTGATTGGATTGTGGCCGGCTCGTTGTACGACTGCAGGAGATAGCATAGGAGGACCTGACACTACACAGCAAAATATTTACACCACATTGTGTTATGTAAGTGGATTCAGGATAGAACCGAGGCTAAGGCTTCCTAGAAGGGGCTGGTGGGATGAAGAGGGAGATAAAACCTACACAGTTCATGAATACAGAAGTGGATGGACTTTCATGAAAAGAAGCAAAGTGTGACCTGGGATCGTTGGAGCGATGGAATTGGAATCTTGTTGAAGTCTTCACTGGATCAAATAGTAAAATAGATGCATGAATGACATCTCCATACAAAGTGTGTTGTATATTTTGTACACAAAATCCTCCAATTAGTCTGACACAGGGCCAAAGCCTCTGGCTGAGGTCCAAACACTTAAAAGACACACCCTATCCCCTCAGCCCTCAAATTAAGTGGACACTTCTGATTACGTCTGACGAGTATACACTTGCAGGGCAAGGGGCGAGGGAGGAAGGAATGATTTTTAAATGGACCACCCTTTCCCGGAAATTCGTCACTCATTCATCCCGCAATGATTGTGGTGTTTTCAGCCAACGGTATCTTGTGGGTGCTACACTGTGCTACAGACAATTATGATTGCATATTTATTTACATTAACTATATAATTATTAATATACGCCTACTGTATGATAGATAGACAATTAGTCAGCCTGTATAGCTGGAACTTCTGAAGAAGGAAAATGTTTTATTTCTACATTTTCCAAAAGTTAACCAAACAAAACATCATTACATTTACGAGTGTTTGTGCCGCCATGTGCATTAGTAGCACAATTTCTAACTTATTTACATTGGTTTTTACTTCCACTTGTATGTTGACTTCTCCATATTGATGTTGAGGCAGACATTTCTTAGCGGATGCTCAAGCATCGCAAATTGAATTATGGGGCGTTTCAGGCCCCGAAGTGAACATAATTGTACGAGGGCTGAGGGGCTTACGTTGCAAACTTCCCTTGCTAGGCTAATCATTTGGACCGCCCTCCAAGATGGCGACAGGGATTCCCCCAAGGGCATAAGGCGAGGGTAAGTGGACAAAGGTGTCTTTTAAGTGTTTGGACTGCAGCCTCTGTCTGGTTGTCTAGTGTATCCTCCTATTGATTCCCCTAACCGAAGTGACTTCCTAGCAGGAGTAGAAAGATTCCGATCCCTTTCATAAAAGGTCATCCAGAACAGAAATGCACCAGTGGCTTTAACAATACCTGGCAGTAGTTCCCTTATCACCCCCAGCTCCACAAAGCCATCCCTACACAATACAGGGGGATTCGCCTGCACTCTGCCTGACTGACTCCTCAGAAAAGAAACCATTACGGGAAAATAACGACACCTTTAGACTGGAGTTACAGAAAACTATTGTAGCAGAGCCGGAGTGCACAGAAGCATGGAGCGGAGAGCACGACTCAGGCCCAACAAACAAGAGGTAAACAAAAGTCAGTGAGTTGGTGAATCAGCATCGGAGGGAGGGGAGAGAGAGTTCACACAAATAAATCATGCCATTATCTCATACTGGGAAAAAAGTGCTTGTTGTGGAATCAGAGGATAGTGTTTTTCTACAGTTGTTTCGGAGAGGGACACACACTCAATCACACACACACACACATACACACACACTCCTGAGAAGTAGGGAGAGGGAGAGGATGTGGGAGTAACTCAATAAATCAACAGAATCTGCAGCAGTGGAGGGAGTGAGGGAGAGAAGGAGCAGTCCGTGGAGAATCTGCTTCAGCCACAGGACGGAGAGGAGAGCTAACCAGCAGAACAATGGGCTTCTGTGTGCTGCTCTGCTCTGCTCCCTCCATCTGGTGCCACGACTCACTACTAACAAAGCAAAAGTTTCTCTATTTATATGTCTGTTTCTCTTTCTCTCTCTCTCTCTCTCTCTCTCTCTCTTTCTACGTCTGTTTCTCTCTCTCTCTCTCTCTATCTCTCTCTCTCTCTCTCTCTCTCTCTCTCTCTCTCTCTCTCTCTCTCTCTCTCTCTCTCTCTCTCTCTCTCTCTCTCTCTACCTCTGTTTCTCCCTCTCCCGCTCTCTCTCTCTCTCTCTCTCTCTTTCTATGTCTGTCTCTCTAAGAATTCCTCTAATTTTACTCACATCAATCTCACTATCAATTTCTTTATTTCTTATTTATTCCCTTCTTTCTCTCCTCCTCCTCCTCCTCCTCCCTCTCTCCTTGTTTATTGATTCTCTAGATTAAGAATCCCAGGGCGAGCGATTGTAACACACAAACAATGGAAATTATTTTGGGGTGTGCTTATTTGCCTTCCCCTTGCATCTATTTGGCCTGTGCCTGTAGACAATTATGCTTTCCAAGCCCCAGACTCAGGTGCTAATAACGAAGGACAAATAGAATCATATGTGTAAACTTCCCCCTCTGATGAAAATTTATATTAACTTTCTGCCACTGTAAACAGAGCCGGCATAGCTCAGCCCTCCCCAGTGAATTGGAAGATGAGTTCAGTCATTGCTACCCCAGGAAGCTGTGCACTTATAGGGGAAGGGGGGGAGAAAATATGGAACCCTACTCCATTGTGTAACATCACACTTATTTTTCCAGAGAGAGAGAGAGAAAACATGGGTCTACTCAGCCCATCACTGGAGAGAGAGAGCGAGAGAGAGAGTGCTCTATTCTATCCATCCACCCTGGCGGAGAGGGAAATGGTGCCAGCAATAATACACCAAACAGAGTGAGTCTGCCATCGTTCACTGCAACCACAAACATTCATACACTTCCCACCTGCAGATGCTGTCATGGATATTCTGTGCAAATACAAGGACATTTTGTCTATGGAGCGAGCATAATAGTTTACAGTTTGCCAGCAATCTGTGAGGTGAACTTATACACCACATGAAATACACTGCTGGGAGCGAGTTATAAAAACACCTACAAACCACCTTTATATTAGGAAAAGCATATATTCAATACTACTATCAGAATAATATTAATCATAATAATATATGATATTCCTAATACTCAATATTAATCTCAAGTCATATTCATCTTAAAGATCACATCAGAAACACATCTTATTGTGTGACACTACTCTATGACTACTCCATGTCTCTCCAACTCTGATATCTAGGACTACTCCATGTCTCTCCAACTCTGACATCTAGGACTACTCCATGTCTCTCCAACTCTGACATCTAGGACTACTCCATGTCTCTCCAACTCTGACATCTAGGACTACTCCATGTCTCTCCAACTCTGACATCTAGGACTACTCCATGTCTCTCCAACTCTGACATCTAGGACTACTCCATGTCTCTCCAACTCTGACATCTAGGACTACTCCATGTCTCTCCAACTCTGACATCTAGGACTACTCCATGTCTCTCCAACTCTGACATCCAGGACTACTCCATGTCTCTCCAACTCTGACATCTAGGACTACTCCATGTCTCTCCAACTCTGACAACTAGGACTACTCCATGTCTCTCCAACTCTGACATCTAGGACTACTCCATGTCAACATCTAGGACTACTCCATGTCTCTCCAACTCTGACATCTAGGACTACTCCATGTCTCTCCAACTCTGACATCTAGGACTACTCCATGTCTCTCCAACTCTGACATCTAGGACTACTCCATGTCTCTCCAACTCTGACATCTAGGACTAATCCATGTCTCTCCAACTCTGACATTTAGGACTACTCCATGTCTCTCCAACTCTGACATTTAGGACTACTCCATGTCTCTCCAACTCTGACATTTAGGACTAATCCATGTCTCTCCAACTCTGACATTTAGGACTACTCCATGTCTCTCCAACTCTGACATTTAGGACTACTCCATGTATCTCTTCGCTGCTTGTTCCCTTATGACATTCTATTCATCCTGCTTCTCTTCTGGTGGCTTTAGTAAAGCCTTCACTTTTAGCTGCAGTATATCACTGGGTTTAGATAAGGTGACTCACGGGCCAATCACAGCTCTTCTATCTGTCGTCGTAGGGAAGTCCTTAACAGCCGAACAACTGAAAGTTACCACAATCTACTATGAAAAAGAGAAGAGACTGCCTTTCACTTACACCTGAGGGAGGCGTGTGTGTGTGGAGAGTGTATGGGTGAGTGTGTGGGTGTGTGTACAGTATATGTGTTGGGGTGGTTGTGTGTACAGTATATGTGTTGGGGTGGTTGTGTGTTCAGAATATGTGCTGGGGTGGTTGTGTGTACAGTATATGTGTTGGGGTGGTTGTGTGTACAGTATATGTGTTGGGGTGGTTGTGTGTACAGTATATGTGTTGGGGTGGTTGTGTGTTCAGTATATGTGTTGGGGTGGTTGTGTGTTCAGTATATGTGTTGGGGTGGTTGTGTGTTCAGTATATGTGTTGGGGTGGTTGTGTGTTCAGTATATGTGTTGGGGTGGTTGTGTGTTCAGTATATGTGTTGGGGTGGTTGTGTGTTCAGTATATGTGTTGGGGTGGTTGTGTGTTCAGAATATGTGCTGGGGTGGTTGTGTGTACAGTATATGTGTTGGGGTGGTTGTGTGTACAGTATATGTGTTGGGGTGGTTGTGTGTACAGTATATGTGTTGGGGTGGTTGTGTGTTCAGTATATGTGTTGGGGTGGTTGTGTGTTCAGTATATGTGTTGGGGTGGTTGTGTGTTCAGTATATGTGTTGGGGTGGTTGTGTGTTCAGTATATGTGTTGGGGTGGTTGTGTGTTCAGTATATGTGTTGGGGTGGTTGTGTGTTCAGTATATGTGTTGGGGTGGTTGTGTGTTCAGTATATGTGTTGGGGTGGTTGTGTGTTCAGTATATGTGTTGGGGTGGTTGTGTGTTCAGTATATGTGTTGGGGTGGTTGTGTGTTCAGTATATGTGTTGGGGTGGTTGTGTGTTCAGTATATGTGTTGGGGTGGTTGTGTGTTCAGTATATGTGTTGGGGTGGTTGTGTGTTCAGTATATGTGTTGGGGTGGTTGTGTGTTCAGTATATGTGTTGGGGTGGTTGTGTGTTCAGTATATGTGTTGGGGTGGTTGTGTGTTCAGTATATGTGTTGGGGTGGTTGTGTGTTCAGTATATGTGTTGGGGTGGTTGTGTGTTCAGTATATGTGTTGGGGTGGTTGTGTGTTCAGTATATGTGTTGGGGTGGTTGTGTGTTCAGTATATGTGTTGGGGTGGTTGTGTGTTCAGTATATGTGTTGGGGTGGTTGTGTGTTCAGTATATGTGTTGGGGTGGTTGTGTGTTCAGTATATGTGTTGGGGTGGTTGTGTGTTCAGTATATGTGTTGGGGTGGTTGTGTGTTCAGTATATGTGTTGGGGTGGTTGTGTGTTCAGTATATGTGTTGGGGTGGTTGTGTGTTCAGTATATGTGTTGGGGTGGTTGTGTGTTCAGTATATGTGTTGGGGTGGTTGTGTGTTCAGTATATGTGTTGGGGTGGTTGTGTGTTCAGTATATGTGTTGGGGTGGTTGTGTGTTCAGTATATGTGTTGGGGTGGTTGTGTGTTCAGTATATGTGTTGGGGTGGTTGTGTGTTCAGTATATGTGTTGGGGTGGTTGTGTGTTCAGTATATGTGTTGGGGTGGTTGTGTGTTCAGTATATGTGTTGGGGTGGTTGTGTGTTCAGTATATGTGTTGGGGTGGTTGTGTGTTCAGTATATGTGTTGGGGTGGTTGTGTGTTCAGTATATGTGTTGGGGTGGTTGTGTGTTCAGTATATGTGTTGGGGTGGTTGTGTGTTCAGTATATGTGTTGGGGTGGTTGTGTGTTCAGTATATGTGTTGGGGTGGTTGTGTGTTCAGTATATGTGTTGGGGTGGTTGTGTGTTCAGTATATGTGTTGGGGTGGTTGTGTGTTCAGTATATGTGTTGGGGTGGTTGTGTGTTCAGTATATGTGTTGGGGTGGTTGTGTGTTCAGTATATGTGTTGGGGTGGTTGTGTGTTCAGTATATGTGTTGGGGTGGTTGTGTGTTCAGTATATGTGTTGGGGTGGTTGTGTGTTCAGTATATGTGTTGGGGTGGTTGTGTGTTCAGTATATGTGTTGGGGTGGTTGTGTGTTCAGTATATGTGTTGGGGTGGTTGTGTGTTCAGTATATGTGTTGGGGTGGTTGTGTGTTCAGTATATGTGTTGGGGTGGTTGTGTGTTCAGTATATGTGTTGGGGTGGTTGTGTGTTCAGTATATGCCTGGGTGTTTGTCTGCACCTCACCACTTCTTAACGGTCCAGGCACACAGTTGATTCGCTTGATTCCCCCTTCAAGTGATTATGATCCATCTCCTTTTCCCAGTTCCAGACGGCTGAACGTCACACAGTTGGAAGAATACCTAGTATTAAATGTTGCATTAAAAGCATCTACAGTTCATTTAGAGTGGGCCGACCAGAGGAAAAAGAAAATCACTCTGGAAAAGTGAGCTTGGAGGGAAATGGATTGTAGCTAAAACGTGTGTGTTTCTGAGAGCTGGGGGAAGGCAGAATTAAGTTGTTTTCCACCATCAGTGTTCTGTTTGTGTCTGTTTTTATTGACGAGGAGTTATTAAGAGGCTCACACGCCAAAGTGGATGGCCGGAGGCTACCAGCTTTCTGACTACGGCACAGGAGAGCAGGGAACCTTTCAGTATGATGTGTTTGTGCAGGATGTCAATACCAATACACATGCCTAAAATTATAAATACACATGCACCCAAGCACAGACACACACACTACACTGCCAAAAACCTTGAGTCATGACTAAAAAAAAATCATATTAAAAAATGAAATATGAGAGTGAAGCTTCACTACATCCTACTCATTAACAATAACAAAAACAGGCCTGGGCCCATATCTGAATATTTTATTAACCAACTATCCTTGAGCTTGTTTGTGTGTTTAATCTCACCCATAACACCCATCATTACCAAATCATCTTCATGGACCCCTATTGCCTATCATTGCTTCACATACTGTCTATGAATGACAAGAGCATCTTGCATTGGCCTTAGGTAGACTGAGGCCTTGCCTCTTCACTTCCACAGAAATTGAGCTTTTAGATAACTGAGATAATCAGCTCCAGTGTGCTTTGCTTTAGCCAGATGATCACACTTCCCTGGAGGCTCTCATGCTGCAGGTCAATAGAGTGCGACTGGCCCTGGCTGGGGCTCAGGTTGTGTGGTAAGTGTTACCTCCAGGGTCGATTAAATGCCACTCTGACCTTAGTTGTAAATTACTTAACCTTAATGACCGCATGGCTAATCCAAGAGCCATTGGGCTGAGTGTCTAGCTAGGCTAGTACAGTGCATGGGCTGGAATAGAGAGCGGACACAGCAGTTGTTTGGGCTATTTCTCATGTTTGTATCCAATTCAATTGGCAGTGCAAAGAGGAATTAAGCAGCCCTAAACTTTCTTTCCTGACACTACCAACAATGGCGGCACAAACAACAAGGAACAAATTAATAAGACAACACTGTACTCATTCTCTCAGCACACCTTCAACCTAGGTGACCGGAAAGTGGTTGTTTTCTGTTCAATTACCTGGGTCCTGTGTTATCATTAGCCTCTATGGGAAGAGCCTCCAGCCCCTCCAAGATGCCAGGGTGATGGATCTCCGGGGCCCAATCTCAATGAACGCCCGGTTCCACCAAAGATCACTGAAGTTAATGACCACTACATCTAGCCGTGGAGGGCCAATGCATCTCCGTCAACTGTTTCCCTGCTTATGGAGTTACGCTTTCAACACCTCCTTCTCTTCACGTCCGATCCCCACCACTCTAGCTCATCCAGTTGTCTTGTGAATATTCCAATTACTCAGTGTGTCTGACCTTTAAGTGAGCTGCGATAGATACAGTTATCTTCTCCTCTCTGACACGCCGCGTCTATCAATCAGTGTCTTGCCTGCCTGCCTGCGGTGGAGGGAGGCTGGAAAGTGGAGGAAGGCTGGGAGGGAGAGAGGAGGAGAGGAGCTATGGCTCTGGAGGCGCTATCACCACACCGCTCTGACTACAGGAGAATTGTGCATGGCTAAGGTGGGAAATGAGAGGTGCACAAGCCCCATTGATAAAGACGTACACACACACACACACACACACCAGTGAACACATCTGCAGGCATAGACACAAGCAGTCACAGATGGTCACACATAAACATACACGCATGCACACACACACACACACACACACACACACACACACACACACACACACACACACACACACACACACACGCACAAACACAGTGGTGGAAAAAACAACGTGAAATATATTTGTTTCAGACCACTACCTGGCTGACTACACCCTTGCTTCTATAAACAAAGACCTTTTTCACCGGCATCCTATAACACGCTTATAAGAATAACCTCTTTAGTTTCATTCTTTTCCTCCCCTTTCCAAAGGGCTAATCTACATCTTTCATTGAATCAAGAATGGAAATTCAGAAGAAATGCTTCTTTTTCAATTTCATGCTGAAGTAGCTCAAGTTAGTGGATGTAATTTCTCCTAACAAGAAAATTTATCACTGTGTCGCTCACTTAGTCTGTCCATGTGAGAAGCGGGGGGCTTTTTTGCATTTTCATTTTTTTTTAGGCTTTGATAAATGTGCCAAAAGCATGATCACTCCCTCCACAGCACTCCACACAAGGCCGGCACAATTACACTGGTTATTAAAAAAAACCTCTGACTTGAATCTACATCAATAAGAAATGACAGATCATTTATAGAGAAGGAAGGAGCTACTGCACAGAAATAAAACAGAGGAAGGAGGGATGATTTCATACTGGAAGAGTCTGGGTCCTCAACATTGGTCAGATGATGATATATTGTTACGTCATTGATGTTATTGAACCTATAATGCAGTTAAAGTTCCTACAGAAAGTTATAAACATGCTGCAATGTTGAAGTCTGAAATATAGGAAATCAACTGTGAAATTATGTGGATGATAAAAACTTGTACCAAAGAAGCAATATTTCTGCACTCTAACAACATTGACAAAAGCCCATGGTTGACAAATGACAGAAACTCGTTTGGGTAAAAATGTGACATTTGTGCAAATTATGATTATCATTTTCATAGGGAATTGGATGATGAAGTCCAAACAGGTGAAAGTGAATGCATAAAGCAGCAATATCACCGAAACAATCCCACGCATGGCCAAGTTACTCAGCTAATGTATATTTATCATGTAAACTTCTGATAAATGCATATGCAGAAACAATCAAATCTTCCCATTTTCATTGGAGCCTCGTGCACAAAGACTCAAGCGTGAAACCCAATATCAGCTTAGTGTCTACTCGAGCTTGAAGCGCAGCTACGCATACCACAAAGCATGTTCTGCATATGCTCATAGCCTTCCCTTATCAGGCTGAAACAACGAAGCAGCTTTCCACTGCTATCACTGATCAATTCAACCCCAGTTAAGTTGTCCCAGTGTGGGTAAATAACCAGTGGTTAGGGCCTTGATGAGGACTGGCAGGCTGTTGGGGATGGGGAACAAAGCAGCTTCATTAGAGGGTCTGTCTGGTCTGCAAGGCTGGGGGCCTTTGCTGTAGGTCTTCTGCTCTTACCTCCAAATGTCCTCCCTTAAACTGGGGTGAGACCAGATGAGAGGAGACAGGAGAGACACCCAGAATGGCTGATGAAGTGATGAAGACGTCCGGGCCAGAATGACAGGAGAGGAAATGGAACGGGAACGTCTGCAGCTAAGGCCTCTAGACCAATAAGGGGAGCTTCAAACGAAAGCCCGCTAGTGAGAAAGGCAGACCGTAAAGCCAGAGCTAAGTGACATGTATGTCTGTTCGAAAAGCCTCTTGTGTATTTGGTGAGGTGAGGCCCGGGCTTATTTACTGCATTTGTTAGAAAGCCCTGAAGAGGAGAAGAGCAGCCGGCTGAGAGAAGAAAAAGCCCCCTACTACATATGTATACAACATTGGTCGGGAGGATGTGGGTTTTATGATGAGCATCCCTTCCCTAGCAGGCTTACAGCCACAGCTTTCAGGGGGGAACAGACCATTCACATATTCAAGAGGAAGATTCTGTTTGGAGTCAGAACACCTGATAGTGTTCGTGCATAAGAAGCAGAGAATGCTAGCTGACATCTGGTGTTTGGTCAATGGATTGTGGAAACTGTTGTGGTTAAGAAAAGGGTTAAGGACCGCGGACACTGGAGCTGCCTACTTCTAGTCATCTCCTTAAACCAGATTTGGATCCTTTTAATATTTTTTACACGAGGGAAGGAAAAACAACAACTGGAAGGCAGGCGTCTCGGAGGCTGATTTGTGACTATTCACGGCTAAAGTGGAGAGAAACTGTAATACTAGACATGCTTGTTAAATTCACAACGCTCCAAAGCTGCCTTCTAGCAAATCCTGCCTCTTGGTTGTCAGCTTAAGACGTGGGGCATATGCATATGTGTTATTTTTAAGCTCTGTTAAATGGATAGCAGTGTCGCAGGCTATCAAACGTCTAAGCCCCTTGCTTTGGGGGAATCGCTTGTGTAAGTCAAGCAGCAATGCATTACTCTCTACAACTGCTTCTTTAAGGACATTCGTCTTTCCTTCCTTCAGCAAACTGTACAACAAGGCATTATGTATGCACCTTCAGTGACTGGCCACTCCACCTCGCCGTATTAACGACCTGCTAGTCAGTTGTTAGTCAATGACAGGGGAGTGACAACAAACAATGACAGAATGCCTGTTTCAATACAATTATTGTTTAGGGGTGAAAAATCTGAGATGTATTCTTAGAGAGGAGAAAAAAAGTCATCTGCAAATAAATTATTGTTGGGAATTGAGCTGTAGCAATAGCCGGGGGGCTTTACGGATCCAGGACTATGGATCGAGCACTATTTATTTCCCGGTCGTAGGGAGCGGAGCAGGGCGGTTTAGGAGGCATAAAAGGAAATGAGTTGTGAAGTGGCCATTGATCCTGACCTGCACTGGCTGACTGGATCTTATTTATAAAGATAGGTTAACCCTGGCTCTAATCACTGACTCTAACCCACAGCAGTCCTAGCAGCACTTTAGCACTATGGAGTAAGATGAATGCTGTACTACTACTGTATTGGATGTAGCCTATACTAAATCTCATATTGTTAATAATAAGTACCATAAAATCACAGAATAATATGGCATCTTCAGAAATATAATGTATTATATTATCTGGACCTCATCACCACATGTTCTCTAAGAGAGTGGCAGCTTGTCATGAGTGTGTGTGTGTGTGGGCAGTGATACCGTCGGTGACACGGTGAACACACTCTCCTGCCGTCAGTTTCCCCATAACCTGCTGTGTTCCACCTGTGATGCACCTCAACACACACACACACACCGCTCACACACCCACCGCTCACACACACACCGCTCACACACACACCGCTCACACACACACCGCTCACACACACACCGCTCACACACACACCGCTCACACACCCACCGCTCACACACCCACCGCTCACACACCCACCGCTCACACACACACCGCTCACACACACACCGCTCACACACACACCGCTCACACACACACCGCTCACACACCCACCGCTCACACACACACCGCTCACACACACACCGCTTACACACCCAACGCTCACACACACACCGCTCACACACCCACCGCTCACACACACACCGCTCACACACACCCCGCTCACACACCCACACACCACACACACACCGCTCACACACACACCACTCACACACACACCGCTCACACACCCACACACCATACACACACCGCTCACACACACACCGCTCACACACCCACACACCGCTCACACACACACCGCTCACACACACACCGCTCACACACCCACACACCGCTCACACACACACCGCTCACACACCCACACACCGCTCACACACACACCGCTCACACACACACCGCTTACACACCCACACACCACATACCCACCGCTCACACACACACCGCTCACACACACACCGCTCACATACCCACCGCTCACACACACACCGCTCACACACCACTCCCCTCACAATTGCACCCAGCTGCTCAAGCATAAAATGCTCATAAGTGTTTGTTTCCAGCAGATTTCACTCCTCTCCCTTTCTCTCTCTCCTCTCCCCCGCTCCTCCATTCCCATTCCTCTCTCCTCCTCATCTCTCTTTCAAAGCCTTGCAGCTTGACATTTCCGTGGGTCTCATGAGACCGGGACGTGAAATGGAGTTACTGCGGGAGCCACACTGTAAATTCCATGAAGCCACATGTAATGTGTCTTAAACACAGATGGACAATCCAGGTTTAAAGCAGGAAAAAGGAAGAAGAAGCGAGGGGTGACTAGAAAGATAATAGAACAATACTCCTGTTTTGTCTGGAGAGCAAACAGCAGCGACGTCGTCCTGTCTGTCATTCACACCCTATATCTTGAGTGTCATCGACAGAGAGGGGAGAAGGACAAGCCTATATGTCAGGCTGTATGAGCAGTACTTAAGGGACCGTCTGGGAGATAGTAGTGAAATGTTACAAATGAAATGTATAGCTATACCCACTATAAATAAGTGGGGCATGGAGCAGGGAGGCACGGGCCATCCTTCCACTGTGGAAACAGTGATGGAGAGAAAAAAAAGAAATATGTAAGACATAAACTGTGAGTTCCTGTCACTTTCTGCCTTTCAAACCGACACTCATCTCCATTTAGGACGATGACTACATACAATAGCTTTCTCATTCAAACTGTTCATATTTCAAGAAGAAACCCGTTATCATAACCTGACTGAAAGCATAGTGTAGTCTATAGAAGGCTGGTGGTGGGGTGTGTTATTTACACACTCGAGTCAGGCCAATCTTGGCCTGTAAAGATAAACCTAATGAGGTTCTTTGTGTAAGAGTGCAAATGAGAGTCACCTCCCTCACTGGGCTCCAGAGGGGAGAGAACCAGGGTGATTAGGCCTTTAAATTATGCTCAAGGGCAAAGCCCAGATTTGCATCTGAGGGGAGAGGATTTTTGTATTATTATTATTTTTTAGGAACTAGGATGGATGCGGGACAGAAGCAGATAGATACAGCATCCAGCATCACATCACAGTGACTTTTTTATGTAGCACCGCCACCTCCACCTCCACTATTTTCCCCAGAATATGGATTGTGAGGAAAACAGAAGCCCTGGCAAGCTGTTGTGTACAAGCGTCTCAAGCTTGCATCCTCCTGACTGACAGTAATTAAAATTCCCAGTGGCCACCTGCACACCTGATACACACACACACACACACACACACACACACACACACACACACACACACACACACACACACACACACACACAGAGAGGTCTGTTTGTTAGGTGCTGATGGGGGAGCTCTCTCTGTCATTAGTATTGTGGCAGTAGATGGAGAGTGTTTATTTGTGAAAACCAACAAGTCGAGGCCAGACACAATAAGTGGCTGTTTAAACCCTGTTCTCAGTAAGGAACGTGTTGACATTCCAATAATATATATAACACACATACACATGTTCACAAACACAGTGATAATGGAACCGCAGATGGAACCGCAGATGGGAAAGACACCTTGTGTTGTTTTGTGTTATGGGAAAGATTTTACAATTGGCAAAATAAACATTTCACAAATATGGAAATGCACAACTTTAAATAGCTCAAATAACAGTGATTCATTTCAAGAAAGCCATTAAATTCATTGAGAAAGTGAGGAATCCTTTCCTTGGCAGAGCACCAGGTACTGGTGACAGATAAACTGGTATGGGACAGCAAGGGGACTAGAGATGATGTGACTGCTCCTGGCTGCCGTACATTACAGGACAGTTCATCTGAATAGAATAAATATTCCTTGCCTTCCTCTACAGTCATCCATTCTCCTGATAAGGTCCATATAGATTATAGGCCACTGTAATCAACTAACAGCTCCATTAAAGGACATTATGGCATGGATCCAGCAGATCAATAAAGAGCACCATGTATAATCATTTTTATCACGTATTAATACATCTGTATGACTGCAGCCTTATAGATTGATTTAATTAAAATAAAAAAACATGAGAGCAACATTTATGAGTGCTTTTATCATCATGGTTTTGCATAGTAATTAGGCTGCATGTAACATTGGGCCTAACTGGCAAATTGCAATCAGATACACAGGACATCTAATCCACAATCTAAAATCAAATTAGGCCTATTTAGGGGAGACCTTGGGAATATGGTGATGAGGGGATGACATAATGTGTGCTTGAAATTCAATTGTGACATGGACGTATTTATTATTCAGAAATGCCTAGTACGTGGCAATGACTGACCTTAGCGATCCACCTGTTTAGTGAAATGTTTTTAAGCCCTTCATATTAATGCAAACGCAAGCATGGAAATAATCGCAAGGCTATCTTGTTTTTGATTGGGGAAGAAAAGTAAAAAAAAATGTACACATTAAATCAGAGGTTTTTTCTGTCCTCTTCTTTAGGCCAAAAAGTAAAAAAATCTCTCGTATACGTGCTGATGTGCGTCCTTCAAGGAAATCAACACAAAAAAGAGAAAATGCAAAAATGGCGTCTTTCTAATTATAGCTGTAGGTGGTGTGTTGCGATGACTGTGGAACAGCTGAACCCAAAGGGACAGTGGAGAATTCATCAGTGCTTATTAATCATCCTCTCTAGCACCATGATTAGAGAGTGGAGATTCTATCAGCTCCCTTTATACCCACTGGAACACTCAATGTCATTCCAAATACAGTATGTCAGAGAATTAAACACAGGCTCTCTTCAAAGTGCTGGAATACACTTAGATAAGCGTTTTAATGTACATACAGTAAAGTACAATCCATGTTGTATATATGGATCAAAATCAGCACATACCTAAATCACATTAAAACATGCACACACCCCCACACACCCCCACACACACCCACACACCCACACACACACACACACAACAACCCTTTATAGCAATCCACTAACTACTCATAAACAACGCTAACCAAGGTAGAGGTATTCTTTCCATACAGACAGACCAGACCAGATGGAGAGCGGTGTGAGCCCAGAGCCCAGAACAGGAAGTGTGTGAAGTTAACAGCACAGGGACTCTGTTTAAAAAGCCTCGGGAGACCTGTTAGCTGGACCACTCATTTCAATGTGTCTGTCTCGCCACAGAAATAAAGCTGCTCTTTACTGGAGAAGATTGTCACATCCCTCCACATTTCCCTTCACAATGTGTCCGTCTCAATGACTTAACTAGATACTTTATGCTTACATTGCTCTTTCCCTCCGTGGCTATCTTTTATGGCTTTGACTTCCTTTGTCAGTAAATTAGTTTCTGACTAAAGTTATAAGATCTGTTCTCATGTGCCTTAGGTATGCGTTTTAGATTTAAGCGATTTCAGTGTTAAAAGAAAATCATCATTGTGAAATAATAACATAATACATAATTATAATATAATAATAATAATAATATATTTGAGAATAAATAATAGTATGGCAGTGAAAGAAAAAAGAAAATAGATGACTATTGTTTCTACTGTTTTGACTTATTTTTAATAAATGTATCCCAGCACCTCTACTGCACTCCCCTCCCGACACTAGTGTATCAGAGCGGATAGATTTCCAGCCCTGGACACACAGGGGCATATAGTACGATATAGGCCTATGGAGAGATATACGGTGAGTATCTATCTGCAGTCCTCCACAGTAGGACAGGTTAAAACATAAAAGAATAATGAGAGAAGAAGAGAACTGACCCCAATCAGCCGTCTTCAGGGAGAGAGACAGGCAATGTGATGATGAATAGGGGGTGAGGTGATGGTGTCGTGATGCTGTTGTAATCACCAGCTGGAGCATCGGGGGTGGTGCGGGGCTGGGGCAGGGGGTTAGGCTGGGTGTAGGGGGGCTGGGGGAGGACTGCAGGACATGCTTCATTCTGCTACACTGGCTTCCCCCCCTCTCGTACACACACACAAACGTGGACACACACAGACACAAACTCACACATACATGTATTTTAAAAAACACAGTTACAACACACACTCGCAGGGTTACAAACACAGAAGCTACACGCATTGTTCTAAACCCGCGGCGTTGGCCCCCCTAAGCACAGCCCGACCTCTACCGCTGCTCTTTTGGCAAACTGTCAAAGCCATCATTCACCATGAAAAGACACGAGCACTTGACTCCTCTCCCCAACAGCGCAGGACTCTCACAGCTCCCACACAACAGCCCCAGTCACATTTAAATATCACACAGCAATCAATAAAATCCACACCATCAACAGAAAATCAAATAAAAATGCACCTACATTTACACAAAAATGTATGAATTCTGTGTTAATTCCACAGACAGATGAGAGAGAGCAGTCAGAACAGAGAGCATGCAGATTGGTTGTTTTAAAGAAGTGTGTCCCGGTCAAAGGTTTGCCTCCCGGGGCTGTGGCAGAGTAGAGTGGATGGCTATAGGACCGAGTTAGGAGGCCCTCTGGTGGCTACTGCTGAGCCACGGCTATCACACCCACACACAAGGCACAAACACAACGGCAGTGCCAGCCGGCTCTGTACGTCGCTCCCTCACACACACACACACACACACACACACTCACATGGCCTCAGCTGAAGTGTGCTCTCAACACAGCACAGACCCACACATATCAATAAAAACTGCAGAAAACACACTAAAACACCAGCAACAACTACACTACACAACTTCTAGACAACTACACCTCAACAGCAACATGACAAAATCAAACACATAAATGCCCAACCACACAATAAACAACTATCAATAAAAACAGTAATTAAAAAAACACTAAAAAATACATTAAATAAAAACACAATCTTATTACTATACTAAATACACAGTATAATTTACTAAAAATAGTGCCTGTCCTATCAGTACAAGCCATGTGCTAGCAGTAGAGCATTGTGATGTGCAGGAGAAACACAACTTACCTGCTGTTGTTGGAGATGCAGCAGCTCGACTGTGCTTACTTCGCTGCTCGTGTCACCGCTTGATCTTCCATCTCTACTGCCAGCATCTAATTGGCTGCATAGGCTGCTCAGGCTGCTCATTCCATTTTGAATCATTGAACTGTTGCTTATTGTCTCTCTGGCCGACTCCTGCATCATGACTTAAAACCTAGAAGTGATTAAGAGGCACCAGTCAAGGCTTGTTACAACCCTTTTTTATTATTATTTGTTTCATTATTTTCTCCCTTTTTTTTTTTTTTACTTCCATTATTATCAACGCCGGTCCCTTTGCAAATTAAAGCATTTAAGAGGGGGAGGGGTGATGCAGGAGGAATTATGCATTCATTGTGTAAATGAAGCGATACAAAGAGACGCATGTCCTCTCGGTCTCTTTGTAAAGGAGGGGTAGAGTCTAAAAGTGTTTTTAATCACAAATAGGGTCTCTGCTGCACTACGCACACGTTGGGAATACATGTGTATGGGACAGATAATTTATGATAGTATTATTATATTTTTTATATAAATACTTTTTCTAAGGGAAGCATAAAAATATATCCAAATAGTCACGCAGTCAGATCCACACTTATTTTTTACATGCTTACTCACCCTGTCTAGGTACACAGACCCTCCTTGATATATCCTAACCCTGTCTAGGTACACAGACCCTCCTTGATATATCCTAACCCTGTCTAGGTACACAGACCCTCCTTGATATATCCTAACCCTGTCTATTTACACAGACCCTCCTTGATATATCCTAACCCTGTCTAGGCACACAGACCCTCCTTGATATATCCTAACCCTGTCTATTTACACAGACCCTCCTTGATATATCCTAACCCTGTCTATTTACACAGACCCTCCTTGATATATCCTAACCCTGTCTAGGTACACATACCCTCCTTGATATATCCTAACCCTGTCTATTTACACAGACCCTCCTTGATATATCCTAACCCTGTCTAGGTACACAGACCCTCCTTGATATATCCTAACCCTGTCTAGGCACACAGACCCTCCTAAACTATTCCCCGTCTTGATTCTGTCAGGATTTTAGTGTGAGTCTCGTCTGAACAAAGTTGCTTAATGACGCACAGCTAATCATGCAAAATTAAAATGTGGTACAGGAGGAGGTGGGGTCCAAATCACATGGTATCACCCGGTGATAAATGGTATAATAGGCTTCTTCTGCCATAGCTGTGGCTAAATAAAATGTGCCTCCGAGGCTTCCATAGAGAAAAAGCTCATATGTCACATATTGGCTAGATTTTTTTTTGTCTTTCTTTTTTAATCAAACCTCAAATATTCATTTATTTTGGTGACATTTAAAACATTTACTGCTGTTCTCCACGGGACACAATTAAACTCGTCCGTGGGCTGCAATCAAACCATACAGTGGGAGAAGACGAGACGAAGACTTAAGCCTCCAATTTTAACATGGGCGAATAAATGTAAGATATTGAATTAATTTCACCAGCATTTATTAGATATGAAAAGTTAAAAATGCTAAAAACAGCATCAATTATGCATATTACATCTCCTGTAATAAATGTTTTATCATTTTCCCTGCATAAATGCTTTGTACATTGGTTGGAGCAATGAGGAGTCCTGCCCAGGATCAGTGGAGATCCTCACAATAAATAAAAGAAGTACACTCACACTGACTGACCCAACACAACACACTGTTCTGTTCTGAGGTGTGTTCTGCATCTCTAGTACCACTCTGATGGGTCCTCTCTATTTGACAGCCTCTCCCTAATTAGCATATTAATTAAGGTAGTACCTAATAATTCAAATTCAGATGTATAATTTTGGGGGATTAATATTTCAGTTTCGCTTCAATTAAATATAACGTCTATACCATTAATGTAGTGTGTATGCAATAATGATATTTCAAATCGTTATGTATGGTTATTCATATTCAAATAATATCCCTGTTTATATCTGTGGCGGTACAGAACTGCCATCCTCCCTTTCTGGGATAAAATACACCAATTGTGTCACATGCTTTGGCTGAGCAATTAATACTAAGCTTTGATTCAGAGCTGTCCCATGACAGATTTTGGACTGAGAGATAATGCTGATAATGAAATTACAGCACTTTTTGTACATAGTCCCCCCATTTTAGGGGACCAAAAGTATTGGGACAAATTAACATATGTGTATTAACGTAGTCAAAAGTTAAGTATTTGGTCCCAAATTCCTAGCACGCGGTGAAACCACATCAAGCGTGTGACTCTACAAACTTATTGGATGCATTTGCTGTTTGTTTTGGTTGTTTCAGATTATTTGGTGCCCAAAAGAAATGAATGGTAAATAATGTATTGTCATTTTGGAGTTACTTTTATTGTAAATACGAATAGAAAATGTTTCTAAACACTTCGTGAATAATGATGAGTGAGAAACTTACAGAGGCACAAATATCAAACAATGCTCCAACAATGCTAACCTCCCCTGTTATTGTAATGGTGAGAGGTTAGCATGTCTTGGGGGTTTTGATATTTGTGTTTCATTGTATCATTTCAAATCCAAAGTGCTGGGGTACAGAGCCAAAACAAACAAAAATATAGTCACTGTCCCAATACTTTTGGAGTTCACATGAAATAGCAGAACTCTAGTCTTCAAGAGCCTGACAACTATTTCAGAAACCAAACGTGACCACCAACTCTGACGTCAATTCATTATCAATTCGATTCAGTTCAGTTCAGGTAGCAAAACAGATTCTGCTTCTAACATAACCGCATTCTCAGTAAATGCCATTAGAATGACTGGACCAGGCTGTGTGACTGTGTGATGAGGGGCAGACCCAGCCACAAAGCCAGCTAACAGCAGACAGTCTTTAAAGGATGTCCAGGGTGCAGAATAAACAGGATACAGGAGCAGGAGTTACACAGAGCAGGGTGACAGCTGCTCTGGCCACAGTAAATAAGCAGTGAACAAGACGTGCTTATGAACAAACACTCCCTGTTAAAACAGGGCACAGTCACATTAGTGGTGAGAGAGAAATAGAGGGAGAGAGGGCGAGGGGGGGGGGGGGCAGAGAGAGACAGAAAAGGAGAGAGCATGAGAGGGCGGGCAGAGAGAGAGGGGAGAGAGAGAACAAGAGAGGATGATAAAAAATGAGCGAGAGAAAGGGAGAGAGAGAGAGACAGAGAGAGAGAGAGAGAGAGAGAGAGAGAGAGAGAGAGAGAGAGAGAGAGAGAGAGAGAGAGAGAGAGAGAGAGAGAGAGAGAGAGAAGGACACCCAAACCAGTGATAAATCTCAGCCCAAGAAACACAAAGCAGCAGCCGAGATCAGGCGGCTAATAAGTATTCAAATTAGGCATACATTTTACATGCCCAATGTTTAAAATATTCAGAGAAAGACCGCCTGATTGCCTTTAGTAGGATTTTATGAACATTCTAATGGAGATTTTTTGGGGAAGGGTGATGGATGTGAGGAAAACTTGAAGATATATGAGGGAAAAATAAATATCTTTTAATGACATGTTAATACAATGAGAAGCATTACCTAACTCAACTTAAAATTGGAGATTTTGAAATGAAACCGGTTAGATTTTTATTAACCCACAAGAAAGGTTACATTTACTATATGTAATTTACTTGAAAATTATGAGTAAATCATTAAAAAAAAACTGAACTGGAATGAGAAATATGGATAAGAGACAGTGAAACCTCTCTCAGCAATAAATTGAGCTTAAACAAGAAACAAAGGAGAATCCTTACCATCTTAATCATGACAATGGTATAATTTCTCCCTCCTCCACAAAAATCTGTGAGTGTCAAACCGACAAATAATGATAATGCAGATATATGCTAATCATATTCCGAGAGATCAGATGGTGCTTTAACCTTAATGACAGCGGTGAGATAAATTAATTAGCCATCTAAAGGCAGCATTCAAATCTGCCAATTAGAATGTCAATTAGATCCACCCTGGCTGCAGACCACAGAGAGAGGATCTGACTGTGGTGGTGACTGGGTGACTGCCGGAGTGTCAGGGCTCACTGTACACATTGAGAGAGATGGATAGTGACAACGCACGGCACCAGAGGGTAAGTGTGTATCGGTCTGTGTGTCGTGTGTGCGTGTGACACGCTTATGTGTGCGTGTGTGCGTGTGCATTGGGCGTACATGTGTGTATGTGTGTGTATGTCCATCGCAGGTCTCTCCCCATGTTCTATACCCCTCGGGGGTACCAACCAGTCTGACCTGGGATCAGCCTGTCCTAGAATCAACTGGCCCGGAAGCATCCAGCCCTCTACCCGGAGTAAGAATATTTACTGGACTAGCCTTATCCAGAGTCTATGGGCTATAGAGGATTTTAACACTGCATGAGTGAGTGAATAAGGCTTGGGGATGTCTGCCTTGCCTGTGTGTTTGACATCCCTTAAATTGGTAGTGTCCTGCGTTTTAACACACCAGCTATTTGACGCCATTTCCTCAAGCCATAATCTTCCAATGAGGAGTGCCGGACCACATATTATATGAATCAGTTATACAGACTGTTATTGCCAACGCAATCCACTGGTAATACTATACGTGTATAGCTAGGGAGGGAAAATAATAGTCATACAAAGTGTTTAAGGGAAGATAGTGAGAGAAAACTGAACTCTTTATTTTATCTGTCTGCAGTCAAAGAACACGGATGACTTCAACGCTCCTATTACAGGGTCTGATAGAAAGAGAATCATTTCAGATACAGTGAGAGAGACACATTATTTGCGAATCTTTAAAGTAACTTCTCTTTCTGTCTAATTTCCCTGTAACGGTACCTTGCTTGCTATTCCTCTCCGGCTGAGTAAATGTTTGCTCTTGAATCGTACGCTGTGCAAATCCATCAGGTGAAGAATCCCAGACAGAATCCTGACAACGCATTCAGGACTGAGATTGTGAATTTGGAGAGGTGAGACTACTGATGTGGGAGGATAGAGACAATTCACACACACACACACGCACGCACGCACACACACACACACACACACACACGCACGCACGCACACACATTTACCTTGCTCTAACAGCCTCTAATGTTTCCTCATTAGCTAACATGTCTCCCTCTTCATCATGTACCAAACACACAACACTGGCCATCTATCTAGATGTACTGTTGTACTGTCCCTTATTTGACACATAAAGGTCTCTATCTGCCCCAAAACTGAACTGAGGTGGCAGGGTGTCACATAGGCTGCATCTCATATGAGATCATGTTCCCTATATAGTGCACTACTTCGTAGTGGACTTTGTAGTGCACTATAGCGAATAGGGTGTCATTTGAGATTTGCCCATATATTGTACTCACAGGATTCCACTCTGCAGTGTCTTTCTGCAGTCAGAAACACTGATCCATTCTCATTGTGACTGCATGATACTGTATATGAAACAGCACTCCAGTCTAAAGGAGCTTGATGACTATTTTAGAAACCAAATGTGACCACTAACTCTAAGATCCAAGAAGTATATTCATTATCAGTTCACAGTTCAGGTAGTTGGAATTCTTACATTCACTGGAAAAATTACATTTCACCGTCTGTTAGCTCCTTCAGTTCAGATCAAGTCTAGATATGGATACCATTTAAAATAATCACAAATTCTGTGCTCCACTGACATTAATTAATCATTGCCATAAGTTACAATGCATACAAAATAAAGAAGTGGCGGGCCCTGGCTATGGTCAAATATTTAACACTTAAGATTGCTTAATAAATCAAAATGCCAGATATCAACCACTTAAAACATTGGCTTTGAGCTGGTACTTAGAAAATGATAACACCAACCCTGAATTGAAATAACAATCTAAAAAAAAGAAAGAAATAAAGTTTTATTTCATTTGAATGTTACCACTCAGCTTGTCGCTTACATAAACCTTTAAATATGATCAGGATGCTTGTTTGTACTTGAGATGTAATTCGCTAGCGAAGCACTCGCTCCTCGCAGCCCAAGGATGTCACCGTGGTTTATTGCTACCACTACCGGAGCCCTAAGCAGTCAGACAGGATCAGGGAGAGAACAGCCACTGCTAAAGCTCTGTTCAACACAGCTACGCTACTGAACATTAAGTATAGGCAAGCCAGAGCAGACCTAGCTGCTTCAGAAAATAAAAGCTTCCTTTTTGGCACTGAAGGGACACCATAAAGAGCATTAATGACTATTTCTAAAACCTGTGTATAATGGTAATGGTTTCTCCTTCAGATAAAGGAATTTCAAAGTGACTCACAATGGAAAGAGAAGAGGAGATTGCTTTAGGGGGAGAAATCATATTTACAAAATCAGGGGTTGGGAAAAATGAAAAAGGGATGAATATGAATGAATAATAGACTTTGCTTTTTTGGGATTAACATTATGCTCCGAAACGGTATCAAACGTCATTATCGACAGCACAATGAGACCATGTTCAGAAAACCTCAGTCATATTTCAATTCATCATTTTAGCTGACAATAAATAGTCGTTCCCAGTCATTCTGTGGAGAGAATGTTCAGAACTTAATTCTGTTCTATTTACATTAAGAAGATGAGACAGAAAGAATGAGATAAAGGGGAAAGTACGCAAGTGTCTGGGAGCGCGCGTGTGTGTGTGTGTGTGTGTGTGTGTGTGTGTGTGTGTGTGTGTGTGTGTGTGTGTGTGTGTGTGTGTGTGTGTGTGTGTGTGTGTGTGTGTGTGTGGAAGTCTGCTCTGTACTAAATGTCCTAAAGAACATTTAAATAATTCATACTACAGTGTCTTACTCTACAGTTTAATTCTCCGTTAATACAGTGTGTTTAAATATACAAAACATTGGCTAACTATTCCAGTTAATTATCCAATTGGTTACAGATCACATTAAATATGGAAACACATATATAAATCAGTGATAATAAATAAAAGGTTCCAGGGAAATAAATATTCATCTTGGTCTTTAATTATATCTGAGATTAAAATCCATGCCATTCTTTAGGTTTCCGGAGGTCAATGGAGATTTACACCTGTCTGTGTATGTAGACTGTCTTCTCTCTCTATCGCCCTCTGGTGGCCCAGTAGCAGAGCACTGACGGGAGGAGGAGAATCTAAGTCTTTATGTGTGGTTAGTGCGTACGTTCTCCTCTTAAGCTCTTCCCATATCATTTACATTTTACCCATCAAGCACCTCCTTCTGCGAGGAGGAGGAGGAGGAGCAGGAGGTGGCACCAAAGTGGGCGACCATAAGCAGACAGTGACGAAAGCTCATCAAGCTAGGCCCTCGTTTGCATTTTGGGAAATTCCCATTAATTAACTTAGACTACCTAATCACGAGTAATTGACCTATAAAAGAGAAGGCACCATTGTCTGCTCCAATCATATCTACAGAGAGGAAGCAGCGGCGTTGTGAAGCAGGGAGGAAATAACTTTCTTCTGTGGCTGGAAACCTGTACATCCATCTATCCACCAGGGACTATTTACCCAACGCATATTTAATCTCTCATTGCATTGTTCTGATGTAATTATCTGTCATGACATGGTCTGCTTTTGCTGCTGGGGCCTGAGCTAAAACAAGTGTGAGATGAGATGGACTTCCTGACTGATGCAAGCAACAGAGAGGTGCTTACGGCTTTTTCTGAGGGAAGACGAGGGGGAACAGAGGGGCTAATGACGGCAAAGCGGACAGAGGGACAGCGGGCAGAGCTGCAGAGAGGAGCGAGGGATCCAGCCAGAGTGATACAGAGACATAGCTCATTGTGACGTTTCCAGTTATTTCTGGCTGATTAGGGTCATTATGTCCCCAGGTCTGATTTATGTTGTCATTCCCCCTCACCAGTCCTGCATCGATAGATCTTAATGAATTGGTAAATAAGGGTGAAGATTACACTTGACAAGACCGCAACATTTCTCATTCATACAGAGACAAGATTTATGTAACCAATTAGGTCCATAACGTGAGATTGGCCAGGAGAAAAAACATATTTCCAGAAGAAAATGACCAGAGTCGAACCCTCGACAAAACAGATAAAAGGGAGTCTTTAACAGTGGCTTAGTCACACACCAAGCAGCCAGCTGGAGGTCTCCAAACTGAGATCACTCCTGCCCCTCTCAGGATTTTAGGAATTGATTTAAAAATACTTCCAGCTATAGCTACCCGCCCCATCACAGTACCAGCTAAAGCTACTTTCCATTTTAAACACAGCCAGCTAATCACTGTAGCTCAATCTGCATAATGTCCAAACCATATATGATGGAATCAATAGATACAAAATTAAGCTCTCGCCCAACAAAGAATCCGCTTTGATGTGCAAATATGAATTAAAGGAGGTACTTTTCCCCCCTCCCTCCCTCCCTCCTTCCCTCTGCCCCCACCCCTCAAAAAAAAAGAACAAAAAAAAGAAATACAAATCAATCGTTTCTACGGAGTCTTCACTTAATGTTTGATATGTCGATTGAGTAATAATTAGCATTTTTTAATAGTCTCGTATTTCAATTATTTAATTTCCACATCCTACAATACTAGGAATCAGTTGGCACCCTCATTTGTCATTAAAAAAATCTGATACAAGTGCTGATCATCAATAGCCAACGACAGCCCGGGACGACCCAAAGAGCGGGAGTGAACAGAGGTGGAAAATTACAGCACAGTGATACCGGAGCCGCCTCGTTTCAGCTCTCCCCTTCAAGCACATGCAAATGAGCGTGGTGCTGCTTAACTGCATCATTTATGTGGATAATAGCGGCATCATCATTACAGGACTCAAATTAAATTACATCACAATTAGCATAACAAAGTGATTGGTTAAACTTTCAAAACAAATACACAGTTCTGCTAATGAACAGTGTTAATTGGCCACGGTGCATTCAAAATAAAACATGTAGGTAAACATGTGTTTAACTTAATTTTTAAATTCATTGTTTTTGAGAGACACAAAGAGAGAGAGAGAGAAAGAGAGAGAGAGAGAGAGAGAGAGAGATAAAGAAAGAGGAGAGAGGAAAAAAGCTCCAAAACAGAATATCGCCAGGGGGATTTGTAAGCTGAAATATAAAATGTGTAGCATTTAATTTTATTGCACTAAAGAACCTATTATATTCAGGACTCTGGAGAACAATGTAAATTATCTGCCTTCAAAATGGAGCTGGGCCAATTCTCCACGTGAACTAATCACATAGCTCATTATGCATCTGGGTATTAAATTATGAAGAGGAAGCCTATCCGCATTCCAGCACAAAGACCTATGAAATGTTAATAATATGCCCACAATAGCCCAATACCATGCTTTACTCCATGTCATGAATATTTAAGTAAACAAATGATTCACCCGCCTTTGATAAAGATAATTAGTATTTCGCCCGCTTATAATTTTAGTGACCCTCTCTCTCCTTCTTCAAGGGAATTACTCTGTATGGATACGTTCTTCTGAGATATGCTCTATAAAGTTTGGGATCCTTCCTTGCAATTTTTTTTTTAATCTAGCTAAATAACTCCAAATAAAAGATTCACCCTAGTAAAACAAACATCTGCAAGTCATTCATATTTTATCTTTATTAGCTTATAAAGAACCACGGTGGCGGGGGGGTAACCCCTTTTTATTTCATCACCACTAGACCAGTAAAATCTCATCCAAAAACATTACTTTCACCTCTTGATTTTAATGATCAATAATTTGCTCATTAGTAACACACCAAATTCCACATCAACATCCTAAACAGCAGCCTAAATCAAACACATCAAACAAAGAAGCTGACAAAAAACTAAGACAGCTAAGAGCTCCAAAAAGCAGCATGTTCACGTCCACAGATAAACACTAATCACCAGCCCAACCATTCACTTATCAAGAGTAATTAACCACCAGCACATAAATGCACAGCCCACAGACACACACAGAACACAACCCAAGCCACAGTACAGCAGCTAGCTAAATACTGGATGAGCAGCCTGCCTTCCTGCCGATAAAACATAGCCATTAATACAGGAGAGGTGAGCGGTACAGAGAGCAGAGAGAGAGGTGCGTGGAGAGGAGGATGAGAAAGGATGGATGCAGTTGGAGTTGCTTGGTTTATTACCTGAAGGTGAGGAGTAGTGTCAGAGACAGTGTCTGGTGGCCAGAGAAGGAAAGCTGTTGGTGTTGTTTGCAGTGGTGAGGAGCAGACTGGGGTGTCACAGGGGGAGAGGGGCTTCTATCTGTGTCATCACTCCAACTGTGTTTATAGAGGCTCGCATCATAAACAAGACAACGCCGCCACTGCTCTTCCCTGACTCTCTCGCAGCCCCGTTCATGCATACTTAAATCACCCCATCGCCCATTAAAAAACTGCCCTCCTGACAATTATTCTATCATTTCCAGTTGTCACCGGGCAATTACCAACAGGCAGTCCCTCTCGGACAGGCCTAATAGGAGTGGATCAGAAGGAGAGAGAGAGCGAGAGGGAGAGAGGGGCTGCTGCCTGCCTTCTCAGGCAGAGAGAGAGAGGAGAGAGGGAGTGAAAAAAGTGCACAAAATGGAAATTTATAGCCTTCTCTCTCCTGACACACAGGAAATAATTATACCATCATACACCCGGCATGCCGACCGCTGATGAAATATATCACAATTACTTGAAAACACTACTTATCATTTCATTCAACTTTTTTATTGCCTTTGAAAGACATTACAATTATTACGGTTAGGTCTCTGATCTGAGAGTGACCTTCAAACTAATTTTTTTTGTTTTTCTTTTGACTGCTGCTTTTGGCGGCTAGAGAGTGAGAGGGTAAATGAGTGAGTGTGTGAGAGTGAGTGAGTGCAGCGTGTGTGTGTGTGGGGGGGACCTGTACACGCGTACATTTAGAGCGTCTGACTCCTCACAGGATACGAGCCGGGTCTCCCCTCGTGCCTCGTCTGCATGCTTGCCAGGCGAATCTCTCTCACACTGCTCGCTCTCAATGCACATCTGCTACTTGCAGGATCTCTCCTTCTCTCTCTCACACGCACGCACGCACGCACACACACACGCCGGAACATCCTGCAACCCTACCTTGCAGCGCTTCGAGGGGAACTAACTAACCGACTGAGGGAGAAACACGGCTGAAAGGGAGCGTTTTCGGACACCCTGGGAGAGAGGTATGTGTGCCTGGCTTTATTCTAGCACAGCTCAGTGCCTTTCTCTGCGGCTCCGTCTCTGTCTAAACAGGCTGAATAGGATTAGGAGTGAGAGTGTAGCAGAGCAGCCTGTAGCCTCGGCTCTGTGCGCTGTGCTCCAGCAGAGAGAGTAGTAGAGCTCTTAAAAACAATTAGACACATTGTTCTATCTATGACTGAATAACTGCCCTGAGACCTCACCACACAGAACTACCACTACACACAGATATGTTCACAAACACAAACAATCTATACAAACTGCTAATAATGTGAAGCAGAGAGAGAAAGTAACCTACCTTTTAAACAATGACAAGAGAGAAATCCAGTCCCCTGCGTTAAGAGTCATTTGAAGATATTCTTAGAAGCCTCGGAGCATTAACAACGGTGCATCAAGGGGGAAAAATGCCACTGGTAGAGAACAGCTTCAGGGAGCAGGGGAACGAGAGAGAGAAAGCAGGAAAGAAAAAAACTAGCTGACGATAACTGTCAAAGACATCATCAAAGAGGTATTTACAGCAGTATTGACACTACTGTGAGAGAGCACCTCTGCCCTGTCACGTCCAAGACCCATTGCACTTCAACGTCTGGTAATTAAAACAAATCAAGCATCCCCTCTGATTGTTTTGGCACCCGAGGAACAATCGTACACAAAAATCAGCGGTTTGATTGCAAGGGTAGGGGGGAGGTAGGGGGTGGAAGGAGTTGGTAGGGGTGTATGAGGGGGTTTGTGGTGGAGGGGGGGTCGAGGGGGTGTTTTTCTTTCTGCGTAGCAAGCGTGAGGAGTGACAAAGGTTCAGGACCGGACCAAGCGTAATCTCCAAACAGTGAGTGCTTTCCTCACTTCTTTTCTCAGGAAAACACCAGTCACTGAAGAGTGTCGGCCTCTTCTGCCATGCGGCTCTCACGACTCTGATAAATATGCCTCTGGCTTCCCTTTTTAGGGCAAGCCTGCAACAACGTGCTGTAAGCCTGGCAAAACTCAAAAATACCTCTTTACAGAGGAAGTATTTGAGCGGAGGGGAGAGGGGTGGGGGGGTGGGGGCTAGAACAGCAGACAAGCTTTTCACAGATTTCCCTCCAACCGCATCAGATAAAGCTTTGCAACCACTTCACAAAAAACTTTACAGATGTTTATCAAGCCTCAAGTCTTTTGCACAGTGCATTTCATTATTTAACAATGGTTAATTGGAGCCAAAGAACAACCGTCCCCTCTGTCAGCCAGCTACAGCGTCGCCAGTCAGACGGTGATGTATTGACATATTTGCTGTACTGTAAACACACACCAGCAGAATCGAGACGGAACATTCTGAGCTAATGCTGTTTGTCAATCCTTTTGTTTTCTCTCTCTCTCTCTCTCTCTCTCTCTCTCTCTCTCTCTCTCTCTCTCTCTCTCTCTCTCTCTCTCTCTCTCTCTCCTGCATGCCACAGATGTTTTCCTTAGCTGCTCCAGCAGACAGGAATCTACTAGCAGAGAAGAAAGCCTTGGTTTCCCCCAGGAGAACAGTACAAAGCCCAGTCTGCTCTCAGCAGATGCAAAAGCAAGTCCATCTGCTACCAGCTCACAACGCCACATGGACATGGGAGATTTAATCCTAGGCTTCGTCTGGCTGTATTTGTGTAGACACCACTGAAACAAGAGGAGGGGAGGCTGATGTGGAGGAAAGGGTTGGTACAACTCACACAGGCTCCCCCAGACCAGACCAGAAACACACGTGTCCCCACAAGTGTGTGTGCTAGTGTGTGTGTGTGCGCGCACAGGTGTAAGTGTGTGTGTGTTTAAGTCTGCTGGATGAATGTGTACTCATAAAATTCAACAAACTATTCTTACAGCATAAACAAAGATAAACAGACACAAATTCACACACAAACACGCACACAGACAGTGAGAGTATGCAGAGCAAGAACTTTCATGTTCAGAGCGAAGCACCCAAGGCAGGCATGACAGATTTATTTAGTAAAAGATCTAGCTTCTAACTCGGGCTATAAGACCACTTGAACTCACAGGTAGAAGCAGTGCGCTGGCATGATTTAACAGGCTCTGAATAGCACATTATATACCAACCAGCAGATTTTAGCTGTACGATATCATTATTAAAACAACAATAGCAGCCAAAAAGATTTAGCATTTTCATTTGACTTCAATGTCTGAAGCAGCGTGGTAAACACTAAACAAGATCAAGGGGGAGTTATGCCTGAGAAACAGCTAGCCATACACAAGTGTCTCTAAGCTCTATATTGCTTTAAGCACAAACATTAGGCTGATCAATTACACCCATTTTACCTTCAACACGTTGAGCTATGTGGCTACGATTCTCCTTCAACACCCCATAAACCACTTGGACGGCCATCCTTAAAAAGACAAATACAACACAACACAGTCCTCTTTACCGTGGCAGAAGAAGAGACGTGGGTAGCAGGGGGGTAGAGAGGAGGGTAGTGCCGGGGTAGGGGATGGTAATAACTATGGCAGTTGCAGTGGTGGTGTAGGTTTCAATCTCCGAACGATGGCATCATTTCCATAGCAACCCTCTAACTATTAATTTTCAATTAAAGCAGACACAAAGCGCGTTGCCCAGGGCCATCAGACAGTGTCAAGAGCCTCATCTCCACGTTCCACACTTCCACACTGGAGACTGAGACCATGGCTGCTGCCACCACCCCCACTAGTGCCACTGGGCTCACAGGCAGTAGCCTGGGCTCAGGGCTGACACAGTGATACCCAGAGCCTCTTTCACCTTACCCACCATAAGAATGATTTATTATGGCCAAAACACTTCAACGCTGAAACAAATGGGAATTAAGAGGAAGGGGAAAACACTGGTGTGGAACTGCCACTTAGAGGTACTGTGTTTGAAAAATGCATTAAAAAGGGGCCCAGCGATGGAATGAGTCTGGAGTAGACAGAGAGAACGGGAGATGGAGAGAGAGAGTGAGTAGAGAGAGAGAGAGTGAGAGAGAGAGAAAGGGAGATGGAGAGAGAGAGCGAGAGAGGGAACGAAAGAAAGAGAAACCCTATGGTAGGGTTCCCCAACTGGCGGCCCACGGGCCAAATTTGGGCCTCGGGTGGTTTTATTTGAGTAAAAACATATTCATATATAAAAAAAATTGTTGTTAGAATTTTTATTGTTGGCCATAAAAGACTGTAAAAACACCAGGAAATCAGCTCCAGGTGATTTTAATTTTGGAAATCATATGTAAGCAAGGTTTGAAATTATTATGTTTTAGTCAAATATTATACCTGTTTGGGCAGTCTAGAAATTATTTGTAATTATGTTCCGCCTCCCCTGACCATCCATTCAAGAAAAATTCGGCCTGCAGCTGAATGTCTGTGCAGTGACGGAGAGAGTATGTATTTGTTTCAGTCCTTTGCCCAAACACCATGATGTTCACTTTGCATGGAGGTTTATCCACTTGAATTCACTCCTCCTCTCCCCTCCCCTTTAAACCAGACCAGACCAGAGCTACAATATGCAGTGAACAGCTGAATATAATATATATTGTACCTCTTAATATACTGAACACCAAACACACTGCACTGGTACTGGCAGTTGGACTTCATACAGACATACACCTGCAGAATTTCAATAGAATGAACATTCCTATTAGTATATCTAAAAATAGACCAGCTTCATGTCACTATGATACGTTTCCAAAAGCAAAACTGAATGATACAGTTATACTGTATGTATACACAAACACACTAACAAAACATAATGATCTTAAGCCTTTTCATTTTTCTCTCCACAACAAGTTCAATATGGCCAAAATGGACCATTAGAGCTCAGTGATTATATTACAGGAGGCTGAACATTTTAATATACTGTACTTAAGCACTGGAGTATCCATGGTAACTTCCCTGTGCCTTGCTTAGAACGATCCCTAATGAAATCCATATTAAGTAGTCTATAATGATAGTGTCCAAACATATTTGCATAGATATTTCAGATGAAGGGAGAAGAAGGAGAAAAGGAGAGACAGAGAGCAGCTGCCACAGTCACAACAGCAAGAATATGTTTTTAATCAGTCATTAATCTATAAAAGAAGCAGAAGCCAGCCCCGAATGAGCCAAGCAGCTGTCGTGAGAAAAAAAAAAAGTCCGATTCACAGCGATGTAGCCTAACAGATCAAGACAGCAATTGAGTGTATTAACCAAGATTTACAGTATGCCACTTCCACCCAGAGGTTAAAAATTAGCTGTTAAGTGAATAGTTTAAACTGGTGGTCACTGGGCAGCTCACCAACCCTAACCCTCTAGGCTGGCTGCTTGGCTTTCTTTAAACTCCCTCCCTCTCTACACAGGAGTCTCACATTTGACTTCCATTTGCGACTTTGGCCCGGTGCCCAACAGGACATCCCAGAGTGAGTGTTTGCTTGACTCAATATCAACAGGCCGAATAAGCAGCTTGAGGTGGAACTACCCAGCCTTCAGTTCCTATTGAAAATAAACCGTCTGCACATTCATAAGGACAGAAATATCAACATGCGCCACGAGGAGCCACGTATAGCACTCACTCAGCGCCGTTCCACTGGCTTCAGCTCTCTCCCTCTTCTCGCTGCTTAATGATACCTGCCTAGCTGCACCCCTTTCCTTCCCTTCCACCAGCCCCCAGCTGCAGGAATGGGAACTGAAGTATATACGTTACTGCTGCAGCACCGAAAAATAAAAGAGATGGAAATGACAGAAGTCAGACAGTTCAAGCTGACCGGGCACTTCAAACAGAAAAACTAGGGGAGAATGTGACAGACACTCCAGGTTAAATTGGCTTTTCTGCGCTCTGCTCTCCTCTCTCCCTTTAAAATGTAGGTTTTCTTCAAAAGACGTATTTGAATTAGAGGCATTGATGAAATCAAAGGCTTGGCTGTGTGGGTAAATTTAAACAAGCAAGTGCACCTCACAGCAGTTTACCTATTATACAGCAAATTGGAGTCGAATTAAAGTAGCGTAGCATAGCAGACAACTTCCTCTTTTTTTCACCGTAGATGTTATCATATTGTAAAGGCTGCAATTTAAATTAGATTCGTACTCACGTTGAAAAATACATGGATATTGGGTTTTAATGTTCCTGGCCGGCAAGGTGTCATCAGATGAAAGAGAACAGGTAAGGATTCATACAATAGCCCGCTTCCACAGATGTATTTCCTGTTAACGATAAATAGGAAAGCCATTTCTGACATTGATTCACTGTGTGCTGAGGATCCCATGGCTTCCCATAGTCTTCCCATAACCATAGCTACACTGTTAAATTACATAGACTGACCAGGTGAAAGCTATGATCCCTTATTGATGTCACTTGTTAAATACACTTCAATCAGTGTAGATGAAGGGGAGGAGACAGGTTAAAGAAGGATTTTTAAGCCTTGAGACAATTGAGACATGGTTTGTGTATGTGTGCCATTCAGAGGGTGAATGGGCAAGGGAATGGTAGTATGTGCCAGGCGCACCGGTTTGAGTGTGCCAAGAACTGCAACGCTGCTGGGTTTTTCACACTCAACAGTTTCCCGTGTGTATCAAGAATGGTCCACCACCCAAAGGACATCCAGCCAACTTGATACAACTGTGGGAAGCACTGGAGTCAACATGGTCCAGCATGCCTGTGGAACACTTTCTACACCTTGTAGAGTCCATGCCCCGATGAATTGAGGCTGTTCTGAGTGCAAATGGTGGTGCAACTCATTATTAGGAAGGTGTTCCTAATGTTTTGTTCACTTAGTGTATATAGACAGTAGATTAGATAGTGTTTAAAAGGCCAGTGCTATCAGCAGCAGTTCAGTGTTACATAGATCTGTCCTGTCTGGAACTGGAGCTCCTCCTGAACACTTACCTCACTGTTCTGAATTACCACTGACACACAGAGGCCATCCATTCATGATAGTAATACCATTCAACCAGACACCAATTACATAAAAGAAAACTTAAATTATTTCAGAAAAATGGCATCTCACCAAAGAATAATAAACTCATTATATGGATTTCACATTCTCCACACCGCCACTAATTTAAACCTAATTTTTACTAGCCACTAATTCGGAGAGGGCGGGATAGGAATTACATCTGGAGGTAATTCTCCAAATGGAACAGAGCCCAGTGAAGGCTACCCAAATAAAAAAGGGGAACTATTCAGGAGAGTGGGAGTTCCGGGCTCTGAAACTGCACTTCTCGCAAAAAATGTTTTCATCGTGCTGTCATCAGCCTAGGCTTAAAGAAGACGTTGGTGTTGCAGGCTGAGAAAGATGCTTTCTGGAGATAGAGGGAGTGAGATGGAGGGATGGTGGGGGGAGAGGTGAGAGGGAGGGAGGGACAGTGAGAGAGCAAGAGAGAGAAAGAGAGAGAGAGAGAAGGAGAGAGGAGAGAGAGAGAGAGAGAGAGAGAGAGAGAGAGAGAGAGAGAGAGGCAGGAAAGGGAGAGAGATACTCCAGCTGGACATCTGTAGAGGCCCATGGATTGGGGGGGTTGTGTAAAAAAACAGGGGGTCAGAGTGGATCTGCAAGCTGGTGGCATGCCAGCTCTGTTGAGTCTTGGTTTATATTAAGCTCTTCAATCAGGCTAGTGGCAAACACACACCTGAGGATCTGGAACTGAGATGCTGGACCACCTGATGGTCAACTTCTGGTCAACAGTCTCAAAGAATTTACTCAGTAGTTGTACAGTAGTTACTTTTGTGGAATATAACATTTTGTATCATAAAGTTTGCTCTGTAAAGAGGACGTTTACATTCAATACAGAAACTTGCAGTTCCCCGAGATACACACAACTGCCCCTCCACCTCCTCTCCAACAGAAAATGTGTTTTCCAAATGAAAATAAACTGAGGCCGGCTGGTTTGAGGCAGTTAAACTCAGAAATATGAGATCAAATAAAGGCTCCTGTGGAGGCTGAACGGAGAAATGAAATCACTTCTGAGAGGGAGATGTACCTCGTAATAAAATTACTCCTTTATATCTTTCTAAACGGCACATTTTCCTCAGGAGTGGTTAAGGCTTTCCTCGGTCAAAGACAGTATGCAAGTGGCAATTTTTACTTCTGGTAGATGATTCAGTGACACACTTCTCGAGACTCTGTGTGATGCTCTGCAATTTGTCTCGGAAAACTAAAAAAGTATTTCAGCAACAAGTTTTTGGCAGAACTTTGGTGGAGTTTAGAAGTCACTTTGATGGTTTTCCGGAACATGTCAGTGTCAATGAAAACTCCAATATTCCATCCAATTGAAAATACCGGGAATGGCAATAAGCTTCACATTGCTTTTCAATGACTACCTGTTCGTTCCAGCGCACTCTTGTATGGTGGGCTCAAGTATGTAGACGATTGCCAACCGTCCATGGGCATATACCACAAACAAATAGAGACTCATCTTGCAGAGAAGGACAGTGAATGAAGAATAACATTGCTTTGAAAATAGTTACCTACTGCAATTATTCCACGGCCATTCTATTTGGCATTGGGAAAATTGACTGAGCACAGAGTGGCCGAGCGTGCAGAACTACCCAAACAACATGTAATTGATTTTGCGTTTTTTTAAAGGTACAGTCACAACTTTCAGACCACATTTTAGCCATAGCCAGGGAATGTATGAGAGGACATTTGCAATCTGGAGGAATAAATTATAGTTTATTATGAAGCGGCTATTAAAGTTGCAATAAAAAAGGCTTTAGCCGAAGAAATGAGCCACTTATCAGTTTTCTTCCTTACTACCTTAAAAGCTGTCCACATTCAGGGCTCTGAGTGGAGGGAAAAGCAGACTGTGATGCCATTAAAATCAGGACTAGATGAAAAATGTATCAAAACAGAAATTGATGGTGGGCTTGAGAGATACGTACATGTTGTAATAGTGTTGATTTAAAATGACAAGGAGAAAGGTAATATTTTAGATGCTTGTTGGAGAAAAACATTGATCCCATTCGAGTGGCTTAATCTCAAGAAGTTCAAAACCGTTGTTGTGTACAGTGTAGGCTACAGTGGACATAACTCAGAGAACACTCTATTCCTGTAGAAATTGCCCACAAATGAAATAAATTCTCTCTTGTAGTCAACTCTTGACTCTTGTAGAGAACACATGTTTTTCTATCACTTTTGATGTATTTTTAAATGAGGGTTGTGAAGGTTAATCTAAGAAAACCCTACACTTAATTAAAGCAATTACATGAAGTCATTCCCAAGATCCCCAACAAATGTGTGATGTGTTCTGTGTTTCTCCTACAGGCTTGTTTTTACTCTCTTGACATGCAATTAAACAGTTTATGACAAGTTGATGACAAGTTGAGAGCATCTCTGCGTAGTAGGGAACATCATTTTCTGTGACAATCCAGGAGTGTGTTTACAAACATTAGACGAGTTAGTGAGTTCATATGCATTTAGAGAGTATTCTCACTACCGATCCTTTCACATCAGATCCCCAAAAAGTTATTGGAATGTTAATCTAACGCAGTTTAAAGTCATATACTGGGAAGATGTTGTGAAGTTATTATCTGGGTGGATTTTAGTTTACAACACAGACACACAATTCTACTGTATTTAGAGGGTGTACTAACATTCAGACATCATTAAACATTATATCCCCTTTCCCTTTTGCCTTGATCCTATCTATCGAGAAAGACGGATGGCAGAGGGGCTGTTTCTGACAGCTTAAAAGTACCCATCAGCTGCTGCAGAGACGTTTCACAGCACATCCCACCGTCCCATCCACCCTGCACCTCCCCAAACAAACAGCAGACTGGACTTCAAATACATAGCAGGACTATTAGCTAATCCTTTCTTTGTTCAGACCAACTGAGCCTCACTGACTAACCAACCTCCATCTTTTGGGTTGCGGCTCAAATGGCACCTTATTCCCCTTTATAGTGCACTACCTTTGACCAGAGCTAATACAGTATCTGGTCAGAAGTAGTCTGCTATAAAAAGGAATAGGGTGCCATTTGGTACCCAGCCTTCTTCCCTGTTCCAAACTGACAACAGAACACTTCATGCTGCCAGACACAAATAGGAGGAGTGTTTGATGATGAATGATAGTAGGAATTATCTGGGAAAATATGCACATGGTATCTTATGGCATTGATGTAAAGCATTTGTTGTGTCACGATGACAGCTCTGGTTTAAAGAGAAGATGGGGGGGGGGGCGACACAAGGGCTCTTTGTTTGGACTGGACAAATCTGGGGTTTCCTTTTGGATATTCAATATCCTGCAAGGTACCCAACAGAGTTACAGTAGTCTAGTGTCTGGAAGTTTAGCTAAGAGGAGGGAGCACAGGGAGCAGAGGTTCACTAAGTGAGTCTGTATATTGTTGAATGTTTTTTTAGAGCAATTGCTGAGTGGTTTGCATGAGTTGCTTCCAACAAAGCCCGGCAAATTAATCTGCGTTGAAATGCTTCACAGGCCAGATGTGCCACAACTGCACAAAATGAAACAAACAACCCACTTGTAGACGAAGACCCTATAGAACCTAAAGTAGTTAAAGTACACAAAATGATACGGTTCAGTGCCAAAATGCTGACAGACTATTTTCTGTTGAATACCTGCCTGTTATTTTAGGTGGCTTCTCTGACGTACAATATGTCAAAGGACGTGTGTGTGCAAACGTCTTACTCTGAAACGCATCTTCTTCCCTATGCCAGGAAGAATGAAAGACAAATGGGTCATTAATAAATGTGTTTTTTTGTATATATATATTTATTTTTTATTTTTTTACACTGTTTCTAAACACACACCACACAATTAGAAATGCAAGGCTTGCTTTAGGGAGGTGAACTTTTCACACCTTTCAAAGCCACAAAATTTGATGTTTTGGGGGGTTTCTGCAGCTGCTGCTCTGCACTAATGCAAGGCGGTGTCATATGAAAAATATTCCACTCCCCCACAAACCACAGGCCTGGTCATTAATGAAATACAGGCCGTGCAGTGAGGTCATACAAAGTCTAGATTTCAGCAGCCACACTTAAAAACCGCTCAGAAAGAATAGCGAAACATGAACACAAATCAGATTCCAAGCTCCGAGGACAGGGAAAAATAAATAAATATAGGAGAAAGTGCAGCACAGCCCCTGCCCTCCTCTCACATTTTCCTAGCACTTTGCAAACAACCGTCAACTGCTGCTCAGAAACAGTTCACAATGAGAGCAGACTAAACAATCAGATCCCAGCCAAGGAAAATGCTAAGCAACTCTGCACACAGGATGTCTCACCCTAATTGCCAACTATCAAATCTCACAATGGAATCTGTCCATTTGGCAAAAGCCTTATAGCAAAACCTGGTGAAATATAGTTTTAAAAAGTGTCAACTTTTTTACCGGAAAAAAAAAAGGGGACGAATAGTTTTGAAAGGAATTTGATTTTTTACATTTGGCTTTGTATGATTTATTTTTCAGGGGGTTTATAAGGCTTACAGGAAGCTATGCAGACTGTGAGTTTTACAAAGAAAGCATTATTAGACAAAGGGGGTTTGGGGTCTTGTAAACTAATTTTTAAAATCCCAAGCATTTAGATAAACACTTTAAATGGGTCCCTGAAGACACTAAGACTCAGAGAGAAAGACGAGGGAGAGAGCGGGAGAGAGAGAAGGGAGAAGAAAGGGAGAGAGAGACAGGGGGGGGGGGGGGGGTACTGGGGAGGAGAGACAGGGTAACTGGGATCCGGGGACAGACAGGTAGGTAGGAGGGAGACTGGGAGGAGAGACTGGGATTTGAAAAAGAGGGCTAATCGGACTGTCACTCCATGTGGTGCTCTGTTTTTTCCCCCGTGCTCTGAGATCCCCAAACTTCAAACAACCAAAATACCAGCACATTCATAAAACAGAACAGAACTACTGGGAATTAAAGAAGGCAGGGAGGAAAAAACACCAAAAAGGTAGCGGGCCTCAACAGCAGATGGTAAAATTAACATTTCAACAGTTCCTTCCTTTCATGTAGGTCTCGGCACTGCTGCTGCTGTTTTTTTCTGGGGAAAATGTAAGGGCTAGGTTTGGAATGATGCAGCGCTGGAGAAAGCATCTGGAAAAGGGGGAGAAGGATATTGGCTTATTGCTCCTGATGGTCCTCTTCTATGAAAAATTAAATAGGTCTGTTTTGCAGGTTTCCCTCTCCGGAGTGCTCTAAGCTGTGTTATGGAAACATCATCTCAGTAATTTATACACGAAAGAACACCTGGTGATGAAAGAAAATACAGTCAAACCCAATACCTTGACTCTTTCACCTCTCTTTAATCACATTCATTTACGGTTCCCAATGAGTGGCAAACATTGAGATGAAGACACCTACACACAGCTTCATAGAGATCACGTTTAATTCAGCGTAAATAAATATCTAGACGTATTTGTCAAAAGGTGCTCTTGAGACGTTATCAGAAAGACACTTATATTACAGTGAAGCATCTCTAAATAAAAATAAAGACGCAGAACAGCCTGTCTCTTTTCAGCCCATCCAACGGAACGGCTCTGTAGTGCCCATTAATTTGGACACAGTTATGACTAAATTACATGTGTTCCACCTCTGTGACATTTTGAATGCAATTAAAAGCTGGTTATGAAAGTGTGTGGACTTCCTCGCGATGAAGGGAAAGGAAATCACTTCCGTGATTAACATGCAAACGAGCTCACGCTGGCAGAGTAGATTGGGGTTTGAAAACCTCAATTACTTTTGTGTGATTATCTATTTACCAGTACACAGATTTCCATTTTTCATCTCCACCATGGGGAGACCACTCCCCCCCCCCCCATGCAATGATCCGGGCTCAATTATACTCCCACCTTTATTTATGATGCAGATATTACTGAAATACAAACCCTGGTTATTTTTCACTATGATATCGCCTTTATACAGGGTATTCATACACATGGAGGAGCATTAGAAGAACAACACCTATGAATGCTATTCTTAACCATTTGGAGCACTTAATACATGCTATCCCCCCGTCCCAAACCACCACCCCATATATATTTGATTCATACTGGAAAACGAGGTGCCCTCACTTTATTTCTGACTTAAGAAATGCAGACAGGATCAGGAGTAATGGGAAAAAAGGTCAATAGCTCTCTTCTTGAACACTTTCTCTTTCTCAGCCATTATGCTTTTGCATTTTTCTACTTTTAAGTTAGAATTCGAGGCTTTTAAAACGCGTGGAGGCCATTACTGAAACACTACTGTCAGATAGTCAAGTGTAGTGGCGAAGGTAGGTAAGATGTGGATTTAAATGAACTGCTGCAGCCATAGAAACACTCTCAGCCTTATTATGTATCGCCTGGTTGATGCAATTATCAACAGAACGCCTGGCAGCATCAGAGGAATCTAACTTAATTAATTTAAACGGGTGAATAACTATGGAATTCCTGTTGTAAGAGATTTATATTGAAAATTAATATTCCTGGAATTCAGAAATTGGCAATGCTTGGGAAATAATAAACAATAGGGAAGTGTAACAGGCTATGCTCCATCTTTAAAGAGGCACGGACAGATAAGAGATCAGCTAAGGAAACAATGTTAGTATCAACGTTTAAGACATATCATTAAAACATTCCATTCGAAATATCATCCAATAAATAGTAGCAGACACTCTTATCCAGAGCAACTTACAGTAGTGAGTACATACATTTTCATACTGTTACCCTGTGGGAATTGAACCAACAACCTTGGTGTTTCAAGCACCATGCTCTAACGACTGAGCGACCATGTAGGCACCTGTAATAAGAAAAATCTTAGGCCATAACTACACTGTATCTGCCACACTAATACTCAACTATCAGGTTTGTAGTAATTTAATAACCTACTTTTTAACAAATTAAATTATTGTTTTGTTTGTCAGTGTTCATTCTTAACTTGTTTCCCTGAGCCATAGATAAAGATAGGGAAAGCCATCCTGTCTCAGTAGTAGAAGAAGGATCCAGGCTTTTGGAGAGCGCTGAACATCAATAAAACATCCCCTTTTGCTTGGGCTGGGGGTGAAGGAGGAGGAAGAAGGAAACAGTGCCATCAAGTGACATTTCTGAGGATTCCTCAAGTGCTAAGACAGACAGATCCCCCCCTTCTGATTAGGCCTCTGACAGTAACACTAAGAGATACTTAAGCCTTTACTGTAGTGATCAGTGCTTGTGTTTACAACAATAGATAAGATATTTACCACAGACTAACATGCACATATTTACAGATATTCAAATAGATATCTTCATAAATCTGAATAAAGATATAAGACAGATATAGCCAGTACAGTGTGTAGGCGATGGGTTGTTCAGTAGACTGTGACTGTGTTAATACAGTCCAGTGGAAGTTGAAGACACAAGAGAACAAAGATAATAAGTACCATTCAGATCCTGTTGCATGGCCCCTCTACTAGAGCAGAGTATAACTGGAGTAGGTAACAAAATGGCAGTAGGTAATGTGACTGAATGTAATGGCTGGTTCAGTAGAGGTGCTTTAGTTAATAGTACATAATGGATATCTGGATATGGGCAGTGGTGCTGGCTGGTCTGAATAGTGGCTATTCATGAGATGCACATTACATCACAATATTTTTTGGAACATTAGTTTTAGGACTGATGCCCGACTGAGATTTCTACTCAATTAATGTCAATGAGCGCTGTTGATGATTTCATCAGAAGTGCATAACAGTGGCTTGGAAATACAATGACATTTCAAACGGAGGAATATAATTTGTAGGCAAACAAATTTCATAATTTTTATGTCGTCTGATTGACTTTAGATGCAGCATAATGTTAGCATTGCTAGCAATTGTTTAACGAACTTTGCTAGCTAATGACAACTTTGCCATCTGTCTAAAGTAAATTTGACGACGTGATAATGATGGCAAAGTTGTTTCCTACTAAATATTTGCCTACTTTAGCGATGTCATTGTATTTCCAGGCACTATAGTGTCATTAGCCTCCACTCAGAATGCCTGGGCTTATCACGATTTTTGGTCCCACTATTGCGCAGGGCGGCTTGAGAACGTTCATAACAACGGCATGACGCGACCGAGTGACGGAGGTGCAACCTATGAATAGGTCCCCAGTCTACCAGGGTCCCCAGTCTACCAGATTCACACTGGTTTATGCTCATTATCTAACTGTCTTTCTTAGTACCTCTTGGGGGCACAGATAATTAAGAATCATGAAAAGCCTTCAAAACAATGCTCATATCAATTGTATTGTGTGTACAGTGCAATGTAAGAATTCCAACTAACAATTTATCAAAATCCATAACCTTGCCTACTATTACATGTCCTTACACCCGGATGTATAGACCATGGAAAACGATGTGTAGACACTGTCGCCATCCCCGAGTGTGGAATGGAAATTTGCATAATTAAACCTATATAAAAGCTAATTACATAAATAAATGAGTGAGGGTATCAAAGAGAGAGAGCTAGTGTCTGTTCATATCCAGTGTTTAAACCTCCCCCTTCCTTCTAGCCCTGTCTAAATCTATTGATCTGTGAAACACAGTACTCAGGGGAGGCGATTCACTTAATATCATACATCTAATGATGAGATGAATAACGATTATACCATTTGGTAATTAAACGTCTTACAAACCATTTAACTGACTGTGCGTCAAAAAGGGTCGCCAGAGGTCAGAATGATTGTTTTTCATTTTTGCTGCTTCGGCGTGAAGGAAGGGGTGTGGTGGAGAGAACACTGCGTGACACAATGGTGAAAACACTTAATGGTTGTTAGCAGCTATACTGTAGTGCTAATCTGAATGGTTGTAAGCAGCTATACTGTAGTGCTAATCTTTAATGCTGTCAAGACTCTTGAAGGGAAAACAATTTATTAAAAAAATAAAAAAGACCCCGCCAAGACAAACATCTCATCATCCTGTAGGAGTCTGAGCAAATCTTTATATTTAGAAATCTCATTAGCTTCCTTATAATGCATCATCTCACAAACAGAAAGAGACACGGCGACGCGGCGAGTGAGAAAATTAAAGTCATATTTAGTGGTGATCTGTAAATATGGAGGAAGGGGAGGGAGGGAGGGAGGGAGGGAGGGAGGGAGGGAGGGAGGGAGGGAGGGAGGGAGGGAGGGAGGGAGGGAGGGAGGGAGGGAGAGGGAGACACTGGTGGTGAGACTTACTCTAGTATGTGCCTGCAGACTCTTTGCCTGTGTGCATTAGTGAGTCTGATCCATACAAAGGTGCGTTAAACACACATGCGGAGAGCCAATTTACTGTCAACATCCACATTCTAATCCCTACTTACAGGCAATAATTACCTAATGTTGTGATGTCAGCTTGTTGTTCTGTAGACAGACAACTTTCCAAAGGGCCTGTACAGGCTAATCTCTAGTTAATGCCAGCAACATACACTGTTGTCTAGCCTACGTGGAACTATACACTCTTAGAAAAAAAGGTGCTATCAAGAACCAAAAAAAGAGAGTTCTACCTGGAACCAAAAAGGGTTCTCCTATGAGAACTTTTTTGGAACCCTTTTTCCGAACAGTGTATGGTTAAACACATCTAGGCCTTTTAACGGTTTAAAGGTTTAAGGGTTAACACCTGTGAGGGGTTAACACACACACACACACACACACACACACACACACAAAACACACACACACACACACACACATCAAACTAACCTTTCCTTTCAACCTTATCCTCATACCGCTAACAATACCTTTCTTCTGTGGCTGGCTCGGGTGCATTCATGTAGCATTTACTGACAAAAGCAATTGTGCGCTTCTCGGTCTCTTATTGAATGATAGGTGGTAAACATTGTCATTGGAAAGGCGGGGTGGATTAAAGCCTGGTACAGCCATTGATAGGAACAGCAAGAGGGGAGAAACGCGAAATGCGGTAAAAATGGAGGGCAGTATCACAGGGTCCAATGTCTGCTATGATGAATACATATGAGACTATGAGACCCATTCCATAATTTACATAATGTAAAAAATCTCTCTCTCTCTCTCTCTCTCTCTCTCTCCATCCACCCCCAACTATTCACTAAATAAATGAGAAAACTATCACAGCACAGAAATATTTGACAAAAGCAAGAGAGACTGAATTCCGAATGACCTCGCCGCCTTGCGACAATGCACACAGTCCAAACGCTCTTTCATGAGCAGCCAACTGAGTAAGACCTGGAAGAATATTTATTATTGAGCACAATGGCAAACGTATTACCTCGTCACCTATACCTCTTTACAGTGCAGAAAGGAATCGTATCAAACACAAGGGGAATTTTACATAACTCGGGTTGAGAATATGAAAGGTGGTTAGGTTCTTTAAACGAGGGTTCCATAGTGGTCTACAAGAAATAGAAGTGTAAGAAATGAACACAATGATAATTTTTATGTGATTTGGCTAAACCTGAAGTAACAATGACTGGTTCAGGGATTCAACCAACACACTTAGTCCATCTATTGAGAAAATACAATTAAATATTAATGGGAAAGAAAAGGCAAGGATGTTTCAAGTTCAACAGAAACAAATGGTATGAACTTCTTGGCTGACGTGCGTTTGCATAGCCACAAGTTGAAGAGTAATGGAAAAACTCTGTATTTACGGTCAATAAGATTTTTACGACACAGTTGAGAATATGTCAGGGGCTATTTAGTTTGGGACAGTTTCCTACCACTAACCAAGAATATACAAATAGATGAGAGCCCTAAGGACATTCTCCTTTTTTATGCAAATACTGTAAGCAACTTTTCAGATGCTTACTTCTGCATGCTAGCAATACACGTGTCATCCACCCTAAGCATACAATGACTTATGATAGTCATTCATCCACATACCATACATTCATACATATGTACCCTACCTCATCACAAAAGTATGGCTAGACAAGGACGCTGTACCGTACAATCTATATATGGTGAATGTATGGGTGGCATTCCCTGGAACAGGCTTTAAATCAAACTGTTAGCTTTTTGCAAAGCCTCTTAAAAAACATTGGACTTGTGAAATTCCTGAGCCATAGAAAATACATCTCTCCACCTCACACCTCCTGATCACCACCCCACCTCCACCACCCAGTCTATCAACAAAACTATATGAGCCAATAGGAGTTGTACCTCTTCACTGTCAGTGCGTGTGTGTTTGTGCGTGTGTTTGTGTGCGTGTATGCGGTCGTGTGTCTGCATCCGTGCGTGTGTGCCTGTCGGGCGGCCGGCCGGCCTGTGAGTGTGTTCTACCTGGCAGATCATTCCAGTCTATTCCAGAGAATTCTCATACGGCAACCTATTTTATTTACTTTATCTTCAATAAAATGGTTCAGTGAGCATTAGCAACTTTGAGACACGAGTTTCAATCAGTCCTATGGCAGTGGCGTCAGTCTGTATTAAAGCCAGCGCAGCAGTGTGTGTGTGTGTGTGTGTGTGTGTGTGTGTGTGTGTGTGTGTGTGTGTGTGTGTGTGCTCTGCGAGGTGCAGTGGAGGGAGCAACGCTGCAGACAGGCTGAGCTGCAAGCAACCGAGTGAGTGAGAGGGCTCTAATAACACAAAGGGAGGGAAAGGGGGACAGAGGGAGGAGAGTGTTGGGAGAAGGGAGACTAGAGATGGATAGAGGGAGGGGGAGGGAAGATAGAAGGGGTGGGGGTAAAGGAAAAGAGAGAAAGAGAGGGTAAAATGGAGAGAGAGAATGAGAGAGAGAGAAAGAAAGAAAGAAAGAAAGAAAGAAAGAAAGAAAGAAAGAAAGAAAGAAAGAAAGAAAGAAAGAAAGAAAGAAAGAAAGAAAGAAAGAAAGAAAGAAAGAAAGAAAGAAAGAAGGTAGAGAGAGTGAGAGCGTTCTCCCTGGGTACAGCAGAGCAGGTCTTGTACAATAAACACAGGTGAGCAGCTCTACACCCCAGGACCTCTTCAGGATGACTGACAAGTGAATGCCCTCACTGACCGGGAGCTTAATTTTACATGACATGAGAAGGAGTGGAACTCAACTGCTGCGGCAAAGTATAACTGAGAGACTCTCTAGGAGGGAAAAACACACAAGTACACATACACACACACATTCACACACACACACACACACACACTCACACACACACCATTTCCCTTCACAGGTGAGCAGGACCAACAGACAGTCTGGTGCTTCAGTCACATAACTGGAGAGGTGCTGCAGGCTGGATGTATGTATGCAGACTGAATCTTTTCCACATGAAGTGCCTCGGGCTGTTTTTGTCAACTGCACTCTGAGCAGCACAGAGTCAGGTAGTATGACCACATGATTGCCCATGAGGCACCTCTCGGAGAGGGTGGGGACATACTGAAATTCCCACGCATGATGAGGTGTAATCAGAAACCCCATTCAGAGGGGTAGCCAAGTTTGTCAACATATATAGATTCCACATTCCAACTCCTGTCAGGGTTTTGACCCAAATCAAGTGGGTTGTTCTCGACACGTAGACAGAAGCTTTCTGGACATTCTGGGAAAAGCAGGTAGCAAGTGACATATTGTCTAGGCTTGTGGTTTGTGGCCGGGGGAAATGGGATTGTAGTATTTCCTCCCCTCTGTATCTCTTTTCAAGCCCCGATCAAATGATCACAATGAACAAAGCAGTTGGCTTGTTGCCTCTGTAGTAAAAGCTTTTGCAATGGCTGTGACTGTGGCTTGATTTGAAGCAAAGAAAAACAGCTTGTGAAATAGCGTTATCTATGACAGGATCTTAACTCGAAGAGCCTAATACAGTGCAACATTTTGATGCCAAATTTGTCATCTTAATAATCTTAGTTACGTTTTCTTTAATGTTTCAAAACAAAAACGTGGTACATTTTGGACTGCTACTGACGTATAATATCAAAATGAAAGATGTAAACCTGGTTGTGTTGGTGAATAATTACTCTATTTGGATTAGTATAAAAGAGTTCAAAATGGGAAACTGGACAAATGTATTCCAATTTACATTTATATGGACCTTCTTTGTGGCCAATTATTCCAAAAATCTGAGACTCTTACAACACCACAGGAGGCCGGAATCCTTCAGACTCCATTGCTTCAAAGCTTTAAAAATTCATGATTCTTTGAAACCAATTGCTGCTAATAGTGTATTTATTCTATGACATCATTTACACAATGTTTTCAACTTCCACATAGGATTCAGCCACAGTTCATTCAACATGGATCATGGGTATTCGTTCTGCACTGCACATATATTGATTTATGACTACATTCAAGGAGTTAGGAGGGCATATATATTCATAAAACACATACATTTGATCAACATGATTGGTCAACATTGTATTGACAAATCCCCACCTATCTTAATCTGAAGGAAGCAGATAGCAACAGATAACAACAGAGGCTTTGTATACGTTTTGAAAAATGACCCCGTTTCATGAATGCTGCGACGATAACACACGGGTTCAAACTGTCGAGATAATCAACATTAGACCTTACACAAAGAATGTGAAACTATGTGAAACCAATTCATTGGACACGATCACCTGCAACTGAAGCGACTCGTAATTCTTCCCACCTGAAATAACGAGTTCAAACCGATGTCAAGCGGCTCTGATGTCATGCCTTTTGAGGGTTTTGTTTCACAATAATCTCAGGCACTTGGAAACATGCCATCAGTCTGGGCTTCCACACCCAGGCTCTTTCCCAATTAAGTCAGAGGGAATGAATAACACGTGAAACACTAGATGCGTCTCATTTATAAAAAATTAAGATTGTGCGTACAATATCTGCAATCAATCATGTCCAAAGTACTTAGCAAGCAGGGACCAATGCATGCTGAATGTGGAGGTGGACTTAAGTCCTATAGTTTATGCTATGAGGGGTCTATAAGGGGCCACAACCCCCAGTGTGATCTACTCAGCCTTTGAAACCTTTAGAGAGGCACTGACTGGCTGACTGACCAGCCGGCCGCCAGGGCTGCATCCGTGGCCATTCACACTGTTGATTAGCATACCCCCCTCTTCTCCTCTCTGGATCAATAATCTCATTGAGTCAGTGTGTCTTCTCCATCAGGAGTGATGGCAGCTAGGTAGAGACAGACCCTTTTGTAACTCTATTCTCATGGCAACTGTCCACTCCATACAAACACTCCTCTACACTCTATCTATTCTACACTCCTCTTTTTCTTTTCTCTCTGGATCCTCATTACTCCTTCTCTTCTGAACAGGCAGGAGGAGAGGCAAATAAACCTTATAAAAAACAAAACGGATCGAAAAGGTAAGGAGATATCAAATCAGCGCCAAGGTCTTTCTTGATAAAATAGACTTGGAGTTAGATGTTTTTTCTACATTGATAGACTTTGGAAACTGAAGGAATATACTGTGGAGAAGCAATAGGTTACACGTGGTGTGCTTGCACCAAGTGAAGGACAAGGGGAAGGTAGAAAATATATGTATCAGATGTGAATATATATTTCCTGTGAGGCAAAGTACAATTCCAGAATCCTTTTTTTTTTTTTTTAATTTTATCCAACTACTAATCCAACCAAAGATCTGTAAAGAGTAGGACGTGGGTCCACTTTTGGTCCAATTTACTCACAGCATGACACTATCAGACCCCAAACCAAACCTCATTAGAATGGAATATGAACATTTGAAAAAGTTCCAAAACTTCAACTCTTTTTTTCCCTCCAAGTGGGAAGACAAAACAGGTGACCATAAAGAGAAGGATATAAGGAAGGGAAGGCAGATCCTTGGGAGGACTGGAGAGTGAGAAAGTGAACCTTTGATGAGTAATACTTTTTTGTTGTAGATGGGGCTTAACTTTTAAATATTCCGGGGTGGTTGTGAATGGGGGATTGACCAATGACCTGATCCCAGCCACACACTGGGTGCCAGGGTTAATGGTGGATAAAGATTAGAAAAACGGGCGCTAGCCTGATCTTCGTCCCCATCCCCTCCAATCCCAAATCAGACCCACAATGGAGCCTGCCAATAGGGACGACTCAAGTCCCTATGATTCTTCTCCCTCCCCACTAGTCAGGGTGTCCAGGGTAAAAACCTGTGGAGGTTAGCCTCTCCAACTCAGGGGGAAGCCAGCCGGGCTCCCTGGCTCAGAAAACCCTTTAGGGTTTTGGAAATGAAATGACAGAAGCTCTGATCTATAACAAGAAATCAATTCCAAATTGGAAGTCTGAGGCAAAGCCATCCATCCGGGGCCTGCTTCTTTAAACTAGCCAGAGATATGCCTTAATCGCTGTAGATTTTATATATGTGTACTTTCACAGTAATGCGAAAGTTAGGCCAATTATACTTCTTCGGGATGATTAGAGGACTTCTGTTCCAGAACAGATATGCTTTAAGAGTTCATCTTTGAAGATTTAAATGGGATACTCAACAAATTAAAAAACGAATATTCAAATCTCTTTTAGGTGGAAGAGAGAAGGGAATCTCGGTTCTGCTCGGTCTTGTGAAGATGTGACTCATGGGATGTGGGCTGGGGCTGAGGCCTACAGCGGAGCTAAGCCACCCTAACCCAGCCTCTATCTCCGCTTGGCTCTTAGCTGCCTCACTTGAATCATACTTGGACCTCAAAGGCAAAACTCTGCAGCTGAATACTGAGATAAATCAATGTTCTTCCTCAGACTGGGTCAAAATATCAAAATAAACCAGTGGCCTGGATTCAGGAAATAACCTGACAAAGAGTAGTTCTCCCCCGCAACATTGAAAAACACATCAACACATGCCCTGACTTTATTCACAGAATTATTCAAATAACACTAATAATTGATAGTAAAGAAGTTATGGAGGGCTACAAACACAGAAGCCAGTACCTTTAAATTCACTTCAACTGTTCTGTGCTCACTGAACAATCAACCATTGTCAAGTTAGCATTTGATATCTATCTCCCATCCAATTAAGGCTAAATTCCATCTCCTCATTCCCTTCACGATGATGACGCTTCTCCTCCCCATCGCTACTGCAGTTTACTGTCTGGCAATGTTCTCTCCAGTCTGATACACCACCTGTGTGTCTGTCTCAGTCTAGCTGCTGTGGGGACACATTAGTAATGACGGCCTCCTCCGTAGTAGCAGTCACATAATCAGTGTGTGTCACACTTACTGTGCTGGCTGGGATTCTTTAGGCTCGTTTTGTACTGACTTGGTGATGACAAACTGCCTCTGTTATCACCGCTGGATGTCTCAAAGAGAATCTCATTGGGAATCTAAAGGGCTACAGATAGAGAAGCTGAGCGCCTCATAGAGGGGAATCGAAGGGGACTACAGAAGCTGTGAGTTGTGCAAACTATGTGTGTGTTGCCACTGGGTGACGTTACAGTACTGAAGCATGCACACCCATCTCTCACTTTCTACTGTATGTTGAATTGTGCATGGAGGGTTGATTTATAAACAGTGTCTCTACACGTCTCAGTATGAAGTTCTGAATGAGCTTCATCACTTTATAGGAGTTGTCTTGTCTCGTACCTCAAGCCCCATAATACCAATGTACGTGAATCCCTCAAGCTGATCTCAACAAGAATTGTCAGTGGATGTGACTGTTCTGATTGGATAATAATTCGAACAAACACACAACACAGGGCATGCAGAAGATGAATGTAAAAGACAGTGTGACTCACCACTTTGGACTTCAGAATGTGTGTGCTCTTCTCACAGCCTTCGCATATTTCATCCTAAACAAATGAACATTTGTTATGAGCTAACATTCAGGTGTATATTCATCACCACCTTCATGCATGCACACATAATACATTCCAACACGTAACGTTTCTTGGTGTTAATAACCTCTGTTTATTGTGATGTGTTAAAACAGATCATTCTCAATTAAACATGGGTTTCTAGAAAAATGTCCCAACATTCACTGAGAAGACTTTCAGATATCCTTCCTCCCAGTCCACATTGGTTGGATCTAATGCATATCATAACTTCTAGGCTACAGTAGATTGGAAGTCTATGAAGTGTGAAGACCAAACAGGCACAACCCGAAAGGTTTCATTGCAGAGGTGGAATTCTATCATGGTGGACAGATGAAGATTTGTTACATTCTATGGTGGTAACTGCGCCTCAGCTGGGCTATAGCAGTAACACTCCTGCCCAGGTACAAGTAAAGACACTATAACAAAACCTTTGTCCTTGGACTTCAGAATGTCATGCCCATTGAAACTAAGGAGGCACACAGACGTTTCATCCATTTGTACACAGAAAATCTATAAATTATTGTTTATTTTATGCATATTATGCATAAGTCAAAGATATGGCCATCAGTGCCCTTTCAAAGAAATGTATGATGCCCCTGTGATGAACGATCTTGGATGGAAATATAAAGTATAGTTATACAGTTACAATTGTCAAATTCTGCCTTGTCAGTCCAAAGGCAGAAAAGCGTTGACAAGACATGAAAGGCTGTTGTAGTACTTACCCTGAGGGTGAAAACGTGAGTTTGTTTTCCGTTTGTCTCAGGAGGGGAAGGAGTCCAGTCCAGAGATGTCTGTAGAGGATCTGCAGAGGGAGAGCAGATTAGAAATAAATCATTAGTCAAAAGCATGTTCCCATACAGTAAAACATTATCAACCAAGTTTCCAATTCTCATAGTAAATTGTAAATGGGCCCCGAAATGGTACTTGTGCTAACATGTATAGGATAAATGTGGGTAGGTTTTCTTGCACATGAGTGTAATTAGTATGGCTTTTAGGGGAAAGCAATAAACTTGGGAACAACAAAGTGCACCTGGATTTGCCTGTTAGGTATTAGCCATGTGAGTAAGTATGTACCTGTGTGTACATGTTAGAGCTGGGACGATGAACCAAAAATGATCGACGCCGACAATACCGATCACTTATCGTTCATTACGATGAGTAGCCTAGACTAGAGAAATGTGAAGTTGGAAATGAAATAAGTTTGCTAATATGGGTGATTGTTAATGGGACAATTGATGACTACAACCGTCAAACTAGTAGTAGTAGTTTAAAGTATAATAAAACAAAATGTGTGCAATTTATCAGGATATGGATTTTTGACCATATCACCCAGCTCTAGTACATGTGAATGTATACTTGTGTGTGCGTATGTTTGTGAGTAGGTGATTTTGTGTGCATGTGCGTCTGTGCAAGAAAGTTGAGGGGTGATCTGAATTTAGGTAATGTACAGTAAACGTTATTTTCCCAAGCGAAAGGGTAGAGTGCCAGTAAATCACAGGTTTTAACCACAATAAAGACATGTCCCATGTCCTTAGAATTCACCTACTGCAATTCTGTATGAAACAATCCTCAAACATCAATCTGTTATTTTCACAGGCATCTTTCTAATGTTTGCTATGTTTTATTAAATTACCGTAAAAATTACAAACTGCAGTCACATGACCTCTCAGGACGTTTTAATGCCTATACATCATGTTTAAGCACTTGACCCCTCGCAACATTTGAATTCCTCTCGTCGTTGAGCGAGCGTTTTACAGGCAGCCTCTCTCTCTCTGATACTTAAGACACATGGACCAATGGCCTGGCCTGGATGTTTCTGTAGATTTTCTTTCTTTTTTTTCTCCCAGAATTCCAATGACCCCTGCAGGCAACCAGCGACTGCTGAATCCTGTGGAATGTGCTCTCTGAACTGTACAAAAAGCCCTCAGCCTGAAGAGCACAGCGGAAAACAAAACCTGCCAAGTGCCATTATTTTTACTGTTTGAGTTTGGAGAAAGAAGTGTTGCACCGTGCACACACAGATTGCTGTGTAACATTTATGCAGTGGATAAAGGATAGAAATCTCCCTTCCATCTACTGCACTGTCTATTGTGAAAATAGGCATGGTGATGTTTCTGTTAGCGCACACAATCATCTATTCTAATACTGATGTAGTTTAAATACTGTACTGTTTAGTACTAGCATGAAGGCTTAGTAAACATGTAACAAAGTACTAATAATACACCACTAAATCTGAATCAAACTACTTAACACTTAGCTATGTTTGTGTGAATAAACGTTCCGGTAAAATGCAACCGCCTTATAAGTTGAATAAAAACATCATTTTCAGTTAATGTTCCATTAATCCAAAATTACTTGCTGAGTTTACTTTAATATGGCGTTGGCCTGTGAAGGAGAAAAAGGAGAAAAAGCAGCAAGAATGCTATTAGTCTGTGTGACCTCCAATTCAAGAGATTTACAAATATCACACATATCTTTATGCTTAGCCTAAATGCAAAATTGATCTTTAAATTCTACCAACTTATAAATACAGACTGCATTCAAGCATTCAAGGGGCCTAATAATACCATAGGCTGTTATTTACATAAAGCGCTGCGCTTAGTCAAGATAAACTATTTAAAATGGAGAGCAGAAATACCTCCACAGCGGCTATAGAAGGGTCTGGGGATGAAAGAGTGACATTATGCTAACAAGTCAGATTACTGTACACAATCATTTTATCTTTAACGTAAATACCATCCCTGTGTTACGGCGGCGGGGGCGTTATGGAAAAGTCACCGCCAATAATATTTTCTACAGGGAACCAAATGCTCCTTATCGGTGTTAGGCGAGAAATTCAGGCCCCCCGAACAAAGATGAGTCTTCAAACTCATTCTATTCATCACCGGACGTGTAATTACCCTGGGCTCACAGTCTAGACGTTACCGCTTTCACAGAATTTAAGACCCCCTCTCTCTGCAACGCCACCGCCACAGCGCACGCCGCTCTCTCTCCTCTCACCCTCCCCGAGTGCCGGCGAACGTTAAATCTGCCGGCAGATAAATTAACGAAGAATGTAATAAAACGGACACAATGAGAAGAACTTTATCCTCCCCGCTGCTAAATGAGATTTCTTTGAAATGCAGATCAGTGAGGCTAGATTAGTGAGTTTTAGCTGCTGTCAACATCATAACAAAATACACGTGATTGTTCGGCCGGGGCCTTATCTCCTTGCTTCCATCTGCTGCCTCGTTATTTACTCTCCATGATTTACTATGCAGATCTAAATAAGTCGCATCAAAAGGAGAGCTTACTGCACAATGGCTTCTTAAGCTTCAACATCAAGGTATTTGAAACCGTAGTCACATAAAAAGGCCGCCCATCAAAGGCCCATCTCTAATGAACTCCTGTATCAGAGGGGGTTTGTGCCTGTTTTTAAATACTGCCTGTCTGGCTGCTTGTGTGAAGTGAAAGAGGTAGAGCTACAAATCAGAACAACCCATAGTTATAGGAGGAGTGGCTCTGTAGGACCACATGAGACCAGCTCCCTGCATGGGGCCAATACAACCCCAGGTCTGTCAAGACTACTGGAGACAGTGGAATAGAGTGGAATATAATATAATATATTCTATTACAAATTGGCTTCACAGCATCAACATCAGCAACACTTCAACGTTAAGTGCCTCAAATACCTCATTATCACCAGATAATGAAAGACAGATGGAAAGACAAGGCAATAAACATTGTTTCTGGACACATGTCAGTCCATTTCTCACATGGAGGATAAAATCCAAATGCAAGAATGAGCCATATCATGTTTTCCTTGCTCTAGTTCTGCACAGAGAAACACTAATCTTCCAAGCTTTCGAACAACGTTTAGGCAACAACCTTTAATTTCATGGTGTATTTGTTACGTTCAGCTACACAGACCAAATTACAAACAAAATCTTCAAGAATTCATGAAAAATAACTGCATTAAAAAGATCACGATCTTCGTTCCCATCTCGGTTTTCATGTCGGGACCCAACAAGCATGCAGTTTAGTTTACAAAAGAACAATTAGCCCCTGAGCCCAAACAGACCCTGGCACATGTGGTTGAGAGGCGAGAGCCGCAGGGGCTCGCCAGATGATGGGTGGGTTAGGAGGGAAGCGTGTGGCGCGTGGCAGCCACGCGTGTGCCAGTCATGGGCTCCTGGGCATGTCCTGCCTCACCGCTACTCTCACAGGGCGAGATAGAGAAAGAGACAGAGAAAGAGAGAGAGAAAGAGAGAGAGAAAGCGTTCTCTTCCCAGTCCTGTAGTCTCTGGGACCCACTCCATTCTCTTCAGAATTGCAGACAGCCTTCCAGATAGAGAGCTTACAACAGAGGAGGCATCCTATGGCCCTGTGGCTTTCCTACAGAACCCACGGTTCTCTACTCCCCCCCAACCCCCCTCTCTTCTTTATCCCTCCATCCCTCTTTCTCTCTCTTGGTCTTTTCCCCCTTTTCTCTTTGTACCGTGCCAAGTGGGCCCAGTGCCAGTCGCATTTGCAACCACGAGGGACCTCTGCCTTTTTTTCTTGTCTAATGAAATGACAAAACAACAGATTTACATATGCAGAAACAGGTGTTGTAACAGGTTTGACTCCTCTTGACCTAAACCATGTTAGAAGGAAAAAATGCACAAAAAAAGTTTATTAGCAACAGCTGCCTGAAGGTATTTAGGCTCTGATGGGCACTCAAGTCTACACCATCTGCCTTGCTGGTTGCCAGAAGTGACAATCTAAATCAAAAACCGCTCATCGAATATCATACAAATAAACCATTGTATTGCTGCGCCCATATGTTGTGGCCATTTCTTTTATAAAAGTGGCTGAATGAAGGCCTATGGCCCTGTCATGCAGGGAAACCCTACAAGCCACACAGTAGTCTATAATTAGTCTCAACCAATCCCCTCTGTTCTAACCAGAGCACTGCGTCAGCATCTAACATCATCATATCCCAAGTCCAGAAAATAAAACTACGGCCCCACGACAAAAGGACTTGGCCTACTGTCCAAGAACAAGTTTGAGGAAACTCTATAGAGGGTGAACTGTTGGTATGAAGTGTTACTAATAGCTAGCTAGTAAATAGCTTATAAACTTGTTATGTCACCTCTGTGTTATACATTGGCAGATCATTCAAGTATTCAAACTATTAGAATGTGCTAATAGGATTCTTAGAGACATTTATGATCTAATCAACTAGCCTACATGCAGTAGATATTATAATGTGGCCATGATATCCACAACACAACAACAAATAACTAGGCATATTTCTGAAAATCGCCTCCCTTTTATATCACTATAAAATATCATAGCCAAGAATGTAATTGTTGTCCTTTAAAGTGCGTCCATGTATTTCTGAAAGACAAAAGCTGTAAAAGCCCCTTTGTTTTTTTCCCCTGGTTGTTTTTATGTAGACAAGCCAGTGAGACAGAAGGAACAAACCTGAGACAGTCATGACCCTGCCAGAGTGTTGTAACTTGTTCTAGAGCAACGCCGGCAGAAGGCAGCACCATATGCCCCCAGCCCCGAGCTCGATGCTCTTTCTGCAGCCTAATGTGCCTGTCGAAAAGCATTACCCTCACAAATCCTGTGTTTTTACAACATGTTTGAAATAAACCATTTTTTTCCCATCTCTCTCTTTCCAACAGAATTGTCCTCAGAGACACACATCACCAGTGAGAGGAAGGTCATTGTTTGTTCATGTTCTGTTGTTTGAGCAGCACATGCCTGCTTCAAATCAATACTAGCCATTCCCTCCATCAATGAGCCCCAGATGTTTAAAAAGCCATGTTAATTTTACCAACAATATAATCAGATTGTAAGATGAAGCTAGCACACAGATCTAGACATGACTTATTCCACAATGTTGTGAATGTGACGTGTTTCTCAATTAACCGCTAAACAATTGTATAGTTAGGCCAATAGCCCTGTTATTTCTCAATCTGTCTGATGCGAGTAGTTGTTTACAGTGATACAGACTGGCTGGTGGCAGATTTCGCTTGAGTGATGGCGACCTTGCCGTTCACTATGGGTGACCCTCCATCTTTGATTAAGGGCAAGACCCTGCAACCAACACATTCTTTCACACCAGTCCAGTACACTGTCCCTTCTTTCTCCATCTAACCGTGACTTAAAGAAAAGCAAAAGCTGGCATTCCTTTACACTGCTGTGACTATAGCATAGAACAAGGATTGCCAACTCCAGTCCTCAAGGGCCTGATTGGTGTCACACTTTTGCCCCAGCCCCGCTAACACACCTGACTCCAATAATCAACCAATCATGATCTTCAGTTTAAAATGCAATTAGTTTAATCAGCTGTGTTTGCTAGGGATGGGGAAATAGTGTGACTGGAGTTGCCCATCCCTGTCATATAGAGTAAACAAGTGTTGACTGCACAAAACAGGGACAAATGTGAACAAGAAGTGATCCAAAACTATCAAATCTATTCTCGCATGGGAATCAAAGAACTGAAAAAGAAAACAATTTCACAGAAAATGCAGGTTGAAATGCAGAAGTGCACGGAACAGGTAGAACTAATGGCCTTTTAAAGGGTCAACCGGTGGTTCAATTGTTACATACACCTTAGTCAAATACATTTGAACTCAGTTTTTCACAATTTCGGACATTTCATCTTAGTAAAAATTCTCTGTCTTATGTCAGTTAGGATCACCACCTTATTTTTCAACTTTTATTTCTTTCATCACATTCCCAGTGGGTCAGAAGTTTACATACACTCAATTAGTATTTGGTAGCATTGCCTTTAAATTGTTTAACTTGGGCCAAACGTCTTCCACAAGATTCCCACAAGGGCTTTGTGATGGCCACTCAAATACCTTTACTTTGTTGTCCTTAAGTCATTTTCCCACAACTTTGGAAGTATGCTTGTGGCCATTGTCCATTTGGAAGACCCATTTGTGGCCAAGCTTTAACTTCCTGACTGATGTCTTGAGATGTGCTTCAATATATCCACATAATTTTCCTTCCTCATGATGCCATCTATTTTGTGAAGTGCACCAGTCGCTCCTGCAGCAAAGCACCACCACATTGTGATGCTGCCAACCCCGTGCTTCACGGTTGGGATGGTGTTCTTCGGCTTGCAAGCCTCCATCCTTTTTCCTCCAAACATAATAATTGTCATTATGGCTAAACAGTTCTATTTTTGTTTCATCAGACAAGAAGAAATTTCTCGAAAAAGTACGATCTTTGTCCACATGTGCAGTTGCAAACCATAGTCTGGCTTTTTTATGGCGGTTTTGGAGCAGTGGCTTCTTCCTTGCTGAGCGGCCTTTCAGGTTATGTCGATATAGGACTCGTTTTACTGTAGATATAGATACTTTTGTACCGGTTTCCTCCAGCATCTTCACAAGGTCCTTTGCTGTTGTTCTGGGATTGATTTGCACTTTTCGCACCAACGTACGTTCATCTTTAGGAGACAGAAAGGGTCTCCTTCCTGAGCGGTATGATGGCTGCGTGGTCCCTGACCCACTGGAATTGTGATATAGTGAATAATAAGTAAAATAATCTGTCTGTAAACAATTGTTGGAAGAATGACTTGTGTCATGCACAAAGTAGATGTCCTAACCGACTTGCCAAAACTGAAAAATGAGTTTTAATGACTTCAACCTAAGTGTATGTAGGTCATGAGCAAGCATCTACTGCTAGACCTTAGCCGATACAGCATGACTGCATTGGTAGACTGCAATGGTAAGAATGCTTTGTTGGTTAGCGGTAAAGCAATCAGTCACAAGTCTGGCTGCAGTTTACGTAGGTTCTATTCTTTGTCAAAGTAAAGGAGTCATTATGAGGTGTTGATCTCCCACTGAACCTGCAGTTCACATGTTTTTGGTCATTTGTTTGTAGTGCAACAACCCTGAGATTGTGGCATGGTGACGTACAATGTGATATTTAGAAACCTTGCTTTCTTAGAAACACAGCATTTAGGACTGTTATACACAAATATAAATATTGGCAAGTGTTTCATACTGGCAAGTGAGAACGGTTATCAGTCTCCCATCGTTCTAAAATGAGTCATAACACAATAAGCAATGAGACACTCCTCCAAACTTGTTCGGAAAGTAAAATAAATGCTCAGTGTAAAATAAACACATTGGGGTTGAGACTTGTTTCAAAGACAACACTTAACACAGCCTTAAGTCTTGAGTCAGACTGCAATCTCAGTTTAATCCATATCCTCTGACCCCACCCAATACAGCTTTTCTTGGCCAAAAGTCACGGTGTTTCTTACCCACAACAGCAGAAAGTCCGGCTTATAGAAGTGACCCAGAGCGTAACTAAAAAAGTCTGAGCTCTCTGCCTCTTAGTTACTGGGGAACACAAAACACCATTACCATTATGTGGATAATTACAGTGCATGGGGGCCTCTTAAGCATATTTTACTTTTATCTAAAGAAGTCAATCTCTTCTAGGTTAACAGCAAGGAGAATATGATCCTGGTAAACAAATACTTTCACGTGGCACAAAAGTGCCATTAAAGGCCAATACTGTCAACACAAATTCCATTCTTACTGAAGGGAGGGAGGGAGGGAGGGAGGGAGGGAGGGAGGGAGGGAGGGAGAGAGAAAAAATATTTGATCACCTCTGGTTGCTTTAACTTGCATGGAGGTTGTCATGGAAACATTTCTATGAAGTTAACAGGGATAAAAACAGAAAGCTTTCCAGTTTAATTGCCATTAGGCTTAGAGAGCAGCGTTGACTTGCCCATACATTAAAACACAGACAGGGTACAGGGCTCTTATTTAGACAAATTAAACTATGGTGCTCCACCCTTTTGTTTTTCATTCCCCCCCCCCAAAACAGAGCAACACCTCTAAGGTTGAGCAAGCAGCCAGTTTTATTAAAAGGAGTTGTTGGGGGATGGGTAGTGGTACGATACAAAAGCTAAGAGAGAGACTCGAGTAGACTTAAATGAAAAAGTAGGTATTAGTTTCAAAGTTGCTATGTAATAAATTAAAAGAGAACAATATACACTTTTTTCAAAATACAGACTGCATTACATGACATGTCCTTTGAATGATTTAAATGAAGACTCAAAATACAAGCAAAACAGAACAAGTCATCTACTATTTCTCAGTTACTAGCATACATTTTTTAAAATCAGATAAATAAATCATGCATTAACCTGCGACTGGTTGGCTGAAATCTTAAACTTAAAGGTGCAATATGCAGAAATCGCTCTGACATTTCCTGGTTGATAAAATTCTAATAATTCACCTAATTTCAGTTTATGTGACAAAACAAGCAATGTATAGTGTAGAGAATCATTGTACCATCTAAACCAATGTGAAATATATTTTTCAATAAGCAAAAATATTGTATTTTCAGCTGTTTGAAGCTGGTGTACAAAACCGAAAGTAAAAGATCCAAACACAAAATGTAACAAGCATAGAAGCATAGAAATAACATAGAACAGATCTACCGCTTTTTAGACTTGCTTTCAATGAGAATGACAGATCTATAACAATTTCTATGTGAATTTGGTCAGGTTGCCCAAAACGTTACATATTGAAGCTTCAATTTTGATAAATGATTGAAAGGTATGACAAATGTATACACATGAATCCTTGGGAGGACATTCATTTTCATATTACCATAATGTAGCAGCAAACTACAAAATGATAAATGCAGCAATCAAAAAATGGATGCAGAGTGGCACAATAATAAGCGCACCGTGCTACTAATGCTGGTCAGCTACCATTTGTCCACATTCAACCATATAGCCTTGACGCAGACAGCAGAGTGAAATATTAGGTTACTTTCCCAAAAGTACAACAACAAACTAAAAAACATTCAAACAGGGCCTCTATAGCTACAGACTTATATAGTTCCTACCAGGCAATGATGACAGAGGTTTCAAACAAGGGGCTGATAAAGTATGGCCCTAAAATATTACACAACAGGCATTGAAGGGTAAATGTGTTGAGTGATGAAACAGTGGAGCACACCTGCATTTCAGGCTGGGGAACACCTGTGCACCTACGGCTTGAACAAAAGGGTTCAGTCCTGTTAATCCACCAGGGGTGAAAACTGATCACAGGCCATGCGTAGGGGTGCAGCACTGAGGGAACCTTGTTAGCGTTTCTCAAGTAGTGAGGTACTTTAGTGTTTTTAGGGGGGCCCATAACCGAGGTGTAGCAACACATAGTTCAAACTACAAGTCCATCATGCTCATTAAGAACTATGAGGATAATACTGAAACTGATATGTCATTTTATATCTGGGCTATGAAGATCTGGGCTGTAGCTCGGAATGGAGCAAGAATGTATACGGTAAGCTGTTAACCATTGATCTTCATTACCATCCACAACAATAATAGTACAACTAGTTATAATATTACACGTTTGCTTTCATTTTAAGCATTGGTAGTCTGAGCAGCAACAGCAGTTGGTAGCTAGAAGCAGTAGTAATGTAGTAGTAACTGTTGTGTAATAGATAATAGTATTATTAGTACTATTAGATAATAGTAAAGTAAGTTACTGAAGTAGGAGGAGGTATAGGTGATGCTAATAGTAAGAACTGTGGCAGAAGTGATAATGACACTACTAAGAATTCTCATTACCACAGATAGTAAACTAGATTGCAATACGTTATTATCAATTAATCAGTAATAATAGCTCGACCTTTAGTTCTAGAGAAAAAACGTTTTCCAATATCTGCATATTAATTTAATAGCGGTGAATGCTGTAGCCTGCTTTCCAAATTATCATATAACTAGGCAAGTCAGTTAAGAACAAATTCTTATTTACAATGACTGCCTACCTACAGGGTCAGCCCCTGGAGCACCTTAGGGTTAAGTGCCTTGCTCAAGGACACATCGACAGGTTTTTCACCTTGTCGGCTCGGGTATTTGAACCAACGACTTTTCGGTTACTGGCCCAACGCTCTAACCGCTAGGCTACCTGCCACCCTAATGACAAACAATGGCCCAAAATAAATGTCTGTATTTAAAACTTTAATTGTTACATTTAAGTGAGAATACTTTGAGATTCCATTCCAGTGAATAAATGTGAATATGACTATTACTTTTTTTTCTAATTAATTTGCCTAACATAGGATATTTTATGAGTAGCTCAAAAACATCAGAATAAATTCATAAATCTCTGAATTGGTAGGCTACTTTCCAACTGGTTGATATAATGAAAAAAAAGATGCATAGGACACATTGTCGCATATCGGCTTCAACTAGTCATCTATAGCATAGTTATATCCTCCCTATTGCTTGAGGGTCCTTGGCAACGAAAAAGCACAGCCGACTATTGTGTGAAATACATGACAAGAAACAAACATTAAATATGTAAAATACATATATATATATATATATATATATATATATATATATATATATATATATTTATTTATTTATATATACATATGCAATATATAGTTGCAGGGATGATTTGAAGTTAGTCACAATCATCCGCACAAACTATGGCTTCATAATTCAAGTTAGTAATGTTAGACAGCAAGTAGCCTATCGATAAAGAGAGAAGTGAAACTCAAGAGGGTGGAAAGAAATAAACACTTTGTTTAAAACTTACCAAAACGCAGGTTTATTTCCTCTAGGAAAACGAGCCACCAGGTGTGAATAAGTATTTGTACGTTCAGCTTCAAGAAATCTTCACACGTGACTGTACAAGTTAACCATAAAGCAGAAAAATGAACAACAAGCCTAGAGTAAATAAAACCTCGAATATTCCTCCGCTGGCGCTGTACTCAGAGATACACGCGTTGTCTTGCGCTCCTGCTGTCTTCAGTCAATGCTGCTGTTATTACTAATGTAACAGAAAAAGCAGTACACTGAGTCCTGTTTGATTGCTCTCACATGACGCGTAATGCGAAGAAGTAGCTTGTTTTTGCAATGCGATTCAATACATCAAGATGTATTTCACGAACTATGTGGGACTAGCTTATTAGAATGCAGCCCCAGGGGAGCACTTACGCGGAGTTGAATGTTGTTATTTTTTGGAGTGCTACGACCCTATGTGACGTCATGTCCACCTGCTATGTAAACAAAAAACTATTTGGAAAGTTACATGTTTGTTCCTTTTCGGAAGTCAAAGATAAGCAAACAGTCCCATTTACAGTTAAATCGTGTTTCCATATGAAAGCTCTGAGATCTGGAGTTGATCTATTAAGTTGGCCACTGGAGAAAGACAATAGTGTGAAAAAATAATGCATTTAAAAAAAAACATTTAAATATCCTAATAAGGTGTATTCTATTCTACAAACACACATGCGTTGTTACTTGTAGACTAACCTACTGATTCTAAACAGATATGAATCAATGTGAGCATCAATACAGATGTTTATTTGGAAGGTTTGTGCACACACCACGGATATAAATTATCTAGACAACAAACAGCAACTGCTAAAACGTTTAGTACACATTTACTAACTAATCAGTCCCAAACAAGGGTGTATATTGATCATCTCAGCGCAAAGAAAATGCATTAGCAAAAAATATATAGCCTAACGGTCATTTTACTCTTTTGATAGGATAATTTATATAGTCCCACTGTTTACCATATTTTCATGTGCAGAAAAAATATGTTAAAATAGGCTATGATTCAGAATGAGATTAGATAAATAAACAAACAATCATCAGAATAAGCTATAAATATAGCTAATGTTGTCATGTAAATGGTGATCATAAGACGTTTGATCTATTGATGTGTGATCAATATACTTAATTGTCAACTTTGTGCCGTTGCAGTTTGATCAGTCTTGTTTGTAAAACATTTTAAATTGGACCAGCGCTAGATATCAATCTATTAAGAAATATCGTAATGTTTTAAACCTTTATACATGTTAAAGCTATTTGTCATAACGCACTGTCTGGTCCTCACTGCAGTGAACCTGCATTGACCGGTGTGGACCGGAGAGATTGACGTTCAAGGTCTAAACTGCTGGATGTTGCGTTTATTTACTCTCCCTATAGATAAAATATTGGGTGAAAGTTGTATGTTTTACATATACAGGAAAAACATATTTTCCTTAAAGCACGTATATACATTTTTTATTACAAAGTCGGTTTAATGAATCTAAAACAAATTTGTATTGATTAAAAGCTTGATTGAAATAATTTCCATCCGTTTTATGTGTAAAAAGAAGGTACATTAATTTCAATATGACGTTCAAAAATCTGCTTTGTTTAAATGTTAGGGATGTGCTTTTAGTATTTTGTTGTTCCGTTTTGTTATGCACAACAAATAAACAATACTCTTACGTCAAAAACAAATATTACATATCTTTGTAAACTTTTAAACAATTGCAAACTTGCAATTTACTCCAGTTTATCTGTATGCGCAGATGTGAGAAATATATCAAAGGGAATATTGTACATTCAAAATGAAATACATTCATATAGATTTCATAAAAAGGTATCAACGATTAAGATTACAATCTTTAAAACGTTTAAAATACAATAAGTTTTTCGTAAAAGAGCCAATTCCATGAAATTCTCGGTGAGATTCCAGCAGAATTTCTATAAATAGGAGGAAAGATCATTTTGGATGTCTTGAAGTATATAAAAAAAAAACGTATATAGCTCATGTGTGGAAAATGGTGCTTTGCTGCCACCTACTGGTAATTTAGTGTCTTCCATTCACACGGGTCACAGGTATGTACTGCATGTTTTATAAAATGCTCATAAATGTGTATTGTTTACCTAGCTGTTATTGACTTTACCTAACCTAATGCATTTTATGATGTTGAAATGTATATAAGCGATGAAAAGTAATATGTTGAGGTCAGAATAGATGACCTCATGCAGTATCAAAGTACTTGGGCACTTATGGAATCTGCTTTGGTCATACACTGCCTATCTATTGATCTGATTATTCAGTACAGTAAATATCATACTCATGTCAGTTTCATGTCATTTTATGTAGAAATACCAATGTACTGATGAATGAATGAAAACAAAATCTGCAAATTCCAGACTAAAATAATCTATCTAGCCTCAGTAACAAACTTGCACAAAGAATCCATTGTGAGTGAAACCGGTCTACATACCTGGAATCCATTGAGAATGAAACCGGTCTACATATCTGGAATCCATTGAGAGTGAAACCGGTCTAAATACCTGGAATCCATTGAGAGTGAAACCGGTATTCATACCTGGAATCCATTGAGAGTTAAACTGGTCTACATACCTGGAATCCATTGAGAGTGAAACCGGTCTACATACTTGGGCTGTATTGAGGATGAAACCGGTCTACATACCTGGAATCCATTGAGAGTGAAACCGGTCTACATACCTGGGCTGTATTGAGGATGAAACCGGTCTACATACCTGGAATCCATTGAGAGTGAAACCGGTCTACGTACCTGGGCTGTATTGAGAGTGAAACCGGTCTACATACCGGGAATCATTGAGAGTGAAACACGTCTACATACCTGGAATCCATTGAGAGTGAAACCGGTTTACATACCTGGGCTGTATTGTATGAATATGCCTACAGCCTGTTGAAAGGGGTATGTTAGACTTACAGGTATACTTACAACTTCTATCTGCCCAGATTCAAGGAGGACTTTATAGTAGTACGATGGCAAGAGGGTATAGAACAGATGAGGAATCCATTGTAGAGGATTGAGACTCTGCCCTGGCTCCACTTTTGATCCATGACTGGAGGACTTTATCGACACCTGCAAGTGACATATGCAACCTGCATGCAACACTTGCGATCTGGAGAAGCATAAACACCATACACCATTGGTAAGTGAAAGCAAATTCTCATTAAATCTCATTCTATCATTTAATATACCTGCACTGTCTTAAATTTGTTATATATTTTTTGTTATTACTGGTATATTTCTTTATTGCAACAGATATGAGAGACGTTATGTTGGGACGGATGACTGCAGGGGCAAGACTAGCATATTAGCTGAGACCTATTAATAGGCCTGGCTTACACCACAATATTCAGCTGTAACTGGACCCCATATGTCAAATCACGTCCTCTTGAGTGTCGTCACAGCCAGGGGCACTCTTGTTCTGTCCTCCCTTCCCAATGTAGACAGACAGCCAGCACACTGATGTCTGCAGACGATCCAAGGCCTTTCGGGCCCTCAAACTTCATGGAGGCTCCAGACACCAGAACCCGGGGCGGCAGTGATATTGAAGAGGGGGGAGTGAGTGAGGAAGAGGAGAGAGGCAACCTCTCCCCACAGAAAGGCGCCACGGAGGAGTCAGACGAGTCAGATTGTTCGGTGCCCGAGCCCCCGGCCGTCATCCGTAGGAAGGTGTCCTTCGCTGATGCCTTCGGTCTGGATCTGGTGTACGTCAAGGAGTTTGACAGTACAGACCTGACGGGGGCAGAGGTCGCTGACCCCCCGGAGCCCGAGGTCAAAGTTAAAGAACCGGACGAGTATTTCCTGTCATCTTTGTTTACCGTGCCCTCGTCTCCAGAGGAACTCGAACAGAGACTCCAGGATCAGAAGCTGGAGCTGGAGAGCATTGAGTTACTTCCTGGCACCACCGCGCTCAGGGGTATTGTCAGGGTGGTGAACGTGTGCTACAACAAATCCCTATATATCCGGATTACTCTGGATAGCTGGAAGACCAGCTTTGACCTGCTGGCTGAGTACGTCCCGGGCTCCAGCGATGGAACAACGGACAGGTTTGCATTCAGGCTTACCCTCGTGCCCCCCTTTGAGATGGAGGGAGCCAGAGTGGAGTTCTGCCTCAGATACGAGACATCGGTGGGCACCTTTTGGGCAAACAACAGTGACATGAACTATGTGCTGTTCTGCCACAAAAAGGGAGGCAGAGACCTGATAGCGATGGAGCCTCATCTAGAGGAAGTAGATAACCGAAGAGAGAAGAGAAGCGCTCTGAAAGTCAACAGGTGAGGAGTCATCCCGCTCCTATTCTTGTTCCCTGTGTTGACAGTAAGCGGTAGAAACACACTATTACTGAAGTATTAAAGAACTAAGTATTAATCACTATAGCATAGATTACAAACAAGTAGTTCTGCCAGCAAATTGAGTAATAGGCTTAAATAATACTGTCATCTCTTAGTGAAATAGGACAATTTTTGATTATTAGTGTGACCAAATAAAAAAAGGTATTTCTTCTTTCTTTAATTCTAGATGGATCACTTGTGCATGATTGTTGAATTGTTGGAGTTTGCTTTTTCAGAGATCTCCGTTGTGCTAGGCTACTGTATCAAATAGCTCCCCATGGGATCTAGTGTCCGTCCAGCTTTCCATGACGTCTGATATAGACTGGAAAATAAAATATGTCAGGCTGGTGAACTTTAGGACCAAAAGCATAACAACCTCTGTGTTTTGATTCTTGAGGAACAGTATTCCTTATTGTTTTTCCCCATAACACTTCATGTAATTTGATCTCTCCTCTGTGTTGACAGTAAGATGAGCAGTGCTGAGGAGAACCCCGTGGAGACCACTACAGATGCTCCAGGTGTGTATCGCTCATATTATGTCTGTGTAATCTGAACGCCATGCTTGTGAATCTGAATCTGTGAGACATTTATTTTCCAGATTCAGCCACACATAGAGCAGAGGGGACTGACAGGAAATCAGTGGACAACGCAGAGCATTTGCACTCGATTTTGCACCATGAGGATTACCATCACAAATCTTTGGTGAGGTCAATAATTTGTACTAAGGGGCTGACTAACATATTGATATGTCCTGGGTGGGGTGCTACTACCACAGACACATTTTACACAGTATTTAACACATTTCTTACCACAAAATACATATAGTTAATAGGGCTCCCACAGCGGTCTAAGGCACTGCATCTCAGTGCTAGAGGCATCACTACAGACCCTGGTTCGATTCCAGGCTGTATCGCAATCCAGACGGGAATGGGAGTCCCATAGGGTGGCACAATTGGCCCAGTGTGGTCTGGGTTTGGCCGGGGTAGGCCGTCATTGTAAATAAGAATTTGTTCTTAACTGACTTGCCTAGTTAAATAAGGGTGAAAAAATACATGTCTATGTACATATTACAAACCATGCTCTTTCTGCAGAAAAGCATGTCTGTACTTCATCTAGTTATGCGTGAGTCAGTGTAACATACTGCACATGAGGCATTTTACATGACACTTGAGAGCATACCATACATTCTCTTATTTCAGTCATGTGCAAACTATTTATAAGATTTGTGCCCCTAGTAAATGCTGAGGGAAAGTATGTAAATAGAAAAAATGTTATTGTACCCAAAGTTCCAATCTCATTGCAATATTCTACAAAAGTTACCTATTTGTTTGCAATAAGGTAAAATATGTATTATATTAGTCCTTGATAGATCAGATGTTAAAACACATTTTAGTGACGGCAACTATGTAAGTCCAAACCTAAATATGCCCTTTTCCTTCTCTTGTTGACTGACAGGTGGATAGTCAGAGGAGCAGACGAAGGGTGGCCCATTCAGCTCGAGTGCAGAAATACTTCTCTCAGCGAGAGCAGGCAGCAAGACAGGAACACATTTCCAATGGGCTACCACATAACGAACTGAAGAAACCACCTTCACTGCCTGATATCAGAATCAAACCCCTAGGGGACAGCACCTCCAGTCTCCTACGATTACGCCAGAAGAAACAAACCAATGATACCCCTCAAATAATGACATACCACCAGATACCCCTACTATCCCTGGACTGGAGCAAAGATAAAGTGCAGGCGGTGACTCCAGATGAGGATGATCGCTGGATTAGAATGAGGACCACACCTCAGCTCACATCAGACAAGTCAGAGGACAATCTGGGAGAACAAACTTCTGTTTGTGATCTGTGGGAAGCATTTCTTTGCACAGACTCCAAAGATACCACCATTGTGCCAGAGTCTGAATGGCTGCAGTCGGCAACCTCAGTTTGCCCGTCAATCGAAAAGGAGGATTTTGAGGTTTCTTCAAAAGTCGAGAACCAACAGGAGGATGACTTGGACTCAAATATACAAAGATATACACACTGCACAGTGGATGAACTTCCGTCCTGGGATCACAGTCATGTGATGCCTGTGGTCAGTGCCGAGGAGCCACTGCCAAGCTCGGGTGTCACCTTCCCCCGAGACGACAAAGCATTGGTTTATGATCCTTCCCAAAGGTCAGAGGCTATCCTTGTACAGGAATCCATTCCCTCGGGTGCCGCAAGGGGGGTCGGGGGCTCTGTTGACAGCACGGCTCAGTGCTACAAGCATGTGGAGGGGGGGAGAGGAAGAGGAGAGAAGCCTTTCACACCATATAGAGCAGAGCCGGTAACAAGCTCGGGGGAGACCGAGACAACAGATATGACAGCAATGGCGAAATCTCAGAATGCCATTGCAGCAGATAGAATCTGGCAGGGAGAAAGGCAAGACAAGATGCTTTCTTCCGACATGGAAGCAGAGGTTAAAGGCAATGTGCACAAAGCAGCTGATGATACTGTGACATTTAGGGAGACAGTCGGAGAGAGGACAGAGGATAAGACGAACACACAGAGCCATGGAGTGGAGGAGGGATTCGCACAAAACTACAAAGAGGATGAGCTATTCAGGCTTAACCAACCAGAGGAAGAAGAATTCACACAAGACCTCACAGAAGAAGTGTTGCATAGACATAGTCAAGCAGTGGAAGATGATTTCAGAATTAACCGAAGAGACAAAATGTATTTACAACTGAACACAACAGAGTTTGAAGAATTCAGGCAGAGTCGAACATGTGAAGATGAAATCAGGCTCAATCAAACAGAAAAAGAAGAATCAAGCCTGAAACAATCAGAAGCGGAAGAATTCAGACCGAAACAAACACATGAAGAGGAACTCACACCAAACAAATCAGACAAAGTTGAAATCAGACCATTTAATACAGTGGAAGATGAATTAAAACCGAATCAGTCAGAGGCAGAGAAATTCAGATCAAATCAAGAAGATGAAGAGGAATCTAGACCGAACCAAACATTCAATGATGAATTCAGCTGGAACCAAACTGAGGTAGAGGAATTAAGACCGAACAAAACTGAGATGGAAGAGGAATTCTCACCAAGCCATCAAGATAAAGAAGATGACAGATGGAGCCATACAGACAAAGAATTGCGCCTGAATCATAAAGATGAAGAGCTAGACAGAGATAACCAGACATTTGCAGAAAAATTCAGACCAAACCAAACACCCGATGAAGAATTCAGATCAAACGAATTAGAGGAATTCAGTTTGAGTCAGTTTGATGAAGAACAGAGAGACAAAGAGAACCTAGAAGAGGTTGAAGAATTCAGATCCAACCAAACACCCGAAGAGGGATTTTGGTCAAATAAAATACAAGAAGAAGATATCTATCAGAGCCTAAATGAAGATGAGCTATACAGAGACATTAACATGGATAAAGATTCATCAACACACAACCTAACAGAGCCAAACGTGTTCAGGGAAAAGAACACAGGAGATGTGGAAAAGATAGAACATGTCATGGCCAAAATGTCCAGACAGAGAGACACAGAACAGATAAATGAAGAGATAAGTATTGAAACTCCTGAAAAGGAGGAAGTTGAGGACTTAACGGACGAGACAACGAACACTCGAAACGAGAGTGAGGATGTGTCAGCAGGAAAGGAAGAAGAAAATTTTGAATGCCCAAGACAAGATGAAAATGGAAAGTTGTCAGAAGGGTCAAAAGAACTTATTATCAAGGATGATAAAGAATCATTTGAAAAAGTAGAGTTAGGTGAAGATGAGTTTTTCACAGAAAAGAAAGGTTTGAATGAGGAAATGTTAGAAGAGGTGTTAGATTTGCAGTCGGTTGACAATAGTCCTTTAGGCGAACAAGGCAATGAGAAGGAGGAGATAGAGGAGAATATGTCAGATGTACCTGAAGTCATTCAAAATGTACCAATACACCAGACAAAACTTCTTACTAAGAAAGTGGTGACTGACATAGACTCCTGGGTAGATTCTCTCATGAAGGCACGTACAGTTCCCGATTTGACCTTTACACCGAGACAAGGCCAAACTACACCCAGTAGCAATGCAGAGCCCTCTATGGGCCAAGCCTATGCGTCATCTCCAAACAGAGATCCAACTGTCCTCTCTCATTCATTGTCTCTAAGCACAAGATTTAACACAGTGATCTGTGAAGAGAGTGAGTCAGGGGTCAGTCAATGGTCAACACGAAACCCATCATCATTAGGGGAGGATCAGGAGACCATCAGCAGCCGTACGAGCCTTCCTCCATCTGAAAAAGTGGAGGATGCTGCCAGCAGTGTCTTGGCATGGTGGACAGTGTTCTTCTCTCTCAGTAGCGTAACCAGAGCACTGGTCTATGCCCTTTTGGTAGCAGTGTTTTTTATCACTACTCTTGTGTATAATTTCCCAACGTGCTTTGCTCTCTACTTGTTGTCACTGTATTGGTGGTGCTGTGTGGCAGGTAGGCAACATGTGACAGGGACTGCCAGAATAGATGGAGAGAGGTGAAGTGTTTGTGTGTAAACAATTATAATATTGTGCGCGTACGCATGTGTGTGTATGATTTGGGTAACACTTTACATTTAGTTGCTCTTAGACCTGTGTAGTAACACTGTAATTACTACTGTATTGTTGTTGTTGTTATTGTACATAGTACTTCAGTATTAGCAAATGCAATTATAATGCAGTTGTTAATCAAATGTTGCTACTAGTGTAGTGACAGTGTTACTACAGAGGTATGAGAGCAACTCAATATTAAAGAGCTACTATGGTTTGTTTTAGTTTGTTGAAGTGTTTTATGGGCCCAATATCAACAGAGAAAATGTACCAAAGTATTAAAGGGGAATGAAATCCATTATTTCCAATGGAGGAGAAAAAGGATTAGCTAAAGGTTGCCTTGCATAGTCATTGCTGCACAGTAGTTCAAATGTTTTAATTTAGACTAGCTGAGATGTATGGTCATCATATCGCTCCTCTGTAGTGAACTTGAAATGTATAAGTCACACATCCATGTTGGCAGCAGTTCACTGGGCTGGAGCATACAGTATTTTTAGGCAGACATATCATATTACAATATCTCTGTGATCCTGGGAGATCACTTGCTGGCCCATGTCGGACCTATCTTTCTCAGACATGTAGCCTGCAGACAGTAAGGTCAAATTGACTTTTTCATCAATTAATCATTGTGAGGATTGAAGATGATTATGATGATGATGATGAGGATGAGGATGATAATGATGAAGTAATCAGGTTGTGTGATTTCTGTGGCTTTGTCTTTCCATTAAAAGTCCTGTATTTGACTTTGACAGACTACATTTTTCTGGGATATGTTTTACCTCCTTACATTATACATGGCAACAGTTTTCAGAAACTGCACTAAAGTTTCACATGATATGAAGAGACAGAAAGTACACTGCAATAGCTTTTTGTAAATTGGTGGACGTGATATGTCTTCCGTTGCCCAAGTCCCCAAGTGCTTGCTGTCCTCAGACGAACCATAGAGGGCCAGTAGTGTTAAATCATGGGAGAGTTGGCAAGTGCTGTAAGTGAGTTCATCATGACTAACTTGAGGGTTGGGTTTTGATTTCGATAATGCTCACTTGCCCACTAACACGGGATACACAGCTGCGGTGATTGCACTTTATCCAATCCTACTGCAGACAGTGGCCGCAATCCCCTGCTCAGACATTGCATGCATCAACCACTGGTTGCATGCCATGTCATCGACTGTGTCATCGACTGACAGATTGCTATAACATACTACATTATGATATGGTTAGCTGATACTTAAAAATACCTATCAAGGGCATTGAAAGATCTGGCAGGCGTCAGCAACACCTGGTCAAAGGAACATGCAGTTTTTTTTGCGTTCAGTAGCTCTTTAAAATGCATCCAGGGCATGCACATACAATGAGGTATGCCTATTTCTGACTCAGCATTCCCATCATCCACCTTCCTAACCTCATTTAATGAACTGATTAATCACACTGATATCCTTCAGAGTTCAGAAGGAAGTTTAACAAGTATTCAATGTGCAAGTACAGTATGTGAATGTAGGTATGTGTGTTAGAGAGAGAGAGAGAGAGAGAGAGAGAGAGATAGTGTGTGTGTGTTTGTGTGTGTGTGTACATAAGTGTACATGTACATGTGAGAGTGTATGTGCGTATGCATTAGTGCGTGTGCACGTACTTGCCTTTGAGTGTTAGATAAAACAGTGGTTTGAGTGACATTGCAGTAAGGGGAGTCACTTGATCCTGTCTGCTGCATTGTGACTGCTGACCTTTGGTGGGCTGGCGTCGATCCGAAGCCAGGGCTGGCATAGTTGAAGCTGCTTGTCAGGAAACTGCTTTAAGGAATCACAGAGCTGCCCGACCCCCGGGTAGTCCAATCCAGCCTGGTTCTGCCTGCAAGAGAACAATGAGGACAGATTCATAATCTGGAAATCACAGGGTTCACACAGGACAGCTGACCAGGGCACAGTCGACTACAGCACAGCTGTCTACACACACACAGCTGACTACACTCTACACACACAGCTGACTACACTCTACACACACAGCTGACTACACTCTACACACACAGCTGACTACACTCTACACACACAGCTGACTACACTACACACACAGCTGACTACACTCTACACACACAGCTGACTACACTCTACACACACAGCTGACTACACTCTACACACACAGCTGACTACACACATGCTACTTAGCCACTGGCACAACTGACTAATAAATAGAAAAAAGGTACTGCTGATCACAAGCAACACACTTGACTAGCAACATAGAGTGCAACTGACTAGTGTCTGGAACTAAAACCTGCTCACCTTGTAGCTAGGACCCCAGGCAGGACTAAAGTTAAGAAACACTTGACCAGGCCTCCCGAGTGGCTCAGTGGTCTAAGGCACTGCATCGCAGTGCAAGATGCGTTACTACAGATGCGGGTTCGAGCCCTGTCTGTGTCGCAGCTGGCCGCGACCGGGAGACCCGTGAGGCGACGCACAATTGTCTCCTGTGGCGGGCCGGGCGCATGCACGCTGACATGTCGCCAGGTGTACGGTGTTTCCTCTGACACATTGGTGCGGCTGGCTTCCGGGTTAAGCGTGCATTGTGTCAAGAAGCAGTTCGGCTTGGCAGGGTTGTGTTTTGGAGGACGAACGGCTCTCGACCTTTGCCTCTCCGAAGTCCGTACGGGAGTTGCAGAGATGGGACAAGACTGTAACTACCAATTGGACAATGGGGAACCGTCAGGGTCCTCTACGCCCTTAGAGAGGGCCTAAGGATAGATACAAATCTGTATATATTTTTATATATTATAATTTGTAATTTCATTTTCATTGATTTAATCTTTTTTTGTCTTAATTGTAATAATCTTCCTATTGAATTTCTTAACTTAAGTTTGTGTTGGAAAAAGAAGGGTTAATATCCAAGAGAAAAACATATTAATCAGAATTTTTCTTTGGTAGTCTCTAATTTAGCTGGGCTCAACGCTCATTGGCTAGGCCCTCAGGCTTTGAGGGCACCAGCCAACATCATTGACATTGACTTCAATTAGAGCAGCATTTTGGAATGACAGTAGAATCAACCAATCACAAATTGTCTTGTAATAGGTGGGACAATTGTATGATACCTCAAGGCCCTCTAGGCTTAAGTATACGCTACTAATTCAGAGCCAATAGTGAGCCTTAGCTTGTTTTCTCACACTTGAGCCTAGCTAGCTGGATAGCTTTTTTGCAGTGAGTGTATGTAACGATGGCGATGGCAACTGCAGAGAGAGTAATCGAGGACGATGTGGTGGCTAAATTGTTAGCATCGGCCTTTTCAAGACTAACTTTTAATGAAAAGTGAAATCTTGTTCAGACCGGGAGACCAACTCCTGCACTGCCTGATTTGGTGCAACGAGGAAAGAGTTTTGAAAGGCATTTTCAAGTTAATAATTATGAGCGCTATCCGTGAATAACCGGCTGTGAGCTGACAGAAAAGCTTTACTGTTGGAATTGCCTACTCTTCAGCAACAATAATAGCTCAACCTGGACAACTGGTTTCAAAGATTTAGCCTGTTTGACAAAGTTAGCACTTCGACACCAAAACTCAACTTCACACCTGCGAGCTACAGTGAGTTTAAAAATGTTTGGGGAAAAAATAGTAGACCTTCTTCTTATCGAGCAGCGGCGCAATGAGACACTTGGTCACAGTGATAAAGTCAGGCACGACAGGGAGATTCTAAAGCACCTTATTCATACGGTTAATAAGGGAAACTACTTGGAAATACTGGATTTCTTGGCTGTGTACGGCAGCACATTAAACTGCCATTTGGCTATGGCTACTGTGTTCACAGGCACTTCCAGCTAAATCCAAAATGACCTGATACAAGCGGTCACAAATCTAATGACAATGTCATAAAGGAAGAATTGAAGAAAAACACCTTTATAACCATCATGGTTGATGAGATGACAGACATCAGCAATGTAGCCCAAATGTCTTATGTGTTGCGTTACACTACCAATGGTGGTGTTAAGGAAAGATTTTTCAAATTTGAGGATGTAATTGAGGATTAACGGGCAGAAGCAGTTGCTGCCCGAATTATCAGCTTTTTAGAGGAGTGTGAACGCACACCCAAAATCGTAGCACAGTGTTACGATGTTACGAAGTCAAGATGAAAGAAACTATCCCGCAAGCTCTGTTCATTCTTTGCTATGCGCACACTCTTAATCTGGTGATGTCACAAGGTGCTGGTAAACTAAAAGAATGCAATATTTTTTTTTCTCATCTTGGTTGCCTAGCAGGGTTTTTCTCAAGATCTGTCAAACGAACAAAACTACTGGATGGAAAATGTCAGCGAAGACTACTCAGAGTGGCGCCAACACAATGGAACTTCTCCTCACGCTCAGTTTGCACTGTGTATGAAAAAAAGGCGGAACTCATTGAACTCTTTGAATACATAGTGGACCATCATGATGTCTTTGATGAAGACACCGTTCACAGTGCAGATGGATACTTGATGGACCTGACAAGCTTCAAGTTCTGCTTCCTGCTATCCATATTCTACTCCATATTTGCATACTCCGACATGCTTTTTGGAATATTGCAGAACAGGGTGTTTGACACGCAGTTCTGCTTGTCCAGGGTGGATGACTTCTGCAACACCACAGAGAGGGAAAAAGGAAAATACAATTCCATCTACGAGGACACTGTGAGTGAGACCGGAGTTCCAAGGACACATATGCAAGGAGACGTTTGCGGGCAGTACCAACAGCTACACAGTGCGATCATCGACAACATTGTCACTCAGCTAAGAAACAGGTTCAATGACCATGAAAGGTTCATGTTCCTTGCCTTCCTTGATCCACAAAAGTTCCCAATAGATAGGGAAACGCAAAACTTTCCAAATGCTGCAAGTCTCAAGGAAAGCTATTGCCCTAATTTTGATTTGCCGCGGCTTAAAACAGAACTCACCGTTATGTACTCAATGTCTGACTTCGTGGGTAAAAGCCCGGCTGATCTGCTCTACTTTCTCCAGCAGAAGAGACTAATTGATAGTATGCACCAATTGTATCTACTTACCTGTCTAGTTTTGACCATTCCAGTGTCCACTGCATCAGTAGAAAGAACATTTTCTCCACTAAAAAGAATCAAGACATATTCCAGGAACACCACTGGACAGGCCCGACTGTCAGCCCTGGCTTTGATCTCAATCGAAAAAGAACTTCAGATTCAGATTTAAAATCAAAAGACAAGCTATATGAACCTGCCATTGCCCATTTCATAAATGATAATCATAATGGTGAGTGGACTTTTTGTTTTCATCTACAGCTTGCTTTTTGATGCTATCTCATTCATATAATTTTGAATACAATGTGTAAAATATTATTTCAACTTTAGATCTCTGGTTGTGTGGTAAAAACAAAGGTATTAACGTTGCAATTGGAAGTACTGGGTACATGACATTTCGTGTTGTGGTGCATTTTTTTATTGTTGCATGCTGGAGATAGAACATTGAATACGGCTGAACTATTTTTCTCTCTGACAGCATATACTGTCCGTGGTCTTGAAACAATGTGAGCAGTTGTGTGGTTGAATTTATTCCGCCACTATTTCAGTGAATGTTTGTTTTGGCAAATGTTTCTTTGAAACGACACAACCGTATTTTCTTCTAACGTGGTTCCTGCTATTGATATTTGCAACCGTTGTGTACGTGTGCTGCTTCTGTGAGCCACAGCCGAGGCTTCTCCTACATTGGTCTACAAGTCATGCTCTGTATACACAGTCATCTGAGTTCTCTATCTATATGTATGACGTCAAATCTTTTTCTGCAACTGAGGGCCTAGCTCCAATAGTCACGGTTCGCCACTGCAATTGGATATGGCGAAATTGGGGAGAAAAAGGGGGTGAGGGGGAAATAAACACCTGACCAACCAGACGGTTGACATTGTCTCGTCAAGCAATAAGCACAGCTAACTTGGCCTCAAAACAGGCTACAAAAGTTCTAATTCTCTTTCAAAAAACATTCGCACCTATATATACATTTTTATCTGTCTGTGTTACTGATAGGGCCTACTGTGTAACAACACTAGGCCAACTTTTTTCCCGCGCTGAAGACGTCTATACAGGTCCGCTAATACAGGACTAGTAAAGGCCCAGTGCACACATTTTATTTTACTAAATGTATTTGAGTTTTTACCAGCATTTGTATATCCTGATTCCAATTCACCTTACCCCATATCAAATCAAATCAAATGTATTTTTTAAAGCGCTTTTCACATCAGCCGATGTCACAAAGTGCTATACAGAAACCCAGCCTAAAACCCCAAACAGCAAGCAATGCAGATGTAGAAGCACAGTGTGAAAAATTCCCTAGAAAGGCAAAACCTAGGAAGAAACCTAGAGAGGAACCAGGCTCTGAGGGGTGGCCAGTCCTCTTCTGGCTGTGCCGGGTGGAGATTATAACATTTCATGGCCATTATTTTTTATTTTTATTTTATTTATTTTACCTTTATTTAACCAGGTAGGTCAGTTGAGAACAAGTTCTCATTTGCAACTGCGACCTGGCCAAGACAAAGCAAAGCAGTGCGACAAAAACAACACAGAGTTACACAGTAAACAAATATGGTCAAAAACACAATGGAAAGTCTATATACAGAGTGCAAAATGTAGTGCAAAATGCAGTAAGGTTAAGAGGTAGGACAATAAATAGACCATAGTGGTGAGACAAATTACAGATTATCATCATTAACACAGGAATGAAGGATGTGCAAATTATGATGTGCAAATAGAGATACTGGAGTGCAAGATTTGTGAAAAATAACAAAAATAAATATGGGGATGAGGTAGTAGTGTGGGCTATTTACAGAGGGGCTATATACAGGTGCAGTGATCGATAAGCAGCTTTGACAGCTGACGCTTAAAGTTAGTGAGGGAGATAGGAACCTCTAGCTTCAGTGATTTTTGCAATTCGTTCCAGTCATTGGCAGCAGCGAACTGGAAGGAATGGCGGCCAAAGGAGGTGTTGGCTTTGGGGGTGACCAGTGAGATATACCTGCTGGAGCGCATGCTACGGGTGGGTGTTGCTATAGTGACCAGTGAGCTGAGATAGGGCGGGGATTTACCTAGTAATGACTTATAGATGACCTGGAGCCAGTGGATTTGGCGACGAATATATAATGAAGGCCAGCCAACGAGAGCATACAGGTCGCAGTGGTGGGTAGTGTATGGGGCTTTGGTAACAAAACGGATGGCACTGTGATAGACTACATCCAATTTGCTAAGTAGAGTGTTGGAGGCTAGTTTGTAAATGACATCGCCGAAATCAAGGATCGGTAGGATAGTCAGTTTTACAAGGGCATGTTTGGCAGCATGAGTGAAGGAGGCTTTGTTGCGAAATAGGAAGCCAATTCTGGATTTAATTTTGGATTGGAGATGGTTGATGTGAGTCTGGAAGTTGAGTTTACAGTCTAACCAGATGCCTAGGTATTTGTAGGTGTCCACGTATTCTAATTCGGACCCGTCGAGAGTAGTGATGATAGTCCGGTGGGCGGGTGCTGGCAGCGTTCGATAGAAAAGCATGCACTTAGTTTTACTAGCGTTTAAGAGCAGTTGGAGGCCACGGAAGGAGTGTTGTATGGCGTTGAAGCTTGTTTGAAGGTTAGTAAACACAGTGTCCAAAGAGGGGCCAGATGTATACAGAACGGTGTCATCTGCGTAGAGATGGATCAGAGAGTCACCAGCAGCAAGAGCGACATCGTTGATGTATATAGAGAATAGGGTTGGCCCAAGAATTGAACCCTGTGGCACCCCCATAGAGACTGCCAGAGGATCGGACAATAGGCCCTCCGATTTGACACACTGAACCCTGTCTGCAAAGTAGTTAGAGAACCAGGCAAGGCAGTCACTTGAGAAACCAAGGCTGTTGAGTCTGCCAATAAGAATGCGGTGATTGACAGAGTCGAAAGCCTTGGCCAGGTCGATGAAGACGGCTGCACAGTACTGTCTTTTATCGATGGCGGTTATGATATCGTTCAGTACCTTGAGCGTAGCTGAGGTGCACCCATGACCAGCTCTGAAACCAGATTGCATAGCAGAGAAGGTACGGTGGGATTCGAAGTGGTCAGTTATCTGTTTGTTAACTTGGCTTTCGAAAACTTTAGAAAGGCAGGGCAGGATGGATATTGGTCTATAACAGTTTGGGTCTAGAGTGTCTCCTCCTTTGAAGAGGGGGATGACCGCGGCAGCTTTCCAATCTCTAGGGATCTCAGACGATACGAAAGAGAGGTTGAACAGGCTAGTGATAGGTGTTGCAACAATTTTGGCTGATAATTTCAGAAAGAGAGGGTCCATATTATCTAGCCCAGCAGATTTGTAGGGGTCCAGACTTAGCAGCTCTTTCAGAACATCAGCCGTCTGGATTTGGGTGAAGGAGAAGCGGGGGGGGCTTGGGCAAGTAGCTGCCGAGGGTGCAGAGCTGTTGGCCGGGGTAGGGGTTGCCAGGTGGAAAGCATGGCCAGCTGTAGCAAAATGCTTATTGAAATTTTCGATAATCGTGGATTTATCGGTAGTAACAGTGTCTCCGAGCCTCAATGCAGTGGGCAACTGGGAGGAGGTGCTCTTATTCTCCATGGACTTTACAGTGTCCCAGAACTTTTTGGAGTTAGTACTACAGGAAGCAAATTTCTGTTTGAAAAAGCTGGCCTTTGCTTTTCTAACTGACTGTGTGTACTTGTTCCTGACTTCCCTGAATAGCTGCATATCGCGGGGGCTATTCGATGCTAATGCAGTGCGCCACAGGATGTTTTTCTGTTGGTCTAGTGCAGTCAAGTCTGGGGTGAACCAAGGGCTATATCTATTCTTAGTTCTACGTTTTTTGAAAGGGGCATGCTTATTTAGGATGGTGAGGAAAGCACTTTTAAAGAACAACCAGGCGTCCTCTACTGACGGGATGAGGTCAATATCCTTCCAGGATACCTGGGCCAGATCGAATAGAAAGGCCTGCTCACAAAAGTGTTTTAGGGAGCGTTTAACAGTGATAAGGGGTGGTCGTTTGACCGCTGACCCATTGCGAACGCAGGCGATGAGGCAGTGATCGCTGAGATCCTGGTTGAAAACAGATGAGGTGTATTTGGAGGGCAGGTTAGTCAGGATGATATCAATAATGGTACCCATGTTTACGGATTTAGGGTTGTACCTGGTGGGTTCCTTGATAATTTGTGTGAGATTGAGGGCATCTATCTTAGATTGAAGGACGGCCGGGGTGTTAAGCATATCCCAGTTTAAGTCACCTAACAGTACAAACTCTGAAGATAGATGGGGGGCAATCAATTCACATATGGAGTCCAGGGCACAGCTGGGGGCTGAGGGGGGTCTGTAACAGGCGGCAACAGTGAGAGACTTATTTCTGGAAAGGTGGATTTTTAAAAGTAGAAGCTCAAACTGTTTGGGCACGGATCTGGACAGTATGACAGAACTCTGCAGGTTATCTCTGCAGTAGATTGCAACTCCGCCACCTTTGGCAGTTCTATCTTGACGGGAAATATTGTAGTTGGGGATGGAGATTTCCGAATTATTGGTGGCCTTCCTGAGCCAGGATTCAGACACAGCTAGGACATCCGGGTTGGCGGAGTGTGCTAAAGCAGTGAATAAATCTAACTTAGGGAGGAGGCTTCTAATGTTGACATGCATGAAACCAAGGCTTTTACGGTTACAGAAGTCAACAAATGAGAGCGCCTGGGGGATAGGTGTAGTACTGGGAGCTACAGGACCTGGGTTTACCTCTACATCACCAGAGTAACAGAGGAGTAATAGAATCAGTATTCTACTAAGGGCTTTAAGAACAGGACGTCTAGTACGTTGGGTACATTGAATAAAAGGAGCAGATTTCTGTGCGTGGTGGAATAGATTGAGGGCATAATGTACAGACAAGGGTATCGTAGGGTGTGAGTTCAGTGGAGGTAAACCTAGGCGTTGGGTAATGAAGAGAGAGGTTGCATCTCTGGAGACACCATTTAAGCTAGGTGAGGTCTCCGCATGTGTGGGGGGAGGGACAAAGGAGCTATCAGAGGCCAGTTGAGCAGGACTGGGGGCTCTACAGTGAAATAAAACAATAATAGCTAACCTAAACAACAAAAGACAAGGCATATTGAAATAAAGGGGCATAAAAACAAACAGTTAATGAGGGACAAAAATTAAAATAAAAAAATAAAAAAAAAAATAAAAAAAAAAAACAAAGAAAAAAAAAATAAAAAATAAAAATAAATATAAAAAAATAAATAAATAAATAATAAATAAATAAATAAATAATTAAGGCCAGTTCTTTCTCCAAAATGTTCAAATGTTCATAGATGACCAACAGGGTCAAATAATAATAATAGTTGTGGAGGTTGCAACAGGTAAATACATCAGGAGTGAATGTCACTTGGTTTTTCAGTGCAATAGAGCGCAGGTGCAGTAGAGCGAGAGCGAGATGAAAACAGCAGGTCTGGGACAAGGTGGCACGTCCAATGAACAGGTCAGGGTTCCATATCTGCAGGCAGAAGAGTTGAAACCGGTGCAGCAGCACGACCAGGTGGACTGGGGCCAGCTAGGAGTCATCAGGGCAGGTGGTCCTGAATTATGGTCCTCCAGGTAGGCTCAGGTCCTCCGGGAGAGGAGGTAGAGTGGGAGAGGGAGAGAATTAGAGGGAGCATACTTAAATTCACACAAGACACCGGATAATAACATCAGATTTAACAAACTGACCCTAGCCCCCCCTGCACATAGACTATTGCAGCATAGATACTGGAGGCTGAGACAGGGGGGGTCAGGAGACACTGTGGCCCCCTCCGACAATACCCAGACAATATCCCCGGACAGGGCCAAACCAGGCAGGATATAACCTCACCCACTCTGCCAAGCACAGCCCCTACACCAATAGAGGGATATCAACAACCACCAACTTACTACCCTGAGACAAGGCTGAGTATAGTCCACGAAAGATCCCCTCAACTGCACAAGCCAGAGGGGGCGACAAACCGGACAGGAAGTGACACACCCCTCCTAGGAATGGCATGGAAAGCACCAGTAAGCCAGTGACTCAGCCCCCGTAATAGGGTCAGAGGCAGAGAATCCCAATGGAGAGACGGGAACCGGCCAGGCAGAGACAGCAAGGGTGGTTCGTCGCTCCAGAGCCTTGCCGTTCACCCTTGCACCCCTGGGCCAGACTACACTCAATCATAGGACATACTGAAGAGGTGACTCTTCAGTAAAGGTTGAGACGGAGGTTGAGACGGAGTCTGCGTCTCTCACATGGATAGGCAGACCATTCCATAAAAAGCAGTAAAACCTTTAAATCAGCCCTAGCCTTAACAGGAAGCCAGTGTAGAGAGGCTAGCACGGGAGTAATATGATCAAATCTTTTGGTTCTAGTCAGGATTCTAGCAGCCGTGTTTAGCACTAATTGAAGTTTATTTAGTGCTTTATCCGTGTAGCTGGAGAGTAGAGCATTGCAGTAATCTAATCTAGAAGTGACAAAAGCATGGATTAGCTTTTCCGCATCAGTTTTGGACAAACAATGTCTGATTTTTGCAATGTTACGAAGATGGAAAAAAGCTATCCTTGAAATATTCTTGATATGTTCATTAAAAGAGAGATCAGGGTCCAGAGTAATGCCAAGGTCCTTCACAGTTTTTTGGGAGATAACTGTACAACCATCAAGATTAATTGTCAGATCCAAAATCAGATCTCTTTGTTTCTTGGGACCTAGAACTAGCATCTCTGTTTTGTCCGAATTTAAAAGTAAAAAATGTGCCACCATCCACTTCCTTATGTCTGAAACACAGGCTTCCAGGGCAGGCAATTTTGGTGCATCACCATGTTTCATCGAAATGTACAGCTGTGTGTCGTCCGCATAGCAATGGAAGTTAACATTATGTTTCCGAATGACATCACCAAGAGGTAAAATATATAGTGATAACAAAAGGCCCTAAAACGGAACCTTGAGGAACACCGAAACTTACAATTGATTTGTCATAGGACAAACCAACCACGGAGACAAACTGATATCTCTCCGACAGATAAGATCTAAACCAGGCAAGAACTTGTCCGTGTAGACCAATTAAGGTTTCCAATCTCTCCAAAAGAATATGATGGTCGATGGTGTCAAAAGCAGCACTAAGGTCTAAGAGCACGAGGACAGATGCAGAGCCTTGGTCTGACGCCATTAAAAGGTTGTTTACCACTTTCACAAGTGCAGTCTCAGTGCTATGATAGGGTCTAAAACCAGACTGAAGTGTTTCGTATACATTATTTGTCTTCAGGAAGGCAGTGAGTTGCTGCGCAACAGATTTTTCTAAGATTTTTGAGAGAAATGGGAGATTTGATATAGGCCGATAGTTTTTTACATTTTCTGGGCTTGTCTTTTTCAAGAGCGGCTTTATTACTGCCACTTTTAGAGAGTTTGGTACACACCCGGTGGAGAGGGAGCCATTTATTATGTTCAGCATAGGAGGGCCGAGCACAGGAAGTAGCTCTTTCAGTAGTTTAGTTGGAATAGGGCCCAGTATGCAGGTTGAAGGTTTAGAGGCCATGACAAGAGATATAGGATTAAAAAACTTGAGTGTCTCCATTGATCCGAGGTCCTGGCAGTTCTGTGCAGACTCAGGACAGCTGAGCTTTGGGGAAATACGCAGATTCAAAAAGGAGTCTGTAATTTGCTTTCTAATGATAATGATCTTTTCGTTGAAGACGTTCATGAATTCATCGCTGCTGAAGTGAAAGGCATCCTCTCTTGGGGAAGGCTGCTTTTTAGTTAGCTTTGCAACAGTATCAAATAGAAATGTAGGATTATTCTTATTCTCCTCAATTAGGTTGGAAAAATAGGATGATAGAGCAGCAGTGAGGACTTTTCGATATTGCACTGTACTTTCTTTCCAAGCTAGTAGGAAGACTTCCAGTTTGGTGGAACGCCATTTCCGTTCCAGTTTTCTGCAAGCTTGCTTCAGAGCTCGGGTATTTTCTGTGTACCAGGGAGCTAGTTTCTTTTGGCAATTTTTTTTTGTTTTTAGGGGTGCGACTACATCTAGGGTATTACGCAAGGTTAAATTTAGATCCTCAGTTTGATTGTTAACTAATTTTTGTACTCCGACGTCCTTGGATAGGTGGATGGAGTCTGGAAGAGCATCTAGGAATCTTTGGGTTATCAGAGAATTTATAGCACGGCTTTTGATGATCCTTGCGATTGCAAACAAAATAAAATGGTGGTCCGATAGTCCAGGATTATGAGGAAAAACATTTAGATCCACAATATTTGTTCCACGGGACAGAACTAGATCCAGTGTATGACTGTGGCAATGAGTAGGTCCGGAGACATGTTGGTCAAAACCCACTGAGTCGATGATGGCGCCGAAAGCCTTTTGTAGTGGATCTGTGGACTTTTCCATGTGAATGTTAAAGTCACCAAAAATTATAATATCTGCCATGACTACAAGGTCTGATAGGAATTCAGAGAACTCAGTAAGGAACTCTGTATAAGGCCCAGAAGGCCTGTAAATAGTAGCTATAAAAAGTGATTGAGTAGGCTGCATAGATTTCATGACTAGAAGCTCAAAAGATGAAAACGCGGTCCTTTTTTGGCGGGTAAATTTAAATTTGCTATCGTAAATGTTAGCAACACCTCCGCCTTTGCGGGATGCGCGGGGGACATGGTCACTAGTGTAACCAGGAGGAGAGGCCTCATTTAACACAGTAAATTCATCAGGCTTAAGCCATGTTTCAGTCATGCCAATCACATCAAGATTATGATCAGTGATTAGTTCATTGACTATAACTGCCTTGGAAGTGAGGGATCTAACATTAAGTAACCCTATTTTAAGAAGTGAGATATCACAACTACTTTCAATAATGACAGGAATGGAGGAGGACTTTATTCCAGTGAGATTACTAAGGCGAACACCGCCATGTTTAGGTTTGCGCAACCTAGATCGAGGCACAGACACGGTCTCAATGGGGGTAACTGAGCTGACTACACTGACTATGCTAGTAGCAGACTCCACTAAACTGGCAGGCTGGCTAACAGCCTGCTCCCTGGCCTGCACCCTATCTCATAGTGGAGCTAGAGGAGTTAGAGCCTCGTCTATGTTCATAGATAAAATGAGAGCACCCCTCCAGCTAGGATGGAGTCCGTCACTCCTCAGCAGGCCATTCTTTGTCCTGTTTGTGGGTGAGTCCCAGAAAGAGGGCCAATTGTCTACAAATTCTATCCTTTGGGAGGGGCAAAAAACAGTTTTCAAGTTCAGGAGCCTGTTAGTGTCAGACTTGATGCTCCAGTAACGCTTGCCATGCAGAAGCAGAGAGAACAGTCTATGGCTTGGATGGCTGGAGTGAGCGCTCTGCACCACCATCTGTAGCGCCATGCGATCGAGGGCGGTGCAGTTGCCATACCAAACAGAGATTTAGCCAGTCAACATGCTCTCAATGGTGCAGCTCTAGAACTTTTTGAAGATTTGAGGGCCCTTGCCAAATCTTTTCAAGCTCCTGATGGGGAAGAGGAGCTGTTTGGGTGTGTGTAGGCCATTTTAAGTCCTTAGTGATTTGGACACTGAGGAACTTGAAGATTTCAACCCCCCGTTTCCTGTAGTCCACGATCAGCTCCTTGGTCTTACTGAAGTTGAGGGAGAGGTTGTTGTCCTTGCACCACATTGGCAGGTCACTGACCTCCTTCCTGTAAGCTGTCTCATGGTCGCCGGTGATCAGGCCTACCACCGTTGTGTCGTAAGAAAACTTGATGATGTTGGAGTCGTGTGTGGCCTTGCAGTTGTGGGTGAACAGGGAGTACAGGAGGGGACTAAGCACACACCTCTGTGGGGCCTCCGTGTTGAGGGTCAGCGTGGCAGAGGTAATGTTGCCTACCATCACCACCTGGGGTCAGCTCGTCAGGAAGTCCAGGAACCAGTTGCAGAGTGGGGTGTTCAGTTCCAGGGTCCCAAGCTTGGTGACAAACTTGGAGGGGACTATGGTGTTGAACGCTGAGCTGTAGTCAATGAACAGCATTCTCACATAGGTATTCCTCTTATCTAGGTGAGTAAGGGCAGTGTGGAGTGCAATTGAGATTGCATCGTCTATGGATCTGGTGAGCGGTATGCAAATTATGGGTCTATGGTGTCTGGGATGATGGAGTTGATGTGTGCCATAACCAGCCTTTCAAAGCACTGCTACAGGGCAGTAGTCATTGAGGCAGGTAGCCTTAGAGTTCTTGGGAACAGAAATGATGGTGGTCAGCTTGAGACATGTGGAGATTACAGACTGGGACAAGGAGAGGTTGAAACCGAAAGTTGTTGGAGGAAACATGGCATCATCCCTAAGGTGAAGCATGGTGGTAGCAGCATCATGCTGTGGGGATGTTTTTCAGCAGCAAAAGCTGCTCCAGAGAGCTCAGGACCTCAGACTGGGGCGAAGGTTCACTTTCCAACAGGACAACGACCCTGAGCACACAGCCAAGACAATGCAGGAGTGGCTTCGGGACAAGTCTCTGAATGTCCTTGAGTGGCCCAGTGAGAGCCTGGACTTGAACCCGATCAAACATCTCTGGAGAGACCTGAATATAGCTGTGCAGCGACGCTCCCCATCCAACTTGACAGAGCTTGAGAGGATCTGCAGAGAAGAATGGGAGAAACTCCCCAAATACATGTGTGCCAAGCGTGTAGCTTCATACCCTAGAAGACTTGATGCTGTAATCGCTGCCAAAGGTGCTTTAACAAATTACTGAGTAAAGGGTCTGAATACTTATGTACATTAGATACAGGTTTTTGCTTTGTCTTTATGGGGTATTGTGTGTAGATTGATGAAGAAAACAAAGAATTGAATAAGGCTGTAACGTAACAAAATGTGGAGAAAGTCAAGGGGTCTGAATACTTTCCGAATGCACTGTATATTTGGTTTCAAAATATGTGGCATTTTTTAATTGAAAATACCTAATACTTCATATTTTATTTTTTGGGTTGATCCAAAGAGTCATTTTTTTACAGTGTATGATACAGAACCATGCCACCTCACACACCCCTCAGCAGCAGCTCTTAGATCGGACATGTGTGAGTGAAAGAGAGTGGCCTATAATTGGACAGTAGTCTCCATCATGTGAGAGATATTTTCAGTGGTGCGTTCCTGTAAAGATTTGGCAAGGCTGTTCTCTCCCTCTCTCTCTGTCAAGAAACATTTTCCCAAAAGGATCCTAGAGTAAATTCATGGTGCTGGGTACTACATTCCTGTTAAGTTGTTCCCCTAGAGACAAGGTTTTGTATTATATTTTTAAATCAATCATGTCAGGTTTAGCCATTTGCCATTTATAGCCCTAGGCCTACTTCACACAGCTATTAATGGATTTATTGAGTTTAAAATATACAAGCATAATTATATATATATACAAAAATAACTTAATTGGTGATATCTGCACACAATTGTGTATTTTATTGCCTGGCATATATCTAAATTACCACAATGGAAGCAAAAGCCATTATCATATAAATAAAAGTGAAATTCAACCTTACTACCAGCAGATAGCACTGCAGCACAAGTTTTGAATCAGCGCTAAAGTCACACTACATCAGAAACCTTCCCAATGCTAATGTACATGTATATAATATGAGCATAACACAATAACCTCATGTGAACTGAAATCATTTACACAAATAATCATGAGGCTTATTTAAAGACATAAATACCTATTTGAACTGTAATATTACTATCCGGGTTGTTGTTAGGTAGATGTGAGTGATGTGTACTTTTGAGGACATGAGACTGCATAAGAGACAGACAGACAGCGGCTTGTTTGTCAAGCTCTCTGGGTAGACCAATGATCTCCTGACAAACTGGGGACCTGGCTGGCCCACACACACCTAATCTCGCATGGGACCATTATGTCCTGAAAGCACAAGGTATGCCCCAGAAGACAGCCTGCCTGTACACCCCCAGTCAAAAGTTTGGAATATTACTCATTCAAGGGTTTTTCTTTATTTGCATTATTTTTTACATTGTAGAATAAAAGAGAAGACATCAAAATAGCCACCCTTTGCCTTGATGACAGCTTTGCACACTCTTGGCATTCTCTCAACCAGCTTCACATGGAATGCTTTCCAATCAGCCTTGAAGGAGTTCCCACATATGCTGGGCACTTGTTGGCTGCTTTTCCTTCACTGCGGTCTGACTCATCCCAAACCATCTAAATTTGGTTGAGATTGGAAGGACAAAGGACACATTTCCACCGGTCTAATGTCCATTGCGCGTGTTTCTTGGCCCAAGCAAGTCTCTTCTTCTGATTGGTGTCCTTTAGTAGTGGTTTCTTTGCAGCAATTCGACCATGAAGGCCTGATTCACACAGTCTCCTCTGAACAGTTGATGTTGAGATGTGTCTGTTACTTGAACTCTTTGAAGCATTTATTTGGGCTGCAATCTGAGGCTGGTAACTCTAATGAACTCATCCTCTGCAGCAGAGGTATTTCTGGGTCTTCCAATCCTGTGGCGGTCCTCATGAAGCTGGTTGAGAGAATGCCATTAGTGTGCAAAGCTGTCATCAAGGCAAAGGGTGGCTACTTTGAATAATCTCAAATATAAAATACATTTTTTTGGTTACTACATGATTCCATATGTGTTATGTCATAGTTTTGATGTCTTCACTTTTATTCTACAATGTAAAAAATAGTGCAAATAAAGAAAAACCCTTGAATTAGTAATATTCTAAACTTTTGACCCGGTGTGTACGTATGCCTAGACAGTGGGGTATTAGACTATAGTGCTCACCACCATGCTTCATGCTGCTTTGCATTTATCTTCAGCAGGCATCACAGTGTTTCACGTCACGACGATAAGGCATAAGAAGGAGATGAGACAGAGTGATGAGGGGTGGAGGTGGAGAATGATTCAGGGGGAAATTAGGTGGGTTTGTAGGTGAGCAGCATTTTGGATGAGCTTTGAGGAAGCAGGGCAGGGGGAGGGAGGCAGGAGAGGAAGGGTTTGAGCCAAGGTACCCCCAGGTTCTCAATAGCAGCAGTGGCTCCAGCAATTGAGTGAATCATGATGAGTTGATTTTGTGTGCCACGGCTCAGCCAGGGCTCTTAACGCAAGGAGACAAGCCATTCCTGAGGAAATGTACCGCGGGTCACTTGCCCTGGCCCTGCCTGAACTCTCCATAAAACCCCTGTACAGCCCTGGCTATCCTGCCTGTCTCTTTGTCACCCAGGCCCTAGATTAATCAGAGATCCACTAGGACCTCACGACTCCAACACAATCATCAAGTTTGCTGATGACACAACGGTGGTAGGCTTGATCACCGGTGACTGCATTGGAGTGGGTCGAGAGCTTCAAGTTTCTTAGGGTCCAAATCACTAAGGATTTAAAATGGTCCAACCACACACACACAGGCCCAGAAAATCGTTAAACACTCCAGCCACCCAAGCTATAGACTGTTCTCTCTGCTTCCACACAGCAAGCGGTACCGGTGCATCAAGTCTGACACCAACAGGCTTCTGAACAGTTTCTATCCCCAAGCCATAAGACTGCTAAGTAGCTAACAAAATGGCTAAACTGACTATCTGAGTTGACCCTTGTATTTATTTGTATTTTTGCACGGTCTCTATGCACACTCACAAGGCTCTACACACTCACACACACTGACACTCCAACACACAGATAACATGCACACACATTTATCTATACACACACACAAACTCACGTACAATCATAATTTAGGCTGCTGTTTATCATTCATCCTGATGCCTAGTCCCCTTACCCATATACACATCTACCTCCATCACTCCACTATCCCTGCTGTAAATATGGTACTGGAACTGACCCTGGAACTGACCCTGTATATAGGTTCTTACTCTCTCATGTTCTTCTTATTTCTTATTTTTATTTACTGTGTGTTTTTGTTCTGCCTTATGTTATTTTTAGTACTACATTGATCACTGTATTGTTGGGTTTAGAGCTGGCAAGAAAGGCATTTAACTGTACTTGTGTAGGTGACATTGAAACTTGAAACTTGAAAAACCAACCAACTCAGTCAACCACAAGCTAAGGGAAAGGTAGTGGTAATGTTTTACTGGTGGTTACTAATGTTTAACGTATGGTTACTGTTAGAAGAGAGTGTTAAGAGGGTGTTGAGTTGAGGATGACCCCACAGCCCATAACAGTGTGCAGATAATCTAACAGCCTTTTGTAGAACCCCTAGATCTGTCTAAAAACCAGAAGCTCCATAGAAGCCAGATTGACCTAAATGCCAGAGTAACATGTAACAGTGAGGGCACTGGGGTGGCAGTAATGACTGCTGTCCTACACTTCTTCATTGACAGCTGATGCTCTGATGTTGGCATGGCGTTCAGGTGACAGAAGGGTTCAATCACAGAGACTTTGCTCCTTTATGCCCTGAGGCAGATATGAGCCTGGCTTCAAAACAGTTTTGTTTTGTTTTTATGCAAAATATGTTAATAGTGTTTGTTAATTCATTTGTGAAATGAAAAACAGTATTATTTTAATTGTTTATTAATTAATTGTATTATTTGCTTGTTCAAGATAAAAGTAGAATAGACAACATTAACCACAAATAACATAAAGCCTTTTAATTGAAATGTTCAAAATACACATTTAGTATGCAATATTGGGTACGATATACAGCACAGTAGGATTGTGAGATTGAGAGTCTTGGACAGAAAGGGATGATTTCTGGGTGATTCATCCAAAGTTCAGAGATTAAGTGAAACTGTGTAAGTGTGTGTGTGTGTGTGCATGCGTGTGTGCGTTAGTGTGGGTGGGTTGGTGCGGGTGTGTTAGGGTGAGTGTGTTAATGTGTGTGTGCATGTGGATAAGGGTCTGTGTGTGTGTGTGTGTGTGTGTGTGTGTGTGTGTGTGTGTGTGCATGCGTTAGTGTGGGTGGGTGTGTTGTGGTGCGTGTGTGTGTGTATGTGTGTGTGTGTGTGCATGTGGATAAGGGTCTGTGTGTGCTTCTGTGTGTGTATGTGTGTGTGTGTGTGTGTGCGTGCGTGCGTGCGTGCATCAGTGTGGATGGGTGGGTGTGTTGTGGTGCGTGTGTGTGTGTGTGAGTGTGGTAGATCAAGCCTCTGCGCCTGCCTGTCTGTTTGTGAGTGTGTCCTGTGGGGATGGTGAGGTTCACACAGAGCAAAGACCCATATTGAGACACAACACAATACTGACCGCTTCACCTGAATGGATTTCATTTGGGATGTGGCGCTGTGTCTCTCTCTCCTGAAGGGGAAGGTCATTACCCCTCACCACTAGGCCCAGAGCAGGAGACAACAGAGGGAGGAAGAAGAGAGGGAGGGAGGGATGGAGAAAGTGGGTTAGTAAGGAGATGGAAATAGATAAGAGGGAGAGAATGGAGGAAGGAGGAAGAGAAGAGATAGAAGTAAAGACGGAGTGAGGGATAGAGGGAGGGATAGGAGGGAACAACTGTTGTCTCCTCTGCCTGGCGACTAGGAGGTGACCCTGGATCGATTTTCTGTGGAACAGCTAAACAACCCTAAATCACCTGTGTCCCGTCCACACAATGTTTCAGTGTTCAGCGCAGGTGCCAGCCAATAATGCTTTGTTATCGCTGCCTCACAAAACATGGCCCCCGACATGAAATCTTCATGCTCCTTCTTTTCACCCACAAACAATCCCCAGGACCTGAGTGACTGTAATGGGAACGTAAATTACGCCAGAATTGTCTCTTAACACACTGTAACTAGTAGGACAAGCACTAGGTACTGCTGTCAATTTCCTATTCCAGATGCTTTCTGGAGATAGAGGGAGTGAGAGGGAGGGATGGTGGGGGGAGAGGTGAGAGGGAGGGAGGGACAGTGAGAGAGCAAGAGAGAGAAAGAGAGAGAAGGAGAGAGAGAGAGAGAGAGAGAGAGAGAGAGAGAGAGAGAGAGTCGGGAGGGAGAGAGAGAGAGACAGAGTGTGTGGTTGGTGGGGATGTTGTGCCATGCAGTGCTCCATCGGTTCTCATCAGCCTGTCAGGTAGTCAGGTAGTCAGTGTGGTAGTGCTGTGGCCCAGGCCCCCTGTGTAGTGGACCCTGTCAGTGAGAGGGGCCCTGGTGGGCCTGATTAATGCTCTCTCCACAGTGCTCCTAATGGGAGACCACTTCTCCAAACAACATGCCAAGGCTGCTGCCATAATTCTGTGACAAGCAGAAACCCACTGACAATGTCCCTGGACTAGGGATAGTGTGGTTATTGGCCAAGACAGCTAATGTCATGACAATATGTATGTAAAGGTTTCGTGTGTGGGGTGTGTGAGTGCTTGTATGTCTGGTGAGTACAGCACATAAATTATGTTTTTAATTAATCATGAGCATGTCTTTATTACGCAACACACACATTATCACACACAGACATCATAAACATGTAGACACAAAAAAACGGACAACCACACACATAACATCATGGGCTCTGAAAAGCTGGTCGAGAATGAGACCAGACACATTGCGTGAGAGATCATTTTCCTATCTTTTGTTTAACATCCCAAACATCTGTGTTGTCGCACAACATCAGCCGATGAGAGCTCAAGCAGCAAGGCTGTCAGGTCTGGTTGTTCTGTATGTGTGAGTGTTCTGGTCCTTTTTACGTCAGCTGATCCCAGACAGGCAGCCCAAAAAGAGAGAGACATTGGGAAGGCCCATGATTAACTTGGAGGAGACGTGGGCTGAGTGTGAATATGTTACTGGCATGTTGCACTGCATCGTGAGAGAGAAAAGGGGGGATGGATAAAAAGAGAACAGAGGGAAGAGAGAGAGAGTGAGAGAGGGGGAGAGGGAAGGAGAGAGAGCGAGCGCTTGAGGGAAATAGCGCCAAGGGAACAATTTAGATTTACCAGACTGAAATGAAGAAGTAGGATAAGGATCTGAAAGGCAGAAAATATAGTTGTGAAGTAGAAATGCATAGTCAGCAGAGAAAGTAGGGATGGCTCTGGGTTACTAAAACGCACAGTAGATTGGTGTACATTTATCAACGGTTTACACGATAGGATTTTGGTGTGACTCTTTACCATGAAACGGTAATATATACAGCTAAAATACATTAATGAACTATCAAAAACCTTATTCAACCAGTCACGTAAGCCATGACAGTCAAGCCAAGCTTTGAGACATATTTGAGCCTCTCCTCTTCCTTCTGAGCTTCTGCTCTTCACTGAACCCTTCACTGCCTCCCATGCTCTCTGACACCATGCTAAAAGTCTGGCCTCTACTTTATACTCTAGGCAGTGTGAAATTAGCCCTGACTTTCAGAGACCTTTCTAACAAGGAAACAGTGAGATAGCGGGTTGGGCTCGGTTCACTAGGCCCTGGCTGCTATGTGATGGGGATGTGAGGAGTATAGCAAGGCTTCTGGAGGTCCAGTTTTCCTCATTGCTTTAACACCAATTGATTTTAGACTTGAGTGACAGCCCAGGGGAAACAGTACCTCAGCCTGTTGCTGTCAGCTTCTGTGAATTACTGCTTCCCCTCCTCCCTCCATTTCTCCCTCCCTTTGTTTCACCTTCCATCATTCATTCTTACTCACCCATTTGCTCACTCACTCACTCACTCACTCACTCACTCACTCACTCACTCACTCACTCACTCACTCACTCACTCACTCACTCACTCACTCACTCACTCACTCACTCACTCACTCACTCACTCACTCACTAGAACGATACAGAGGAAGCATCTTTCCCCAAGTAAGCCTACATTAGAACACATGGCTGTGCCTTTTAGGAGTATCTCTATACCAATCTTCAACTTCAGCACACCTGTCCCGTTGAAATCTATTTAAAGCCTTGAATGGTTTGATAACTCCCAAACGAAGAAGCAATAATAGCAAATAAGGAAATGAGATGCCTCTCTCCGACCTGCCACTAAGCTATGGACAGGCAAACATATCATAAAGCATATGGCGGCCCTATACCTTGTCTGGGAGCAGCGCAAAGGGGTGGGAAGACTCTATATGCAGGACTGATGTGTTGCCATAGTGACTGTCTTTGCATTGAATTGATGTAAAAGCTAGCAATACGGTCGCTCCACACAGCGCTCCGCTTCAACATAGATGGAATGTTTGAGCAGGCAAGATATAGAGCTGTGTCTCATTCACTTCCATCACGTGATCTGATGAATTATGCAAGCACAGAAAATATTAGACACATACAGTATTAATAGATCAGAACATATTGGAAATTATGTGCATTAATGTCAATGGGTTCAGGTTGAGTCCTACTGAGATGAAAAAGAGTTTGAAGAGAGAAAGATGGAATAACCCCTGTGGTGCTGCTAGGAGGAGGAGGAAAGGTGGAGAGGTCTTTCATCTTGGCCGGCAGCCATCTTTGAAGATTGATTGGGAAAGTGGGGACCTACTGTATATACCTAACTAAAATCAGTTTGCTTATACCATATGCTGTTCTTCGGTCCATTGCAGGTTTGAAGATCATCTGTCTATTTTGCTTGCACTCTGTAGCAACCTCCCCCCCGCCCACACACAGACACACACCCATGCATACACAAATAGATGCATAGCCACACACACATATGCACGTACACACACACATACAGACACACACACACTCTCTCTCTCTCTCACACCTCACAAGACCTACTGCGGTTCATGGCATGATCTTCAACAATAGAGGATAGAGATCACGTTAATGTCAGTGTGAAGTAGACCTGCCAAATCCAGTGAGAACTGTGCCACACAAATGATGGTAAAACTGAAAGGCATTCATTTACCATCACAATGGCACAGAAAACCCGTTGATGGCTGACAAGAAAGATCATAAAGAAACTGCCCTTTTTCAAAACCCTTCTTCCAGCTCTCTTTCGCTCTCTCTCCATTTGTGAATCACCAGAAATGAACCAGCCCTAGTTTTGAAAGGGGGATGAGGATTCCTATTTGAACAGGCAGGCACACTACAGCTCAAGGGAGGGATGGAGGGAGGGAGGGAGAGGAGACAGTGTGAGGGAGAGAGAGAGTGAGACCTAGAGACAGAGACAGAGAGAGAAAGGATCAGAACAGAGTCATCCTCTCTCCATGTGCAGACTATGAAATCCTTATCAGGAACACAGAGACCTTTCCGCCAATGGCAGCTTGCACATGCAGTGAGAGTCTGACGGTTTCAAAGGCTACTCCTCTCTCCCCCGCCTCCATTCATCCCTCCCTCTATCCCTCTCTCCACTCCTCCGCCTCTGTCTGAATGTCAAATAGCTAATAAACGCAACAGGACTGGTTGTGTGTGCACTGGGGCTCACTGCGAACGCTTGTTCCAAATGACCGACACACTCGCAATTTGTCTGGAGTTAGCAGCCAATCCATCTGGCTCCTACACATACACTGCATAACACCAGCCCCTCATCTCTGATCTCTGCTGTTTATTGTGCTATTGTTTTCTGTGGAGGGAATACTCACCACCCCAGCTCTGACATTAGGCTAACATGTATGTAGCTTGGATGTACTGTAAATAATGTACTGTAGGCTGATGGTGTATCTGATTGTTGCTTCAGGATGTGAATGTTATTTTTATGTGATTGATGTCCATCTCCAGTTAGCTAGAAAATAGAGCATCTACTCCAAGGATAATGTTTGTCAGTACATCATATAGAAACTAATTAGAGAAGTACTAGACCATAGCAACTAAAGACCTCAAAATAGCCTCTATGATATTTGCAATGCCATTTGGGGCAAAATAATGATAGGCATTTGTACGCTAGATAATCTTTGAAATATCATAGGCTCTTTGTTGTGTTATATCACCCATCAATTCAGTCTTAAGAACCAGAGTACACTGAAAACTACAGCCATTTGGTGTCTGGGTGAAACCTTGGATTACACAGCTATTGAGTGAAGACGTCTTTAAGAAAGGCTGTGATTACATGTGAAATAATGCAGCCTTGGGCATTGATGGAGCAGGTGCAGGAGCAAGAGAAGGAAGAGTGGGTGGATTGGTGTGTGTACATGTGTGTGTGTGTGTGAGTGTGTGCGTGTGTGTGTGACTGTGGTGGGCGCTAGCTGGGCTGAGAGGCTCAGAGAGGTGGTGGCACACTTAGATTGTTAATCAGGCTTGGCTGTGTGGCGGGGGCGGGCAGACCGCGGGAGATCGCTAATGCATGCAAATGTATTCCTTTTTGGGGCAAATTGAGCCAAGGACAAAGCCAAACCCACATTTGAGCTATTGTACAGTTTTTGGGGTGTAGGCCAATTCCCCAATACTCCATTATACACCAGTGCACCTCTACCCCAGGTTGTTGTTGGAAATGTGTCATAAATCTAGGCTACTAGTCTGATGGAATGAAGCTAAATGGAACATGAATATGCAACAGCAATGTGGATCTGATCATCGGGTAGAGAAAAGCATCAGCTTCTTGATTTCCTCAACAAGATCTCATAGTTTCCCTTTGAAACTCAACGTATTAATTCTGTTTGGTTACAGGGTTAACAAAGAAACAACTCAAAGGTTAACAGTTTAGAAATTCATTCCAAATATTTAAGGTTAGAGCTATAGTTTGGTAGTGCTGAGAAATTAACCGTCATTTCGGTTAAACAACTAATTGACCATACGTTAAATTATTTGAATTCCATTTGGAGCTTACAGTTTTTTTTTACAATCACTAACATCTTTTTGTCCAATCTGTAGTCACATTTTCAAAACTCTAAACACAATTAGCACAACATCCGTCTGTTGTGGGCCATTAACACAATTCATGTTGTTTTCAAAGAATACGCAGTCAATTAACACGTTTCTAAAATGCTTACATTTTCTTTACATAGAAGCTTACCCAATACCAAAATTATGGATCTTTCTGGTCTTATTTACAAATGTTCAAAACCTTAAATATAGTATAAAGCCTCTACTTCTGCAACAACAGTAGCTCAAAATCTTTATTGAAACAGCTGATATGAATTTTTGAATTAACAGATCTTTGAAATATTGAGAAATAGCTGATTTACTGTAAGTTGTGTAAAATAGACCAACCACAGCTGATTCCAATTTCAATCTGAGACATAGCCAGGTGTTGAAGATCTTTCAATTACATGGACATACACAGTAAAAAGTGGACTCTTTGGAGCAGAGAGAGAAACAAACTGTAGGCCACCAGTCCCAATGCAAATACATATGTTGTATTTTTGTTCCTGTAAAGGACGCAACGTCTTCCTCCCTCTGGGGGAAGAGGAAAGCTCCTCAGTGAAGACCAAGAGCATGCCATTGTAGGATTGGTCATTGCAGCTCTTTGTTTTTACCCATCATGAGATGTGTCTTGTGTGACACCTTGGCAATGAGACCTTTTTGTAGGCCATCAGTTGGGACTGAACCAGCTGATATTAATTTGCACTGACAGCGGGCTGGATTGCTTTTTAATTACTGATAGTTTTCAGCTGTTGTCTTGGCTTTCCATGCCTTTTTGCACCTCCCTTTCTTCATGTGTTCAATACTTTTTCCCTGTGTCATTTCACATTATTACACATAATTAAATTTCTGAACTTATTTGTTTTGGTTTCTTTGTATGTATGGATTACTTGGGTTGTTACCAACATCTGGTGAAAAACTGTAATGCATATTGCATTTAATGTCCCCCAAACATTATTGAAACCGAAATCAAAAAACGCAATAATTTTTTTGATAATCAAACCGAACCGACCCCGAAAAAAATACTAATCGATCAGCACTATGGTTTGGGGAAGGCTTAAAACAAAATAATAAAAAACAACGCACTGTTTCCATCAACTATCATCAAGTATAGAGTTTTGTGAACTGTGTTGTTGCAGTGGTCTAAGAAGCGTGCTACTGCTCCGAGCATCACGAGTTTGTGCCCAGTGCAGGGCAATTGTTTTTCCTTTTATTTCTGAGCGCCGAGGAAGGTATATATCGACATTCTGGGGACCTTTTCAAACCTCCGAAATCGAAGTCTACTTCTAGTGACCAGGCTGGATTTCCTTTTTGACTGTAAGAGAAATAGGTGCAGGTCTATAGAACAGGGGTGTCTGAATATCATCGTTGGTCTTATCAAACATCAGAAAGTCAACACGGTCAATTGCAATGTCATTGGCGTGTCATTCCTTCTGGGACATCATCTTTCTGTGGAGCAAATTAGCTGTGAACGAGGGTGTCATTCTTCCCTTACCTTGGAAGAAAAGAGGATTGAATGATTGAAGGATTGTGCAGGCTTAATCAAGCAGGCAATTCAGGGAGGGAACTCCCTCAGGTTCTCTACATTTCAAGATTGAGTCCTACCGTACAATGCCTTTGGAAATTATTCAGACCCCTTGACTATTTCCACATTTTGTTACGTTACAGCCTTATTAAAAAATGAATGTTTTTCCTCATCAATCTACTCCATAATGACAAAGCGAAAACAAAAAAAAATTGAAATACCTTATTTAAATAAGTATTCAGACCCTTTGCTATGAGACCCACAATTGAGATCAGGTGCATCCTGTTTACATTGATCATCCTTGAGATGTTGCAACTTGATTGGAGTCCTCCTGTGGTGAATTCAATTGATTGGACATGATTTGGATAAGCACACACCTGTCTATATAAGGTCCCACAGTTCACAGTGCATGTCAGAGCAAAAACCATGAGGTCGAAGGAATTGTCTGTAGAGCTCGGAGACAGGATTGTGTTGAGGCACAGATCTGAGGAAGGGTACAAAAAAAATAGACAAGTCTCTGAATGTCCTTGAGTGGCCCAGCCAGAGCCCGGACTTGAACCCGATCCAATATCTCTGGAGAGACCTGAAAATAGCTGTGCAGCGACGCTCCCCATCCAACCTGACAGAGCTTGAGAGGATCTGCAGAGAAGAATGGGAGAAGCTCATACCCAAGAAGACTGACTCAATGCTGTAATCACTGCTAAAGGTGCTTCAGCAAAGTATTGAGTAAAGGTTCTGAATCCTTATGTAATTTTTTATTTTTTTTTAATACATTTACAAACCTTCTAAAAACCTGTTTTTTGCTTTGTCATTATGTTGTATTGTGTGTAGATTGATGAGGGAAAAAAATTGAATCCATTTTAGAATAAGGCTTTAACGTAACAAAAGGTGGAAAAGGTCAAGGGGTCAGAATACTTTCAGAATGCACTGAACATCCTGTACCTACCTCTTGGTTCATTTATGCGCGCGCGCGTGTGTGTGTGTTTCAGGGGCCCAGCCCTCCAGGTTAAGCTCAAAGCATGTAATTTGGGCCAAAGCCAGAATTTCCCCTGGGGACCAGAGGTCAAACACAAGGCTAAACAGCTGTTGTTGGCTCATCGTAATGCTCTCGTAATGTTTAGCCATGTATTTAAAGGGGCAATCTGCAGTTGCTACATACATTTGTTATAAATCAATGATATGTACTCATTGATTATTGAAGAATATAACTTATAAATGCCACATGAGCATAGTTCAACTGTCGTACTCCATCAGAACCCAAAATATAAGGTTGTTTTACTCTAAGATTTGTAAAAAGAAAAATAGCTCATGTAAATAGCCTCAAAACATGGTTAAAACTATAATTTTTACATCATGAATGGTCAGTCATTGAGTCCATAGCTCTGTCTATGAATTTGAGAGTGGTTAGATTTCTCCAGCCCCATCCCTCAGCTTTTATCGAAACAGGGGTGGGCGGTGGGGACGCTTTCTCATTGTTTCAACTGCTTATTCCTCCTTTAAAGTGTTAAAGATTCTAATCTTCAATCGCATCCATGAAAAGAATGATAATGTAAAATAAAAATTATTTCCAACTTGTCTCAGGTTCATTAATTTTTTTTCTTTTCTTTTTTCAAACTGTTTGTAATTTCAAAGACGTGTAATTTCAAAGATTGCTCGGAACCCACTTTTTTCTCTCATTGAAACTGTGAACAATTTTTTTATTTTCCTCAATTGTTTCGCATTTTTTGCCATAAATAGAAGGGAAATGTAGAAAATACCCTGAAGGTTTTCAGAGGTTGTAAATTACAAGCAAAATCAATGGCAAAGCTCTGGAAATCTATGCAAGCCTTGTGTATGAAATCATGTTTTTATTGATTAAGCCAGAGCCTAACAAACAGATAAAGCCAAGTCTCTGTTGTATTTCATTTTCATTAAATCATTTTATTCCAAACATATCTCCCAGGCAAAGGACGGCGTTGCCATACAAATCAAGGCAGAACAGAAGAAAATCAATTAGAGAGAGGGAAAATAATAGTTTTCTGTTGGTTGCATGACTTTAAATTAGAAACCAAAGAGAACTTCTCCTACGCTCTGCTCCTGAGGTGGTTAGGATTATGTTATTAAATCCCGGAGATTGCTTCGCTCCCATGTCCCCATCTGACATCTGACACACATCACCATCAGAGAGAGCCTTCACACACACAATGACAGCTGGCCTGGTTGGCCCCTTCTTCCCCTGCCTGCTTTGACCAATGGGAGGCGAGGATACTGAGAGGGTCATTACATAACACTTTGCCCCAAACCACAGAGAGTAAACGTGTGAGAGCGGTTGCCCTGTGCCAATCGCCCTTCTTCTTCCATGAAATTCTATTCTTATGCATCTCCCAGGCAAAAATGAGCCTGACCTCAAAGATGATGGAAATTCTCTGCTGTTAAAGAATTGCTCTATTTTACTATTAATTATTTCTACGTGGCATATTTCACTCCAATAAGAACTTATTAAGCTGCCGAGTATTGCTATGGTGTTAGTTGTGTGCGTGGTCATTTGCAGTGTGAAGCGAATATGCCTAATAGCAATCAAAACAGGAGCCAGAATGGGATTTCAGCAAATGGAAATATATGCCATTTATTCGGTTTGGTATTCACATGGAGATGGGCATCGCCTCAAATGCAGAACAAGGCTGCTTGGCGTTCTTGTAAACACATGCACTCAATTGGGCTCACAACAACGGCGTGAACTGAACTGATGAAATCCTGGCATGACATCAAAACAATAAAACACAGGCTAATAAAGTAAGCTAGTCCCGTATTCCCTGCGTCAATTAAGTTGGAAATACAACTTCAAACATATTAGTTCTCAGAACTTCACATGAAAAAAAAGAAACATCAGAGTGAACTGGGCCTATTTCTTCCATGTCAGGCTCTGGCCATAGAGAAGCAATAGGCTTCTCTATGTAGCTATGGTCAGAGTCTGACAGTGTCGTTCCTTTCTGTTTCTTTGTGGGTTTTGGATGGATCTCTAATTAGAGGCAGCTGCTACCCGTTGTCTCTAATTAGGGATCCAATATATGTTGAGTCTGTCCTTCACTTGGGGTGGATTGTTATCGATGTATGTCACAGTCACGGTGAGTAAGTGTGCTCGTACGTCCGTTCATTTAGTGTGTTTTTGTGAACGTGACGTTCGGTAGTCGGTTGAGGGTTTGTGTTATTTTTAGTTCGTCATTTTTTGTCTTTATACATAGTACATCTATTAAAATATACATAGTATATATATATATATATGAATAAAGAAATGTCGAACTACTATCCCTGCGCTGCGTCTTGGTCTCTCCACATCCCATGCCGTGACATTCCATGATGGTTTAGAAAACAACATTTGGTTTGATTAGCTTCTCTCTCCCATTATGCAAGCCTCTTACCAGTTCAGAATGGATGGTGACATTATCAAAGCATGTAGCCTATCAGAGGAGAGAGAGAGAGTCATAATCCTCTATGTCCACTGTCCATTTGACAATAAGATGGACGCCACTCATATCCCTCAACCCCCTCTTTCATCCCTCTCCCCACTCCCTACACTAAATATCTAATCAGAGCTCTGCTTCTTGTTAGGACCATTCACAATGCCATTTGTCAAACACATCACCCAAGGTTTTACTGCAGTAGAAGCTGCTCAGAATGAACAATCCCAACAAAGAACTCAAGGCCCAAACAGGATGTTTGTAGGATGTACTGAACTGAATTGATTGGTTCTGTCTGACACTGAGGATATGATGATAAAAGAATGAAACTGTAAAATAAATTTCCAATTTCTATCCTCGATTCTCCAGACCCCAACTATAATCTGCTATACTGATAGAGCCAGTTGTGTGTGTCTCTAAACTCTGTTTTGTTTTCTGAGACACGATCTATTGGGAATCACAAACACTGCATTGTTCCCTCTGATGAAGACAAATCTTGAAATTTTCCCATCTTCCAAGTTTTCCAACCCATCACGTCCTGCTGCCTTATCGATTACCTCGCTTTGTTTTGGTGTTATTGTTTTTTGATCCCCTTCGTCCCTGAAAGTCCTTGTTGCTAAGGCCGACAGAATTCAAATGACCACATCACGCTGTTCCTCCTGACTTGTTAAGGTATCTTTGAAGTATACTAAGCCATTGACAAGTTGAAGACATCTAATGAAACATGATACTAGAGAGCATCATTCTATCAAATGTAATTTCACTCAAATAACAAAGATAACACCCTATTATTAACAAAGCTCCAAATGGATTACGAATACTGAATCGTTTACCTACATGTGTTAGACTAATCTCAGACTATATCTGCCATTTTCAGGTTATAGCCAAAGGAACTCCCAATCCCAAGTCATGTCGCCACTCCAGTAGCCTATAACTCTGGGCCAATCATTCATCCAAGTGGACACTTGATCCTTGTTGATCCTTTTCCAGTGCATTAGCTGCTCCAGGTCATTGGGAGAAATAGGAGACGTAAGCTTAAAAATAACTCCCAGCTTTGACACAGCAGTGCTTTGCCTTCACTTTGTAATTACCAGCAGTGCAATCAGCAGCATCGTTAATTTCGACCACTGACAACTGCTGACGGCTCATTTGCAGGAAATGCACTGCTACAACTTCATAAGTAAATGAAACTGACATCCGTGCACATTCCTCACCTCACAGCTCACACTGTATCCTCTACTAATACATGTTGGTGCAGAGAAACATTGGAGCAATGTCTGGTCATGCAACGCTCCGTGGAAATAATAGAGAATCGTTTGGAGAGAAAAGAGAAGGAAAGGACGAGAGAACCATGGCTTTTGGCTACCTCCCCACAATGCAATGCTCATCTCTTTTTCTCCTAATTTACCTTTTGCAAACTACATATTATTGTAAAGTAATCAACCCATTCATCTTGTGTGGGGAGGGAGAGAATGGGGGATTCCTGCAAAGTCATCGATTAAGCAGCAAACCGAACAGAAGCAGACCTGAGTACAGACATCCAGGCAAAGTAATTGAGGTGAGTGAGCCAGCGGAATTGGCCCAGATAAAATGGTCGCCTAATAGGTTGTTTACATTATGCATGGCAGAGGAAGAGAGAGAGAGAGAGAGAGAGGAGAAATGGGTCCTGCTCGAGCTCCGCCAACCGCCATGGCAGAACGATTACTAAAATAGAGCGAGAAGAGACCAGAGACCTCTAAAAGCAGGTACCATAGAGCATTGGTTAAAAAAGAAAGCGATTTGCAGAGATATGTATGCATTAGCAAGTGTTGTGGTGAGAAACAAGATATTCTTACCAACGCCCCAGACATAACTGTAAGGATTTATGTACAGAGAGGTCTCTGGAAACCTTTATGGTTTTCAGGTTTAGTGTCCAGAGACCTCTCTGGAATTCTCTATGTTCCTTTTGGAATTGGTCCCCAATTAGATCAGCTGCGCCGCATTGCCTCTAATTGGGGAGCCTATTTAAGTTCAGTTGTTCCACCTGTGTTTGTGGGTTTTTGTGTGTGTTCCTTTTTGTTCGTGCCGGTTCATGGTCGCTGTATCTCCTTTTGTTATTTTTGAATAATAAAATGAATGTTTTTGCAACACAGCTCTGCGCTTCGGGTCCTGTCTAAAAACTGCGATCGTGACAATAACATTGTGAGGAGAGCAGGTTAGGCTCTCCTAGTCCAAGTAATAGATTTTTCAACAGCTGCATCTCAGCTTTTTACGAACATATTGACCTTCTTTGACATTCTTAATCTTTCGACTTGGCTCACATGGTGAGTCCTGAGTCAGATAAATATTTTTGGGTGAAAATAAAGAAGTCATATTATTATTATGTCATATATTCTGTTCTCATAAAGGAGTCATCTTGAATCATTGTGTATGGCATTATTTTCTTTATAAATCAGTTATATTGGGTTGTTGTATGGCATTATTTTCTTATCGTTTTCTAGATAGAAAAAAAACCTTTTGTTTAGATCCACAGCCAAGGGCATTCAGTATGAATCATGTTTGATAATCATGATATTTTTATTACCCCATGCAGTGAACTTTAAAAGGGGTCAGCACTGGCACACGTGTTCCATTAGTGAGAGACAAGTAAAACTGGGTCACCATGGAAACAGAAATACACAGAGATGGTGCCCTTTCTCTACACAAGTCAAACCATTTAACGCAGACAAAATCAACAATGGCAATCATTTTCCTAATTCAAATTTGACTTGGATACGATATATGTATGCAAACACAAATATCGTTGGAATTACAAGCAAATCATGAATGTGAGGATTGAAGCCAGATTAATTTTATCCACCTGTTTTACACAAGAAGCTCATTGAGTGACTGGAGATGATCTTGCGTAATTATCTGATGTCAAGTAACTGATCAAACTGTCAGCTACACTATTAGCATGTTAGCGTGCACGTCAACTGAAAGAGAACAGCAATCTCTCTGTTGGAATTTATTTCATTTATGGAAGGCGGACTAAACAGAAGGCAAGAGTGAGGCTAGATGGAGATGGAATGGTGAATATTCTCTGACCCAGCACACTTGGGGAGCACTGTCTATCTCCAGCAGCATCTGTCTCTTTGTGCATCAGTTCTCTCTCTCTCAGAAATCCCATTCCACCTCGCAGCTCCCAGTTTCCTCTAGCAGGGGCACTGTAGCCATTAACCCACAAAGTGAAGACTGTCCCCCACCTCCAACTCCCTCAAGCCCCATTCCCCCCAAAATGACTGAAAAGCAGCAGTAAGGAACCTCAAATGTGCTCTGATAATTTATCAACATTACCCATGATGATATGCAGTATATCATGCTATGCTAATAATTTTTAATTCATAATCTGTCATTTACATTCTTGGGCATCCATTGTTTGTCCATTTATAAAAAAAAAAAATGTTCCAAACATAACAAAATATGGCATTTGAGAATAATCAGGATTATCCATTCTGACATTAGATTACATTTCCAGATGAGGAGGAGAGCCTTCTGTCTGTCTGACCATAAAAGTTCCCATGGAGTTAGATAGATGCAGATGCAACTTATGGTTGTGCTCACTCATCACGCTATGGCATTTAGACTACAACAGGAAACATGATGAGGTATCAATCCCACAAACACACACAGTACATTTGTAAAGTATTCAGACCCGTTGACTTTTTCCAAACATTGTTACGTTACAGCCTTACTCTAAAATTGATTAAATAGTTTTTTTACATTATCAATCTACACACAATAACCCATAATGCCAAAGCAAAAACAGTTTTTTTTTAAATTAATTGCAAATTTATTACAAACAAAAAATGGAAATATCACATTTACATAAGTATTCAGACCCTTTACTCAGTACTTTGTTGAAGCACCTTTGGCAGCAATTACAGCCTTGAGTCTTCTTGGGTATGACACTACAAGCTTGGCACGCCTTTATTTGGGGAATTTCTTCCATTCTTCTCTGCAGATCCTCTCAAGCTCTGTCAGGTTGGATGGGGAGCGTCGCTACACAGCTATATTCAGGTCTCTCCAGAGATGTTCGATCGGGTTCAAGTCTGGGCTCTGGCTGGAGCACTAAAGGACATTCAGAGACTTTAGTCCCGAAGCCACTCCTGCTTTGACGTGGCTGTGTGCTTAGGGTCGTTGTCCTGTTGGAAGGTGAACCTTTGCCCCAGTCTGAGGTAATGAGCGCTCTAGAGCAGGTTTAAATCAAGGATTTTTGCTCCGTTCATCTTTCCCTCAATCTTGACTAGTCTCCCAGTCCCTGCCGCTGAAAAACATCCCTAGAGCATGATGCTGCCACCACCATGCTTCACCTTAGGGATGGTGTCAGCTTTCCTCCAGACGTGATGCTTGGCATTCATGCCATAGAGTTCAATCTTGGTTTCATCAGATCAGAGAATCTTGTTTCTCATGGCCTGAGAGCTGGTTGGGCTGTCATGTGCCTTTTACTGAGGAGTCGCTTCCGTCTGGCCCCTCTACCATAAAGGCCTAATTGGTGGAGTGCTGCAGAGATGCTTGTCCTTCTGAAGGTTCTTCCATCTCCACAGAGGCACTCTAGATCTCTGTCAGAGTGACCATCGGGTTCTTGGTCACCTCCCTGACCAAGGCCCTTCTCCCATGATTGCTCACTTTGTCCAGGCAGCCAGCTCTAGGAAGAGTCTTGGTGGTTCCAAACTTCTTCCATTTAAGAATGATGGAGGCCACTGTGTTCTTGTGGACCTTCAATGCTGCAGACATTTTTTGGTAGCCTTCCCAAGATCTGTTCCTCGACACAATCCTATCTCGGAGCTCTACGGACAATTCCTTTGACCTTATGGCTTGGTTTTTGCTCTGACATGCACTGTCAACTGTGGGACCTTATATAGGCAGGTGTTTCCAAATCATGTGCAATCAATCGAATTTACCACAGCTGGACTCCAATCAAGTTGTAGAAACATCTCATGGGTGATCAATGGAAACAGGATGCACCTGAGCTCAATTTCGAGTCTCATAGCAAAGAGTCTGAATACTTATGTAAATAAGGTATTTCTGTTTTTGTTTTGAATACATTTGCAAACATTTCTAAAAACCTGTTTTCACTTTGTCATAATGGGGTACTGTGTCATAATGGGGTACTGTGTGTACACTGATTAAATAAAACTAATTTTAGAATAAGACTGTAGCGTAATAAAATGTGGAAAAGGTCAAGGGGTCTGAATACTTTCAGAATGCACTGTACACATATATACTGTATATACAGCGGGTGAAAATAGGTATTTAACACGTCACCATTTTTCTCAGTAAATATATTTCCAAAGGTGCTATTGACATGAAGTTTTCACCAGATGTTGGTAACAACCCAAGTAATCCATACATACAAAGAAACCAAAACAAATAAGTTCAGAAATTTAGTTATGTGTAATAATGTGAAATGACACAGGGAAAAAGTATTGAACACATGAAGAAAGGAAGGTTAAAAAAGGCATGGAAAGCCAAGACAACAGCTGAAAACTATCAGTAATTAAAAAGCAATCCAGCCCTCTGTAAGTGCAAATTAATATCAGCTGGTTCAGTCCCAACTGATGGCCTACAAAAAGGTCTCATTGCCAAGGTGTCACACAAGACACATCTCATGATGGGTAAAAGCAAAGAGCTGTCTCAAGACCTTCGCAACCTAATTGTTGCAAAACATAATGATGGCATTGGTTATAGGCGCATTTCTAAGCTTCTGAATGTTCCAGTGTGCACTGTTGGGGCCATAATAAGGAAGTGGAAAGACAATCATTTCACCATAAATTTGCCTCGACCAGGTGCTCCTCGCAAGATTTCTGACAGAGGAGTGAAAAGAATAATCAGAAGAGTTGTCCAAGAGCCAAGGTCCACTTGTGGAGAGCTTCAAAAAGACCTGCAATTAGCAGGTACTGTTGTCTCAAAGAAAACAGTAAGTAATGCACTCCACCACCATGGCCTGTATGCACGCTCACCACGCAAGACTCCATTGCTGAAAAAAAAGCATGTTGAAGCTTGTTTAAAGTTTGCTGCACAACATTTGGAAAAGCCAGTGAAATACTGGGAGAATATAGTGTGGTCAGATGAGAGCAAAATAGAACTGTTTGGATGTCATAATACACACCATGTTTGGAGGAGAAATGGCACTGCACATCACCCTAAAAACACCATACCAACAGTGAAGTTTGGAGGTGGGAACATCATGATGTGGGGCTGCTTTTCAGCAAATGGTACTGGCAAACTTCACATAATTGAAGGAAGGATGAATGGGCAAATTTACCGAGACATTCTTGACAAAACTCTGCTGCCATCTACCAGGATGATGAAGATGAAACGAGGGTGGACATTTCAGCAAGACAATGATCCCAAACACACAGCCAAGGAAACTCTCAATTGGTTTCAAAGAAAGAAAATAAAGCTGCTAGAATGGCCCAGCCAATCACCTGACTTAAATCCCATTGAAAATCTATGGAAAGAACTGAAGATCAAGATTCATAGAAGAGGCCCACGGAACCTTCAAGATTTGAAGACTGTTTGTGTGGAAGAATGGGCCAAAATCACACCAGAGCAATGCATGCGACTAGTTTCTCCATACAGGAGGCGTCTTGAAGCTGTCATTACCAACAAAGGCTTTTGTACAAAGTACAAGTGTGTTCAATACTTTTTCCCTGTGTCATTTCACATTATTACACATAACTTAATTTCTGAACGTATTTGTTTTGGTTTCTATGTATGCATGGATTACTTGGGTTGTTACCAACATCTTGTGAACATTTCATGTCAATAGCACCTTTGGAAATATATTTACTGAGAAAAATGGTGACGTGTTCAATACTTATTTCACCCGCTGTATTTACACATACATACAGTACCAGTCAAAAGTTTGGACACCTACTCATTCAACGTTTTTTCTTTATTTTGACTATTTTCTACATTTTAGTAAATACATAAAAACTATGAAATAACACATATGGAATCATGTATTAACCAAAAAAGTGTTACCAAAAATCTAAATATATGTATCTTTGAGATTTTTCAAAGTAAAATCTGCTTTTGTAGGCTACAGTCCAAGCGATGTCTTCCAATGGTGCGACTGCAGTCGGTATCCAAAGATTATTTAATTTGAATAAACGCTTGGTGGTAAGGATGGCATTAGTGGTTTAGTCTATGGCGATATGGATATCACTTATTATTGATATCTACATACTGCATTGATGTGAATCACACTGCTGCTCTCTCATTTAGCTGATTGTGGTTGTTGTGCATGGCTGTTCACAAGTCTAAATGTGTATTTGAACCCACTAATGTTAATTTTAAGCTGAGCATCAATCATTGTTTTTGAAACCAGTGGACAGCCAGTGAAAAATGCACTCTTGCAACAGCTGCATATTGCGGATTCCAGCCTTTGGAATAAAAGTGGTGCTTTTTATTGCTCAATCTAATTCATGCTGATAAAATAAAAGGGTAATCTGTAGTTGCTACATACATTTTTGGACTTATAAATTATATATATTATGTAAAGATATAATTTAATCGTATTATTATTATATATATATGTAGTAGAAACCGATGGGTTAGAAGAAGCCTACATAACCAACCCATAAAGTAAAATGTAACATCCATATATGGCCAGTTATGTAAACATTAACATTGATTTATCCTGCAATAGATGTCGTTCAATTGGTAACATACATGTTGTCTTCTTCTAATCTTAAAGTGAAAGTAATCTAAAAGTAACTGAATGTAATCAGATTACGTCACTGAGTTTGGGTAATCTAAAAGTTATGTTTCTGATTACAATTTTGGACAGGTAACTAGTAACTGTAACGGATTACATTTAGAAAGTAACCTATCCAACCCTAGCCTATGAGTGCTATCCAACTGTCAACTATTGCTAGGAGGATGGTTTACTGGTGAGCAGTGAACATCCTCACAGGCAGCATAAACAGACAGCGTGTGACTAGATAATTAGCATGTCTCAGTCTGTGTCAGAGGTTTGTGATGCATGGTTTCAGACCCCACGTCCCTGCGTGAGTCAAAGTCTTACATCCCTTACATCAGTGTCCACGCATGGTGTAATTCAGAAGGACCATAGGACCAGTTGCTCTTGTTTTTTTCCGAGCCAATGATTCAGGCGCTGTGAAGTATTTAACATCTAGAACATTAGAACAAAAGCCACAGGACAATCCATTTGTCATGTCCGCTCACACAGGAATTAATTGTGGGCCTTCCAAAGGCCCACTACAAAAGCACCAATCACTTTTAAGAGTCTCTTTTCTAAGAAACCAATTTCGGTGTATAATTTATCTTCAGAAAATATGTTTTTACGCTATTTAGTGAAGGTGGATGACTCTGCCACATTTGGAGAAGGTAATTGGAGAGTGATGCCGCTCACTAAAACCCTGGGGTTCTAAAATGTGTCTTATATTTTCTCTCTCTGAACCACAGTTAAAAACAGATAACCTTAACCTGCCTATTTCTGACAAAATCACAGTGGTTTGGGCAGTGTCGGATTCTATGACTAAATAACCATTCCAATCACAGCCATGGAGCCCAGTGACACACACATGCATGCACATACGACTATGCAAGTACTTAAATCAGTGCAGACAGTCAGATGACCATGAAAGATTCCTGCACTGTCTGGAGCTTTATCAGTTCCGGGGGACAAGTGGCCATCTGAAGGCCGTCGGAGAGGAGGTCAGCTGGGACAGGACAGACAGGATTAGGGGACTGACACAATTAACACAAGCCAGGAACCCCTCCACCCTGGCAGCCTTCACACCACCCCAGATCCCACACCACTCTCTCCAGCCTTCAGCCTCCAGCCTCCCAGGCCCTCAGTGGGGCTGGTAATTGATCAGCACCGGGGATGAGCGAATATATAGAAATTAGAGTGTTTGTCTAACAGGTCAGGACAGTACCATTAATCTCTCTGGGAGTGTGTTCTGCATTGTAATGTCCTCATCAGTACGCTATACCAGGCTCACCATTCCACATGGGTTATTAATTCTGCAGGCCCTGTGTGCTGCTGGAATGTGTGTGTATGTGTGTGGTGTGTGTGTGTGTTTTTGTTTAGCTATCCTTGTGGGTACCAGGTCATCACAAGGATAGTAAAACAAGGAGGGTTTGGACAAGTGGGGACCCACGAGGACAAATTATATTTTAGGCTTATGGGTTAGGTCTAGGGTAAGGGTTACAATTAGGTGTGTGTGTGTGTGTGTGGCAGGCTGCCAGGGTGGCACAGGGAGAGGGGTGAGGTGGAGGGGAGAGGGGAGCGGGGAGTGTGGAGTGAGGAGCGGGGGTGGAATGGTTCAAGTAATGTGGCACGGCAAGGTCAATATTTTAGCTTGGCTGGTGCGTCCTAATTAAATTACTACAGCTCCGCTGCATGGCATCGCATGCGAGCAAGCACAGAGATATGTAAACTCCCGCACACTGCACCATCCTCATGCCATATGCCAATTAATTTGTGGCATGAGGTGAAACGTAACACAGCGTGTCAGTTTGGGGAAACATGACTGATTTGGATGAGTTTCAATGTGTTTCATCTAACAAGAATAGGCTATAGTAAGCAGAGCAGGGGATGGGTGCATGTTTGAAATTAACATCACTAGGCTGGCTGCCCATTGATCAAATACAAAGTCCACTGTGTTAGTGTGTATGGATTTCTCATTAGCCTTTTGTTTTTCAATATTAGTGCCTCGCGTTTGTTCAATATCAACAACATGGGTAGCCTATTTGTGGTCAACAGGAAATGTATTTGCTACACAAACAGGGTTTAAAAAGGCATGAATTTGTTCATGCCCTCATGACCTAGGAGGTAGACATATTGTTACAGATACTAACCATATGCCTTTTAGAAGATTAGGCTTTAATTCAAGATTGTCAAGAAAGATCAGAAGGTCCTACCTGACACATATCCTCTGATGATGTCATCTCTAGGTCCATCCTTTTTCAACAGAAGAGTCAATATTGTATGCATGGCTGTCATTCTCTCCCATAGGTTTGAAGACTTGAACGTAGTAAAGTCCTGAACTGTGAGTCAACATAGGAAAACTCACAAACATTGACACACATCAAACTTTATAGTGCATAGTGCATTTCTTAATCTCCACTTTGCATAGGCCTTTCTAATTGAGGTTTTCAGTTCAAACAAGAGTAGCTAATGAGCTTGAATTAATGTATGATGAGATTAATATTGAAAGACTATAAGCAGGATTCAAAGAAATGAGGTATAAAAGAGCACCTGTCATTAACTCATGTTGAGTGATCTCAGCATCCACACTCACTGAATAAGCATAGTCTGTGAAAAATCGAATAATTATATATTTATTATAAGAATTTAAATTGTATGTGGTGATGGAATAGGCATTTTACATGATAATAGTTGTGAACAGGGCACGACAACACATTTTCCCCCTCAGGAGACTGAAAAGATTTGGCGTGGGTCCCCTGATCCTCAAAAAGTTCCACAGCTGCACCACCGAGAGCATCACGACCGGTTGCATCACCACCTGGTATGGCAACTGCTCGGCATCCGACCGTAAGGCGATACAGAGGGTAGTGCATCACTGGCGCCAAGCTTCCTGCCATCCAGGACCTATATACTAGGCGGTGTCAGAGAAAGGCCCAAATAATTGTCAAAGATTCCAGTCACCCAAGTCATAGATTGTTCTCTCTGCTATCGCACGGCAAGCAGTACCGGAGCGCCAAGACTAGGTCCAAAATTCTCCTTAACAGCTTCTACCCCCAAGCCATAAGACTGCTGAACAATTAATCAAATGGCCACCCGGACTATTTACATTAACTCTATTTCATGAACTGCATTGTTGGTTAAGGGCTTGTAAGTAAACATTTGACGGTAAGGTCTACACCTGTTGTATTTGGCGCATGTGACAAATAACATTTGATTTGATTTTGATTTAAATGAAACAATGAAGCTTCCATTCAGCTACAAGAGCATTGGTGAGGTTGAGCACTGATGTTGGGCGATTAGGCCTGGCTCGGCGTTCCAATTCATCCCAAATGTGTTCAATGATGTTGAGATCAGGGCTCTGTGCAGGCCATTCAAGTTCTTCCACACCGATCTCGACAAACCATTTCTGTATGGACCTTGCTTTGTGCACCCGGGCATTGTCATGCTGAAACAGGAAAGGGCCTTCCCCAAAATGTTGCCACAAAGTTGGAAGCACAGAATCGTCTTAAATGCCATTCTATGCTGTAGCGCTAAGATTTCCCTTCACTGGAACTAAGGGTCCTAGCCTGAACCACGAAAAACAGCCCCAGAACATTATTCCTCCTCCACCAAACTTTACAGTTGGCACTATGCATTGGGGCAGGTAGCGTTCTCCTGGCATCCGCCAAACCCAGATTTGTCCGTCGGACTGCCAGATGGTGAAGTGTGATTCATCACCCCAGAGAACACGTTTCCACTGCTCCAGAGTCCAATGGCGGCAAGTTTTACACCACTCCAGCCGACGCTTGGCATTGCGCATGGTGATCTTAGGCTGCTCGGCCATGGAAACCAATGTCATGAAGCTCACGACAAACAGTTCTTGTGCTGGCATTGCTTCCAGAGGTCGTTTGGAACTCGGCAGTGGGGGTTGCAACCATGGACAGAGTATTTTTACGCGCTACGCGCTTCAGCACTCGGTGGTCCTGTTCTGTGAGCTTGTGTGGCCTACCACTTTGTGGCTGAGACGTTGTTGCGCCTAGATGTTTCCACTTCACAATAACAGCACTTACAGTTGACTGGGGCTGCTCTAGCAGAGCCGAAATTTGACAAACTGTCTTGTTGGAAAGGCGGCATCCTATGTCAGTGCCACGATGAAAGTCACTGAGCTCTTCAGAAAGGCCATTCTACTGCCAATGTTTGTCTTTGGAGATTGCATGGCGGTGTGCTCGATTTTATACACCTGTCCGCAACCGATGTGGTTGAAATAGCTGAATCCTCTCATTTGATGGGGTGTCCACATACTACTGTATATATAGTGTTAATGTGTAACAAAACTATACAAATCCTGTATAACAGTGAAAAACTAGCAGCAAAACAAGGAAAAATGCAGCAATATAATTGGCCGAATGAGGAAATGCGCTCATATCATCTGAGCATGGCACGCGTTGCGCGTCACAACAATCATCTGATCTGCACTGGAAGTAACATGGCTCCCATGCCATTTTTACTGCCAGAACAAGACTCGTGTGCCTTATTTTACTGAAATGTGCCAAGTTTACTGAATGAAGAAGACAAACAATGAACTTAGTTGAGAACAAGAACTGGGAGCATGCGCGCTGTTGGATTTGCAGGACCAAATAACCTACCTGTACCTGGACGTTACTTCCTATCGCAATAAGACCAAGACCCTGAGACATGACACAATTATGGACTATACGTAATAGGCTATCTCACCTTAACATGGCGCCAACATTTGATTTCGCTTCAACTTGAATTGAATATCTTGAGATTCTGTACCACTGAATAATGTATGTTCCTCCAAAGAGTGTGATCATCTGTCCTTTAGGTGAATTGCCATCTAGCAACTGTTACAAACACAGTAGCTAAAGTGTGTTCTATCAGAAGTGCTTTCACCATTCTTATAGCCTAGCACTGTTATAACACCTGCTTGATAGAAAATAAATAGGGGAGACCGGGGAGTGTTGTAACACTGTCAGTTTGACCAATCAGAAAAGAGCTGTGGTGATGTCATCAATATCGTACACTCCCATTTCGTTTTTGAGCTCACAGGAGAAGTGGCATGTCTCTGTGAGCAACATTGTAGATTTTGTACTGTTCATTGTACTGTAGATACAATGGTTTGACTTACATAACCTAAAGTAGCAGTTTCTCTGGTTTCATTTGATGCTTTGTATTTATGCTAACCTCAAACCCACATGCTAAAACAGTTAGCTATGTAATGGCTGCTTGTGGTGGGGATAGTTGTAACAGAGTCAGCAGGACCCCTCAACTCAAGCCTCAGCTGCTCAACGGGGTTTCAGTCCATCTGCTCTACGTCCATTTACCAAAGCAGGACCAAGGAAGACTCCCAGTGGGAAGAGAAAGAAGAGACAATCAGAAATCCTGACAGATACACCTGTGAAACAGGCACTAGAAGAGGAAGAAAAGAAGAGAAGCACTGGGAAAAGAGAATAAACCTGCTGTCTGGAAAGGGGCAAAAGAAGAAAACAAAGCAAACAAGCGAAAGGCCCAAGCCCAACGACCAAGAGGATTCTAACACCTCTGATGATGACAATTTCTGCATTGTGTGCATGGAACACTTCGCAAACTCAAGGTCAAAAGAATTGTGGGTCAAGTGTGTATGTTGTCAGTTCTGTGCCCACAAAGCCTGCACCCCAGGGGTAGCCATATACATTTGCCACAACTGTGACAGTGATTGAATCCTTATGTGACACATGCACATTCAGGAATACAGTCCACATACACGCACACTCACACAAACACAAATCGCAATTGTTTTTGTGCTAAATTTAAAGATTTTTTTTTGTCAATTTAAATTGTTCACTTCATTCAAAACTGTTTATTCTTTATTCTTCAATAAAGTTATTGCATAAATTGGATAGTGTGGATCTTATTTCAGCAGATTACCTCTCATTGTTACACCCCCAGCTAGTATTACAACTCACCCCAGTAGTTGGGTAGGTTGTGTAACAACGGAACTCTTTGTATTTGACATAAACTCACATAATTTGTGATTGTGTGTAGTAGATGTCCAAGTGAGTTTTATTTTGTAGTAGACAAACATGGGTACCGTGTATCAACGTTTTGAGGAAAAAAACACTGAGTTACTGAGGCTCAAAACAAGAAGTGTTACTGCCATCCCCGGTCTCCCCTACCTTTTATTCTTTGTTAATTGTATCATGGCTAATGGGTCCTTCACTTCACACATACATGTAAATGATCAGTGTCCTTTACTTTATCTGTGGCCTTCTAATTAGTTTAATATTTAAACCGTCAATGTAATGCTCTTAGCTTCTATGGTGTGAAACAATTGACAGTGCAGACAATGTAAAGACTGAACACTGATCTAGTATCTCGTTTCTCCATATAACAAACAACCTCCCCTTTGTGATAAGATATAGCTCAGGGGTGACCAATTGGTCATGGAGAGATGCATTGTGTGCAAGGCTTTTGTTTCATTTCAGCACAAACACCGCTGCCAATTAAAACAATTAGACAACAGTCATTTGAAGCAGGTGTGTTGGAGCTGAGCTGAAACAAAAAGCATCGACAAAAAACTGCAGCTCTCCATGAACAGTTGATGACCCCTGAGCTGGGCTACAAAAGCCTACACAACACTTTCATAAAATATCAATATTCCATAAACAATGAAAGACGTACAATATTTTAGAGGTTGCCAGTCATTTTTTTCTGCTCCCAATGTTTCTCAATATTCTTTCATTGAAACACAAGAGTCTATAGCCTGTGGGTGTGGGGTATGACATATCTGTTCTACTGACATAGCCTGGAAATGAAAAGCAATGAAATTATAACGAAGCATCTTACATGTACTGGATTTGATTGTTCAACTTTGCTTCTGAATTAGTGTTGGGTGTAGGCCTAGTGCAGGAACGTGGGAGCCGCCTATAGGCTTAGTGGAATCGATAGGCTATATAGGTCGGCTATAACCTAAACGCATATTATGTAGAAATGGGAATCTTTTGCAATGGATCTCAGAATGAGTGATCAGGTCGCACTCTCTCCCACTGTAGGCAATATGACTGATGAAGATAACGAGGGACTTGTGATGCTGCACCCATTGAGCAGATGTTGCCGAGAGAGATTAGTGCTGCAACAAGAGACAAGACGCGTCTTGGATCACAAATAGGATCAGTGCGCATGCTCCGTATGTTTCGTTTACAGTATATTCACTGTGGTAAAAGGGCAGGCAGGCAACAAACGAAGCGTTTTACAGCAACGTGGCTTCTACAATGTAAATAAGCTCCAGGGAAACAAAAAGGAATATCAACAGGTATGCTTTTAATTTATATCTCAGCAGTCCTTTCGATTTTTATTGGTCTATTTTCTGTGGCTTTGGATTCCAGTCAATTCATAGCGGGTACTTGGACATTCTTTTGCCTAATGGACGTTGGATTCGCTACACTGTAATGTTCAATTCAACATTGAACGGTGAGAAATGCAACGATGAAAATTATTTCATCGGATGTATTGTAAGGATTTAATTCCAACCTAAATGAAGGGGGAACTGCTCATATAACGCTCATGCGAAGGATAGATAATGCTTAAAAGCGCGTCTCCGCTATAATGACAGAATTCGGAAAATACAGTCCGTCACGAATAGCCTTTGTTTGATATGATATATATATATTTTTTTAATAAACGAATATGCCATGTTCTTGCATAGCTATCTATTATTGAACTGTTTATTTAATTCGTGATGTATCATCTCTTTGTTATAAGCGTTAATAAACTATTCATAGGCTACCAAATATAATTTTGACTAGACGGTGTTCTTTGTTAATATGGTCGTGAGATTCGATAGTCTTATCACCTGCAAAGCTGAGCTGTGAAATAGATAAAAGCCCAGGTTAATAAACCACCTTAAGCAGGTGAATAGCTTGTTATAACGTCTGCCGTGTAATTCCAGTCAACCGTTAATCAGACAAAAAACATGGATGCTTTTGTATTGTGTTAATTTTCAACAAAGCATGAAGGCACAGGCAGAGTTTTTTTCTAAGCATCCCCTGGTCAGATCAATTCTGCAGGGTCTTTGGGTGTGATCAACAGCTTTCTTGCTGCATAATGTTGAACACGTTTTACGACATAACAAAACGACCAAACATCGAATGGACCCTTATGTTTACCCCCTTTCCTAACAGACATAAAGGTGAAATGCATTCCCCCTTTAATGGTGACTTAAAACGTTGTCTTATCATAATATTGCTTGTATTTTCTCTAGTGTTCTGTCATTTCTAAAAGGATGGCCCATAAAAGAAAAGTATATTATTGTAACCAAGATTAATGCTTGTGTCTTATTAAGCTCCTCTGTAGACTAACTATTCCAGCTAGGGCACTGCTCTGCACTGACTGCGTACCATTATAAATGCAATGAGCAATTACACAGAAAATTGAAAATTAAAGGCTAGAGAAAACTGTAGTTTATCACAAACCCAGATAAAGGCTAAACCCAGACAAACCCAGATAAAGGCTAGAGGGTGCAATGCAATGTAAAAACAGTGTGAGTGAATCCTGATCAGTGGCTGGTATTTTTCAGGTATTTTTAGGTGTGATGAGACAAAAGAACAAAGGATGCCGTAGAAGAGAGGCTGCTTACAAGCCGGGAATCTGCTTCAAAGCACAACAAATGGATCTATCGCCTCCCCCTGCCTCCTCTAGATAATGATACTTGGCTGAAGCTACTACATCTTTATGATCCCTCCTCCATCTATGGCGAACTATAGCCATGCAGGGGACCACAACATCTTGCAGAATGTCTCTCCTCTCGCCACGTTTCTCAAACTGACATCCCTAGGTTTTATCATCGGAGTCGGCGTCGTTGGCAACCTCCTGATCTCCATCCTTCTGGTCAAAGACAAAAGCCTGCACCGCGCGCCGTACTACTTCCTGCTAGACCTGTGCGCCTCGGACATCCTGCGCTCCGCCATCTGCTTCCCCTTTGTCTTCACCTCCGTCAAGAATGGTTCTACCTGGACGTACGGCACGCTTACCTGCAAAGTGATAGCCTTCCTAGGGGTGCTGTCCTGCTTTCACACAGCGTTCATGCTCTTCTGTGTAAGTGTGACACGCTACCTGGCCATAGCCCACCACCGCTTCTACACCAAGAGGCTCACATTCTGGACGTGTCTGGCAGTCATCTGCATGGTGTGGACGTTGTCGGTGGCCATGGCCTTTCCCCCGGTGCTTGACGTAGGGACGTACTCCTTTATAAGGGAGGAGGACCAGTGTACATTCCAACACCGCTCCTTCAGAGCCAACGACTCCCTGGGCTTCATGCTGCTCCTCGCCCTGATTCTCCTGGCCACCCAGCTTGTCTACCTCAAGCTAATCTTCTTCGTCCACGACCGGCGGAAGATGAAACCGGTCCAGTTCGTGCCTGCCGTCAGCCAGAACTGGACCTTCCATGGCCCCGGGGCAAGCGGCCAGGCAGCGGCTAACTGGCTGGCGGGGTTTGGCAGGGGCCCCACCCCGCCCACCCTGCTGGGCATCAGGCAGAACAGCAATGCAGCGGGCCGGCGACGCCTGCTGGTGCTGGATGAGTTTAAGACTGAAAAGAGGATAAGCAGGATGTTCTACATCATGACTTTCTTCTTCCTCACGCTGTGGGGCCCCTACTTAGTGGCCTGCTATTGGAGGGTGTTTGCCAGGGGCCCCGCTGTTCCAGGGGGGTACCTGACCGCGGCGGTGTGGATGAGCTTCGCCCAGGCAGGAGTCAACCCGTTTATCTGCATCTTCTCCAACAGGGAGCTCCGGCGCTGCTTCAGCACCACTCTCCTTTACTGCAGAAAATCCAGGTTACCTAGGGAACCCTACTGCGTTATATGAGGGCTTGTTTTTTTTGTTTTTTCGTCCACCACGCCACTGATTGATCTCAATTTGGGTTTGGTCCCATTGTACAGCTCTTTTTTCTTCATCCTCCTGTTTCTCCACCTCGTCCTTCCCTCTCTTCTGAGGCAGAAGTTGAACTGTCAATCACTCCCTTGGTTCTGTGATTGAACATCAAACATGGAGGTTGAAGGGAATTAAATAAGCAGGTAGCTGAGAACCCCTACTGTGTTTATGTTCTAGTAAACAACTGCTGTGGAAGGTAATTTAGAAGCAGAGAAGAAAAAATATATAATTGGTGAAACAACAAAAACAAAGGACTGACCCCCTTGCTTTGGATATTTTGAAGATAATTCTGTGAGGTATAAGTTATGGAAAAAAGATTATGGTGTGAAAAAAAACACAGAAAACTAAGAAACGATTTCCTCTAAAGAGTCACTGGAATTGTTTTACATTTAAAAGTTGCACTAAAAAGAAGATGTAAAGATGCTTTTTTTGATCAACGGTTGCATTGCAAGGTGCAAGGACAACTTGTTTTTCCCCCCTAACTAAACAATGAATGCTTTAATTTGCAACAGACATCCCATTCGCTGTATGTAAAGCAAATAAAGCAAAACAATGTTGGGTGACTAACTGTTGGAATACACCTTCACAAGAGGATTAAATTGGTTTTAATGTAAGTGATATCTTTTTCATTTTGGGGGGTGAGGGGGGGGGCTTAATGAAGGGAATAATGATGTGTGGTTTTGAAGTTGCAACTTAAATCTATGAATAATTTATTGTAGTTTTACGATCCATATGGCCCTAATGTCTGGAATAGTTATTTTTCTGAATCTGCTCATATTTTACAAAAAAACAAAACAGATAAAATGATGTTTGGATAAAAATGTTGCTTTTTGAGAACAAACAAACCTTACAAACAGTGAATAAATGCTTAAATGTGTCACATCCATGTTACCTAAACACTGAAATATTGTTATAGTTTTGCTGATGCCACACCAGGTGTTCCTGCCTTAATGGTTCCGATATTGTTTTGTTTTTCAGTTGTTGGGTTTTCTCATCCACTCCTGAAAAGTCCTTGACTCTTTTCACATCAATGTGAAGTGCATGTTCATTTTAAAAAGCTGGTCCACTCTCATAAGCATCACAGGTCATACACTCAGCAGAGCAGCCCATTTTTTATTCTGCAAAGGTTTGCTATGTACACCCCACAGAGTGCTCAGAGCACAGGGAGCGTGTGTGTGCGTGCCTGTGCATGCGTGTGCGCGGGCACGTGTGTGTTTTGTGAGTGAATCTTCAGACAACTGTCACTTCAAGACCAGAGCCTTAGTATGAAATCTTGCACAATTTGTAAAAAGTGTTAAAGGAAAAAAACATTTAAGGGACACCGTCTTGTTTATACTTTCCTTACATTTGCTCTCTACTGATTGTTTTCAATAACTTACTTTTTCTCTTGTGGCCATTTTAATATTTATTCTGTATTGTTTTTTGTATATTATAGGTAGATTGTGTGTAAGTATGTGAGTCTTTCATTTTGAAGTCCCGAATGTGAGTACAGTTTAAATTAGGATTGCATTTGCTGAAATTTAACTGTGTATTCTGTTGCTTACATTTTTCAAAATAAAATTTTACATTTTGCAAACTTGTTATTTTCCTTTCACTGACAGAGATTTTCATGTTCAATCTGGCCTTCATGTTTGACCAAGTCAAGAGATTTGATCACTATTCAAAAATACAAAACTTTAATCTGATGTTTTATATTCCATCCGATAATCTGTGTTGTATCAAAAGAAAGAAAGTATAAATCCTCTTCCCTAGGTATAGTTTCATAGTACTTCCCCAATACAGTGGATATCATAAGTATTCACCCCCCTTGGATTTCTTCACATTTTATTGTCACAAAGTGGTATTAATATAGATTTAATTGTAATTTTTTTCTACACAAAATACTCTGTAATGTCAAAGTGGGACAAAAAAAAATCTAACATTTCTTTAAGAAATATTAAAAATAAAACACTACTATACTTGATTAGATAAGTATTCACACCCCTGGGGCAATACATGTTACAAAAACCTTTACCAACAATTACAGCTGTGAGGCTTCTAGTCTCTAAGAGTTTTGCACACCTGAATTGTGCAATATTTTCCCATTGTTCTTTTCAAAATTCTTCGAACTCTGTTAAGGTGTTAGGGATCATGGCTAGACAGCAATTTTCAAGTCTTGCCATAGATTTTCAAGCAGGTTTAAGTCAAAACTATAACTTGGCCACTCAGGAACATTCACTGTCTTCTTGCTAATCAACTACAGTGTATATTTGGCCTTGTGTTGTAGGTTATTGTCCTTCTGAAAGGTGAATTCCTCTCCCAGTGTCTGGTGTAAAGCAGACTGAAGCAGGTTTTCCTCTAGGATTTTACCTGTACTTGACTCAATCTCGTTTCTCTTTATATCCTAAATAACTCCCCAGTCTTTGCCGATGTCAAGCGTACCCATAACATGACGCAGCCACCACCATGCTTGTAAAAAGGGAGGCAGTTATTCAGTGATCTGTTGTGTTGGATTTGCCCTAAACATACGGCTTTGTATTTAGGCTAAAAAGTGTATTCCTTTGCCATGTTTTCTTGCAGTATAACTTTAATGCCTTGTTGCATACTTGATGCATGTATGGAATATTTTATTCCGTATATTTCTATTTCACTCCATCATTTAGGCATTTTTTATCATTTGTGTTGTTTTTGTCGCACTGCTTTGCTTTGTCTTGGCCAGGTCGCAGTTGCAAATGAGAACTTGTTCTCAACTGACTTACCTGGTTAAATAAAGGTGAAATAATAATAAATAAAAAGGCCATTATTGTGAAATAACTACAATGTTGCCATTGAACTCTGTAGCTGTTTTAAAATCACCAATCGGTCAGACTGGTGTCATAAATCGGACATGGTATATTTAACACACCAGACAATTTTTTACCTCGATGGCCCAACACCGGCCCATTATTAGCCAGATAATGATTATTTTGTAGAAAAATCCCAGTTAGACTGGTCCACTGGGCTAACAATGGGACAAGTCCATCTGGCATTTGCCCAAAATGCCAAAAGGCTAGTCTGCCCCGGTCACCAATGGCCTCATGGTGACATTCCTTAGCAGTTTTCTTCCTGTCCTGCAGCTCAGTTCAGAAGGACGACTGTATCTTTGTTGTATCTGGGTGGTTTAATACATCATCCACAGCATAATTATTAACTTGACCATGCTTAAAGAGATATTCCATGTCTGATTTGTTATTGTTACCCATCTACCAATCACTGCCCTTCTTTATGAGGCTTTCGAAAAGCTCCCTGGTCTTTGTAGTTAAGTCTGTGCTTGAAGTTCAATACTTGACTGAGGGACCTTAAATACTGTATGTTGTATGTATGGGGGACAGAAGAAGGGGGAGTCATTAAAAAATAATTTCAATGCCTATTATTTCACACAGAATGAGTCCATCTAATTTATTATGTGTTTTTTTATGTCAATATGTACTCGTGAACTAATTTAGGCTTTCCCAAAGAAAGGGGGTGAATACTTATGCAAAACTATATTTTAGTTATTACATTTTTATTAATTTCTAAAGATTTGTCAAATGTTCTTTTCACTTTGACATCATGGAGTATTTTGTGTAGATCCCACTTTGTAATGCAACACAATGTGAACAAATCCAAGGCGGGTGAATACTTATGATACATACCCACTGTACCTTGGGAAAATGGTGGTGGCAGCAATGTTGATAGGTTGATCAATGTGCAGAGCAACAAGCCATGCCAACATACTCAATGCCAATCTGCTTCTCTTCTGCCTAGATGTATTGATAATGAATTGAGATTTATGCTGTATTTGTGTTGAAGGCTTCCCACTGATTCATTGTTTCATCTTCTGCTTTTGTGGAACATGTATTTAAGCATCTTCGTTTCCATGCCAGTCTCAAAAAATTATTAAATTACCTCAGCCCAGTTGCTTGCGAACACAAAATATGATGCTGAAATCATGGAAAGCTTGCTTGTACACAAGACAGCCAAATTGCAAAGGTGCAGTTGACCTGAAAATCTTTTAAGGGCCTTTTTGCATAGCAAGGTAAGCAATTCATTCTGTTGGAGATGTCATTAGTGCACCCCAAAAGGTCTCTGTCAGTTACTATATGGGTCTTGCAATCTATTCGCATTTGTCCGTCTTCTCTGGATGCCATCATTACTGACCATTTTATGTTGATAATGGGGGGTTGTCAGGAATAGATCATGGCCAGAAAGGACATCGGCTGTAGTTTGTATCTTACACTGTGTTTGTTTGCTTTCAGTATCAGCAGTCTTGATTTGTTTAGTGTTTAATGGAATGTTATGATATTCTGACAGGGGTGAGAGGAGGGCTAAAATGAGGCAAACCCAAACTTGTCTTGTATGGAGCTAGGATTCAAGTGGTTTCTCTGTGGCTGTGGGATTTTAACTGGGCCATTTTGCATGCATTTAGCTAAGGGCCTAGGATGGCTGCAGTGGTTATCACCTATCACGTGATGTTAATTTAGTACCATGCAGTTTGTGATCATGAAACCAATGGGACTATTTCATTATCCTTGGGTCTCCTTGCATCTGTTTTCTACTATCTGTAAAAGGACATTCATTGCCATTGACTGAACGTCTACTAAATGTTGGTGGTTTCACAAGAAACTGTGTTGCACAGAATACAAAGGATACTTTGGCCCAAGTATTTACCTCCAGTATAAAATATTACAATCAAAGCATTATTTTATCCATGTATCACTGTGAATTTATATGTTCTATGCCTGCCAACAATGTTGTTACATTGAATGTTACTTTGAAGAGCATTTTCCCTTTGATTTTGTTGATGGTGGAAATGAATTTATCTCAGATCTGAGAACTTCTCTTGGGCTACCCCTAAATGACAGTGTTCTTCTAATGAAGAATCACACTCTTTGTATATCACAGTGGTATTAAGTATAATTTTCATGGACTGCCAATGGATGTGAAAACATAGTCTCACCCAGATCCTCAGTTGATAATCTGACTGCTGCAGAATAAATACCATCTGTTGCCTCTGACACATTTGCTTTTTGGAGGGGAATAATTCATCTGAGGCAGCCTTTTTGCACACTTGAGTGTTTTTTATTTTTAAATAATGCAAGCCAGCTCTTAATTAAAGCTTGGTTAAAGGGTTTTTACCAACAAGCGCTCGGAAACAGCCTAGAAATGAAGTGGACAACTCAGTCCTTGACAAGACAGGCTACTCGGCTCAGGAAAGTGAAGGGAAAATACTCCTTTGCTTTTCATGAATCCACACATCACACACACAGCCGTGTGTGGCTCAGCTAGAAGCTAGAGGTGACATAGTGTTGTTCTTTGTGGCCTTTGTGTGTTACTGTACCCTCCCCAATGCATCACATAGGCCATCCAAAGCAATAGGGAACTAGGCCACTCCATTACTGTCCTGTTAGAACACACTATAAAGTGTGACAGGGGCCTCAAGGTCCCTGATTCCATCAGACTCCTTTGTAAAATATCACATACATGTCTAAGAGGTATCGATGTTTCCAGGGATAGAGCTGCTGCGGTGTTGTTTCTACCAGGGTCAAGCATCCAGAGGGTTATTATTTTCCTTTACCAGGAGGCACCCTATAGCCTACTGTCCTGTATGACTAACGTGTAAACTGCTAATCGATACTGTAAATGAAGGATAATGTGGGGATCATTGCATCCTACTGTGTGTAATGTGTATGGTATAAACACTGTGTGAGGCTTTGCCTGGCTTTCAAAAGATTAATGTAGGTTTAAAGAGTAAAGTCCCTTCTGCTCACTATGTCCATTCATAATTCATTGTCATTTTTTTTAAGCTACTACGGAATTAAACCAGCCAAGTTCAGCTGTTGTGATCTGATAACAAAACAGCTGGACTGATGCTGTTCTAATCCGTTTAGAGGCAAGCTGGCCCTAAAAAGATGTATGGTTGAATATAAATTTAACATATTGTCTAATATGATGTGTAATATGTATAGCGGGTGGTTGATGGAAAGGGAAATGTGGTAGATGGAGATGCTGGAATGAAAGTGAGCTATAGAATACAAGATGATGATTATCATTCCCTAGGGGCCGGCCTTGAACATTTTTTGCTCTATTTATCGTCTGACACACTGATATCTATTATGGGGAACTCAGGCCTTTGAATACAAATTATCAAGCAGATGTTTTTTCCAATAGATTTGCATGTGGGTGTGATGGATAGAGAAGATATCTGTCTATAATGACCATCCAAACTCTTTATTTTCCCCAGCTCGCAATGCCACCATGCTTCTGGCTTAAAAAAAAGAATATCGCCGCTTTAAATATTAACTGATTAAATTGTGGATGAAGCTTCAAAGGTTCGCCTTGCATATTTAAACAGCATTTTTTTCTCTAATGTAGGATTTAGAGAAGCACAAGGATCATTTTTCAGGAGATATATTACACCAACTTGCAGGGGATTTAGGCTGGGCTGAATGACTCACTTCACACCTGGTAAAGGCAGAGGATAATTCTAGGGTTGCTGTATTTTCTTGACAACACTTTGACAGGCAGGAGGGCAACTTTATTTATTTATTTATTTATTTAACCACAGCATTTGTGTATCTGTCTATTTACTTGGCGTGTTATTTATTTACTTGCTGTGGTGGTGTACAGACATGGACTTCAATGGCGCCCTGGGGATGGATGCCACTGTCAGGGTGATCTGTTTTCTCTGTCCTCCTCTCCTGCAAGCTGGATTAGGGTGCCATGTATCAGCTTGGGGGGTGAGCTATGGTGCTATGGGGCTATGGAGACTGTGTATCAGTCTTGCCCTGTCCCAGCAGTCAAAACAGGTTGAAATGACCTTTACAACCATTTTTATCGTGCCGCCATTTCAACCAATTTTGCCTCATTTTGTGATGTTTTACCTTACTTCATGATCCCACTGGCCATAGTGGACAGTTATTGCAAACATACTGTGCATACTCAGGCACAGTCAAGGGTAGGCTAGCTTGGTAGGTACATTATCAATTTGTGGTTCAGACAATGTTGTGTTCCAATGTAGTAGCTTATGACATTTCAGCAAATGATAGAGGAGTTGGCTAAAATACAAACAGATTTGGGACTAGGCTAGGGGTATTCAGAATATCATAAACCCTGAAGATTGAGGTAGGGGGTGGATATTGGTCAGAGAATGGTGGGAAAGCCCATGCTGACTTACCATGTTCTAAAGTTACATGCTGACATACAAGGGCCATGCGCATGCGTCCGTGTGCACCATCGCGTTGTTGATTTACTCCATCCACAGCAGCCACAATCAGGTTAAAATATCAAAACCAATTATGAATCTATATTAATTAAGGGGCAGGTTAAAACACACATGAAACATTCATGGACATTTAGCTAGCTAGCGGTTCCTAGCTAGTTTGTCCTGGGAGATGAACATTGGATTGTTTTTCTATTTGACATGCATTTGGTCCTCTTTTTAGCTGGTTCTTTGTAGAATTTTGACCTGGAGTCATAATAAATCTTGTTCTATGATACTCATCGTGCTGTCCAAATCCTGATGGGAAATCAATGGGTCTGATACAAAATATCACCATCGTCATGATCATTTTTATCATAGTCATCTCTGTCATCATCGTCATCATCTTCACTGATTGTGTTACTGACTCCGATCCTAATCATAGCCTTGTCTTTTTTCAATAGATTAAACAGCCAGAGACCAGTGAGTGGTCTTTCTGTCTGTATATATTATCATCTTAACTGTAACTGGGTTTACAGAGATTAGTTTAGTCTAACACTGTAGATGTGCTGGTGTGAAATGTGGAGAAATGTGGAAAATATATAGTCAGCAGATGAAAAGGAATATTTAGGTCACATGAAAATTGAATAGGTATCCCTGATTGTGGGTTATGTAGTGAAAGAAAACCTCTCTGCAACAAGTGTACGTGCCACACATGCTCCCTATTTCACTGTCGCTAACGTATTAAAAACATATCAAATCTGGCAGGCGATACCCGTGTTTATACATGCTTTTTGTTCCTTTTAATTCTGCATGTGTTGTCGTGAATCACTGGGCTTTGAAAGGTTTTTAATCCACTACTTTCTTCTTGTTCAGCCTGTTCAGCATATTCTGTCTCTCTCTCTCTGTCTCCTTTAATTTTGGGAAATACCTCATTTTCGTGAGTCAGGCCTGTCACACTCGGCTCGAGTCTAGGGCCCGGATCTATGGCAGCGAGCTGAGCTTGTCTCCTCATCTTCTACTCATGAAATTAGCAAAGACCAGAACCGGGAGTCTTCCTGCTTCCTCCTTAACTGACACAAACATTAAACAATTACCACCATGTGACTTCATCATAATGCGACATAATTATAGCACGCAACCTTTGTCATGCTAGGTGATTAGTGAAGGGAAACTTGCTAGCTTGCATTGAGAAGTGAATGGGAGAATGTAGCTGTATATAGCTATGTTGATGAGTTGAGTTCTTTGGCAGGCTTGCCTGTGCTAAAGCAAGCGCTACTGTTTCAGTGTCTCCCAGCACATCATCATTAGAACTTTAGAGTGTGCATGGAATTGACACCAATCTCCCTGGATATGGATGAGCTGTCAGGATCAAACATCATGTGACTTGAACGACTGTGCTGATTATGTTGGATGATGTTTGGCTAGGAAGACAGCATTTGCAGGGTTTCTTTCTATGTCTTTCTCCCCATACATATGCTGTACATGTGTGTTGACAAATGAACACAAGCAATGGTGAAAATGTTCATAAAATCGAATTGAAATGACTCAAGTGAGCAAGCCAATACAGTGTGTTCGGAAAGTATTCAGACCTCTTGACTTTTTCCACATTTTGTTACGTTACAGCCTTATTCTAAAATTTACTAAAAATAAATCATCCTCAGCAATCTACACACAGTACCCCATAATGACAAAGCGAAAACAGGTTTTAGAAATGTTTTCAAATGTATTAAAAAATCAAAATATAAATTATTTAGACCCTTTGCTATGAGATTGGAAATTGAGCTCTGGTGCATCCTGTTTCCATTGAAGATGTTTGTACAACTTGATTGGAGTCCACCTGTGGTAAATTCAATTGATTGGACATAATTTGGAAAGGCACACACCTGTCTAAGGAATTGTCCGTAGACAGCTCAGAGACAGGATTGTATCAAGGCACAGAACTGGGCAAAGGTACCAAAACATTTCTGCAGCATTGAAGATCCCCAAGAACACAGTGGCCTCCATCATTCTTAAATGGAAGAAGTTTGGGTACCACCAAGACTCTTCCTAGAGCAATCAGGGGAGAAGGGCCTTGGTCAGGGAGGTGACCAAGAACCGATTGTCACTCTGACAGAGATCTAGAGTGCCTCTGTGGAGATGGGAGAACCTTCCAGAAGGACAACCATCTATGCAGCACTCCACCTTTCAGGCCTTTATGGTAGAGTGGCCAGACGGAAGGCACCTAAAGGACTCTCAGACCATGAGAAACAAGATTCTCTGGTCTGATGAAACCAAGATTGAACTAGGAAACCTGGCACCATCCCTACGGTGAAGCATGGTGGTGGCAGCATCATGCTGTGGGGATGTTTTTCAGTGGCAGGGACTGGGAGACTAGTCAGGATCGAGGCAAAGATGAACGGAGCAAAGAACAGAGAGATCCTTGATAAAAACCTGCTACAGAGTGCTCAGGTCCTCAGACGGGGGTGAAGGTTCACCTTCCAACAGGACAACGACCCTAAGCACACAGCCAAGACAACGCAGGAGTGGCTTCGGGACAAGTCTCTGAATGCCAGAGCCCGGACTTGAACCCGATCGAACATCTCTGGAGAGACCTGAAAATAGCTGTACAGCAACGCTCCCCATCCAACTTGACAGAGCTTGAGAGGATCTGCAGAGAAGAATGGGTGAAACTCCCCAAATACAGGTGTGCCAAGCTTGTAGTGTCATACCCAAGAAGAATCAATGCCGTAATCGCTGCCAAAGGTGCTTCAACAGAGTACTGAGTAAAGGGTCTGAATACGTATGTAAATGTAATATATTATAAATTACTAAGCATTTCTAAAAACCTGTTTTTGCTTTTTCATTATGGGTTATTGTGTGTAGATTGATGAGGAAAAAAACACATGTAATCCATTTTAGAATAAGGCTGTAACGTAACAAAATGTTGAAAAGGTCAAGGGATCTGAATACTTTCCCAAGGCAACGTATATACAGATGACAACATACTGTATATTTGTCATCAATCTATTACAAAATAGCTGCTATCACAACTTGTCTTGTTGTCTTTGATGTTGATATTGAAGGATGACACCTACATTGATTCATTGTCATGCCACTCACGTTTCTATCATGTTTTATTTGTACCAGAGTATGTGAGACCCTTGCCTCTGTGCGTGTTTTGTTCAGTCATAGCAATTACATTTTTTGAAAGTGTCGTAGCCTATGTTATTAAAGTGTGTGGTTACTGAATGATTTATCTTTTTGGCTAATGAGAAAGAAAAAAAAATGAAAAAGACCTGCTGTAACGAATCAAACATTTTCTGCACTCTGCTAAAAACCTTAATGAGAATTTCTGTAATATTTGATGAAGAATAATCATGCCTAAGGCTAATGAATATAGTTTTGTAAAAACAGTGTGTTCATTGTTATGCAATATTCTGCAATTGTATTTTAAAGTGCTATTGTCCATTTTTGGATCTACTGTTTCTGAATAAGGAGCTATGGCACAACTGAGCATTGGTTCTCTTTTCAAAGCTGTTGAATTGATATATGAGGTTTGTGCTGTTTGTGCATCCTGGAACTTTTTATCATTAGGAGTGCTTCAACATATTGTGCACATCACTCTTTGGTATTGGATTACGTGAAGGCAAAGCATTCATTAGGCGTATGACTTTTCTGTTGGAGTTTGTACATTAGCCAAAATGACATACATTACCAGCTTGCAAATGCTCTTCACTTTATTTAGGAAATGCTTGATTTTACGGGCTATTCCATGGTTATAAGAAGCCAAGACTTGCTTTGCATTATGTACCCGATGCTGGATAGGTATAGACATTTCTTGAAAAATATGTGTTTTGGCTTTGGATATAATGGATACATGCTATGCAATCATCACTGATGCACCACTGAATGTTGGATAAGTACTGCATATCCTAAGCTAATTCTGCCTATGCATTGGAAAACATAAATACTGGTGAAAACATGTTTGTGATTATGAAGGAGAGGAGGAGAGTGACAGTCAGTCCTGCACCAGGGCCATGATGACTCATCCAGCCCATGGCTCCTCTATGCATGCAGTACAAACCACACAGTTGGGTTCTGAATCTATGCGTCCCAAACAGCACCCTAGTCCTTACATAGTGCACTACTTTTGACCAGGGCCCATAGTGAATATACAGTATGCAGGCAGGGAATAGAGTGTCATATGGGACCCAGTCTATTACTGTAGGTTTCTGGCAAATGTTTTAAAACAATACAGATTATGTAACGACCATATAGGCCAAATACATCTTGTGACAGTGCGAGGATGGTGAGCACAAAAATGAGGAAATGAGAATCAGGTGTGGGTGCGTGAGCGCGCCTGCCATCATACTCATGCCGGTGGTTAGTATACCGCGAGCCGGAGCGCCGGGGTGGGAGGGGCACCGTCGAGGTCGGAGGCACAGTCTTACTAACACATCTTAGCCTATTGAAATGCATTGCGGTGTGGGGGGAGTCATGTGTGTGATGATATACAATAACTATTGATTCCAGAACATGATCCCTTTATGAGTTATTGCTCTCTTATGGGATTGTGTCTCATGTACAGTTTTTCAGAGAAGAATCCAGCTGCAGATTATGTGTGCTGACGCCTAAAGCATTGCATCTCAGTGCAAGAGGCGTCTCTACAGTCCCTGGTTAGAATCCAGGCTGTATCACATCCGGCCGTGATTGGGAGTCCCAAAGGGCGATGCACAATTGGCCCAGGTTTGGCTGGGGTAGGCCATCATTGTAAATAAGAATTTGTTCTTAACTGGCTTGCCTAGTTAATTAAAGGTTACATTTTTAATGTCTGCAACCTGTAGACGTTTGTTGGTCTCGTGCTTGAGTCAGTAGCTTTGTTCCAGGGCATCAGTGTGCTACTATCATACCAGTCTGCGCACTAGCTCTGGTCCATGGCGTTATGTTAACCACTGTCATTTTGTACAGCTAGTACACACCAGCTAGCTAGTACACACCAGCTAGCTAGTACACACCAGCTAGCTAGCTAGTACACACCAGCTAGCTAGATAGTACACACCAGCTAGCTAGATAGTACACACCAGCTAGCTAGATAGTACACACCAGCTAGCTAGTACACACTAGCTAGAACCTAGCTTCTAATTCTAAATGTAAATTGACCACTCGTGCTGTTGATGGCGGTAATGCACCATCCTCTCTGGCACCATTCAACATCCTGTCTCATCTGGTATGCTTCACAGTGTCTTTGGCATGAGAATGTATCTGCTGGAGCCAGACCCTATTGGGTTTTCCTGCAGTTTTCACCACTGTAGGCTATGAATTCACAAAGCTATGTGCACAGTGCTATATGGCGGCACTGCAATATAGCTTATTGTGGACTTACTGTGGACGCTCATGAATGTTATGTTATGTCCATAGAATTCAAGAGTTGTATACTTATTTTTTCCCGATTGTTTTTGTTTAAATAATTCCTACGAATTTATCATAAAATATTTATTATCATAATCTCAGACTCATTCATGATTCAGTATGTACCAGTGGTGGAAAAAGTACTCAATTGTCATACTTGAGTAAAAGTAAAGATACCTTAATAGAAAATTACTCAAGTAAAAGTGAAAGTCACCCAGTAAAATACTACATGAGTAAAAGTCTAAAAGTATTTGGTTTGAAATATACTTAAGTATCAAAAGTAAATGTATTTGCTAAAATATACTTAACTATCAAAAGTAAAAGTAAAAGTATAAATAATTTCAAATTCCTTATATTGATCAAATCAGACGGCACATTTTTGTATTTTTATTTACGCATAGCCAGGGGCACACTCCAAATCTCAGACATAATTTACAAACAAGGCATTTGTGTTTAGTGAGTCTGACAGATGTATTTTATTTTTTTATTTAACGTTTTATTTAACTATGCAGTAGGGATGATCAGGGATGTTCTCTTGATAAGTGCGTGAATTGGACCATTTTCCTGTCAAAACGAGTACTTTTGGGTGTCAGGGAAAATGTATGGAGTAAAAAGTACATTAGTACTTTAGGAATGCAGTAAAGTAAAATTAAAGGTTGGCAATAATATAAATACTAAAATAAAGTAGTACTTTAAAGTATTTTGACTTAAGTACTTTACACCACTGGTATGTACTGTATACACATAACAATGTAATGTTACGCAATATAAATGTTTGTGTGAGTCTTCCGCTTCCTCCTTGGCAGCTCAGTGGGATGTCAGCCCATGGTGTTCAAGCCTCCAACTCTTGTTTTATAACAGTGGATTTTTGTATCATGGCCATACTGAGCAAACAAGAGAGGACCCGGTCCACAGGATATCCATTGTTCCATGTATGGATATATGCACTGAATTAAGGAAAATAAAAGCCTTGGAAATTACATAACAGCGATTCTGAAGGTAGGTACTTGAAATACTGAAAGTTGATGTATTAGAGATAACACATACAATAAGCTACTTTATATTGATGTTTTGAAATATCAAATAGCAAAAAGAGTGAAGCTCAGTTTCATTATCAGCAGAAATAAAAGAAAGAAAACAAGAAAGTGGGAGGACGGGATTTGGGGAATTTGGAGAAAGCAGTTCCTTCCTCCTTCTTTTCTAAATGGATTTCAGTCCTTAGGCCGTAACCCTAGAAGAAGAAGCAAAACACAAAAAACAGATATGTTGTTACGTTATTGTGGAAAGAAGAGGTTCATTGAGAAGTCAGCCATATCTGGGCCAGTGAGACCTCCTCGGGATCCGGTGTTATTCAAAACACACAGTCCTAAATGGCACCCTATTTCCCACATAGTGCATTACTTTTGACCAGGGCCCTTGGGCTTTGGTAAAAAAAATTGTGCGCTATAACCACTCTTATAAGTAAAGGTGCCTGGAAGAACCTTTTGGGTTCCAGTTGAAAAAGGTTCCTTGAGGAACCCCTCTGAGAAGGGTCTTCTAGGAACCCCTGTGTAAAGGTTCGAAACGGAACCTTTTTGTGACGGGAGGGATTCATTTTTGAACCCATTTAATAATATATTGTAGAGGTGGCAGCCTATCAGATTGGAGACATGGCTTATTGGAGACGTGGCTTTAAGATAGTTATTTTTTTTTTGAGTAAATGTCATTGCTGTTCATCAAGTTTGTACACTGCAAATTAAAAATGTCCCTTGAATATTTATGCATACTCTATTATAGTATTAATAATATTAACATTGCTGATTACATACATTAATAAATGCTTCCTGGAGCACTGAGTATTTCCAGCCAATTGGGTCTAAAATAGGTTCATTACGCTTGGCATTGATCAACATACAGTGTCTACTATTGGTACTTCTGGTCAAAATAATTTATAACAGACAAATTAATGTTGCACATGCCGTAGCGCGTACGCAGTGTAGCCTTTTTGTCTTCTACCAAACCATCAGGTGGATGTTCGACGTAACAAAGCTTCCGACGTCATTGATCACCTGCTTCTGATAAAGCGATACAAGCATCGGCATACTGCTTCGAAATAAACTTTGACACATGCCTCAGAGCTCCAGTATCAAATGTAACATCACTTGTGGCTCAGTTGGTAGAGCATGGCACTTGCAACGCCAGGGATAAGAGTGTCTGCTAAAATGTACACTGGGTGCCAAAAGTTTGGACTATTACTCATTCAAGGGCTTTTCTTTATTTGCACTATTTTTTACATTGTAGAATAAAAGTGAAGACATCAAAACTATGACATAACACATATGGAATCATGTAGTAACCAAAAAAGTGTTAAACAAATCAAAATATATTATATATTTTATACCAGCATCAGATTGCAGCCCAAGTAAATGCTTCACAGAGTTCAAGTAACAGACACATCTCAACATCAACTGTTCAGAGGAGACAGGAATCAGGCCTTCATGGTCGAATTGCTGCAAAGAAACCACTACTAAAGGACGCCAATAAAAAGAAGAGACTTGCTTGGGCCAAGAAACACGAGCAATGGACATTAGAACAGTGGAAATTTGTCCTTTGGTCTGGAGTCCAAATTTGAGATTTTTGGTTCCAACCTCAACCAAATTTAGATGGTTTGGGATGAGTCGGACCACAGTGAAGGAAAAGCAGCCAACAAGTGCTCAGCATATGTGGGAACTCCTTCAAGACTGATGGAAAAGCATTCCAGGTGAAGCTGGCTGAGAGAATGCAGAGTGTGCAAAGCTGTCATTATGGCAAAGGTGGCTATTTGAAATATAAAATATATTTAGATTTGTTTAACACTTTTTTGGTTACTACATGATTCCATATGTGTTATGTCATAATTTTGATGTCTTCACTTTTATTCTACAATGTAAAAAATTGTGCAAATAAAAACAAACCTTGAATGAGTAATATTCCTAACTTTTGTCCCCCAGTGTAAATGTAGTGGTACCTATTTCAACTTTAATAGGCTCTTCAAGATGTCCTTCACCTCTGGTGGCCTCATTGAAGCTACAAAACTGTCAGTGTTCAACCTTAACATGTGATGACAGAACAGATGAAGAGGAATGACATTTACTCTAATGGATGGCCAACAAAAAGATCAAGCCTAAAGTCCCTACTAAGCCACGCCTCCACTCCAGGGTTCTTCCTGGAACCCGTTTGCTACATTGAACCATTAAAGGTTCCTCCAAGAACCCCTCAACTAACCGAAGGCGCAAATATGTACCATTGACTAGCAAAGGTTCCCTGATGAACTCCAGGGGCTCCTTGAGGATCTCCAGGGTTCCTCGAGTCACCACTAGTTCTAAGAGTGTAGGGAACAGGGTGTCATTTGGGATGCACACACAGTAGCTTTGAGGCCGTCCTCAGTTCCTCTCAGTAACTGAGCCATCCATGCTGCGGTGGCCCTTGCTCTGCATGCATGCAGCATTTCTTGGGTCAAGAGCAATCCATGGCCAAATTAGATCAGTGATTCTGGTTCACCCTAATTACTTCAATGAGCGGTGGGTCACATCTGTGAAACTTAAAGCGGCAATCAGCAGTTTAAACAACAACAAAGCGAACTCCCCAACCCTGTTTCGGTAAAAAGCTGTGGGACGGGGCTATGTTTTAAGGCTGTATAGTGTTTGTTTCAATTTACTACTCTTACAAACCTTGGAGTAAAACAAGCTTATATTTTGGGTTCTGATGGGGTATGACAGTTGAACTAAGTTCATGAGGCATTTCTAAGTTATAGTCTTCAAGAATCTATCAGTACATAGTATTCATTTATAAGTCCAAAAATGTATTTAGCAAATGCAGTTTGCCCTTTTAAAGGCCTAGTACACAAGAGTTTGCGATGTGTGTTCAGCCTTTAAGATCATAGGGCCAGGAGTTTTTCCGGACCATGTGACCAGATCTAAAAAATAATACCCTATAATTTGGGCCTGGAGTTTTTCCTGGTTAGGTTATAGAACATGGTGAGGAAAAATTCCTGGTCCCTGCTTATCTCAGTAATTTCAATGTTAAGCCATGGAGTGACAGCTGTCCTCTGCCTCCTGAAGTGGCATAGTCCTGTGCAACATATGTTAAACAGTCAAAACATGTTTTCCATGAAATTGGATGAAACCAGAACAAAGTATAATGACCAAAGTGTGAAAAGCTACTGTCGCTTCAACATTGATAATATTTGATAATAAAGTTACTGGTCCCCTCCTCATGTCAAACACTTGGATTTATTATTAAGGGAATAGAGTGACATCATCCTAACTCTCACTTTAAGACACCAATGGAAACATGGTATTCTATTACCTAATTTAAATAAGTACTTCTTACACTGTAAAAAGTAATTGCCTAACTAATTAAAGCAATTGACTAGTGGTTACTCAAACATCTCCAACTGCCTGTAGAACTCAAATCATATAAGTGGTACTCACTCAGACGTCAATCAGATGTTCTTATTACTTAATGTTTTTGAGTATTCTTAACAAATATTAGGTTATTGAGTAAATCTTCATTTATCTGAGTTCTGCTAATCGTTTTGACAAGTTATGATTATTTAATATTTTAAAGTCAATCTTACATGTATTACATAAATAATTCTTACTTGATTATATTATGTTTAACATCTTTACTTAAAATAATAAAGTATTAGTCAGACACTGATAGTTGAGTAAAAAATACTTGATTTATCTGTGTTGTGCTGACATAGAATTATTACATTTTTGCAAGTTATGAAATCTCTCTGCCATTTCCTGGATGCTAAAATGATTATAGTTTGCCTAATTTCAGTTTATGTGACAAAACAAGCAAGTAGAGTGTAGAGAATCATCATACCATCTAAACCACCGTGAAATATTTTTCTATAAGCAAATATTTTGTATTTTCAGCTGTTTGAAGCATTTGTACAAAACCTAAAGTAGAAGATGCAAAAAGGAAACTTGAAAAAGCGAACAGAATGAGAATGACAGATCTATAACTCAAATGCAGCTTTAATAGTGGCAGGTGTTTTTAGAAGACTGTGGGTAATTCAACATTTTTAGACTTTATAATACTTTTTACACAATAGTGTATCCATGTTTGAAGAAAGAAAAGTATATTTCTAAAATAGTATTAAGCAATTTGTTGTGCTATAAGGTGTAATTGATCATGATAAATGGATATCAAAACCGTCAAGCAAATTGACGTTCAATAATGAAACAAGCCATTTGCACCAACAAACAGGTGATGTGGGAATGGATAACTGTGTGGAGGTGAAGGAAGCATGGAGAGGTCAACGATAGCCAGACTTGTAAATTGGGCTAAGGAACAGAAGTTGGGTTTTGAAGAAACGCTATCAGTGCCTGCTCTGCAAACAATGCAGCGGATGAAGGCGCAGCAAGAGTGTGGTGAATGGCTAGATGTGGTTATGGACAATGAGGAAGAAGAAGAAGAAGAAGAAGAACCGAGTGTACAGTAGTGGGAAGATGTGTGTTTCGGAAGAATAGTGCCAGACATGATTAAAAAATAATCTGAGTAAACTTTTTGGAGAAAGTGGACCCTTGCCTTTTGGCAGATCCATTTGTGGTTTCTGGGTGGGGGGGAAGGAGTTGGGTGTAGTTGAATTTAGTGAAGGTAACCTGTAGTGGAGGTAACCTGTAGTGGAGGTAACCTGTAGTGGAGGTAACCTGTAGTGAAGGTAACCTGTAGTGAAGGTAACCTGTAGTGAAGGTAACCTGTAGTGGAGGTAACCTGTAGTTTCTTGTCATATTGGTTAGTGTTTCTTCTGATCAGAGGGAGCAGGCGCTCCATGTCACGCAACTTTGGTCAAGATCTGTTTCTTGCTTTCCTGTTAGGAACAGGGCACCATTGAAAGGAATAATTTCTGGGGTAGCGTTAAGTGTGGAGGTGGAGGAACTGAAGTTGAAAATTCCTGGTGTTTGTGACGCTCGCCATTTGGTGCGGCGCAGACCTGGTGGGGAGCGTGATGAAACAAAGGAGTCACTGTCAGTTCTATTGAGTTTTGATTCAGAGTCTCTACCAGACAAAGTCATGCTAGGATATATCAGTTATTCTGTTAGAGCTTTTGTGCAGAATCCACTGCGCTGTTTCAGGTGCAACGTTTATGGTCATGTTGCAGCAGTGTGTAGGAGGGAGATTCCATGACGTGGGAAGTGTGCAGGAGGTCATGGAACAGAATTCCCAATCTGGCCCTCGTACCATCATGACCACCTAATCCTCCGTAGCTTTCAATTGGCTCATTCATCCCCCCTCCTCTCCCTTGTAACTTTTCCCCAGGTCGTTGCTGTAAATGAGAATGTGTTCTCGTTTTACCTGGTAAAATAAGTGTAAAATAAAGTTGTGTGTGTCGAACTGTAGGGGTGCTCATGTTGCTGGGGATCGGAAGTGTCCAGTGCAAGAGAGGCAGGTTGAAGTGGCCAGAGTCAGAGTACTGCAGAAGGTGCGTATGTTGAGGCAGTGAAGAAAGTAGAGGAGGATGGGTCAATGAGTGATTTATGCTTCAGTAAAGTTGGCTTCTTAGCGTTCAAAGATACATTTGTGCAAAGAAACATTTGTGTATATTAGATTTGATTTCAGAAGCGTTACAGGGTCTCTTGCGTGGTGATGACCCGTCCTCCTAGGCCGTTGGCATGGTGCAGGAGCAGATGTGGTCAAAGTAGTGGAATGGGGTAGTGGGTTTTTAATAAGTGTATGTGGCAGCTGCAGAGAAGTACCTGGGTGCACTAGATGGTACTGCAGTAGTTAATGGTGTGGTGATTCTATTTTGATAATATAGTGGTATATAGGTGTAGGGTTAGTTAGGGGTGCAATTCTTTCCTTTTAGGAACAGGAACAATTAAGATAATTTAATGTAAGTAGGCCGTGACTGGCCTCACACTTTAGTGAAGAAGAAGAAGAGTCATGTGCACCACTTTTAATGACAGAGGCTAATGCAGTATCCTGTAATGCTTACAGCTTACTGGAATGAGTACTGTGATCAACAATGCTTGCTAAGGTGGGTTGAAATGACATCAAATACATAAAACAATGTTAAACATTAAGGCATGAGAACTGAACATTACTAATCACACTTGACAAAAACGTGTAATGAAGAGTAATAATTTAGGTTGAAGGGACATTTTTATGTTTCCTACATGTAACTTCCAATCATTATAGTTCAGAGTACTTTATGCAATTTAGTGTCAAAAAGTTAATAAAACACAAAGCAGTTAAGTATTTAGATCTTACAAATATAACAATATGGGTGATGTCACTTTTTTAACTTTAAGTATTGACATACTTTGAGTTGAGTTACTCGAATAGGCGGCGAGTTTCCACAAAAAAATGTAGTTAGCAGAACTAATTACCTTTTACAGTGTACTGATAAGATTACCTGCTCAAGTGACGCTTCATCTGAAATTCCTCAATGTTAAGATGACTGGATATTACATGGATATTCTGAACCAAAAGTAATATATAGGTCTCTGAATGCACGTCTCCCAGTCCTCCATTGCAAAGATGTATAGACTTCTGTATGCACATATTTGCCAGTCCTCCATTGCAAAGCTGTAAGCCTTCTGTATATACATATCTCTATGGGTGCGTTTGTAAATTCACTCTGGAGTGCCAGAGTGCGCTCTTGGCGTTTGTAAATTCAGAGCGTTGTCAGATTGTCCGTGTGTAAATTCACTCTGGAATGCCAGAGTGCGCTCTGGGCGTTCGTAAATTCAGAGCGTTGTCAGATTCTGCATGTGTAAATTCAGAGCTCTCTGAGCGTTTAGATCGCACTCCGCATACTCGCCCTAGCAGAGCTGGTTAGGCTGTTTTCATGTTATCCAGCGCGTTGGTGACTAACTGCAACAATTTAATTACGCTTTTTGCAGACGTTTACTGACACCGGCCAAATTCAATGAGTGTTGAGCGTTTGTAAATTCATCAGTTATTCTGCGCTCTATGAGATTGTGTTTGATTAATAATTACTTCACGGAAGGGAGGAAGAAAGAATGCTTTTAAGTATTCCAACTAGGTCTATGTCTCTCCTCCTTTGGATACATCTCTGACTGAAGTAAATCTGACATTCCATAAAACCTGCTGCAAAAACACAATCTTACATAATCATAGTTGCATTTTCCCGAAGAAAAATACCCCCTCCTGTTCATTAGAAAGAACTTGTACATTTACTGGATGTACAAAGATAAATGTCAGCTTAGGTTATGGCTCCTCCATGACAAGCCTGGCTGTCAAAGCAACAGAGAGGAGAATGAGCAAGGAATAAGGGGCTTGTACGAGATGTGTGGAATGGATGGATGACAATACAGGAGAAGTAAACGACATAAGAGAGAAATGGGTTGAAATAAATATGTGTTTCTTCTCAAATCCGGAGGGATTTATTTGGCTGGCTGCTTTCTCACAGAGAAGTGTCGCTCCATTTTGTTGTTTGAAATGATGCAGAGTGGTATTTCAATGCCAAGGCTGATTAATATAATACACATTGGTTGTAACAATAGGGTTTCAAAATGAAACTCAAACAGAGGCAATGTTGTCTATCGGCCGAGACTTGGGCTTTTCTGAGTGGTCTCATGTTGTTCTCTCTCTCTCTCTCTCTCTCTCTCTCTCTCTCTCTCTCTCTCTCTCTCTCTCTCTCTCTCTCTGTATTGTGAGGAGGGTTTTGATGATGAAGGACGGCTGTCTATGTGTCTGTGTGTCTCCAGGGACTATTTTCTTTGACTTGGCCTTAGTTTCCCTTGGCTGTTGTTCTGTTGCTGTGGCTTATGGAGCCAGGGCCGGCCCTGGGCATAAGCAATATGAGGGGTCGCTTAGGGCCCCCAGACGCTAGCGGGCCCCCAACCCCCCCCAATTTGCTTTAAAACCACAATATTTTATCTATGCCTCATGGCAAATGGAGAGAATTACAGGACATGTATCAAAGACCACAAAGAGGGGGACAACCAAAAGATTTGCCCTTGAGGTGGGGGGCCCCACTAACCAAATCTCGCATAGGGCCCCCAAATAGCTAGGGCCGACCCTGTATGGAGCCACCAAGGAGCAGGCTGGCTATGTGAATGTTTCATCTGCCCTCTTCAGAATTCAGATTTGGGGGTTGTAGCAAACATAGAGCAGTTTATTTGTTTGTTTTCCTGCTACTTCTATGTAACATGACATTCTACTGTACGTCTCTGTGTTTGTGTTTTGGGGAGAAGACATTTCATTCATTCTTCTATTATTTTGGCCTACTCATTTCAGGGCTATTGTAGCTAATGTAGTGGGATGTTTGAGGCTGTATCTAGCACAGGAGGCTGCTAAGGGGGAGAATGGCTCATAATAATGCCCGGAACTGAGCAAACAGAACGGCATCAAACACTTAGAATCCATGCGTTTGATGTATTTGATACCATTCCACTCCGGTCATTAACACGAGACCATTCTCCCCAATTAAGGTGCCAAGCACCTCCTGTGGTTTTTAGACTAATTTAAGGACCTGGCTAGTGGCATGTGTGATCCATCAATCCTCCATTGAGCTCCAGTATCCTGTAGAAAGCGGTTTGATTGTAGTGAGCAGCCATCCAGTCCCACCCTGGTCGACCGTACACACAGGTTACAGTATCACTGTCTCCCTTATCTCCAGCAGTGAGAGCTTTAGGGCCCTGTTTTCACCAGGCTCTGCTCAAGATAAAGCCTAAAATAGACTACTCTCGCTGACAGCACAGAAGCTCTAGATAAGACGGTTGTGTCCACAGCTCCACAGAGGTTGAGAGGAGTAGAAATATTAGCAATATTGAAAAGAAATGCTGCTACATAGAGAACACATCGATATGGTTTATGGTCAACGCAACTCTTTTGACCTTGTTTCATTCAATGGCTGATAAAGAAATACCCCGTTAAAAAAAGAGCACAAGCGCCTGTTTTTTTTATTCTTAAGTGATGCCATTGATTTTTGTATTGACCCCAGAGCTTGAAGGCACAGACAATAGTTGATCTTACCTTACATGGCCTATCTCTGGTAACATAATTACCCCTTACCTTGTACATAGATAGAAACGTCGGCTTAGCTCGTTTTAAGCCAACGCCAGATGGCAACTGAAGGAGTGCAGCATCTGAAAAAGGTTTTTCCCTGGCATGAAAACATAATCAATAGCTCCATGTCTTAGTAAATTAGATCACGTAGACAAGAAGCACTAGTCAGCAGAGGGGTCCTAAAGTAACCCCTTGCGTGGTTAGTCTACTCTCTATTAGTGCATGGCCAGGGGTAATTGAATTGGCCTGAACAAGCTTCGGGCCTTGTCCCATTTCTCCTTGACAGCATATATTCAGCTTTGGTTGCTTAATATACTCCTAAGCTATAACATCTTGACCGTTAAATCCTTTTAAGTCACCTTATTCAAATATGCATCAATTTCATGTTTAATGTAGTGGGGTGATGTATGGAACATTGGAACATTGCCAGAGTTCTGTGATGTCACGCTAGCTGAATTTTGCTATTTTGAGTAAATAAGCTAAAGTGGCAAGCTAATTATCCTTCTCCGAGCCAATCAATGGCGAAGCATATTATTCAGCAGCAGAGAGAGAGTGAGCGAGAGAGAGATGTTAAATGTTAAAAACTGCACATTGCCGATGAAGTGATTCAGTGGCGGTGCCATCCTCTCAAATTGCTGCACACTGATATTAAGCATTCAATGCGTCTGAACTAATTATGACACCATTAGCAGCTTCCCCCCCTCTTTCTACATCATTATATCATCACTTCTGTATCAGGGCCTGTGAGGTCAGAAACTCACTTTATCATTTCCACCATTACTGAGATTTGCATATTTGTAAACCCTAGTGAGTGGAAATAACGGCTTGATATTTTCGTAACTTTAAAGTTGCACTTCATCTTTGACTCATGACGATATATTTACTTTTGTATGTGTGCATCTGTTTTAATTTCTCCTGGCAAATAGGGTATGTTTTGTTTGTGCATCTTAGTGCTGGGTATGACATGCACTGCTCAATGGTTGTGTGTTAAGAAGGAGTCAGGGAGAGCAAGTTAATATTTTCTTACGTAAAACATTTTAGGAATTTTTAAATCTTTGATAGTAAAGCATTGTTAGCCTGTTTGTCAGACTCTAGCATGCAAGCTACAAATGCATTGGAGCACTGTATTGTGTCACAGCCACAATCATCGGTTTATTTTCCGATTTTGAAGCGTTCTAGTCCTGATCTGGGCATAGCCTCTGTTTTATTTTTTTATTTTATTTAACTAGGCAAGTCAGTTAAGAACAAATTCTTATTTACAGTGACGGCCTACACCGGACAAACTCGGACGACGCTGGGCCAATTGTGCGCCGCCCTATGGGACTCCCAATCATGGCCGGTTGTGATACAGCCCGGGATCGAACCAGGTTGTCTGTAGTGACGCCTCTAGCACTGAGATGCACTTGGGAGCCACGTACTCTGTACTCGCATCACATAGACACTCCAGATACATTACAATGAAAACATAACTCATTTTCTGTGATTCTGCCTAAAAGTGTCTCCATTTTTTCTGAAGGGAAGACAAAAAACATCCAAAGGCCATAACACATATGTGATGCTCGCAAACAGCGATGACCTATTTGCTCAGCACGGGGTGGGGGTGGGGTAGAAGGATTATTGTTATGCTATTCCAGGTATTCCTTAAAGAGGTAGGGTTTCAAGTGTCTCCGGAAGGTGATCAGTGAACATTGCTTGGTCCATGTTGCGTAATCTATGCAATGGCCTGTTTCATGACAAAGGTCTATGTTTCTCCCCTGTCTGCTCTTCAAGAACACGTAGGCATGGTAACCTGAATGCCATGCAGATATTTCTACTGACATACTGCAGATGGAACATTTTGCTTTTGCAATCACAGTATTCAAGTATCAAGTATTATGTAATAGTCATTGTCTATTGCACTCACTGACCACTGAGTGTCTGGAAATGCCTTGGAAATGTGCATCGTCATGACATCATCATCAATGTTCTGTACTTTCCCTTTCATGTGGGCAGAATGGTAGACTACCATGGGTTAATGACATTAAAGAGAAAAGTGAGCGAGCGAGTTAACTAAAAGTTAATTTGGTCACATTCCTGACCAAATGGCATGGCAGCCCTAAAAAGTCTATGACAGAAAGGCTGGCTGAGGACATCTTGCAGAATGGCAAATAATGGCAATTATACTTCCTCTATAATCACTGAGATCCTTCACAATCATTCCGTCGCTGGATCAGTTGGTTCAGTCCAGTTAATGGAAGCTGGGGAGAGAAAAGAAAAATTGCTTGCTCAATACAACATAAAAAATTGTGTTTTTCTTTCGCTGTCATGTCGTTGTGCAAAAACAGCCAATAGTTGATCGAGCTTTAATTCCATGTGACGCGACCAGTCATGGGGAAGAAATGGAGAGCTGGGAGAAAAAGACAGGGGATGGCAGCTTGGTCAGAGGGAGTGAGATGTTTGCCCCGTCTCTTTCTCCAGGGCACCATGGCTAAACCTGTGGAAGCCTAGGAGACCGCCAGGCCAGATGGGTTTGGGCCTTGCTGCATCATCAGAACTTCTTTTGATTCATTGGATTAATTTATTATGCAATGGACTCAGTTGTTAGTTAGTTTGCCTCAATTCAGTGAATAGTGAAAACTAAAGCTCTCGAGATGTACACTTTTTGGACTAAGTCCACCACAAAGTCAGAATAGTGACTAAGGCCCTGGGCCGTCGTTTCTGCTCTCAAAGCTGTCACGCAAGTGTGGTCCCTGCTGGAAGAAGGCTTATCTCATCTGGCAATGATGTTGCCACTTCTTTCACACATCCAATGCGTCCCACTGTGCCTCCTTCCATTCCACTTGCATGACAGGTTGAGGGTTTGGCAAGGATCTAACACATCACCCCAATGGGCACAATTTGTAGGCTTTTGTGTGGCTTACTTACTATGTGATGACTTAGGAGTGGGCTGTGCCAGGCATGGAAATACATCAGAGCAGGATCACAAGCCTATCAAGCCATGAATACACTTATGCATTAGCATTTATAAGTGTTCTTCCATGCTGGTTCCATACATATCCACTACTTTCTTACCTGTTTCCAAAGCTATTCTCCTAACCGTCTTTGGATAGGAAACAAATAGCACTCACCATCATGCAGAGTTTCTTGCTGAACAAATTACAAGCAATCAACGGTACATTACATATACAGTAGACAGGGATATTATGAGCTAGTCTATATCTTCCCAAACATAGGAAAGGAAAGGTTTTCCTCCTGCATGCGTCTTCTCTCTCTTCTTCACGCCTTGGATAATGAACACCTCTTTGTGGATCTGCAGCCATCCTAAACAGCAGGTAATGGATTGAGTGTGAAATCTGGTATGGATGAGAGCCTGTGGGTGCCGAGTGGGCGTTCAAATGGATTCTGCAGCTCGGCTGAAATAACACACTTTGTCAACGGTAGCTTTGTCTTCACAGCTTTACTACCGGTCCCTCGAACAGCAACTCTTTACGATGTGACAGCGTGCCAGAACGTCTGCTGCAAGAGATTTTTATTGTCATGAGGTTTCTTCTCCCCTAAACTCCTTAATCCGGGAATGTCATACAAGTACGTTGATCCTTGTTACTGTAATATTGTTCAGAGAGAGGAAACAGATCAAGAGACGTCGAAACAAAGGCTACCCAGGATGGGAGCTCATTGTTTCAATGAGAGCTGAAATTATCCATTGGTAAGTTGCTGAGTTTGGTCCTAATCAGACATTTGTGATAGTTAGGATACATTGTGTCTGAAACAATCAGCGGCAGCTCAGAGAGATAGATACACACTAGATCCACATGATACATGATACTGGAGTATTCACCACAGGTGTATTCACATCAACATGGTGTCCATGTTGTGATACGAAACCTAAAAACATCTGGTGGTGAATTATGGATGAAAATTAAATGGATGCACTCCCGTCTTCCTCCCCATAGGAGCATAGTCATTTAGTATCCTATCACATAAAAACATGTTCTCCCATGCTGAAATGTATTTTAGCATGTCATGTTCCACAGCCATTACATTGAGTAGTGCATGCAACCATTGTGATGAAGTTTCTCCCTCAGCGGAATTGTGGGTAATTACAATGTGTTTATCAGTTGGGATAACCTTTATTGCCAGCGAGCTGTGGAGCGATGGCGGAACGAAGCAGGGAAAGGAGATGGTGAATGCTGTTTAGAGCAGCCCAGAGGCACCAACCCACATTGTGCAAGGCTAACACACTAGGCCCAGACACCTGTTTCACCAAATGAAATATGAACCAGAGCCAACTGCCAAGGTACTTATTCCCAGCACAACGGACAGGGCCAACTCAGGAAGAAAGAAGACAGAATCAGACTCTGGCTCACAGATCTAAAGCTAGGATGTGATGATCTTCTGCATACGATTACATATGAAAGCTGTATATCTTGGTTGAGTCAGGCTCAGAGATCTACAGTTAAGCAGTCTGCATATATCATTACATATTAAGGCTATAAGTCTTTGTTAACTAGGCTTAATGGGCTCACAGTATGCCCTCTCTGTTGACTTACGTAACCCAGTGAAAATGCTGGATGAGCCCATTTAAATCACAAAAAGTATTCATCATTTATATATACTGTAGCACATATGAGGATTCCAGTCATGAGGTAAACAGTGTCTTAAGGCAATTGTTTGGCTTTGTTTGTTTGTTTCTGTTGAGTCTGGCACACACGTATGTATTCATATTATACACTTGTTGTTGTCAGTTCCATTTGGATTTATCCAGTTATTCCATATGGGTTCACTGGGTTGATATAGATCTCTCACCAAGCAGTATTGGATGCAGCTGTCTGTCTTTATGTAATATTCAAACAGGCTCTCCAGAAATAAACTGAGGAGATGGAGATGGAGGACCTTTCCTTTCAGTGTGTGGGCAGCTGAGGGAGAGAGAGCTGCAGTCAGCTGGGCTGTAAAGCTGCCTGCTGTGTCATTTATTTATTTATTTTATTTCACCTTTGTTTAACCAGGTAGGCTAGTTGAGAACAAGTTCTCATTTACAACTGCGACCTGGCCAAGACAAAGCAAAGCTGTAAATAACAAAAAAACAACAACACAGAGTTACACATGAGAATAAACGAACGTACAGTCAATAACACAATAGAGAATCTATATACAGAGTGTGCAAATGTAGTGCAAAATGCAGTAAGGTTTGGAAGCTAGGACAATAAATAGGCCATAGTGGCAAAATGAATTACAAATTAGCATTAACACTGGAGTGATAGATCTGCAAATGATGATGTGCAAATAGAGATACTGGACTGCAAATGAGCAAAAATAATAAATATGGGGATGAGGTAGTAGGGTGGGCTATTTACAGAAGGGCTATATACAGGTGCAGTAATCGATAAACAGCTCTGACAGCTGATGCTTAAAGTTAGTGAGGGAGATAGGAACCTCTAGCTTCAAGGATTTTTGCAATTCGTTCCAGTCATTGGCAGCAGAGAACTGGAAGGAATGGCGGCCAAAGGACGTGTTGGCTTTGGGGGTGACCAGGGAAATATACCTGCTGGAGCGCATGCTACGGGTGGGTGTTGCTATGGAGACCAGCGAGCTGAGATAAGGCGGGGATTTACCTAGTAAAGACTTATAGATGACCTGGAGCCAGTGGGTTTGGCGACGAATATGTAGTGAGGGCCAGCCAACGAGAGCATACAGGTCGCAGTGGGGGGTAGTATATGGGGCTTTGGTAACAAAATGGATGGCACTGTGATAGACTACATCCAATTTGCTGAGTAGAGTGTTGGAGGCTATTTTGTAAATCACATCGCCAAAGTCAAGGATCGGTAGGATGGTCAGTTTTACAAGGGCATGTTTGGCAGCATGAGTGAAGGAGGCTTTGTTGCGAAATAGGAAGCCGATTCTAGATTGAATTTTGGATTGGAGATGGTTAATGTGAGTCTGGAAGGAGAGTTTACAGTCTAACCAGACGCCTAGGTATTTGTAGGTGTCCACGTATTCTAAGTCAGACCAGTCGAGAGTAGTGATGATAGTCCGGAGGGCGGGTGCGGGCAGCGTTCGATTGAAAAGCATGCATTTAGTTTTACTAGCATTTAAGAGCAGTTGGAGGCCACAGAAGGAGTGTTGTATGGCATTGAAGCTTGTTTGAATGTTAGTTAACACAGTGTCCAAAGAGGGGCGAGATGTATACAGAATGGTGTCGTCTGCGTAGAAATGGATCAGAGAGTCACCAGCAGCGAGAGCGACATCGTTGATGTATATAGAGAATAGGGTTGGCCCAAAAATTGAACCCTGTGGCACCCCCATAGAGACTGCCAGAGGACCGGATAACAGGCCCTCCGATTTGACACACTGAACTCTGTCTGAGAAGTAGTTGGAGAACCAGGCAGGGCAGTCACTTGAGAAACCAAGGCTGTTGAGTCTGCCAATAGAAATGCAGTGATTGACAGAGTCGAAAGCCTTGGCCAGGTCGATGAAGACGGCTGCACAGTACTGTCGATGGCGGTTATGATATCGTTTAGTACCTTGAGCATAGCTGAGGTGCACCCATGACCAGCTCGGAAACCAGATTGCATAGCAGAGAAGGTACGGTGGGATTCGAAGTGGTCAGTGATCTGTTTATTAACTTGGCTTTCAAAGCCTTTAGAAAGGCAGGGCAGGAAGAATATAGGTCTATAACAGTCTCTAAGGATCTCAGATTATACAAAAGAGAGGTTGAACAGGCTAGTAATAGGGGTTGCAACAATTTCGGCGGATAATTTTAGAAAGAAAGGGTCCCGATTGTCTAGCCCAGCAGATTTGTAGGGATCCAGATTTAGCAGCTCTTTCAGAACATCAGCTGTCTGGATTTGGGTGAAGGAGAAGCAGGGGGGGCTTGGGCAGGTTGCTGCGGGGGGGTACAGAGCTGTTGGCCGGGGTAGGGGTAGCCAGGTGGAAAGCATGGCCAGCCGTGGCAAAATGCTTATTGAAATTGTCATGTACATCGTACATTATCGAGGCATGTTGACTGGCCGATATTGCCCGAACTAAAAGCTGGCTGATGCAGGCAGAACAGTGGTGAGGACCGCTAGCAGTGGTTAGCAATGGCTAGTAGCTAGTTAGCAAGCTAGCTAGCAGGCTAGCTTCTGACGGCGGTTAAATTATGAAAAAGTAAAGAAATAAAGATATAAGATCCGTTTCACGTTGGGTGAGGCGGGTTGCAGGAGATGTATATGGGCAATAATAAAATATATGGAAAGACAGACTAATTACAAACTATTTACACGGGACATGAGACGGGACAAACAAAAAAACATGTCCGCACTGTTACGCCATCTTGGATTAGTGCACAGAGAAGACATGCGGTGGCATCAACATGCCAAGAGCCCAAGAGCTCACTCGCCAAGCACCATCACCCCCCCCACCTCTCCATACCCCCCACTTCCTTCAACTCTCCTCCCTCTGAGATCAATTAACCTTTTTCACTTTCATCTACATTACTATCATTGGTTGCCATGGCGCCCTAGGGGAAGCCTAGCTGCTGGGCTCTTAGCTCCAGCAAATGTCTTGTTACTTTTGTTTAATCGTTTGTGTTTTTATGTGCAATTATTTTTCCGCAAAGCTATTAGTTTTGGAAAATAATTACATAGCGATCACATAAGGTGATCTGGGATCTGTTATTTTCAATAGCAGCAGTAAATTGATTATTAGATCGATTTGACTGCTAGCTAGCTTTATTGCCAGCTGCTAGCTTTGCCGATACTGTTTTGATTTGAACGCGCTATCCTTGGCGAGCTCATGCAGGAGATTTCCTTGGATGTTTCGAGCGGCTTGGACAGACTAGACTGTGCTGAATTGTGGCGCTGTAATGGACGCCTGCTACACCGGGACTCAGAGGCCATTCAGCCTGGAGAACACCACAGGAGATTACTCGGTCTGGTTGAATGCAGGGACTGGAGACTGAGGAACTGCGGGGAGGAGACTTAACTCAGCGAGGATGGCAAGGCAGTTTTCTTTATACATTGTATCCACATTTGTGGTTGTATTTTGTTTTTAAATTGTCAAATAAAATCAATCAATCAATACACCCTCCCCCCTCCCCCCCCCCCCCCTGCCTCTCAAGGCCCCCATTCCCTTCATCCGTCATCCGAAGCCTCTGGAACACAACTCTCAAGTAATCGCTTCACATTAAATACAATTATTCCCTTAGGATGACCTAAGGTGCTTCCCCCTTGGCAATCCTGCAGTATAGCGTCTGTCTGACTCTGCAGCCCAGCACAGGGGGTTAAAGCTCACTCCATTAGCCAGTCATGTAGAATCAATGGTAATGTTCCGTGGTGGGAATGCAAGCCCTTTTCATCTGGAGCATGTCTGTAGTCCGGATGTGTATGTGTTGGTTGAGTGTGTGTGTGTGTGGGGGGGGGATTTGTGTCGGTGTGTGTGCGTGTGTTGAGTGGGTGGGTATACAGTACATGTGTATGTGTTGCATGTGTGTGGTGACTGGATACATGTGTTTGTTGAGTGTGTGTATCGATGCAAGACATAATGCTCTGTCTAGTCCTGTATGTTGTGGTTGAGTGTGTGGCGGATATGTTTCTGGTTTGTTCAAAGCATGCCTCCACCCTCTTCCCCGTCACTCCAATCCTCCCTCTCTCTTCTCCTTGGACTGGAGTCTTTTTATGGCATGTAAAAAAAAGGGTTTTCTTTTCAACCAATTTGTTCCACAGTGTCAGCACTGAGGATAGTTTTGTCCTTCTAAATATTATTACTCACACCGTGAGGTCAACGAGCCACTGCATGTCTTCTCTGTGCATGTCAACCCCAGACGACGGCTCAAAATATCATTAGTAATGTATCATTAGAGGTATTATTTACACGGAAATGTCAATTTGTATGGCCCAACACCACATGGCCGCTGGGCTGCATCTGTCTGTATGTGTATCTGTCTAAGGAGAAAACAGATGACAGAGTCGTGGAGGTGTGAATCTCTCTTCCTGATTAATCTACTGTAGGCCTATGTCCCCGGCAAAGTTGCCTAGGCAATATTTCTGTCTTCAACACATTTCAGAACGCCATCCGAGGATCTGGACTGTATGGTGGAAGTATTTTGGCAATTATTATTTTGGTGTATTTTATAATGGACATTATTTATGGTATTTATTTCTCTGATGGTGTGGTGAAGCTAAATATTTGGTTTATTGCTCAGTTCATTGTTGCATAGGAAACCACTATTGGAAAAATATCATATACTTTTCTTGTTTTCTTAATTTTCTTTGGACCTAGGTTATATGTTTACAGATTTCAGTGAAGTGTCATTAGGTTGATTTCTCCATCCCCTAAGGTTCTCTACAGAAGTCATGTTGGTCTGCAGTGGGTGGTGAAGATTGGTGGCAAGGTTTTGCCTGCCCAGTCATGCCCCCTAGACTGGTACACTGTCTCAGCCCACATCCAGCCATGTCCGCTTGCCTGCCACCTTCTCTCAGGCTATGTTTTTTTCTTAGAAAAACTCTCAACTCAAAGCAACACAGTATTCCTCTGGAACGGTATCTCTCCTCCACTCATTCTCACTTTACTTTCCACACAAAGAGGGGGAGAGATGGCAGAAAATGGTTATATTACATTTTTAATAATCAGGATTAATTGCTCTAATTTCTTAATCTGATTTGGTAATAATATTTAGATGTAATTTAAATTGCTATCACTATGGTGATAAAACATTATGGCCTGCCTGTACGTTCAATGTTGGTTTCCCTTTAGCTTTGACTCCAGTGTAAATGATAAAACCATCTTGGTGATGGCGGTAGTTCATTTCCAAGCACCATATTTGTGGTGGAATTAAAAGGGAAACAAACTGCAAGATAAGAATGAAAATAAAGGGTGGGAGGGCAGAAAGAGGTTACAGAGGGGGAAATATACACTGTAAAACCTTCCCTGTTATTAATTTTTACAGTATCTTACAAGTAGCCAGTTGTCTGTAAATTGCCATTAAAAAAAAAGTGCAGTATGTTACTGTACCATATGTTACCGTATCCAATACTGTTACTGCAATCTTTTTTTACAGCTGTTTTTATGGTAACTTACAGGCAACTGGCTGTACGTTACCATAAAACAACAGTACAGTACATTACTGTAATATGTTTATGGTAATTGTAACAATTTAATGAATGGATGAAATAATTAATTAAATTAATTGAGGGGAGATAGGGCCTGTATTTTACCATAATTGCGTGGGATTGGTGCAAGCAGGTTGGCTGCTATGTAATGTGTTGAAAAATTACAGCATATCAATGAATGCCAGTTTGAAAGCCTTTGTTAAGGCCTGTAGAAGTGTGAGTGATATAAAATACCACATTTTGGTCTTTTATAGCAATTGCACTTCTAGAGGATTTAGCAACGGCTTCCAAACTGGCAGTGACTACAGGGTAAAACAGACCATAGAACATGGCAACCACTCATCCATTAAAGGTTTGAGACTTGACGCCACTCCAATCTTTTATGAATTTTTTTATTTAACCTTTATTTAACTAATAACAAATTCTTATTTACAATGACGTCCTAATCTGTCCCATATACACATGTAATTGTTGGGGCACTCCTACCAGATATCAGTGAAATTGGTACAACACTCTCACTAAAGGGTGGCACAAACGTAGCTGCTTACAAGAAACGCCTCAAAATATGTTAATGAGCCAGAAACAACAATGCTACTGCTAGTGGTACAACCACTACAATCACTAGTGGTCAAAAAAAAATTGGCACTACAAAAATACGGTACGACACTGTATTTAGTGGGGTGGAATTGCCCCACTACTCTGGGTTACAGAACTCTGCTTGCCCCTGACCTGTCTTTTGCCCCTGTTGGTATAATAAACATTTGTTATTCCAACGTTATCTGTGCCTGGGTCTCACCTGTACACTGAACAATATGTGTTATTAAATGTACTAACTAAAGTTTCTGCTACTCTATACTACAATTGTGCAGATTCTAGATTCCACCTTCATCCTTTGCCTATATTAACAGTAGTGCCTTAATGTGAGCTGCTTCAGTGACCAGAGAAATATTTCCTGACTGAAGAATTAGGCTTCTATTCTCAATACACTGAAAAACCTTTACCCAGAAAGTGAGCAGGAAGATTGCCTTGAAAGACATGAAATAGCTTTTCAGACATTTTGCCTCAGATTGGCTTTGTTTGTCAGGCTGCAGGTAGCACGAAGCATGTCTAGTGCCTTGATGATAGACAGTAAATTAGTTGCCACTGGTCAGACCGCAGCAATATGCGCACTCCATCGCATGTCTGAAAGGCGGTTAAGACAACAGTCTTTTCCTTGAGAATGGCCCATCGCTCTGGGCTGGCACTGAACAGATTGTAAAGAAGATTCACACAGCTAAAAAAGGTTGATACTTCTGGGCACGACTGAGCTGTCTGTACACCCACAAGATTAAAAGTATGGGAGGCAGAAGGTGAGTACGTGGTCAGTGGATTCTTTTGCAGTATGTGTGCTTGAACTCCCTTCACTTTCCCTGACATATTTGCGCCATTATTCTAGCCTTGACCACGTCAATCTGCTATGTCAATACCATGCCCTTCCAATGCACTCAAAATCATTTCAGAAATGTCCCTGCCTGTCTTTCTAGCAAAGTCTTTAAATTCAAGAAAACATTAAATTATTTCCCATTCACCTGTTCCCTGAACTTTATCTTTTTGTACATATCTCACCAATAATACATTTTGCTCAGTATGGGAAATGTCTGGAGTTGCATCATATATAATTGAGTAATAGACTGCATCTTCTCTTTCATAAAGTATTGTTTTCAAAACACTTTGACCACATATTCCTATGAACTGGTTTTGTCTCTCAGGTAATGAGTCAGTCGTGTTCCTTTCCTTTCTGTAAGTGCTCACGTAATAGCGTGTCATAATTTGACAACAGCTCAAGTAGGCCTAGGTAATGTCCATTATGCACATCATCAAGACTGAGCGATTTCCCCCGAAATGGCAGATTCCTAGATGCTAATTACAGTGTCACATCCAAAATCCTTTCTAGAAGTGCTCTGTTTTTATACATTTCTCACTGGATTTGTTTCTGCCGCTGACTGTCTATACCTGTAGCTGTTGTTACGGTATGCTGCAAATTTGTACATTTCCAGTAACAGTTCTTGTGAGACACACCATCCTCATGCTGTGGTAGTTTGTCATACATTCTCCGTCATTTCACTGATGATATCTTATAGCCATCCTTACTATTCAGAGAACTGGGTGATGGTTTACTTTGCTCATGAGAAAAAAGAACACATGGAATGCAATATAACGCCTTTACAGTCTTACTGTAAATAAGCCAGTCTCTCTGCACCTTTTCTCTTCCGTTTGCTGACTTACTGTACTGTAAATACCGTAGTTGGGGAATGGCTTGCCTTCTGAGTCTGGGGGCGTGTTCTGTCTCCTAACCACACCTGGTGGCTAGTCTGCGAACAATAGCTTCTCTTTCATGGTCTTGTACTTTCTCTGGCCACAGTGCTGGATCATCTAAAACCTCATCTTCCTCACTTGAATTTGTCCATACTCTTCCTTTCCCTTATTACTTGCTTGTTCAATCTCTTCTGTCACTCCTTCACTGGCACTGCTGCTACTCTTTAATTCCTCTTCCTCCTCTCCTCTGCATCAGAGTCTGTCTGACTGAGATTCTGCCTACCTACCTGGGGCTCTCTAGGCACTAGGAAGTGAGTAAACAAAGGGAATGTTAGGTTTAATGTTCGCTCCTACAAAGGTTACCATACGAAAAATCTACAACTGAAAGAAAAAAACGTTTTAATAGTATACATATCAAATAGAATAGGTATTTAAGTGTGTCTAAGTCATCATGTGCCTAACTTTACAATTTAAAAATGGTCTAGTTATGCTGCTGCTGCTACAAAACAACTGCCTCACCTCCAAGGTCCGCTGTTTCAACTTCATGTAGTAGACACACGATGGGATCTTTGTCTACAGCAGTAGTAGTAGTAACATCTACAGTATGGATAGGTAGGCTACATGTTAGATTTTAATTTAGAAAAATATTTAAAGTTTGAAAAAGTTGCAATTTGCCAATTCCATAATGCTGTGTGGTTACAGCAATGTACTGTTAAAGCAATGTTTCTTAGTAATTTACGGTATAATTGACTGTTTACTTCTAAAATCACCCAGAATGGATACTTACTGTAAATAATTAATATGGTACTTTACTGTTAGTTTAATTGTTTAATACTGTCAAAACATCAAGAAAGTTGTACAGTGTAGAAAGAGAGAAATGGGGCAGAGAAAGAGAGGACAGGGTCATCTGGGCTGTGAATCGTGCATGAAGAAATAAAGGGAAATCAGAGGAGAGCTAATGCTCATTTTATCTAGGATAGAGACAACAAGACAGCGAGAGAGAGATGGAGGGAGGGAGAGAGGATACTGACCTGGCCTCTCAGCTATTATCGCCATGCTCCACTTCAAGTAAGGCTTTGTTGCTTTCAGCTCAGGTTGGCTCAGGATGTGGCCAGAATCCAGCCCTCTCCCTCTCCCTCTCCCTCTCCCTCTCCCTCCCCCTCTCCCTCCACCTCTCCCTCCCCCTCTCCCTCCACCTCTCCCTCCCCCTCTCCCTCTCCCCCTCCCTCCCTCCCTCCCTCCCTCCCTCCCTGGACTTAGCTGCTGTGCTCATGAAGGGAAATGTTATATTTAGCTGACCAGTATTTTATTTGTTCGTTGGAAGTAACAGTGCCCTTGGAAGGCAGCCAGAATTCTGAAGCGTGTTCCTTTCCAGCACACAGGCAGCATAAACAAGTCCAAACCCACAGTGCAGCAACGCTGGGCTGTCTGGTGACTGACCGCCTCAATCCTCTCATGCAGAAGGCAGGAGAAGTGATTTAATGTGACACTAACAGAAACACATGAAGTGTTGTTTTTTTTCTCTGAATATGCAAAGTAGGTTGAAGAGGGAACAAGTGGCTTATCTGATGTCTGATGATCACTGCTGGGTTGTGTGTCTATCTCACTTTCGTTATCTGATTCATCATCTTTGCAACTCTGCCTAGAAGGCCACCATCCTGGAGTCACCTCTTCACTGTTGACATTGAGACTGGTGTTTTGCGGGTACTACTTAATGAAGCTGCCAGTTGAGGACTTGTGAGGCGTCGATTTCTCAAACTAGACACTCTAATGTACTTGTCCTCTTGCTCAGTTGTGCACCGGGGCCTCCCACTCCTCTTCGCTGTTCTGTGAAGGGAGTAGTACAAAGCTTTGTACGAGATCTTCAGTTTCTTGCTCCAGATACTCAACTAGTCTAAAGAAGGCCAGTTTTATTGCTTCTTTAATCAGCACAACAGTTTTCAGCTGTGCTAACATAATTGCAAAATAGTTTTCTAATGATCAATTAGCCTTTTAAAATTATAAACTTGGATTAGCTAACCCAACGTGCCATTGGAACAACGGAGTGATGGTTGCTGATAATGGGCCTCTGTACGCCTATGTAGATATTCCATAAAAAATCTGACGTTTCAAGCTACAATAGTAATTTACAACATGAACAATGTCTACACTGTATTTCTCATCAATTTGATGTAATTTTAATAGACAAAAAATGTGCTTTTCTTTCAAAAACAAGGACATTTCTAAGTGACCCCAAACCTTTGAACGGTAGTGTAAGTGTAGTTATAATATGGACTGTGTTTGAGAATGTCTGTCCTTATGAAACTGTTTTTGTAATATGTTTCTCTTCTGACTTATACACTACATGACTAAAAGTATGTGGACGCCTGCTCGTCGAACATCTCATTCCAAAATCATGGGCATGAATATGAAGTTGGCACCCGCTCTGCTGCTATAACAGCCTCCACTCTTCTGGGAAGGCTTTGCACTAGATGTTGGAACATTGCTGCGGAGACTTGCTTCCATTCAGCCACAAGAGCCTTGGTGAGGTCAGGCACTGTTGTTGGGCAATTAGGCCTGGCTTGCGGTCGGCGTTCCAATTCATCCCAAAGGTGTGTCGTGTCTTTGACTATCATTAAAGTTGAATTGGTCTCTATTGGACATGGGAAGCTATGCTCACCTAAATACAAATACATATGCACTTTAACAACCGCCTGTTCAGATTAAGGAATGTAATTCATATCTACGTATCGCTGGCTTCACTCGTTGAGTTGATGATGTAAGACTCTGGTTTGCCCAATCAAGGTCGCCATTGTCCTTTGTAGAGTCTTCTGGGTCGTCGTGGTGTGAGAGGATTACCTCACTTTGTAGATGCTACCGCGTCCGTCAGTGTTCTCGTCCTAGATTTACACACATTTTCAGCTGCAGACTGATATAGGCTAGTCTAGGATGCACTTCTCCTTCTGTGATCAATAGTTCAGAGTTCATACCATTTCAAACGTGTAGAGCAAGCTCTCACGTTTTCTGGACTGTAGACTTGTAGTTGAAATTCGCCATTTTAAACGTGGTTCATCATTTCCAACCAATGTCTGTTCACTTGGGCGTGGCCACTGTCTGGGCACAAGTTACCATAAGACAAACAATTTTCATTTTAGGAGGCTAAATCACATTGTTATCTTTTCAAAAGTATTCTTATACTTCGTTAAAGATTTTACACAATATTTCAGATTCAAGCCTCATAACTGAGGAACCTGTATAAACAGAGTTAGGGTAATGTGACCGCCCAGTATTTCATGATGTCACGACAATGAAACAAAGTGGACCAGGTCGTAGCAGGCTTCTTCACCGACCGTTTCCACAATTCTGGGATATAGTAGTATTTGGCGGGAGAGTTCTTTGTTCTAATGTGACATCCTCTCTCTCACATACTGTATGTTACAGGGAAAAGAGAGTCTCTGCCAGGGATTTATTTCCTGTCGTAAAGAGATAAAACTGCCCCCCCCCCCCCTCCCCTCCTAACAGGAAAGGGGGGATTGTTCACATCTCTGCTAGCCTATTCACTGAGAGGGCTAGTGTCATGACAGGTGTTCGATGGGGTTGAGGTCAGGGCTCTGTGCAGGCCAGTCAAGTTCTTCCACAACGTTCTCGACAAACCAATTATGTATGGACCTCACTTTGCGCATGGGGTTATGCCATGCTGAAACAGGAAAGGGCCTTCCCCAAACTGTTGCCACAAAGTTGGAAGCACAGAATCGTCTAGAAGTTCATTGTATGCTGTAGCGTTAAGATTTCCCTTCACTGGAACTAAGGGGCCTAGCCCGAACGCTGAAATCCCTTGACCATTATTCCTCCTCCACCAAACTTTACAGTTGGCACTATGCATTGGGGCAGGTACCGTTCTCCTGGCATCCGCCAAACCCAGATTTGTCTGTCGGACTGCCAGATGGTGAAGTGTGATTCATTACTCCAGAGAATGCGTTTCCACTGCTCCAGAGTGAAATGGTGGCAAGCTTTAAACCCCTCCAGGCAACGCTTGCTATTGCGCTGAACAGTTCTTGCGCTGATGTTGCTTCTAGAGGCAGTTTGAAACTTGGTAGTGAGTGTTGCAACCGAGGACAGACGAGTATGGCCATTTTGCTGCCAATGTTTGTCTATGGAGATTCCATGGCTGTGTGCTCGAAATAGCTGAATCCACTAATTTGAAGGGGTGTCCACATACTTTTGTATATATAGTGTATTTACAGTCCATATACACTGGCACATAAACCAGATATATTCTTCCATCTGTCATGCGTCCACTTCCCACGGGTCTAGTTGCAAATAATAACACACTGGGTCTCTTTCATCATAGTGCGAACACAGAGTGCATCCTGGGTAGCAAGTGATCCCTAAAGTCAGCGTCTTCTCCCTAAGGTGGTGTCTGATCTATGTGAGACCCAACATCTGACCTCCCCTCACACCACCACAAATAAAAAGATAGAAAAAGAACCACGGACAATGATCCTGAAGAGAACCACGGACAACGATCCTGAAGAGAACCATGGACAACGATGCTGAAGAGAACCATGGACAACGATCCTGAAGAGAACCACGGACAATGATCCTGAAGAGAACCACGGACAACGATCCTGAAGAGAACCACGGACAACGATCCTGAAGAGAACCACGGACAACGATCCTGAAGAGAACCACAGACAACGATCCTGAAGAGAACCACAGACAACGATCCTGAAGAGAACCACGGACAACGATCCTGAAGAGAACCACAGACAACGATCCTGAAGAGAACCACAGACAACGATCCTGAAGAGAACCACGGACAACGATCCTGAAGAGGTCCATTTTCTTTTTCTGTTGTTTTGTTTTTCCTCTGATGTCTCCTCCTCGTCATCCCCACACTCAGCCAGGGCCATCATGCCTGGGAAAGGTTAATACGTCGGTCGTACCGCTGAACCCTGGGCTTGGCATTAACATTCTGAGCCACACAAACAGACACAGACACACCAGCATGTTCAGCCTTATCAGTCCAATCTGCTGCTCGACTCCCTAATAAAATCCCAGTTACCGGGAAAAGAGATGCTGGTTGCATCTGATGCACTTTATTGGTTTGGGTCCCAAAACTTCATCAGGCTGATTCCACTCATTTGACAATTCAATGATTACTTCCCATTTCCCTCCCTTCTCTGGTGTGGAAAGAAACAGTAGACATGCTTAAAGGAGGTGCACTCATTATCTTCAGCTACTGTACAGTGTTTTCTAATTAATTTCTGAAAATGCTATATTTTCTTTGTGGAAACCTAAGTAATGACCAACTGATTGAAATCGTACAGATGCAACACAGGTTTCATTTTCCTGACTCGCATTCAGATTCTACGAATCAAGAGTTGGTTCCTGGGTTTCATTGCTTTGTCAATGTGCTTTGTCTAACTGTGTTGTTTTTGTATAGCTAGGCCACATTTTGTTCTGTATCTGGGATACTTTGTTTTCATAATGAGTATAACCTATTAGATAATTTTTTTAACCTGAATTTGTTATTGTACATAATTGTCTGTTCCTGGAAAACACATTTGTCCTTCAATTTTTTTTAACACTAACAATGCTTTTCAACCATAACAACAATTTGACAGAAGGGACACATTGTACTCTCCTCAATAGCTTCCACTAAAGTTGTCAGATCATAGAATATGTCTTCTCAGCATGATGACAAATATGAACTTCAGCTTTTCGGTGAGTTGTCTTCTCTTTCTGTTTCTCGGAAATGGGTTGACAACGACCCTAAAGCAACAGGCCCTGTAGTTTGTGGCATACTGTATCCTCGCATGGAGAGAATTTCGCTGTGACACTTTTTTCAAATATATTTTTGCTGAGCCCGAGTAGATCTTTCCACTCACAAACCTCAGGGCATGGGCAAGAGGAAGTAAAATAACGTTACAGATGGATGTGAACTTATGTGAACCACTCACACACCCATACACGCAGTGCGCAGTCACGCACACACGCTCTTCTTGCCTATATGTCAATGTGTTTGTGTGGTGTTGGATAGCATACGCCGCCTCCTGCAGCTGCATCCATACTTATCTCAGTCAACAGGCAGGAGGGAGTGTGATGTATGCTTTTGTCTGAGCACACGTCCACCGCTCTTTACTACTCTACAAGCGTCTCTCTCTCTCTCTCTCTCTCTCTCTCTCTCTCTCTCTCTCATCCTCTCTCATCCTCTCTCTCTCATCCTCTCTCTCTCTCTCTCTCTCTCATCCTCTCTTCAACCTCCCTTCAGCTCTATTGCACAGAAGCTTCCAGACTCTAGAACAAACGCATTTAGCCCATAGCCAACCCATCAATTAGCACTTTGCGCTGTGACCCAAATGTACCCCACATTGATTATATATGAGATTTACCATAGTGACAATCACTATATTGGAAGAGAGCACTCTTCACATGGCTATTGAGTGCAGAAACACCATGATAGCATACTGGGTAGCCTCCAATGTTATTGCCCACATTATCCTTCAGCTAAGCTATGTACTAAGCTAGCATTGTGAGGCTACCAGAGCAAAGAGGTCTGGCTACAGAGGCACAAGGCTAGCCCGGTCCAGCTACACTGCCTAGCCTGAAACCTGACTTAATGAAGACTACTTCATGTGAATCCTCTCAAAATGGAGATGTGTAAAACTTAAGGGAGAATGTACAGTGTTCACTTCACTATAGATTCTAAGTAGGAGTTTTTTATTTGGTGGATATTTCGCTAGCTGCACGACTAATCTTGTCTAAGTGTAGCGAATATCAATCCTGGCAAGTTTGATTAATGAAATTGATATAGTGTGGCAATGGGCATTTCCATAATCTGTTTGATATATTGTTCTACAGGTGGTGTCGTCATCGTTAACAAGGCTTACCAGTGTCTCCTAATTAATGAGCAAAGGCTTTCTGTCTTTCCCAAATGAAGATGTATCACCGCGCGTGTCACCCAGATCAGGGATCAAACTCCTATCTTGACTCAGATCCTCTTCACACAGATCATGGACTCAATGGAAGGCTTCCACAATCTGCTAAAATTAGGGATAAAAACATGATGTAGATTATGCATGTATTCATGCTGATTCTATATTCTGTGTTCATATTTTAGTGGATTAAAACAACCTTTATTTAACTTGGCAAGTCAGTTAAGAACAAATTCTTATTTGCAATGACGGCCTATCCCTGCCAAACCTGGACGACGCTGGGCCAATTGTGCACCGCCCTATGGGACTAACAATCACAGCCGGATGTGATACAGCCTGGATTCAAACCAGGTACTGTAGTGACGCCTCTAGCACTGAGATGCAGTGCCTTAGACCACTGTGTCACTCGGGAACCCAACTTCAGAGCAACACACACTTTGACACCCTATTGCCTTTGTGGTGCACTACTTTTGGGCCTATAGGGTTCTGGTCAAAAGTAGTGCACTATATAGGGCAGTGGTCACCAACCTTTTCTGAGTCAAGATCACTTTCTGAGTTAAAATGCAAGCCGGAATCTACAGCTAAGATTTTTTTTTTAAACATGACTTAAAAAACATAAGCCTATGCAACCTTAACCAATTAAAAATAGTTCTGTAGCAATGAGGTTTGTTCAGTAGGCTATAGGCCCAATACATTATCACTGGCTACTGGCTACGCTTGAATTGCCCTGACACTGTTATTGTTCTCAGACAATTTTGAATTATTGTGGCTGTTTATTACTGACGTGGGGAGATAGATTTAATGGAGGACTGAATATTATAGGTGGCCTTTCTAAAATAAGGACAGTCCTCTACAGTTTTTAGACGCTCTATTGTTCTGTTCCTTCTCTGTTTGAACATCGCAAACGTCATTCAAAAACACGGGGAGCGTCATTTTGAAATCATTACCAGTGGATTCAGAATGAGAACGAGCTGCATCAGATGTGACAGATGCAGTCAGCATCCAGACGATCATTAACTCTGTCTCTCCAGATGTAGAACTCAGGAATCAGCCTGACAATTTGATCCGGTTTCCTCTGATTGGATGACACTTTACAACGAGGGATTCTTTCCAATCCTGTCATTGTTTTGGGGGGAGATCAAAAGGCTAAATCAATTCCGGAACACCCATCGTGATGACAGATGAAGGGAACAGAGGAGAGGAGCCCTTTGAATGATCCTAGCTACATGTTGGGGTATTGGTACGAATACAATTTGGAAATTGATCCAATGGTTAAATGACAGGGAAGCCAGTACTCCTTTTTTATTGAGAAAATGATGGATCTCTTTTTTTCTTAAACTCTCTCTGTCTCTCTCTCTATCTCTCGGTGCAGCAGTCAGAACAGGGTTTCTGCCTCGCCAGCTGTGTCTTCCCATATCTCCGTCACAGAGTGGCCTTAACAGACCTGTTATCGCTCTATCTCCTATCAGTCATTCCCGCTGCATCCTGCCATCCCAGCATTCATAGCTCCCGGTTGATAGCCCTCCGCGGCGTCGTAGCTGGGTTATCTCCTGTCGTCGTTGCGATTTCTGTCGCCTCTCTGAATATTCGGTAAAGAGACCTATCTTATTAACCGCACGCTCCCTGCAGGGGAATCCTTCCCCCATCCAAAACAGATTCCAGAGCAAAGTACTTCTTCTCAAACACGCCACCAACAAGAGGAGAGCCCCATAGGCTTTTATGAAGGCTTCAGGTATTGGTTGATGTTTGTTTTAATGTGAACCAATGAGTCACTTGATTCTGTTTTTGCTGTTGCTATGTGATTTTCGATGCCATCTTTAATCGTGACTTATCCTAGATCCAAGTCCCAAATATGACTAAGCTGTGTTGCCAGCATGAAAACCTCCCAGCTTCCCTGCATCTACAATTTGCCTGGTTTCAATGTCACACCACAAGAGAGAACACATTTGGACAATCTTGGACAGTTCTTTATTAGTAACTTGGGCAAATATAGGGGAAAAAAACTGTATTTCTTGGACCCATCTGTGGATGGATGATTCATGACCACGCTATACTACAGATTGAGATGTTATTACCAAACACTGGCCTTCTGCATGGGGAGGGATGGAGGGATGGGTGGATGGAGGGATGAAGGGAGAGTGGGTGGGGGGTAGCTCTCACCATACTTCACTGCACCCTTGCCCATCTGTGAGTGTCTGACTATACAATCTAATAAAAGGACACATAGAATGAACAATTTGTTCCAAGAGGTTGTCTGATGTATCATGCCCGTCATGAACACAAAACTTTGTAATATTGTGCTTCTGGGTTATATTTCGAAATGTGTTTTCGGAGCTGGTTCATTATACAGCGCAATGGTTAAACATAAAACTATGATGGCAGGGTGTGAGTAAACATTGGGCTGTTTTATGACTTTGGTTCTAGAGCAGATGAGGCATGATGATGGTTCTGTGGGAAGAGAGATGGAGGGATGGAGGGAGAGAGATGGAGGGATGGAGGGGAATAATGACAGTGTGTGATCTGAACAACCGACTATGAGCGATAGATAACCACTAACCTTAAAAACCATTCAACAATGGCCGGTAGGCCTGGGCTGGGCCCTTCTCAACTTAAACACTCAGAGTTTTTATGCAACCATATATTTGCACCTCTATGCCTTTGTATCAATCAGACAGCTCCTGAGTCAGCAGTAATGTAATTCAAACAACAGTGCAAAGTATTCAGACCCCTTGACTTTTTCCACATTTTGTTACGTTACAGCCTTATTCTAAAATGTATTAAATTATAATTTTTTCTCATCAATCTACACACAATACCCCATAATGACAAAGTGAAAACATGGTTTTTAGAAATTTTTCCAAATGTATAAAAAATAAAAACAGAAATGCCTAATTTACAGAAGTATTCAGACCCTTTGCTATGAGACTCGAAATTGAGCTCAGGTGCGTCCTGTTTCCATTGACCTTCCTATAGATGTTTGTACAACTTGATTGGAGTCCACCTGTGGTAAATTCAATTGATTGGACATGATTTGGAAAGGCACACACCTGTCTATATAAGGTCCCACAGTGCATGTCAGAGCAAAAACCAAGCCATGAGGTTGAAGGAATTGTCCGTAGAGCTCCGAGACAGGATTGTGTCGAGACAAAGATCTGGGGAAGGGTACCAAAAAATCTCTGCAGCATTGAAGGTCCCCAAGAACACAGTGGCCTCCATCATTCTTAAGTGGAAGAAGTTTGGAACCACCAAGACTATTCCTAGAGCTGGCCGCCCTGACAAACTGAGCAATCGGGGAGAAGAGCCTTGGTCAGGGATGTGACCAAGAACCCGATGGTCACTCTGACAGAGCTCCAGACTTCCTCTGTGGAGATGGGAGAACCTTCCAGAAGGACAACCATCTCTGCAGCACTCCACCAATCAGGATTTTATGGTAGAGTGGCCAGATGGAAACCACTACTCAGTAAAATGCACATGACAGCCCGCTTGGAGTTTGCCAAAAGGTACCTAAAGGACTATCAGACCATGAGAAACAAGATTCTCTTGTCTGATAAAACCAAGTTTGAACTCTTTGGCCTGAATGCCAAGCGTTACGTCTGGAGGAAAACTGAGACCATCCCTACGGTGAAGCATGGTGGTGGCAGCGTCATGCTGTGGGGATGATTTTCAGCAGCAGGGACTGGGAGACTAGTCAGGAAAAGATGAACGAAGCAAAGTACAGAGAAAGTATTGAGGAAAACCTGCTCCAGAGCATTCAGGACCTCAGACTGGGGCGAAGGTTCACCTTTCAACAGGACAACAACCCTAAGCACACAGCCAAGACAATGCAGGAGTGGCTTTGGGACAAGTCTCTGAATGTCCTTGAGTGGCCCAGCCAGAGCCCGGACTTGAACGGATCTAAAATCTCTGGAGAGACCTGAAAAGAGCTGTGCAGCGATGCTTCCCATCCAATCTGACAGAGCTTGAGATGATCTGCAGAGAAGAATGGGAGAAACTCCACAAAAACAGGTTGTGCCAAGCTTGTAGCATCTTACCCAAGAAGACTCAAGGCTGTTATCGCTGCCAAAGGTGCTTCAACAAAGTCCTGAGTAAAGGGTCTGAATACTTATGTAAATGTGGTATTTACGTATTTTTTTCTTTGTCATTATGGGGTATTGTGTGTAGATTGATGAGGAATGCACTGTATGAGGTAATGACGCTATTCTATTTGAATACATGTTCTAATTTGTTTGGTTCAGTTTGGACTTTGTAATCCCTATAGCTTCCAGATTTGTCTGTGCTCTCTCTCTCTCTTCTGTCTCTCTCTCTCTCTCTTTCTCTCTCTCTCTATCTTCTGTCTCTCTTACGGACCTTGTTTCCTTTCATATCTTTCATGCTTCTCCATATCTATTCCTTGTGTATCCAACTCCCCACTGGCGATAAAGGGGTTCATCTTTTTCTTATGTCAGGATAAAAGTGTGGATGACTAAAACACATGCCTAATCATACAGGACTCTAACAGCTGTTGGAGGTTTGTTCTTGAGGGTTGTCATGGTGACAGCTCGTCATGTCTGTCCACCCGCCTCACTCTGTGTTTTCACAGTCTCCTCCAATCACACTTAGAGCTCTGAAATAACTCAGGACAGTTCTGTGTCAGTGCAAATGCATTTGACAGCCCATCCAAGCCATTTATGATATTCTGGGTTCAAATCTAAAGTTCATATGAAACATTGAAGGGCATATTGGGGTTGTACAGTAGCTATGTTTGTGAATCACAATCAACAGCCAGGATTAGTTTCCCTAATTGCAATGAAAACAGAGCTTGTTATAATCTATGCAAGATGTTATACAAGGTCTACCTCCTGAGAGGTGAGCGGTCTCATACCATTAGGCTATGGCACAGCAGATAAACATTGAGTTTGTATTTTTATGTCTTAATGGTTGCATACTGTTATTCTGTGTGTGGCTACACTCAACCTTGAGCCCCTTTAAATGCACTCCCTCACCCCTTGCCAAGCGTAATTACCTCATTCAGCATTCACCATTCAATATTCCATCTGAGCTCTGTAAATAAAAACACATGGCCTCTAATAGGGTTCAAGGGAAGAATGTCAAATATCATAAACCTGCTGTTTGAATACTCAGAATAAGCATTTTGGTGGAGAACTCCCTTGACGTATGTCAGCTTTGCCGACAGGAATTTCATGGTTCATGTTTGACATTAATCTTGTTTTTAAGAGGGTCTACTTATCTGAATTTGATGCATACTTCAAGGACCCTGCATGTGTGGAATTCATAGAGCAACAAAGTTATTTATTTAAGGGTCAGGAAGAAGAAAAATAGGTTTTATACTACTGCTTTGGTCTGTGGTTTTGTTAATGGAAACTAGGCTATTGTACCTGCATGTTTGTGGGTGCATAGAGAGCTGTTTGGTGATACAAAGCCAAGTGAACGATGCCTCTCGGCACTAGTATTGCAGCAAAGAAAATCGAATAGATTCAACCCCCCCTGGCATCCAATTTATTTTTAACTCATCTCTTGCTCTTGCCCTGCTGTCTGCGAAAGATGCTCTTCGCTTTCCACTAGAGCATGTATTTAGCAACGCGTGAACATGGCACAAACCTCCCATGCGCACATTGATAAATACATTTCACTGCCTGGCTCACAGAGACCCGTAGAGCATGAAAAGGTAGTGCTGTGACCACGGTAGAGAATTGATATTACTATAATATGGTTAAATTCTCTGAGGCGGTAATTGTCCACAAGTGACAGTAATTCAATCAATGAGGAATGGATTCCTGAGGAAAGCAAAAAGTTAAACACATAAGTAACACAAAACCACTAAAGTACATTAGGGCTATTTAGTCAGTAATGACCAATATCTGTAAATCAATACTGCATGAATAGGGCTATATTATTGTGGCCTTAGAGATGTGATGACGGACTTGAAGGATGTTCTGCAACATGGACAGAATGGTCTGGGTGGACCGGTTCTGTAATGTACATGGCAGCTCACAGGCTGCAGCGTACCTGGAGTGAGGGGAGGTGTGAGGGGAGGTGTGTGTGTATGTGTGCGCGTGCATCCGTCCATGTGTTAATTAATCAGTGTGTGTGTGCTGAACCTGTTTACAGTAACGTGGTTTGTGGGCACTGTTGTATCTAATTGATTCAACATTTTATGGGCTGTCTACTGTCATGCAAGCCCTGTGGTTTTTACTGTAAATATGTTTTCTGACGTTTCTCTGTATTGGTAACCTACAGGACAGGACACTAATTCAGCACAACTCACGTTGTCCTCATTTTATAAACCTATCCTAGTCATGATCAGACACTGACCTACACAGATCCCTCTCGGACCTTCACAGGGATAATTTACTGACACGTTTGTGTTTTAGGAGTCATTTTCAGGCCAATCAGGCATATCCCACTTTATGTCTGTGCTGTTATCACTGCTCCGATGAAGCATGAAAGTACCTCGCTCACTCACCTTGAGTTTGGATGTTCTAGGGGAGAGTTGTGTGTGATGGGAGAGAGGTGTGTGTGTGTGTGTGTGTGTGTGTGTGTGTGTGTGTGTGTGTGTGTGTGTGTGTGTGTGTGTGTGTGTGTGTCGAGTGCCTCTCCGGACTAGCACTTTGAGAATGAGGGGCGCTGTCTTTATTACAAGTTGAATCACTAGCCTGGAGACAGGTGTGTTAACACTATCATTCCTACATATGCAGACATACTACAAAAAAGGTGTCCGCATAGAAGAACCAATTAAAGAACCCTTTTTGGTTCCAGGTAGAATGCTTTTGGGTTCCACGTAAGACCATTTCCACAGAGGGTTCTACATGGAACCCAAAAGGGTTCTACGTGGAAACAAAAAAGGGTTCTTCCTGTAACCAAAAAGGATTATCCTATCGGGACAGCCTAAGAACCCTTCTGGAACCCTTTTTTCTAAGAGTCACTGTATTTGAGGATGGCTACATCTCTTATACATCTGCTTATAATCTACTACAACATAGTGTTATGTCATGTTCATTCTTTAATAACATATTCCCCAAAATTAAAAAGTCAGTTCATTCTTTTGACACTCATAATACTAATAATACTCTCTCTGACAATGGCACAACACAGTGGCCTACAGACAGTAGTATCCTCCTTGCCAACCGCGTCTGTACAGTACGCATCTGACAGAACAGGGTTTCCTGAAAGGCCTCGGTTTTGCTTCTTTGTTGCTGCGGGGAGTGTCTCTGTGAAAATGTCTGTGTATGTTTGGGCTTGTGGGATGCTAAGTGGCTAAGTGACATTTGGCTCATTGTGCTTCACAGTTCTGTTATCTATTTTGGGGCGAGAACCCCTTTGGCTGGGCCTGTGGAGCTAGGAGTCAGGGCAGCAGGGTGATGAATGGAACCGTTCATAGAGACCAGGATGGGGGCCCTGCCTGGCTGCACTCAACCTACTGTATGGTGGTGGGACTGGGAAAGACACCACAAACCGATGCAGGCACTAAGACCCCACCTCATAAGACTTTCACCTCATATTGCCCAACACCCTCCAAGATGTCACGCATGATATCAACTGAAGAATTCTCACTTTATGAAAGTACTGTAATGAATTTAACAGGCAGAATTTTTGAACACCTATCACATAGGGCAGAGTCTGATTTCTCTCCATTGTTTGGTAGTGTTCCACATGCATCTCTTTAGTTCGCAATACTATCTTGGGACTGTCTTCACTAAACTCTGTCTGAAAGTCATCTTTCTCAGGATAACAGAAACGGCAGCAATATCTTGCACTTAAAAGATTCCACAAAACCAAATAAACCATGAATACCAAGGTTGTCACCTGTTATTTGGACAATAGTTCCATGAATTTGGTGATCGTACAAGGGAACCTTAACTGTTTACATCTTGTACAATTGGGTCAAGTAGTGAGTGAAACCAATAGGTTTTTATATCTTGAGCGTGAAATAGAGAAACCATGTGAATATTGATCAGAGAGGAATTCCACTTTCGTGAGACATTTCTTAAAGTAATGTAAATGGCATCCAATTTATGTATGCCACGCTTCGATCCTTGAGGATTAGCAGTTTCAAAGTGATCATACAAGAGTTGTATTTGTATCGCATGTTTCTCTTTTGAGAACAGAGCATGATTCTTAAAGAAATCATCACGCCATAAAGTAGACTTTCTTTGGGACCATCCACAGGCTGCAACATTTTGTTTAGGTGTGCATTTTTGTAAATAGACTAACGTCTGCAAAATGGGTATGTACATACATTTTACATTAATTTTACATTAATTCTGTCACAATAAACAGGTAATATTTGCCCAAAAACACTGTATTTTACACCCATTATCATTGTTGCCAGTTTCCTGTAAAGACAGACACGTCTTCACTGACTTTTAGCTTGACTGTAGATATCATCAACTGTCTCTTCCATGGAACTGACTAAAGTGTTCACTGTTGTTTCACCAGATCCTGCTGCTTGGAGTTGAGATATTGTTGCAGCACAATTATCCACAATACTCTTATTATACAGAGCTGAATCACAATGCTGGCACATCACCAAAATAATTTGCTGCAAAACTGTTAGCAGTGGTAGAGGGGCCTCCACCATCATTATCAGAAACTGCTTCGGTACGCTCTTCATGTGCCCTGTTAAGATGCTTTCTAAGTCCAGAAAAGGTGCCAAATACATGTGAACAACCAACTTGACCACACTTTAAACGCAAAACAAAACATTTCTGTGTCTCAAACAGATCTGTTTAATGCAACATTCTGCTACCCGGGGATTCGCCTTAGTTGTATCAACGTTAATGTCGTAGATTCTAGTTTGTAGAAAAGTGTACATGTTTGCCAGACCCTGACTGTATGAGGTACCAAAAACAAAGTGAGTTTTGAACAGCTCACAAAAACAGCCCAGTGAGACAGGTACTGCATGTTTGTTAGTCACGATGAAGTAGGTGTGAATACTCGTTCTCTGGGTCCCCACGGCAGGCAGATAGGGCTGTTGCCATCCGGTGATCAAGATGCTGCTGGATGCTGTTCCCTGCCTATAAGACAATAATGTATTGTTAAAACATTTACTATTAATTCTCACAACATCTACTACAAGTCTCACCAGCCAATATGTATTACAGTATTAAACACCACAGTTGTAGTAGTGTAACTAGTAAGAGGTATTATAACAGTAGAGTTGATGATAGTGCTCTTTGCTGGGGTAAGTGTTTCTACACTTGAGGGAGAGAGGAGTGAAGGGGAAGGAAAGGATGATAAACAATCCTTTTGTTCACTGGTGCATTTTAGAATTTGGAAGAAATGTTTAACAGTTGCAGGGACTGTGTAATGTTAAATTATCCTCAGTCACCTTCACATACACAAAGCATCATTCATCTTCAATTACAAGTGACCGAGGAGGAGCATGTAAACAACAGCAGTGCTATGTTAGACCGCTTTGCAACTTCAAGTGTTTCAAAAAATGCTGTGTTTAACATTTGAACGTCTCGTGATGTTGCAGTGGCAGTTTCCCTATCGGCAGACTGTGCCTTTAAAACAGCAAAACCATTTCAAAAATAGTCTTACACCACTTCCTCTTGGCCCTATAACCCTATCAATGTGTGCAGATCCATTTTTTTTTTTATTGAACCTTTATTTAACTAGGCAAGTCAGTAAAGAACAAATTCTTATTTACAATGACGGCCTACACAGGCCAAACTTTGACAAAGCGATCCATACGGTGAAAGCTCCACAACTACACTGCTTATCTATCCACACCCTTCAAATCTGCAAACATCAAAGGGTCAAGGCTAAGGGGAAGTGGTAGGGAGTGAATTGGGACCCAGATTTATTTCTTACTCACATAGTCAGTCTTGCTTTTGGGGTCGGCCATGTACGGGAACAAGGACACTATTCCTCTTGCATATGCCTCCTTCATATATCATGGGGGACTTGTTCTGAACCCAAAAAAGTAATAATTACTACATTGGCAATAAAAATTGGATGGTCTACCCATGATCCTCTGTCATATTTGCAACCAATATCTTGATCATATCACGTCTGGTGCGGTCAGTCAAGCTTTTTGTCCGAGCGTACTCGTTCATAATCCTTTCCCCTCCAGCTTTGCTCTGGAGAATGTCCTCAATCATGTCACAAAAAGCCCAACAGACACAGACCCTAGTACAGCAGGGTCCTTCTCAAATCCCATTTGATAATAAGACCCAATGTTCCTCTCCAAATTCATTGTTGTGTAGTTGGTTTTGAGAAGGATGAGAAGGGAACACGAGTAGCCATTGATAGACAAATTGAGAAAGAGCTCAGTGGTAGCCAGCCATCCTCCTGGAGCGCTACTGTGCAAGCATTGGTTTCAGCCCTGCTCTAACACCTGCCTATATCACTAAGCTGTACATTAGGATCTTCCAATATGCTTGTACACACAAAGCACACACGCCTAGAAAAAGTATCGACATCATAGCTACCCATGCACACAAAGATGATGAATTCTCAATCCGAATGCAGGTTTAGGTTATCTATCTAGCTAGTTTAGACGTGTGGCTTTGGTAGCCATCTAGCTAACATTACTAGCCAGCCAATGAAGCAACACTCACTTCAGCCAAAGTGGTGGTGTATAAAATGAATGATTGACCTTAACTCGACTATAACCTGCATTTGGTTTGAGTATTCTAGCAAAGATTTTTTTAACTAACCCTCTTAGTTCTATCTATGATTCTAGTTTGCAAACGTTAGCTAGCTACTGTAGATGGCCAAGCTAGTTAACGTTAGCTACTAGCTAGCTAGGTGTTGTTAGCTAACTGCTGTAGCTAGCTAAATTACCCTGGCAGCTAACTGTTAGCCAAAGTTAGATATTTGGTACAATAACATTACAAAACATTTCGTGTCGAATTGCCACACGTTTATTGGTTTATTCAACTGTGGTGATAAAAAAAAAACACCCAATTTGACTACAATCACCTCATTAAAAGGTGGAAATCATCTTACCAATCACACCATTCATACAGTGAATGTGGTAACTTTGAATAGTGATTCAGAACCACACATCGTAACGTGTGATACGCAACCCTTTCAATGGTGATTTTATCTGAGTGCTCACGTTCACTATAGAAGCCAAACCTAAGACAGTTTTTAGAGTCAAATTCCTGGGTTTGAGCTTTTGATTGGAAGTGTACTAAAGTCTGCCATTCTCTGGATTTATGGTCCTTTCAAGACAACTGGGAACTCTGAAAAAAACAAGGTTGAATCATGATGACGTCATTGATCTTCTAGAAAGAGGCCGGATTTACAATTCCGAGTTGGATGACTATTCAAAATCTATTTTCCCAGTCGGAGCACGTTTATTCCCAACTTTCCAGTTGTCTTGAACTCACTGAAGTCAAGTTTTGGCAGCTCCGATTTAACAGTTGTTTTGAGCGAGGAAAAAATTGTGCTTCATTGACAGCATGGCCAATTTTGAATGTTTATCATTTTAAACTTGGAAAAGAGACCCTTAAGCTTTGCAATGCTTGCAGTTAGCCACTCTCACTGGTTCCTTCCAAACCACACATTGTTGAATTTGCGTTTTCCAACTTGTTGTGTAATGTTTATGTCTAATGGCCAATGAACACTGATACGTTTTATCTATAATTTCTCTTCATTATTTATCTTCATAGGACACAGATTAAAAAGGATTTGCCAGTAGATTGTCGACTTGATTCAGGATTATGACTACTAGCTAAGATTTTGAAAGTATATGTTGACATGATCAGTCCAATCAAAGCTATTGTATATATAACGTGATTTGACGTCATTTTATCTGTGGCCAATGACCTTGAGCCTTCTTGGATGGGCACTTCTAATGTAACTCTATGGCAGCACCCAAGGGTCTTGCATTTTTTAGCTCTACCCTTAGACTTGGCGATGACGTACTGTCCCCACGAGTGACAGAACACTGAGCTAATCATGGCGCAACTAGAGAACATTAACATCACCTACACTTCCGCTGGCTGCCCACCACCACAGAAAGCACTGAGCTAGGCTGAAACCCCTGCATTTTGGAGCTGCCTTACTCAAGAAAGCATTGTTTGCAAACTGATATGTGACACGTATTAATGCCAAAATAACATGCAAAACAGGCTTGCTAAAAATGTGGGGCTCAAAACAGGTGGGTCTCTGCCCCACCTGCCCTGAATGACGGGTCACCACTAGTTGGTTCAGAGTTCGTCTGGTGTGGTCGAAACCTATGAAAATATTCATGCCAATTTAGCTAGCTAGCTTGATGTTGCTAGGTAATTTGTCCTGAGATTTAAACATATTTTACCTGAAATGCAAAGGTCCTCTACTCTAACAATTAATCAACAGATAAAAGGGTAAACTGAGTTTGTTTCTAGTAATCTCTCCTCCTTCAGTAATTTGTCCAGGGATATGAATATTCAGTTGTTTTTTTACCTGAAATGCACAAGGTCTATTTTAGATGCTCATTGATGCATGCGAGCATTTGGGATGAAATGATTGAATAACATGTATGTGTACATTTATTTTGCAACGCTCGCTCATGAAAACGCGGACGTGTGGTCAGCATGTAAAGCCACACGTCTAAGCTAGCTAGATAGATAGCCTAAACTTGCATTTGGTTTGAGAATTCAGTAATGAATGTGTGCCTGGGTAGCTATGATGTCGTTACTCAGGACGCATACTCAGAGCATGCGGTGACCAACTGGCAAGTGTCTTAACTAACATTTTCAACCTCTCCCTGACCGAGTCTGTTTCAAGCAGACCACCATAGCCCCTGTGCCCAAGAACGCGAAGGTAACCTGCATAAATGACTACCACCCCCTAGCTCTCACCTCGGTAGCCATGACATGCTTTGAAAGGCTGGACATGGCTCACTTCAACACTATCATCCCAGAAACCCTAGACCCACTACAATTCTCATACTGCCCCAACAGATCCACAGATGACGCAATCTTTATTGCACTCCACACTGCCCTTTCCCACCTCGACAAAAGGAACACCTATGTGTCATGACTAGCCCTCATGGGCTGAGGGGCTGAGGATCAAAGATGCAGTCTAGGCAAAGGTTTGAACACCCCCTCTCCTGGGGGAGTTGGCCAGTTTTATGACGGTCGTAAATACCTTGCAGAAAATCTGCAGTATTGCGGAAAATAACCTTTTTGGAACAAAGTGATTCTTTAAAAGAACAATCATGTCAAATGTATTCTTATTTTGTGATGTCATTAAAGATGGTATGACAACATAACTGTATGTCTGAAAGTGTACACTTCCCAGTAATCAGGTTTGCATCTAAATGTTGTATAAGAATACTTGTGTGAAGATAATGTGATGTTAGCCTTCTAAAGGAGATTATTGTTTTCCATATGAACCTATGCTTAGCCAAGTGGCCATGCCCAAGTGAGCACAAACACTGGGTCGGTATGAGGAAACGCCCCCTTTTCTACCCAAGTATAAAACCCCTTGTGACGAAATTCACATTAGACCAAAGAACGTGAGGACTTGGTCCACGCGTTGAGAATGGTAAATCTCTACAACACCAGTCTACATACGGTGTAAGCCGGATGTTACAAATGGTTAAAACTCTAGACCAGACAGCATGGAAGTACACCAAAAGAAGTAACTCCAAGACCGTAGCCTTTATCAGTCTGCAGCTGAAATATGCCAAACTGAAATATCTATCCTAACAGATCATCTCTACAGACAACCATTGGGACGTCTGAAGTATCTCTTCTAACCACCACTACTACCAAATAAAGCTCTACCAAGGACATTGTGATCTCTGGTGGGCAAACCAGAGCCTTACATCGTCAACTCAACTATCGAGGACAGCTACACGTAAATACGTATTGCATTTCTAATCTGAATGAGCGTTTTTTTAGGGTGCTAATGATTTGTATTTCCGTGAGCATAGCTTACAACTGTCCCGATAGAGGAATCCATTTGTTTTCCCCTCTTTCTGAATCCATCGTGTACATCACAGGGGACAAGCTTCCTGCCATCCAGAACCTCTATACCAGGCGGTGTTAGAGGAAGGCCCTAAAAATGGTCAAAGACTCTAGCCACCCAAGTCATAAACTGTTCTCTCTGCTAACCGCACAGCAAGTGTTACCAGAGGGCCAAGTCTAGGTCCAAAAGGCTCCTTAACAGCTTCTACCCCCAAGCCATAAGACTACTAAACAGTTAATCAAATGGCTAGCTGGACTATTTGCATTGACCCCTTCTTTACGCTGTTTATTATCTAAGCATAGTCACTTTACCCCTACCTACATATTACCTTGACTAACCTGTACGCCGCACATTGACTCTGTGCCGGTACCCCATGCATATAGCCTCGTTATTGTTACTTTTTATTATTATTTTTATAGTTTTTTATTGATTTTTGTATACACCTGTTGTATTCGGTGTTTGTGACAAATACAATCAGATTTGATTTGATATTAACATAAAGTAGTCACAGCTCAACATGAAGTTCAACCTATAAACAAATAGGCTTTGAAGTAATAATAACATACAATGCACGATCTCAGTCAAAGACAAACATGGTATAGAGATATAAATATTAATTACTGTATATTTATATGCTATGAAGTTCTGAGTTAGTCTGTCATAACTCTGCTTGCCTTGTTGGTTGAATACACAAAGTACACGATCAAGGCACCCAGTTTCAAAAAATATTTTTTATCCTTTCTATATTTCCCTCCTCTCTATCACTCTTTCCTACTCTCTCTCTCTCGCTCTCTCTCTCTCTCTGTCACTCTTTCCTACTCTCTCTCTCGCTCTCTCTCTCTCTGTCACTCTTTCTTTCCTTCCTTCTCTCTCTCTCTCTCTCTCTCTTCTGGCATGCAGACTTGTAAGCAGATGCTGATTTGTTGAACCTGAGAGAGCACAACAAGACAGTCCTGAATTCAGCCCAGTTTTTGGCATGATATTTTCTCTACAGATCCACTCTACAGTGTTGGAGAGAGAGCAGGAAACAGTGGGAAATCTGGTGACCTAGTCTTTGACTGTATTCCATCTGTAGCAGGGGAGGCAAGAGCAACTGGATCAGTGTGTGTTGTCACTTGAGACAAACAGCTGTCTAGGCCAATAATGAGATAGACATTATAAGCTTAGATAGACTTTAAAAAAGTTAAATTCCTCGTTTGTGAAACAGTGTGTGGTAAGTGTAATGATCATTGGTGTTGTTCATGGTTCTGTTGATTTTGTTGCCGTCTACAGATGTAGGATTTTAATTTGAGCCAATTTGCTACAACAGAAAGGAAATTATAATTACATTTTTGTACGGGTTGATACATTTTTTATTACGGCAAATCAAGTCTGACATTTTACAGTGGAAATTACAAACTTTAGAAGCCTGTAGAAAACTCAAATGAACCACAAGCTTGCATTTCCTGCCGAGCAGGAAAATTCTCAGCAACAAAAGAGTGATCAAATTAAGATCCTACATCTGCAGGTACTGTTCTGATTTCTCAGTCACAACTATACAAACAGATTTGTTTTGAGTTGTAATTTTCTCCCTGTCAGATCAATTAATTAATTCCACTTTTATTGTCCCAGCTCAGTGATAGCGAACAGGTTGGATTATTAAAAAGTAATCGCTGTTCTTCTACATGGCTGTGCCAGGGAAAGGAGTAAATTAGATTGGTAATGTATGAATGCCCTCGATAGGTAATTATATTGAAGGTTCACATTTATGAGAGGAAATGTCTCTATGCTTTAGATTACATATGAGTCATTGTCTTTCTATTTGCACACTGTTCATATCTCCTCCATTATCAACCAAGGCACAAAAGGTTATTTCTGAAGCTGAAAAGGCTCAAAGTAAATATCAGGTGAAGAAATGTGATATTGCTGTTTTTATATCATGACTAGAATATGAATAGAAACACAACTATTCAAGCTATTGGATTGAATATATAGGCCTCTCATGGATAGGTGGTGTAGCTGAATATCACATTTCCCCTATGCAAATGTGATTTCTGTTCATTTATCTCCTTTCAAATAAAACATATTATTAAAGTCAATTAAACAGATTACACGCTTTCCCTACATGTGACATGAGCTGAAATGATGAACATTTCCTGTGTGTCTCTCCCTCTTGGTGATGAACATTTCCTGTGTGTCTCTCCCTCTTGGTGATGAACATTTCCTGTGTGTCTCTCCCTCTTGGTGATGAACATTTCCTGTGTGTCTCTCCCTCTTGGTGATGAATGTTTCCTGTGTGTCTCTCCCTCTTGGTGTCACATCTGTGAATGGCTGACAGGGCTAAAGAGTGTAATGGCTGTTTGAATTGATTCCTGTGAGATGACAAGATGTTCGACCGATGAAGCATCGTCATTGTCCCGTCGAGATAGATGACGTTTGAGCATGAAGTGACTGTGAGTGGTGGATTTCTTTTCCGTTGAGTATTAATCAAACCAGGGTTTATTTTTGCTGTGTATTACAGAGACTGAAACTGATCCTGCCACTGCCATAGAATATCGTTCCACCCCTTTGAATATCGGTACTTCTGGTGGAAAGAAAATGTTTTTTGTTTTTTTTGTCATCATAGCCTTTCCGAAATTCACTTTGAACTTGATAGATACACTGAATGTGACAGCTTTTGATTTAGGTTCTGATGTGCCTGCCACTCCAAACATTCACTTTGTGAGGCACTCCCAGTCCATCACATTGATTTCTGTGAAGATGAAACTGTGATTGAACAGGCCTCTCCTCCTGCAGGCTCTCACTGTATGTCTCATACAGTTAGAGAGTATGAAGGGTGAGCTTTATAAAGCCTGTCACCTGACCAAATATGAGGTGAGGAGTATACCTGCTACACACGTCTATGCCTGCTGCCGTGCCAGGCAGGGTTCACCTGGGGGTGGAATGTGGGGGGCATAGAGGAGGTGGGCAATGTGGGGTGGAGGAGGGGGGTTAGTTGGGCTAGATGGGTTGAAGGGGGTTAGATAGGGTGAGGTGATAGGTATGCAAGGTGGCAGCTTGCTATCCAGCCTGCTATCTCTAACTAAACCTGCATAATGTGGTGGAGAGGGGTGGAGGGCTTTAGGTAGGTAATATGGTGTGGGTTGTTGAGGCAGAGGAAGGATTCTATGTAGGCCTAGGTAATGTGAGGTGAAGTGGAAGCTGGGCATTTGAAGTGAGTAGAAGGGGGGGGTTGGTAGAGGCTGTTGTTAGGTTGACAAAGCGACCCAGACCACAGACCTGGCGAGGCACAGTGAACAATGACGAACATCAGCAATTTAGGTCACTCAGCTGGAGGCCTCAGATCTGGGTCTCTCACCGTCTGAGTGGACCTGGCCAGGGTTATCCACACAGTCAAACCAACCACCGGACAACAGGCAGATAACACACACTCTCACCGCCACACCTCCCCATAAGGACACAGCTCTGCATCTTTAATGGAAGCTCAAATCACTGAGGACTTAAGGGGATTGCCTCTGCTCTCTATGCAGAGAGAAGAAGAGTGTGGATACTGGCAGTGTTGGGGAAGCTACTCTGAAAAGACACTTTACCAAGCTTTACTTCACACTGGAAGAAGTTAAGCTACACTAACGCTACCCCTACAAAAAAAAAAAGTTCCTTTGAAAAAGTAGATCACATATTTGATTGTATTTTTTATAAAGTAGTGTATAGTTCCAGTAGTTAACTACACCACTACATGGCAAAATAAAGTAATTAACTACTGAAAACATTTGAACTAGTTGAACTACATGTTCTCTCTCTCTCTCTCTCTCTCCCCCCATCTCTCTCTCTCCATACAGTCGTGGCCAAAAGTTGAGAATGACACAAGTATTGGTCTCCAAAGTTTGCTGCCTCAGTGTTGATGATGGCAATTTGCATATACTCCAGAATGTCATGAAGAGTGATCAGATGAATTGCAATTAATTGCAAAGTCCCTCTTTGCCATGAAAATGAACTTAATCCCAAAAAACATTTCCACTGCATTTCAGCTCTGCCACAAAAGGACCAGCTGCCATCATGTCAGTGATTGTCTCGTTAACACAGGTGAGTGTTGACGAGGACAAGGCTGGAGATCACTCTGTCATGCTGATTGAGTCAGAATAACAGACTGGAAGCTTTAAAAGGAGGGTGGTGCTTGAAATCATTGTTCTTCCTCTGTCAACCATGGTTACCTGCAAGGAAACACGTGCCGTCATCATTGCTTTGCACAAAAAGGGCTTCACAGGCAAGGATATTGCTGCTGGTAAGATTGCACCTAAATCAACCATTTATCGGATCATCAAGAACTTTAAGGAGAGAGGTTCAGTTGTTGTGAAGAAGGCATCAGGGCGCCCAAGAAAGTCCAGCAAGTGCCAGGACCGTCTCCTAAAGTTGATTCAGCTGCGGGATCAGGGCACCACCCGTGCAGAGCTTGCTCAGGAATAGCAGCAGGTAGGTGTGAGTGCATCTGCACGCACAGTGAGGCAAAGACTCTTGGAGGATGGCCTGGTGTCAAGAAGGGCAGCAAAGAAGTCACTTCTCTCCAGGAAAAACATCAGGGACAGACTGATATTCTGCAAAAGGTACAGGGATTGGACTGCTGAGGACTGGGGTAGAGTCATTTTCTCTGATGAATCCCCTTTCCAATTGTTTGGGCCATCCGGAAAACACCTTGTCCGGAGAAGACAAGGTGAGCGCTACCATCAGTCCTGTGTCATGCCAACAGTAAAGCATCCTGAGACCATTCATGTGTGGGGTTGCTTCTCAGCCAAGGGAGTGGGCTCACTCACAATTTTGCCTAAGAAGACAGGAATGAATAAAGAATGGTACCAACACATCCTCCGAGAGCAACTTCTCCCAACCACCCAAGAACAGTTTGGTGACGACCAATGCCTTTTCCAGCATGATGGAGCACCTTTCCATAAGGCAAAAGTGATAACTAAGTGGCTCTGGGAACAAAACATCGACATTTTGGGTCCATGGCCAGGAAACTCCCCAGACCTTAATCCCATTGAGAACTTGTGGTCGATCCTGAAGAGGCGGGTGGACAAACACAAACCCAAAACTTCTGACAAACTCCAAGCATTGATTATGCAAGAATGCCCTGCCATCAGTCAGGATGTGGCCCAGAAGTTAATTGACAGCATACCAGGGCGGATTGCAGAGGTCTTAAAAAAGAAGGGTCAACACTGCAAATATTGACTCTTTGCATAAACTGAATGTCATTGTCAATGAAAGCCTTTGACACTTATGGAATACTTGTAATTATACTTCAGTGTACCATAGTAACTACTGACAAAGATCTAAGAACACTGAAGCAGCAAACTTTGTGGAGACCAATACTTGTGTCATTCTCAAAACTTTTGGCCACGACTGTACACTGGAGGGCAAAAGTTTGGAATATTACTCATTCAAGGGTTTTACTTTATTTGCCCTATTTTTTACATCAAAACTATGACATAACACATATGGAATCATGTAGTAACCAAAAAAGTATTAAACAAATAGCCACCCTTTGCCTTGATGACAGCTTTGCACACTCTTGGCATTCTCTCAACCAGCTTCACCTGGAATGCTTTTTCATCAGTCTTGAAGGAATTCCCACATATGCTGGGCACTTGTTGGCTGCTTTTCCTTCACTGCGGTCCGACTCATCCCAAACCATCTAAATTTGGTTGAGTTTGGAACCAAAAATATCAAATATGGACTCCAGACCAAAGGACAAATTTCCACTGGTCTAATGTCCATTGCTCGTGTTTCTTGCCCAAGCAAGTCTCTTCTTCTTGTTGGTGTCCTTTAGTAGTGGTTTCTTTACAGCAATTCGACCATGAAGGCCTGATTCACACAGTCTCCTCTGAACAGTTGATGTTGAGATGTGTCTGTTACTTGAACTCTGTGAAGCATTTATTTGGGCTGCAATCTTAGGCTGGTAACTCTAATGAACGTATCCTCTGCAGCAGAGGTATTTCTGGGTCTTCCATTCCTGTGGCGGTCCTCATAAAGCTGGTTGAGAGAATGCCATGAGTGTGCAAAGCTGTCATCAAGGCAAAATATATAAAATATATTTTGATTTGTTTAACACTTTCTTGGTTACTACATGATTCCATATGTGTTATGTCATAGTTTTGATAGTCTTCACTTTTATTCTACAATGTACAAAATAGTGCAAATAATGAAAAACCCTTGAATGAGTAATATTCCAAACTTTTGGCCCCAGTGTATATATTCTTGTTCTTTCTCTCTTTCTCCTTCTTTCTCCTTCACTCTCTCTTTCTCCCCCCCCCTCTCCTTCCCTCTGTTCCTTTCTCCCCCCTCTCCCTCTCTCCTTCTCTCTCTCTCTCTGTCCTCAGTCTCCTTCACCCCTCTCTCTCTCCCACTCTCCCCTTCCTTCTCTCTCTCTTTCTCTTTACGTGGGAGTTCATTCATTGAGTGCTGTGACCTACAAGGGGTAATGAAAACATTGGCACCATTCATGAGCTCTGATTGGGTTTCGGAGAAGAAGTAATTACGGATGAGCTAGTCTGCTCTGCCTCGTGGAAACAGCACACCAGGGAACTGCTGCTGTGGTGGGGCAGGTGATGCTGAGCTGCTTTTCTGTACTGCTTACCAAGAATAGTCTTACGATCCAACCAAATATTAACAGCGGGACGCCCTGTTCAATTATGGATGAAGCAACTCTGCACTAATTTAAAAAATGGTCACTTGAATTCTATTGTAACAGTTATCGTGGTCTTGCAGGAAATACGTGGCCTATTTAATACACAACGACCTCGATATTTCATTGAGGAAAAAAGAGCTAAGTTGAAGTGGACTAATTGGATGTATTTATAAAAAGTGATGACCTCTTAATGCACTCTGAAACACTCACAAGTGTTCTTTCTTCCTCTCATCAGTCGATTTCCCCGGAGTGTAAACGGGTGTGACTTCCGTACCCTTCAGGCCCTCCGGTTCACCACACTCTGCCTTACTCTTCCCCAATCAGCTCAGCAGAGGCTTATTATAGAGACAGCTGTCAAATGGGGAAAAGATTACCAGGAGCTGGCTTTCATACTCAATCAAAAACAACGCTGTGTATTATTTTTGAGGTAAGTTATTTTCTACAAAAGACTACAAAATAATAAAGGAAGGCGTGAATGACTGGGAAAATATCAACGTGATTCTGAAACACCATGAGGGTAGTCCTGAACACACAAACAATATGATTAAGTGGAAAGAACTTGATCTGCGCCTAAGTCGGGGGCAGACTCTTGACCAGATACAAATGACAATTTGGAGGCTGAAAGAAAGAGATGGTGGGATGTCCTTACACCTTTAATAAGTATCACCCGGTTCACCACACTCCAATCAGCTCAGCAGAGAGAAACACACTCACTTTGAAGAGATTAACATTTCACTTTTACAGTACCTGGGGTACAGCACACACACACATCTCTGCAGAATCTCACTTTGCCCTCCTCCTGATACTATGAGATACCACTGTATCTGTGTATTTATTTCCATGCAATAAATAGGCTGTCTATAAGCTGTGAATGTTGATTGTCAATCTCTTATAAACACACACGTACACGTACACACACAGACTTTGTGGATGCTTTATAGCTTTAGGATAGTGAATTAGCCTGATCATTTATGTTCATCCCATCCTTACATTTATAATGTTGTATCAGCAGAAAATCATAAATAACCTTTTAAAAGGCTTCTCCTCAGTAATGCTGTAAATGATCCAAGAGGCCAATGGGTTTAAAAACAAGAGGATAGTCAAATAAAGCCTGCAGTTGGGCTTGGCGGTTACACATAGAATTTGAATTTTTCAACTGTATTTATGGTATTTGCATTACAATCCTCAACTCCAAATGTATCATTCACCTCAACCAAATGTATGTAATGTAACCTATACAGAACTGATACTCATGGTGGTCATGTCATCATATGAAACGGTGGGGGAAACCTCAAGTCCCTAAATAGTGTAATCTCTCTTTGGCTATTCCCATATAGTATAGCATTTGACCAGAGCTACTGTATGTGGAACATTTATTATTTGAGTAGGATGTCATTTGAGACTTGAGCATATCATCATTGCATCCACATCCATAGTGTGTCCTCTATGGTCTGTGAACATATCACGGTGAAGGTGGCACCACTATGGATGTGGATGCAATGATGATATGCTTGAGTCTTTTATGATCAATGAATGTAAAAATTACATATTTTTTCAATTATCTTGACAGATTAATAAATAATTAACTTTCATTGATGTCACCTCTAATGGAATAATAATTTATTGATAGCAGAGCCATGAGGCCCTATATGCTCACTAAGCAAGTTGCTTAGGGCCCCGCAAATTACTAAATGGGCCCGCCTCCCCCTCGTGTCAAAGCTGGTGTCAATGTTTACAACTTCGATGAGGATGAAGTGGAACTATCCTTCTGGTCACGAAAAGAGAGAAAAAAAACATTATGAGAGTGAATTGCGGGAACAGTAATCAGGTAAACTTCTCCTCTCCAAGTTTGATGTCAGCAAATAACAGTAACGTTAAGTTGATGTGCTAGCTTGCAGTGCATCTCTCTCTAGTCTGTCTGTCTTGCTAACCTAGCTGGGCAGTGCATCTATTGGTCTGTCTGTGTCTTGCTTGCCAGCCACTTCCAGGGCTGTGTTATGTGACTTTGTGCCTGACAAAAGTGAAAGTGAAATACAACTATTTATTACCTTTGATAAACGCCAACGGACAACGGTGTTTATAAACTGCAGCTCGGAAAATATATATAACCGCGTCGGGCGTGAACATGCGTTCATTTGCGCGTGCACGAAATGAAACTCGCGCTTTCCAGCAGCAACCTCTGTTGGGACCAGTCCAGACAAATGGGCGTGATGGCACTCCTCATTTGCACACTTAATCTTAAAACAAGACAATGATTATCTAGTCTCTAAGTGTAAGGTTTAGTTACAACTATGGACTAATGCAAGTTGGAAAGCAATGGATTGACATTGACTATTGATTTATATATTGAATTTAAAATGTTGATTAGCTGGGCATACTGGAAAATATGGATGCACATCTCTCAGCAAATAATAACCATCAAGTATTCAGCCAAGCCATAGTATAAATAGTATTTTATATTTGAAAATGTATAAAAGGAAATCTGGGGGAGCCAGTTTGAATGGGCCTGATGCAGCTGATAAAATGAATAATAGTATTGTTATCTATCATTTACAGGTGCTATGCTTAAGTTTGTCAGTAGAGGAGATTCTGGATCATCAGCCAGTACAAGCACAGACTCAGTTGATCCACATCCAGCCTCAGCCAGTACTAACACAGACCCAGTACAGCTGGCTTCAGCAAGTACTAACACAGACCCAGTACTGGTAGCTTCAGCAAGTACTAACACAGACCCAGTACAGCTGGCTTCAGCAAATACTAACACAGACCCAGTACATCTGGCATCAGCAAATACTAACACAGACTCAATACAGCTGTCTTCAGCAAGTACTAACACAGACCCAGGTGAAGTACAGGCAGCTTCAGTCAGTAGTAGCACAACTAGAGGTGTACAGCCAGCATCAGATATGGTTATGTAGAGAGAACTTGATCTGTGCCTAATAAGTATCACCCGGTCTCTGGCTGAAAGAAACCTAGCATTCAGGGGTTCATCAGACTACTCTTCCAACCAGATAATGGAAACTTCCTAAAAGAGGTTGAATTACATCTCAGCAAAATTAAAGATGGCGAGACACATGTTCATTACCTTGGGAAGCGCACACAGAATGAGCTCATACAGGTTGTGAGTGACAAGATTCTGGAAGCAATAGTGACTCAGGTAAGAGACTCAAAGTACTTCTCCATTATCTTGGACTGTACACCTGACATTAGTCACCAGGAACAAATGTCCATTATTCTGAGAAGCGTGGCTTTAAAGGGAAAGCCAGAGATCAAGGAGCACTTTGTGAATGTTGAGGTTACAACAGGCTTGAATCTGTCCACTGTCATCCTAGATAAACTGAACAAGCTGAAGATTCCATTTGAAGATTGCAGAGGACAAGCTTATGATAATGGGCCAACGTGAAGGGCATGGGTTTTTTGGGCATGTGCAAAAGCTCTTCACCTGCTTTTCAGCTGGCACACAAAGATGGAGTGTTTTGAAGAAACACATGAACATAACCGTGAAGTCATGGAGTGAAACAAGATGGGAGAATAGACTCCAAAGTGTTCATGCAATCAGGTATCAGGCTTCTGAGGTTCGGGAGGCATTACTGGAAGCCAGACAGCCTGTGGCCAAAGTGGCATAAGTACTTGCAGAGGAAGTTGGGTCCTACCGCTCCTGTGTCGTATGGTGTGAGATACTGACAATGACAAACAAGGTGAACAAGCTCCTCCAATCCGCTTCAATGCAGTTGGATATCACAGTGAATTTAATCTCAAATGCAAAGGCCTCCCTCACTACATACCAGGAAACTTGATTCTCTGAGGCCCAGACAACAGCCAAAAGCATTTTTGAAGAAATTAATGTGGAGGCTGTTCTGAAAGAGAAGAGACTGAGAAACAGCAAGAGGCTTTTCAGCTATGTGGCTATGATGCACTGAAAAACCTTGAAGTCAACTACTTCAACATTGTGGTCGACTCTGCTGTGACATCCATGGATGAGAGATTTGAAACACTCAACCAGGTGAAAATATGGAGTCCTGCTGAACTCCAGCACTGCCTCTCAGATGTCCAGTGAATCTTTAAAGGCTCACTGCATGGAAGTTGAAGACACTCTAACCTTCAGAGATGACTGTGACATCAGTGAAATGGATCTGGCACACAAGATTCAGAATTAACCTGATCTGCCATCAGATAAGATGACTGCATTTGAGTTGCTTTCCTTTTCTGTGAGAAAAACCTGGAGGAACTCTATCCTAACCTTTGGATAGCCCTAAAAATTGCAGCCACCCTACAAGAAACAGCAGCATCGGCAGAGAGAAGCTTTTCAAAATTAAAGCTACCTGAGGTCTTCCATGTCACAGGAATGTTTGAGGGGTCTGGCCATCATGAGCATAACTCATGACGTGGGGAAACACATATCCTATGATGAAATCATTGATGATTTTGCCTCAAGAAAGTGCAGAAGAGGAATATTTTGATGGTAAGATTTTAATTCAAACATTCAAATGTTTACACACTTAGTAACATTTAAGATTGTATGGCAGAAGTGCATTTGTGTAAATGACTGCTTAACTAACTATGTGACATACTTTCTCAATTTCTTCCAGACAGTCCAGATAGACTGGTGCCCATGCTGATGCTGAAAATGCCCAGGCTGTAGAGGGAACCAAAGTTAATCACACAGCTGTATAGGTTTTATTTGACTATTTTGAGACATATAGCTGCAGCTATATGCATAGACAAGCTAATTGTATAATATTGTGAGGACTGGACTAATTACCAGGAAGCAGAGACAAAGCTCAGTGTTATATTTTATTATTTTCTACATTTTATATTTTCTACAATTTCTTATTTATGTTCATGGTAATATTCACTTATCTTAAGATTCTATAGAAAACATTCTATTCAATAAATATTGTTTGTTTATACCTCATTCTGTTCTGTATAGGTCTACTTATTCTTAGACCGACAGATGGAGCAAACTGTTTTAAAGGAGGGAGGATTGTAGTGGGAGCACTGGGGTGTCAGGTGTGACTGTGTCGCAATGGCAAATGGTTTACATGGCTCACGGGTCAGGTAGAAGGGGCCCTTAGCAGAACTTTGCTTAGGGCTTCAGGGAGGTCAGGACCGGCTCTGATCGAGAGGGACAACCTGCTGTGAAACCACATTAGATTCTCTGCAAACGCAAAAGCCCAGCTATGTTTGTCTCATCTTCCTTGCCGTAGTTTGGAGTAAGGCAACACCAAGAGCTGGAAACGAACAGAGTTTTTAAACAAACAAGAGTAAGCAACTCAATATTGATCTTTCGTTTTGTCATCGCTAGTTATTTGTGAATACCTTTGATGATTTGAAGTAGTTTTACTGTAATGTCTCTGGAATTGCGTGAGATGTCATCACTTACTCAACCTTACGGCGCAGTGTAACTGGCTAGCTTCTCTAGTATATCTAGCGTAGCTTGCTAGCCATTATTGTGCTATGTGGCATTCTTGTGCAATGACAGCAGCACCTACCTTACTAGCTAGCTAACTGTCTCTCTAATATTCTGTCAATAGCAACTGATGAGTGTCAATGTTTATTGCGATGATAATTAAAACGGTGTTTGTTTACTTTCTTGTCATCAAGCCATCATATGACAGCTAAATTAGCATGATTGTTGTGTTGATGATAATTAATGTAAACATTTTTCCTTTCACAGTGGCTGAATAGCCCCAGTCCCCTACAAAACGTACACAAGCTTGCTACTGTCTGTGACATACCTGATAATTAAATCATGAGTCCCCCCAGTTGAATGTTCAGGAGGATCCGTTACTGCTTCAACCACTGTCTCTAAGCAGCCATGTCACGCCTGGAGCCTGAGGAGGATAGCGGGCCTGGGCCTGGGCCTGGGCCTGTGCCCGGCGGGGAGGTGGACATGTGGTCGTCTGTGCGTTGCCTTGGTTACCTCTCCAGTTTCAACCTGATGGTGGCGGTATGCCTGGGCCTGTATGTGCGCTGGGAGCAGACGGACGAGTCCACGATCCTTGTCATCTTCATCCTGGGTCTCTTCGTCCTGGGAATCGCCAGTATCCTCTACTACTACTTCTCCATGGAGTCAGCCAGTCTCAGCCTCTTCCACTTGTGGTTTGGCTTCCTTCTGGGCCTCCTGTGCTTCTTAAATAGTCCCTCGCTCGAGAAGAATGTAAAGGAGCAGGCTACTAACTACCTACTGCTGGCTAGTGTGGCTTTGAGGACGGTGTGGGCCTTAACAGATAGGATAATGGGCTGCGTTCACTATAAACCCACCCTGCTCTCGTCTGAGGAGCTCCTAGAACTCCTGGGCTTTGGCATTGCCAGCACCACCATGCTGATGCACAAATCTATGGCCCTCATTGGCCTAGTGGTGGCACTGGGGGCTCTGATCGTGGGTCTGCGTGTCAAGTCTCTTCTAGCCCTGCCCAACTTGGCCTGCGTCGCCCTGGTCACCTCACTGCTGTTCTTCAAGGCCGTGCAGATAACCACCAACCCCTTTGCCCTGGGCTGCTACCTGGGCCGTCTGATCTGTGACCCCCTCTTGGACGTCTACTTCAGCAGCTTGGGGTCCACCGAGCGCTGGCTGCCCCTGCTTTCCTGGGGACGTGTCTGGCGTCGACTCTCCCTGCTTCCCCTGGGGCTTGTAGAGATAGCCTTCTTCGTCCTAGCCGCTCTAAAAATGAACCATCTAGAACTGTGGTACCTGGTGATCCCTGGGTTCTGTGTGTTTGGCCTGTTCTGGACAGTCTGCCACTTGGTGCTGCTGATCACACTGTGGGGCTTCCACACCAAGCTGAGTGACTGTCAGAAGGCACGCTCAGTCCAGCAGTCAGACACACGCAGCCTGGACCGGGTCATGGCCTCGCGGGGGATGAGACACTTCTGCCTGATCTCTGAACGCCTGGTCTTCTTCAGCCTGGTGTCCACAGCCATACTGGCAGCTGTGTCCTGGCAGGTAAGATGCTACATAGGGCTAAATGGTGAACTGGCAGGGTAATATATGTTAAACTAATGAAAGAAAAGATGGATTGATAAATCAGTTGGTTTATTGATCAGTTGATTGATCAATGGATTGAGTGAGTGATTGAACTGAGCTTTTCATTTATTTGGGCTTTGCTTCTTTGAGAAGATTTGAATTCTCTTATTCGAGACAGACCTGACCATAATTGCGGCATAGCCTAGTAACAAAGCAAGGTGAGTAGCATCATCAACATTGAAACATCAAGCGTCATGTCATAAACCCCAGAGACTGATGCTTTCTGCAGGCCTGGCATGCATTCACAAGACAGTCCCAAGCTGGAGAGGAGAGCTGCTTCTGCTCTCAACTGTGACCAAGTTAATTAGCACTTTAATATGCCTATCTCCTTACATAAAGAGCCATAAGTTATTTAGCCCTAATTTAGCTGTACCTTGTAATCTGCTATTAGCATAACAGGTTACACTGAAGCATGTCCAACTATTTGCCACATCATATAAGATCTCCAGCCAGCGTATACTACCGTACTTGTAGACTTCCATTTATTGCGCTAGGCTAGGCGAGTAGCGTCATCATTGGCTCGCAAAAAAAGCGACCTGTAACTTCATTCATACTGCACGCGGAGACATAAACATGGTATCCACAAGTTTGTCTGGGTAGGCAGAAAAACGAAACGTCAGAATCTCGCTGTAGCCCTTTAAACTACCCACCATTTATTTTAAACATTGGTCAGAAGTTTACATACACTCAAATAGTATTTGGTAGCATTGCCTTTAAATTGTTTAACTTGGGTCAAACGTTTCAGGTAGCCTTCCACAAGCTTCCCACAATAAGTTGGGTGAATTTTGGCCCATTCCTCCTGACAGAACTGGTGTAACCGAGTCAGGTTTGTAGACCACCTTGCTCGCACTCACCTTTTCAGTTCTGCCCACAAATGATCTATAGGATTGAGGTCAGGGCTTTGTGATGGCCACTCCAATATCTTGACTTTGTTGTCCTTACGCCATTTTGCCACAACTTTGGAAGTATGCTTGGTGACATTGTCTATTTGGAAGGCCCATTTGCAACCAAGCTTTAACTTTATGACTGATGTCTTGAGATGTTGCTTCAATATATCCACATAATTTTCCTTCCTCATGATGCCATCTATTTTGTGAAGTGCACCAGTCCCTCCTGCAGAAAAACACCCCCACAACATGATGCTGCCACCACGTGCTTCATGGATGGTGTTCTTCGGCTTGAAAGCCTTCCCCTTTTTCCTCCAAACATAACAATAGTCATTATGTCCAAACAGTTCTATTTTTGTTTCATCAGACTAGAGGACATTTCTCCAAAAAGTACGATCTTTGTCCCCATGTGCAGTTGCAAACCATAGTCTGGCTTTATGGCAGTTTTGGAGCAGTGACTTCTTCCTTGCTGAGCGGCCTTTCAGGTTATGTCGATATAGGACTTGTTTTACTGTGGTTATAGATACTTTTGTACCTGTTTCCTCCAGCATCTTCACAAGGTCCTTTGCTGTTGTTCTGGTATTGATTTGCACTTTTCGCACCAAAGTACGTTCATCTCTAGGAGACAGAGCGTCTCCTTCCTGAGCGGTATGACGGCTGCGTGGTCCTGTGGTGTTTATACTTGCGTACTATTGTTTGTATAGATGAACGTGGTACCTTCGGGCGTTTGGAAATTGTTCCCAAGGATGAACCATACTTGTGGAGGTCTACCAAAAAAAGGACTTGGCTAATTTCTTTAGATTTTCCCATGATGTCGAGCAAAGAGGCACTGAGTTTGAAGTTAGGCCTTGAAATACATCCACAGGTACACCTCCAATTGACTCAAATGATATCAATTAGCCTATCAGAAACTTCTAAAGCCATGACAATTTTCTGGAATTTTCCAAGCTGTTTAAAGGCACAGTCAACTTAGTGTATGTAAACTTCTGACCCACTGGAATTGTGATATAGTGAATTATAAGTGAGATAATCTGTCTGTAAACAATTGTTGGAAGAATTACTTGTGTCATGCACAAAGTAGATGTCCTAACCGACTTGCCAAAACTATAGTTTGTTAACATGAAATCTGTGGAGTGGTTGAAAAATGAGTTTTAATGACTTCAACCTAAGTGTATGTAAACTTCAGACTTCAACTGTAGGTCTAATTTAAAGGCTATGTGCAGTCAAACATGATTTCCCTGTGTTTTATATATTTCCAAACATGAGGTTGAAGAAATACTGCGAAATTGTGAAAATTATGATAATGCCCTTTTAATGTAAGCACTGTTTGAAAAGGCCACCTGAAATCTCTGCCTGTTTTGGTGGATGGAGATTTGGGCTGACTGGTGAAATAGTTCCAAATCTCTCAGCTAGTTTTCAGTTTTCCCCTCCCCTCCCAGACAATCCTAGCAAAATTCTTGCTTGAGAAATTGCTCTTTGCTAAGAGGCTATGTTTTGTTATTGTTGACCATTTTTAATTTAAAACAATCACAATCAAGGTTCTTAATTGTTACTCAGAAATTATTTGATATTGAGATGGAAAACGACCTTTAATAAGCACAAGAGACCTGCAAAATGAATCAAAGGGTGTGGCAGTAAGATGGTACATGGGTGGCTTTTGACGATTGATTTAGATTCCTCACGTCTTAGTCATTTTGAGAAGTGGTTTGGTCCAAATCGGATGTTGGGTATTATGTTTAATGAATATTATATGAATCCTATGATTTTAAATGGCCAATTTGGGTGCAATCAGTTAGCTTAATTCCTCAGAGTTCAAATAGTCTTTCAACAAAATAATGTTGTAGGAATGGTTATCTACAGAAAGCATTTCAGAACAATCGTAGATAGTGGGTGTCATGGCTTGCTGAAATGCAATGGAACTACCCTTAAAGAGATTCTCCTGTACCTCTTGAATACTTTTTAGCCAGTAGTTCTGAAAGTAGTACTCACGAGCCAAAAGTGGTCCCCAAAAATGCGTACTACATCACATATGTGCAGCTATGTGCACCACATCATTGCTCTCTCTCTACTGTGTCCACTGAGCCATTGGGCCCGCACTGTATCCTCTTTGGATTACGATGGGCAGGTGTCTTGTTAGCTGTCACTCAAATGCAAAGGGCTGAAGCTCATTGGCTAGAACACGAATTGCTAGGGGGCTGGTCCACATGGGGGGAAATGTAGGGAAAATGGCGCGGCACAGTTTCAAGAAAGCAGTCGCTTTCAAACTAGGGATGTCGTGGCTAATTAAGGTGACAGTAATTCTGCTCATAGATTATGCATGTATGAACTAAAAATTGACACATCTAGCCCAAAGCGGGAGGTTTAAAAAATGTATATATTTCTTAGTCGCCAAAGTAATGGAGCATGTCATTAAGTACGGATACCCACCAACACACTCTTCAACATTTTTTAAGTAAAATATACAATACACTGTCCGTGTTACCAAACATATAGGTCTAGCCATAGCCTTGAATTGTTTCTATAATCTAGACATTGCTCTACATTAAAAGGGCTTGAAGGCTAGGATGGCTCAAATTAGGACTGAGGAGACGACGATGGACCAGCTGTGAGGCCTTGGGCAGTCAGAGTTGAATTTAACAAGTGGTCTGCTGCCTCCATCCAAAACTGAGCTAATAATGAAGCAGGGAGCTCTGAAGTGATGTGGTAACCTTGCTGGTGCCTCGCTAATTGGACAAGTCGGATTGAGGAAATATGGATTTTAATAAGGATTTTAATTGCAAATGTGAATGTAACACAAGTGTAATTGAGGAAATGCATGTCTATGGAAATCATCATGGCAACTTCATAAAATTATTTTGTTGCCTATTTTTTCAGTTTAATTTGTGTGTATTTACTGAATTTTAACAGCTTGGTGAATTTGTATAACAGAGTCCATTGTGGCCTTGGAATTTCACTTAGACTATCTTTGAAAAGGCTTCATTCCCACAGCCTCACTTAAGTGTGTTTTAAGAGTGTTTTGAGCAGAAGCCTTGTGATGGAATTTTATCTAAATAGCTAAATTATCTTGTGCATCAATACATTTTTTTAAAATCAGAAATGAAATGCTCTTTTGTGTTGCAGCCCTCCAACGGTGTGTTCATGAGTGTGTTCCTGGTGGTCCTCTCTCTGGAGTCTCTGGCCCACGGGCTCTTCTATGAGCTGGGCAGCTGCCTGGGGGGCACGTGTGTGGGCTACGCTGTGGTCATCCCTACCAGCTACAGCAGGTATATAACCATACACACACATATACAGCGGGTGAACTAAGCATTGAACACGTCACCATTTTTCTCAGTAAATATATTTCCAAAGGTGCTATTGACATGAAATTTGCACCAGATGTTGGTAACAACCCAAGTAATCCATACAAACAAAACAAATAAGTTCAGAAATTAAGTTATGTGTAATAATGTGAAATGACACAGGGAAAAATTATTGAACACATGAAGAAAGGGAGGTGCAAAAAGGCATGGAAAGCCAAGACAACAGCTGAAAACTATCAGTAATTAAAAAGCAATCCAGCCCCCTGTCAGTGCAAATTAATATCAGCTGGTTCAGTCCCAACTGATGGCCTACAAAAAGGTCTCATTGCTAAGGTGTCACACAAGACACATCTCATGATGGGTAAAAGCAAAGAGCTGTCTCAAGACCTTCGCAACCTAATTGTTGCAAAACATAATGATGGCATTGGTTATAGGCGCATTTCTAAGCTTCTGAATGTTCCAGTGAGCACTGTTGGGGCCATAATACGGAAGTGGAAAGACAATAATTTCACCATAAATTTGCCTCGACCAGGTGCTCCTCGCAAGATTTCTGACAGAGGAGTGAAAAGAATAATCAGAAGAGTTGTCCAAGAGCCAAGGACCACTTGTGGAGAGCTTCAAAAAGACCTGCAATTAGCAGGTACTGTTGTCTCAAAGAAAACAGTAAGTAATGCACTCCACTGCCATGGCCTGTATGCACGCTCACCACACAAGACTCCATTGCTGAAAAAAAAGCATGTTGAAGCTCGTTTAAAGTTTGCTGCACAACATTTGGAAAAGCCAGTGAAATACTGGGAGAATATAGTGTGGTCAGATGAGAGCAAAATTGAACTGTTTGGATGTCATAATACACACCATGTTTGGAGGAGAAATGGCACTGCACATCACCCTAAAAACACCATACCAACAGTGAAGTTTGGAGGTGGGAACATCATGGTGTGGGGCTGCTTTTCAGCAAATGGTACTGGCAAACTTCACATAATTGAAGGAAGGATGAATGGGCAAATTTACCGAGACATTCTTGACAAAAATTTGCTGCCATCTACCAGGATGATGAAGATGAAACGAGGGTGGATATTTCAGCAAGACAATGATCCCAAACACACAGGAAACTCTCAATTGGTTTCAAAGAAAGAAAATAAAGCTGCTAGAATGGCCCAGCCAATCACCTGACTTAAATCCCATTGAAAATCTATGGAAAGAACTGAAGATCAAGATTCATAGAAGAGGCCCACGGAACCTTCAAGATTTGAAGACTGGTTGTGTGGAAGAATGGGCCAAAATCACACCAGAGCAATGCATGCGACTAGTTTCTCCATACAGGAGGCGTCTTGAAGCTGTCATTACCAACAAAGGCTTTTGTACAAAGTATTAAATAAATATCAGTAAGTGTGTTCAATACTTTTTCCCTGTGTCATTTCATATTATTTACCATAACTTGTAATACCTGTTTCCACATACCTGTTTCCTCCAGCATCTTCACAAGGTCCTTTGCTGTTGTTCTGGTATTGATTTGCACTTTTCGCACCAAAGTACGTTCATCTCTAGGAGACAGAACGCGTCTCCTTCCTGAGCGGTATGACGGCAGCGTGGTCCCATGGTGTTTATACTTGCATACTATTGTTTGTACAGATGAACGTGGTACCTTCAGGCATTTGGATATTGCTCCCAAGGATGAACCAGACTTGTGGAGGTCTACAATTCCTTTTCTGAGGTCTTGGCTGATTTCTTTAGATTTTCCCATGATGTCGAGCAAAGAGGCAATGAGTTTGAAGGTAGGCCTTGAAATACATCCACAGGTACACCTCCAATTGACTCAAATGATGTCAATTAGCCTATCAGAAGCTTCTGTTTAAAGGCATAGTCAACTTAGTGTATGTAAACTTCTGACCCACTGGAATTGTGATATAGTGAATTATAATATAATAATAATAATTGAGCGGAAAATCTGTCACACAGCACGAGAGCTGCTGCTACAGCTTCACAAACAGCTAATTTGTTGCTGCTGGAGTGAAACTTGCTTTTATAAGCCCAATCATTGCGGAACAATTCTAAATGAAATCATGTGTTAACTTTTTTGATGGCCACGATTAAAAAGAGCTACTATTTTTATTTCTCAACTGGTTAGAAATTGATGCACGCTTCCCATTCACCATTCAAGTGCATATAGGCAACGGTATAGGCAGGCTTCAGCATGTCACACACCATTTTGCAATGCACTGGAGACCGTATCCCTTTTGAAAACGTCAATGTAAAATCCGACCATAGAAACGTGGAGGCAATGATTTTATAAAGACTTCCATATGCCATTGAAACCAGTAGCCTATTTATCTCATGTTCTATTGGTTTTCAAATCAACTTTCTTTAATTGTCCAGTAGCCAAAGGCACAATCCTAGTCATATTATTTTTATCTCTGTCACATGAAACCGCTTGCATGTGCAGTTTGCTTTTGACAAAAATGTTTTCCCACTAATTGCATTATGGAACAAACATTTGTGCATACCTTACAGCCTTGTGTATAAGGTCTCTCTCTTTTTATTTATAATTTTTTTTTTTTTTAAATCCATGTAGCCTAGGCCTACTAGTTGTATGAATCTGGGATCTACCATCCCATAACTGTCCCAGAATCGGTTTGGAATAGGCTATTACTTTCTTGCACAGAATAACAAGCTGACCATAAGAATAGGTACACTGTTCTACTATGGGGGATATTACATTGACATAGGCTAGTGATTTAGCTGTTCGTTACTCGTCTTGTTGGCTGATGAAAAGTAAATGTGGCAGTTGTTCTTACATCTTCCAAGTGCGCATTGGAATTCGGTAAGAAGGACGCACGCTGTTGCATCCTGGAGCTGCATGTTCAGTGAAGATAAATCATCTAAATGGATTTGGGTCCGGTAAATTTCTCAAATGTCTGTTAAATTAAAATGCTGCAGATCAAAATTCTGACGCCGCATTTTCCTAATGGAAACCCTGATGCGCACACACACACAAACACACACCCACACACACACACACACACACACACACTTCAGTATACAAATGTACACAGACCACAATCATCAATCTTCCCTGCACCAAAGTTTAAAAAAATACCTTAACTTCCGGAGGGATAGACCATTTCAATTCCCTCACTGGACAAACCAAGTGGAAAAATATCCTAACAACCATGCATAAACATGACCCTAATGTTTCCCCCCGAGGCTGCTCTCTCCCTGGCATACTAAGTGGCTGTGGGTGGAAGATGTGTTTACGACCAGGCAGGGCCACTCTCTGTCCGAAATGGCACCCTATCCCTTTGACTAGGACACATAGGGCTCTAGTCAAAAGTAATGCACTATGTAGGGAATATGGTGCCATTTCAGACTCTGCCTCTAGCTCTGTGCTGGGGCAGTTAGCACTTATCTGTCTGTCTGGTGGTCCCGTACATCTGCTCTGTATGCCAGAGCATGTTGAGAATATAGCAGTGTATATCTACTGTTTGATGGGTTCAGATAATGTTTTTTCAATGATGAGGACCCCTTGGGAAGATGAGAAAGAGGAGGAGAAGGGAACAACGAGGGACAGAGAGCAAAGGAGAAAAAAACTGACCGAGAGGGTGCAGGGGGGGGGGGGGGAGCGAGAGACAGGCTTTTAGAGGGAGGACAGAGGGAAGAGGATAGGGAGATACTAATATGTTTCCATCTTTGTGTAGATAAGCCTCCAACAGCCACGTCATCCACTGCCCCCAGTCATCTCAATACAACTACTCAGACAAAATCTACTCATTATTCAAACAGAACTCTCTCCAATCTCTCCTGCCCAAGGTCTCTCTCAAGATCATAATAACTTTGCTTTCAGATGACATGTTTTGAGTTATGCAGATGTCTATATGAGTGAATGGAGAGTCGTGAGTAATGCCAGGCACAGGGGCAGACAGATACAGAGTGAGTGGGGCTATATTGAGTGACTGAGACTGGGGCAGCCTTGACTTCTGCCCTCATGCCTGGTCCTGGACTCATCTCATCTTTAATTTCAGTCATCTTAGCCCTCCACACACACACTCGTATTATCTCATATTCCATCTCTTCTGTACTGCCAGTTCCTTCACCTTTCTTTCACTTTTTTACTCTGCATTCTCCTCAACTTCCTCTTTTTAATTCTCCTCTCCATCTCCATTCTCTCTTTATATTCATTCTCTTCCTCCCCTCTCCCACCTATTCACCCGATTCTCGTTTCCTCCTCTCCTCCACCCATCCTCTCACCCTTCTCTCCCTTCCCTCCACAGCCCAGACGGCCAGCCCAATCTCCTACCTCCAGACCAGGTGCAGGAGCTGAACGTGCGCTCCACGAGCATGTTGAGCAGCGTGCAGCGCCTCTTCTCCCACCACATGATCGAGACGTTTGGCTGTGACTACTCCACCAGCGGTGTGACCTTGGAGGCCCTGCAGACCAAGCTCAAGGCCTTCCTGGAGCTTCGCACTGCCGACGGGCCCCGCCATGATACATACGTGGTGTTCTACAGCGGGCATACGCAGCGCACTGGGACCTGGGCACTGGCAGGTGAGGGTCGCCATAGCTTACAGAAGCTGGCTGGCTGCCTCTCCTCAACTCTCAGAAACCAGCAGACAAGCTTCTTGCCTCTCATCGTCTATCAATGTTTATTTTGCACCTATTTATTTCCAGACTAGATCAAACATGAAAAAGACAAATACAGGATCAAATTAAGGTTAGATGTTTGAATAAAACATGATGATGAGGGTAGAATACTAAATTCTTGTTTTCCATTTGTTTCTGAGAAATGCCTGGAACAACCGCGGTACTTAGAACAAGTACAAAAGATTTTGTAGTCTGACAGATGCAGTGTGTGCCTGTACTTTTCACTAATCCATGCGACTCTTAGTAGAAATGAAGAGTACAACATTTTCCCAGTGTGATAAGTGAAGTTGTCTTCAGTGGCTGCCAACACAGACCCACGCTTTATCACTGCATGGTGCTGCTAGGAAGACAAGCTCAATGGCAATGAAACATGACTTGACCGTTAATGTTCTCCCACTCGTAACTTTTCTTTTTCTCCATGAACCCAGACAGCTTTGACCTTTTGTCTTTAATGTCCGTTACTCGCTCACCACCTACCTTAACCTTATCAAATACATGCATACAGTCATCGTGGCTAATCGGGCAAGTCAGCTGTTTTAAATGTAGTCAATTATTATTATTAACCCATTACCCAATTATTATTTAATGGACTAAGGAAGGAATATATTTTAATCATACTGTACTATTCTAAGCTATGATTACAGTACAGTAACTTTTAAAATCCTTGTTATCAAAGTAGCTACTAAACTCGTAACATTCAGAGGCAACAAAAAAAACTAGCACGTATTGTCTTCCTAAAGATACAGATCCAACCACAGACCAACTAAGTCTTCTAGTTATACGTGTCGAAACATCAAAGCGGCCACAGTATACCACGCAGGTGCTCCCCTGAAACCCAAATTGTACTTTAAACATCAGTGTATCGCTCCTACTAACCGTTCCCTTTCTGAGGGTCTCCCAAACTGTAAAGAATTATCTTGGCTCCATCTACGGGCACCTCTTAATCTTCCTGCCATGGAGCGCACTGCTGTATTAATCCTCATGAAGGATACTGCATGTCATACCCCGTGTCACAGTGTTTGAGCAGTGGAGGCCGTGTGGAAAACAACCCGGGCCTTGGCTGTCTCTGGCACTCACACTCATACGCCGCTCACGTTTCTGCCACTGAGGAAGGGTGCCCAAACGGAGAGCAGATTTAGGTGACTTAGACTTGGGAACGGCCGTACATAGCTGTAGATGGTCATTAGAATAACAATAGAGATGATTTGACAAATAACTTGACTATTCACGTGTTCCTTTTGTTTCCATTGTGCATGTTATGATATAGGTCATATCAGCTTTTAGCAAATGGTTGTTCCTTTTTTGGTCCAGACTCATTTGTGGTTATTAAAATGTTTATTTCTCTCTCTCTACCAGGAGGAGACTCTCTGCGTCTGGAGCAGCTGCTGGAGTGGTGGAAGGAGAAGAACAGCGGCTTTACCTCCCGCCTCATCCTGGTCCTGGACACAGAGAACTCCATGCCCTGGGTAAAGGAGGTCCGCAGGATGGAGGGAGTCTACGTGGCTGTGCAAGGTGCCGAGCTCGCCCCCACCGGCGACATCGAGGGCGTGGATGCCCCCCGCCTAGGGGACTTCACCTCGGAGTGGGTGGAGTTCAACTGCAACCCGGACAGCGCCACGCAGTGGTCGGAGAAGGGCAGGGTGGCGGCAGCCTACGGCGTGTCGAAACACTGGAGCGACTACACGCTCCATCTTCCCACGGGGAGCGACGTGGCCAAGCACTGGAAGACCCACTTCCCCCAGGCTACCTATCCTCTGGTGTACCTGTCCAACTGGTGCTGTGGGCTCAACCTCCTCTGGCTCTGTGGAGTGAGTCTGAGGTGCTTCAGGCGATTCAAACTGGGCTGGTTCCCTCCAAATATACTGGATACGGGACAGGGCATCAAACTGGTCCACTCATAGACTGACTGAACTGTCTGTCTGGGAGATCACTTGCCTGACCACTCACTCTAAATTGAATTCCTCAGCTCTTATCAATCGCTACATACATTTAGTCTGAAACTGCCATCCTAGAAGTTGTTTGTGCGACTTCAAAACAAATTAATCCGTAATTGGATCGTCTATAATAAATATAACCAATCTGAGAATCAAAGTTGAAAATGTCATCAGGTAGGCCAGCTCTGGCCCAACCCATCGGTTTCTGGGACCAATAAGAACGGTCAGAATGTGTTTTCATTCTGACCATCCCGAGGAAGGCAAATCCAGACTCATGGTGGAGAAGAAACGGCAGTTGGCCGGAGCGATGTGGCTGGGTAGCCAGGCAAGGAGATCACAATGGTGTTTCAGCAGGTAGCCTAGCGGTTAAGAGTGTCGGGCCAGTAACCGAAAGGTTGTTGGTTAGAATCCCCGAGCCGACTAGGTGAACAATCTGCCGATGTGCCCTTGAGCAAGACAGTTAATACTAATTGCTCCTGTCTGCTAAATGACTAAAATGTAAATGTATTGACAATCCTAAGTATCTATGGTAAGTTATCTGTAGACAATCACCAATAGTATATGTGGTAAAGTACAGTCACCAAAATAGGTCTGCTTTCTATGGTAAAGCTATAGACAATCACCACAATCAGTCTTATTGCCATAGACTGCTAGTATGGGCCTTGTATCTAATGGTACAAGTAGACAATCTCCACAATATTCTGTGTATCTATGGTTTACTGACATCCACCCTATGTGCCTTGTGTTACTTTGTGAATTGAACTTTCTTTATTTTCAAAATGTAATATATAATTTTTTTTTATAAGGTTTTTGTAATTGTTTGTCTTGTTTGTGAAACTGATAGTATTCAAGTTTTACCATTAAAATGTCTAGCCAAAGATTTTGGGACCATTTTCAAGAGTCATGTGGCCAGTGTCTTGCCTTGCGTTTGGTGTTGGTTTCTATTGATTTACTATTTCAAATCATGAGATGAAAGCCTTATTACTTTATTTTTGCACCCAATTCTGTTCTATTAGATGGAACTTCAAAAGGTGGTTGATTCATTGATATGTTTTTTTAAACATTAATTTAGTAAATGTGCTGCATCAGTGTGAGTAGGAGGAGGGGTGTTGACAATTGGTCAGCCTGACAGGATCCATATAGCTGCAGGGATATACAGTACATACTGTTGCCAGGTTACTGTGTAAACAATGACTCATTGCATCATAAACAGTTCACTGTGCCCTCTGGCCATGGTGACCCATATTGGCCAACCTTTCTGCTTCATTTGGTGCTTGTCTCCTCTCCCTCTCTCTCTGATGGTACTGTGATATTTATGCTAAAAAGGTCAAATTGTATTATTCTACATATAAATGAAGCCAAGCCTTTTGTCTCACTATATCTTTGTTCTGATTTGAACCGATGTGATGCCTTATCTCGGATTATGCTGGAATAATAAAGTGAATATGTCAAACGTTGTATACATGTGTTATACATGTGTAATTGCCTTCTGGTATCTGCCTGGACATTGAAGTGGGAAGCTTACCCCAGAGATTGAGTCACTCAGTTTAGTTTGGAAAGCACAGTCAATGGGTTAAATTGGGCCCAATAGCCTCTACATGATTGCTTGTCTCTCAGTTGTGGTTTGAGAGGATGGGTAGAGAGAGGAGGAAGAGGATGATGCATAGCGAGAGAGGGGGAATAGACAAAAGAGTGGGAGAGGATATGACCCAGAGGTGTCCCTAGCCATCCGTTCCAATTCCAGACATTTAATATGACATAGTTTACAGACATTGAGCAAATACAGACCCTCGCTGTCTAAATGTTAGTGTTGGCAGCAAATATTGGGTTTGGGAACGTAGAAGTCCGGACTGATGTAGGAATAATTGTCCTGTGCTGCTGTAAAAAAAAAAGCTGTCAGTTCTCTCTCTCGCTGGGGAGTCTAGCTGGACACAAAGCTTTCACTTCAGTTTAGTCCCCATTTCCTCAACATGTTGTGGTGGAAATTCAACACCAGGGACACCTTAAGTAAATATGAAATGAATCACTCTTTTTCAGTTAACTGGAGAAGTTACAACAAACACACGCACAAATTACAAGTCTGCCACAAGCTCCACCAGGGTGGTCCCTTCAGTCCTCGTATATACTGCTACCCAAAAAACCTACATAGGCATGGTTCATAGGGTTGGTTCCTGCAGGTGATTGGCTGTTATCGCGCGGGATCAGTTTCCCAAGAAACTGAGTAATGTCTCCTATCTTAACTACTAGAACATATTCTGGGCATTCTGCCAATTGGTCTGAGGAGGAGGTCACGGTCACCTGAACAAACCAGGACAGAGCGAGAGAAGATGCATACTGTGTACAATTCAAGGCTATGTCTTCAGAACATAAAATGTTCTCTTACAATGTCTCCAAGGTAGAGCTGCTTTCAATGGTCACACTTTTGATGTATTTTATTGGTTTCATAGAGCAGGTCAGTGAACTGCCGCATGGTGCCTGGAGGATACTATTAGACTAGAGAGAGGAAGAAATGAAACAATGTTGATAAACTTTGGGAGGAATAGAGAGAACTCGAGTGTCAGCTTTGCTGCTTTTATACAGGCAATTTAGACCTGCATCCTCACACAGACACACACACGCACACACACACTGTCTCTGTCTTTCTATTGGCTGGGGCTGGAATAGTGCTGTTATTGGGTAAGGTCAATGACTCATGTATACAGGAGGAATCATTTATGGGAATATTAGATTAAAGGCTGGATTCATCTCCTAAACTGGATTAGGTATAAAATAGACTCTCTCTCTCTGCTTGAAAGAACCGAAACATTGACACAGCCCACAGTAGGTGGCCATGGGTAGAAAATATTATTCTAGAAATCTTATTTCACTGCTAGACAGCAACACACCAATATGAAATTACTCACTGTATCACTGTCGCCACAATCAGGTAAGTACACATAATTATTCCTAGTTCCTAGTTCAGAGCTAATGTTACAATATGAACCATCATGCAGCACTGTATGACTATGAGCTCATTCAAATCTTTCCTATTCTGAGTTATGGGCTGTCTATGGTCTGTCTGTTCTCCTGTGATGTCCTTCAGGCCTTTAAATGTGCTGCTCACAGTCATTCAGCATCTGCTCATTGTGAGGGAAATGTACTGTATAAATGCTGAATTTCTCTCTTCTCTGTTCTCTCTGGCTGGGAATGGGCTGCTGGAGTAATGGGATGAGATTATTAATTAATTCTACCCAGGACTGCTACAACTTTTCCACCCAAAAAAGACAGTTGACGTTGCTGTGACATTGAAATGTCAAAGGCATTATCTCTAAAAATCTCTAAACTATTTCAACATCGTTGTGTGTAGTGATACATTTTCATACTTCACCGATACATTGTACCATACAGAAGTAGTGCCAAGAGATGTTTGTTTCTGAATAATATAAAATATTAAAGCATTGTTGATCACAGTACTCATTCCAGTAAGCTGTAAACGTTACAGGATACTGCATTAACCTCTGTCATTAAGAGTGGTGCACATGACCTTCTGCTTCTTCTTCTTCTGCTTCTTCTTCTTCTTCTTCTTCACATCATCATAATCATCAACATGAACATCACATGAGGAAGCCCAGAGATTCACCAGAGATGATTCCCTATCACGTTTCAATTTTGTTATTCATCCTGTAATGTAACAAAACAACGTAACACCTGACATAGCTAGGTTTATGAACAGAATATAACCAATTATCTCGATTTATTTCTAGGTTCCTTCTAGTAACCCAATCTTCACTTATTTCTGCTGTCAGACAATAACAAGGTATTCAGTACATTCGGAAAGTATTCAGACCCTTCCCTTTTTCAAAATTTTGTTACATTACAGCCTTATTCTAAAATGGATTCAATAAAAACAATTCCTCATCAATCTGCGCACAAATTCAATTGATTGGACATGATTTGGAAAGGCACACACCACTCTATATAAGGTCCCACAGTTGACAGTGCATGTCAATACAAAAATCAAGCCATGAGGTGGAAGGAATTGTCCATAGAGCCACGGGACAGGATTGTGTCGAGGCACAGATCTGGGGAACGGTACCAAAACATTTCTGCAGCATTGAAGGTCCCCAAGAACACAGTGGCCTCCATCATTCTTAAATGGAATAAGTTTGGAACCACCAAGACTCTTCCTAGAGCTGGCCGCCCGGGCAAACTGAGAAATCGGGGAAGAAGGGCCTTGGTCAGGGAGGTGACCAACAACCCGGTTGTCACTCTGACAGAGCTCCAGAGTGCCTCTGTGGAGATGGGAGAACCTTCCAGAAGGACAACCATTTCTACAGCACTTCACCAATCAGACCTTTATGGTAGAGTGGCCAGACGGAAGCCAATCCTCAGACCATGATGAACAAGATTCTCTGGTCTGAATGCCAAGCGTCACGTCTGGAGGAAACCTGGCACCATCCCTACGGTGAAGCATGGTGGTGGCAGCATCATGCTGTGGGATGTTTTTCAGCGGCAGGGACTGGGAGACTAGTTAGGATCGAGGGAAAGATGAACGGAGCAAAGTACAGAGAGATCTTTGATGAAAACCTGCTCCAGAGCGCTCAGGACCTCAGACTGGGGTGAAGGTTCATCTTCCAACAGGACAACGACCTTAAGCACACAGCCAAGACAACACAAGAGTGGCTTCGGGACAAGTCCATGAATGTCCTTGAGTCAGAGCCCGGAATTGAACCTGATCGAACATCTCTGGAGAGACCTGATAATAGCTGTGCAGCGACACTCCCCATCCATCCTGGCAGAGCTTCAGAGAAGAATGGGAGAAACTCCCCAAATACAGGTGTGCCAAGCTTGTAGCGTCATACCCAAGAAGACGTGAGGCTGCCAAAGGTGCTTCAACAAAGTACTGAGTAAAGGGTCTGAATACTGCCCATTCTGCAACATTTGCTCCTCTCTTAAGATGATGATAAGAAACACGCCATGAGGAAGTAAATATTTTATTAGTTAACTATTGATATAAAACAATACTTGCTTCCTTGTGGCCAGGTGTATATAGGTGCTCCCCTTTTAAACAGAACCTACCAGAGATACCTTTTACAACAGGTAAGTCCACTATACTCACCTCCACCTACATTCTAAAGTACTCACTGTCTCGCTGAATTTGTCTTAAGTCTCTCTCTCTCTCTCACTCTCTTTCTTCTCAGGAGACTATCACCATGGCGATGTTGACCATATTTCTGCTTCTCAGCGCTGCCTTTGCTCTGGGTGATGCAAGTAAGAGACATATACCTCATAGTTTCCACCTGATTTTTTTGTACTCATTTTTGTTACGGAGTGTAGATAACAGAGGTGTTTATTGATATGTAGGTAGCAGAGCTATTCTTGTCAATGGTTTGATTACCTGTTCACACTCATCAGATGCATTTTGATTATATAATTCTACACTTTAAAGAGCACATGAGTATTCATCTTTCCTCTGTATTTGTCTCTCTTTGCTTTAGGGGATCTGAATGACACAGAGAAACAAATTATGGACAACCTGATACGCAACCTGCCAATCCGTAAAATGCCATCCTCAATCCCATAACAGGCTTTCTGAAACCTGCAGAAAACTATAATATAGCGTTGGTTTTCTAATGTTAATGGACTGATAACGCACAGATAGCACAGGTAGCCGTGGTGCTGTGTTCAATAACATCACGGCTGGAATACACTTTCGACCACTCAGATTGTGTTGTCGTGAACTAGTCATTTCATCACGATATTGAATGTTATCTCTCCCCCCTACAGAGCCTGAGGAGATGGGAGCGAAGGAGAAACAGGGACTACAAACCAGGAGATCGTCATGCCCACCTGGTTGGCACAGTTGTTGGACACACTGCTGTCACTACATCCCCTTCATGGCCAGAGGCAGAGGTACCTGTAAACTGCTGTAAATTAATGTCCATATTTACTCATTGTAAACATCATAGGATTAGTGTGTTTAACAGGGTTGCTAAACTAAAACCTGACGTGCTATTCCTTCTCTTTACCTTTATATTCAGAAACTCATAAAGAAGCTTCCTACATATCTATCATCATTAATTACATTTAGACTTACAAATGACCAAACCCCGTCTAAGGCTTGCATAACACTGGAGGGTCCTTCGGTCTCCACAGAGTTGGGTAAAGCTGCTTTTAGTTTTTTTGCGCCCTTTATGTGGAACAACTTACAGAGCTCTCTGAAATTAGATGTTCTGGGCCCACTTAGTCAGTTCAGAGTAATGATCGGAGACATCTATGTTGATTAATGTGTCTGTTGTTCCTAATATGTTTTTTTATGTTGTATATTGTATGTGGTTGATTGTATTTATGCAGGGCTCATCTGTAGAAGAGACCTTAGTCTCAGTATGACTTACCTGTCAAAATAAAGGTTAAATAAAAAAATTAAAAATATTCTACCTTCTTTGTGTGATTCCTTTTAAAATCTCTCTCTCTCTCTCTCTCTCTCTCTCTCTCTCTCTCTCTCTCTCTCTCTCTCTCTCACACATGCCTAGTGGTGCCTCAACCAACATATAAGCTTGTTTAACTCCATTGTTTGTAAACAATGTAATTGTAAGCAAACACTGTGTCGCTTCAAAACATGTATGGTTAGGCCTGTCTATGAATTTGAGAGTGGTTACATTTCTCCAGTCCCATCACTCAGCTGTTTACCAAAACAATGGAAAAGAGATGGCACTTTTCTTTAAAGAACTGTAGTGTTTAATGTCTGCTGGTTACACATCTGCTTGTATGCTCTTTAGGAGGGTCTTTGGCTGTGGAGTGACGGGTCCAGTGTCAGGCTCTGGCCATAGGGAGTACCTTTTGGCCATGGTCAGAGCCTGACAGATCTAGATATCTAGATCTGTGTTTTTCATTTTGTGTTGAATCCCCAATTGGAGACAGCTGTGAGACGTTGTCTCTGATTGGGGATTCTATTTAAGTTGCTCAACCCCATTGTTTATTATGGATCATTGTTTATTATGTCATTTCACAGTAAGTGTGTGTGTGTGTGTGTGTGTGTGTGTGTGTGTGTGTGTGTGTGTGTGTGTGTGTGTGTGTGTGTGTGTGTGTGTGTGTGTGTGTGTGTGTGTGTGTGTGTGTGTGTGTGTGTGTGTGTGTTCGTGTTCATTTGTGTATATCTTTCGCCTTGGTCTATAAACACCCACGATCGTGACATCCAGGTTTAGCTACCAGAACTGGGGCCAGGGGCAACCCTCTAACTTCAACTATGGTGCTGGGAACGACAACACAAATGGCCGTGAGCATTGCATGGAGATGAACTATGGAGGTAAAAATACATCTTAAAGGGAATGTGTTCCTTTTTTAGCTACATCTTTCCCTGTGTAACAATCTTTCCCAGTTGACCGCGGCCAGAATGATGCACCCTGCTGGATTGAACTTCCGTTCTTGTGTTCCAGAAAACTGTAATTTCTACAGATTCTGAGAGAATACATGTTCTAGAATGACTCCCCTGGTTAGTCTGGAATCATGTTTAGTGTACTTTTAAATTATTGCTGATTATGTAAAGTGTCTTGAAAAACGTTTGAAATAAAATATATTGTTATTATTATTATTACATCTGAGAGTCTCTCGGGATATGGGATTCTTCAATAAAGCCACAGTCTGTAATATTTCCTGTTGTTCAGTGGGCAAAACCCCCCCTAGAGAATTCTCATGTGTGGCTCCAGGGAGGGGCTTTCCTTTGGAGAAGCACCCTCATGAAACAATGAATTAGTATGTGTGTGCATGTACACCATTGATTGCAAGCACTCCTTTGTAACAACCGAACACACCCCTTAGCTCTCAGCATATGTTATTATTTAAGCTGAGGATGGTATTGGATGCTGGATATTGCTGTATAGCTGGCCAAATACACTTAGTATGAGCAAGATGACGTTGAAACGGATGATAGGATTCAAAGTGTAAATCTGGGAGCTAACTGGCCTGTCAGCCTTGTGGGATTCGAGGACGGTAATTAGCTCAGCTGTCACAGTCGGATTCAGATGGGTTTTACTCCGGCCTGAGACCGGGCCGGGGCTGGGCCAGATCTGGACCGGATGGAAAAATTGAAAAACACACAGATAGTTGATACAGGAGTTCCTCAAACACACAAAGCCAGCATGCCAGCCACCTCTCCCTACGTCCCTACGTCCCTGCCATCAAATCCACTCTCCCCCTAATGAAGAGGCTGACATGACTTAAGCGCTCTCCTTCTGGCTGCGTGGTGGAAAGTGGGTTATGGAGACAAGAGGGGGTCTCCTCCACCTCCCTGCCATAACACACATGCACTCAGACTGTAGCTGGCTGGAGACATACAGTGGCAAGAAAAAGTATGCGAAGCCTTTAGAATTATTTGACTTTCTGCATAAATTGGTCATAAATTTGATCTTTTATTTTATTTTTGTATTTATTTCACCTATTTAACCAGGTAGATCAGTTGAGAACAAGTTCTCATTTACAACGGCGACCTGGCCAAGACAAAGCAAAGCAGTGCTACAAAAACAACAACACAGAGTTACACATGGTATAAACAAACATACAGTCAATAACACAATATAAAATCTATATACAGTGTGTGCAAATGTAGTAAGATTAGGAAGGTAAGGCAATAAATAGGCCATAGTGGCAAAATAATTAAAATGTATCATTAACACTGGAGTGATAGATGTGCAGATGATGATGTGCAAGTACAGTAGAGATACTGGGGTGCAAATGAGTAAAAATAACAATATGGGGATGAGGTAGTAGGGTGGGCTATTTACAGAAGGGCTATATACAGGTGCAGTGATCGGTAAGCTGCTCTGACAGCTGATGCTTAAAGTTATTGAGGGAGATGGTAGTCTCCAGCTTCAATGATTTTTGCAATTCATTCCAGTCATTGGCAGCAGAGAACTGGAAGGAATGGCGGCCAAAGGAGGTGTTGGCTTTGGGGATGACCAGTGAAATATATCTGCTGGAGCGCATGCTACGGGTGGGTGTTGCTATGGTGACCAGCGAGCTGAGATAAAGTGGGGATTTGCCTAGCAAAGGTAACTTGTATATAGATCTGATCTACATATACAGTGGGGAGAACAAGTATTTGATACACTGCCAATTTTGCAGGTTTTCCTACTTACAAGGTCTATATGGAGGAGTGGGCCAAAATCCCTGCTGCAGTGTGTGCACACCTGGTCAAGAACTACAGGAAACGTATGATCTCTGTAATTGCAAACAAAGATTTCTGTACCAAATATTAAGTTCTGCTTTTCTGATGTATCAAATACTTATGTCATGCAATAAAATGCTAATTAATTATTTAAAAATCATACAATGTGATTTTCTGGATTTTTAGATTCCGTCTCTCACAGTTGAAGTGTACCTATGATAAAAATTACAGACCTCTACATGCTTTGTAAGTAGGAAAACCTGCAAAATCGGCAGTGTATCAAATACTTGTTCTCCCCACTGTAAGTCACAAAAATAGACAAACACAGTGTGCTTAAACTAACAACACACACATTATTGTATTTTTCTTGTCTATATTGAATACATAATTTAAACATTCACAGTGTAGGTTGGAAAAAGTATGTGAACCCCTAGGGAAATGTCTTCTCCAAAAGCTAATTGGAGTCAGGAATCAGCTAACCTGGAGTCCAATCAATGAGACAAGATTGGAGATGTTGGTTAGAGCTGCATTGCCCTATAAAAAAAACACTCCCAAAATGAGAGTTTGCTATTCTCAAGACACAAGAGGTCTTTACTGATTTCTTTTGATTGTCCCATGATGTCGAACAAAGAGTCACTGGGTTTGAAGGTGGGCCTTGAAATACATCCACAGGTACCCAAATTATGTCAATTAGCCTATCAGAATCTTCTAAAGCCATGACATCATTTTCTGGAATTGTCCAAGCTGTTTAAAAGCACAGTCAACTTAATGGATGTAAACGTCTGACCCACTGGAATTGTGATAGAGTGAATAATAAGTGAAATAATCTGTCTGTAAACAATTGTTGGAAGAATTACTTGTGTCTTGCACAAAGTAGATGTCCTAACTGACTTGCCAAAACTATAGTTTGTTAACATGAACTCTGTGGAGTGGTTGAAAAATGAGTTTTAATGACTCCAACCTAAGTGTATGTAAACTTCCGACTTCAACTGACTGTAGCTATGTATGTATGTAGCCTACACACTGTACACTAGAGATTTGAACACTTCATTGTATTACATTATGACATTTCTGCTGAGACAAAATATTGCATCATATTCCATGACAGAGTGCATGCCTGTATACTTGCACACATGAATGTTGGTAGTCCACATACAGTACACTTGAGAGTTGTCCTACCCAGGGGAATCTCTAGAATTGTACCATAGTCAAAACAAAATATTCAAATTTCACCTTCCTTCTCTGGAATCTGGAATACCATTCGTAACTAGTTCGGTTTACATTTTGACGTATATCCAGTGTGAACAGTATGGGTAAAGATACCAGGCAGACCCAGACCTAAATTATGCAGAAAACTGATTTATTTGCCTGTGCCTCATTATTGGAGCACATTAGCTCATTCCTGGGCACTGATGTCAGTGCTCCCCAAGAGGCCCTCCCTGCAGGAGCTTGTTTGATTGTAGCCTCACAGCTGGCTTGTGATGTGGGCCAGGCCTGAATGGAAGGATGGAGGGACGAGGGGAGGGGGGCGAGTCAGTTTCCCCCAGATGTGAAAATCAGGCTGGTGCTTGGTTTGGAAGAGAGGGGAGGATTCTGTCTCTGTTTCTGTCTATCTCTGTCTGCCTGTGATAGAACAGACAAACAAACATGCACATGCACACACACGTTGCACACACGCACAAACACACACGTCCTCAGCAGCATCATCGCCTGCCTGCCTGGGTGGAGGATATAAAAGCCTGCACACTCCCTGCCCTGCTGTAGAGAGGCAGGACTCCCTCGCTGTTGGGCATTTGGGCAACGGAATGGAATAGCCTAAAGTAGATGATGTTTGTGCGTGCATGGATGTGTGAGAAACGCAAATAGTAAGAGACACAAGTACAGAACAGACATACCCACATTTCCTATGAGAATATCTGTCATCCTCCGTGGCATGCAGTGTGGGGACATTCCAGGGCTCATCTCATTTGTGTCCTTGCTGTGACTGCTGAGCGAGTGAGAGAGAGGCAAAGGGGGGGGGGGGGGGGGGGGTCAAGAGAGCCAGGGAATGAAAAAAGCGACTGAGACCGAGATTGTATTTTGTGTTGAGGCACAAACACACTGATGATGCATGGGGGCAGGAGACGTGTTATTGCCGTTATTGCTCCAGCTGTTCTATTTGGATGAAGAATATGTTTCATGGGACATGTGAATGGACTATAAAACAGGGAAACAGTCTTGGGTGTAAAAACATTGTGTTAACGAGGCCCACTTCCATTCATTAAGGGTAAAAAGGGCATTCTTATAACCTGCACCTCTGTAGATGGATGACTCTCCAGGAAGAACCTCTTAAAATATGCTGCCACCATTATTGTTGTAAGGTGTAGTTATTATGTATGAAAGGTGTAGTGCCAAGGCAGAACAACGCCCTCTGTGGGTCCGAATGGTCTAGGAAAAAAATCACCTTCATATGAATTTATGACTTAATGGGCAATAAACGATTTACTCCCATCTCCCAACATTACATGAAGAGGGTAAAATGTCCATCACTAAAATGGTTTTCCCACATTCCTGTTAATGTTTTAATGAATAATGAATAGCATTTGAGTATGAACTGGACTGTGAATGTGATGTGAAGCATGATGATTTCTCATACATCAGCCTTCGATCTAGACCAGGATTTTAGTCATTAGGGCACACTGTAGCAAACCGTTCCTGTTGGACAAGTCCAGGTAGTCCCTCCCTGCTCCCTGTTTCAGTCTGTTTTCTTCTGTTTGGTGCCTAATGAACACAACCCTGGCTTCTTCACATGACCAGCCCCTGTTGCTAAGCAGCCAGTTCAGGTCGAGCTATTTTAATGGCTGACACTAGATCACCCATATTCTAATTATATTTACATGGGTTGGAGAAGCGACATCCGCCGTTAAAATGATAACCTGCATATTCAATACATTGACTGAATGTGCACATGTAATGAACACCATAGGACATACATTAATGTATGAAAGGATGGATGAGGCTGTTCTGGAGGACCTTCAAATATAATGTACATAAAATCCTCTTTGAGCTCTAGGCATCATTATAGTCACTGTAGTATGCATTGGTTGAAGCTCATCCTATCTAAGCCAATTTGACATCAATGTCGATGTGAATTTACAAATCAACTTGATTGAAAGTACACAATACACTCCCCGCCTCTCATCATGATCGTCCGGCCATTACAGAGAACCACTATACTGGATTTTTGACAGGGTCGTTAGCATTAGGGCCGTCAGATGTTATTTTTCTCCCAAACCTAGCTCAAATTCTAGACGTCAGATTAAAACTGGGCTACAGCCTCCATAAGGTGACCATTAGACTTAGATATATTTGGACTAAATACATTTGTAGGTACCATAGTTTTTATTAAATTCACAATGTATGGTTCTCGAGTGCACATTTCTGCCCAATAAAAACCAAGGATGTGCTGCTACCTTTTCAGCTGAATCTCAGAGTTCTAAAACCGGTCGAGCAACTTGGTTGCTGCGCAACAGTAGCAGCTAGCTAGTAGAGAGCAAGCAGCTTTAGCTAGCTAGATAACACCAGTTGGATGAGAAGCAAAAAAAAATAGCTAGCCACGATGCTAATTATAATACATGCACACGTCACCAGACAGATGCGTTGCTGAGCAAATTCTAGCCCTTACCTTATGCATTGATTCAGTACGCTCCCTCCTGCAATTTTCTTCTTGTAATTACAATCCAAATTTGTGCTGACTGATCAACACAGTACCAAGTTACTTTTCTATGAGTTCCCGAAAACCTTAAGTCGCCACCCACAAGTAAAATGTAGCAGGGGTGCAGGTTGCAGGTAAAACAACATTAACATCCTAATGGTCTATGCTCGCTTGCGTGACCTGTGTGCAGTCAAAAGAATTTGCCATGCTTACTAACTTGGTTAGCTATGTGATAAAATGAAACCGTTTTCAACACATCAACTCCCCAATTTCATGATATTAAATTGGTAGTTAAGGTCCATCGTGCGGACTCAGGAGAAGCGAAGGTGGAGAGCCATGCGTCCTCCGAAACATGACCCTGCCAAGTTGCACTGCTTCTTGACACACTGCTTGCTTAACCGGGAAGCCAACCGCACCAATATGTCGGAGGAAACACGTACAATTGGCGACCGAAGTCAGCTTGCAGGCTCCCAGCCCGCCACAAGGAGTCGCTAGAGCGTGATGGGACAAGGACATCCTGGACGGCCAAACCCTCCCCTAACCCGGACGACGCTGGACCAATTGTGCGCTGCCTCATGGGTCTCCCGGTCACGGCCGGATGTGACACACTGCAATGCAGTGCCTTAGACCACTCGGGAGGCACCAGACTATTATTTTTCTTTAACCAGGCAAAGAAATAAACATTCAAACAGTACTGAGTCAATGAACAACAAAAACATTTTGGAGCAAAAGTGTGCTGTCAGAACCAGATTCTCCATTTAAATAGAGTGTCAAGTTGACATACCTCTAACAGAGTTCGTAGCGTACCAGTTAGCGTCACCGCCCTGGGCTGGAGGGGATATTCTCTTTTGGGTATAGACACACACACTGGTGTGTGCTTATTCTCATTTATGTGTCTTATAAAAAAGAACCTTTGGGTTCGGGCGTCTTACTACGGAGGAGAGAGCGGTGGAAGTGTTTTAATGATGCATCTTTCCTACGATGGCCGAAGACCCTTCCAAAAACACCATGTAAAGGTAACGGTCTCTAAACGCGTTGTTGGAGCTTATGTCTGATAGGATCGAAAGAAAGGAAGTGCTGCTCTCAGATAAGCCTTCTCCGTTCAAATCTTTCCTTAACATTAGAATTATTTCACAATACTGTTGACGGATCAGCTTTTAGAGATATTACCACCTACGGCTGCAAATATTATATTTATTCTAATCACAGACTTAGCACATCATTGGGCACATTAGGCTACACAAAATGAAATATGTTGAGACAAATTACAGACAGTAGCCTACAAGTAGGAAAATAGAAGTCAATTGATTGAACATGATTGAAATAGGCCTATAGCTTACTATATGTTAATGCAGTCATTTAGGTTTCTGTATCGACCTCTCTTTGTGCACGGGGCCATTGTCATGCTGAAACAGGAAAGGGCCTTCCCCAAACTGTTGCCACAAAGTTGGAAGCACAGAATTGTATTGAATGCTGTAGCATTAAGATTTCCCTTCACTGGAACTAAGGGTCCTAGCCTGAACCATGACAAACAGCCCCAGACCATTATTCCTCCTCCACCAAACTTTACAGTTGGCACTATGCATTGGAGCAGGTAGTGTTCTTCTGGCATCCGCCAAACCCAGATTTGTCCGTCGGACTGCCAGATGGTGAAGTGTGATTCATCACCCCAGAGAACACGTTTCCACTGCTCCAGAGTCCAATGGCAGCGAGCTTTACACCACTCCAGCCGACGCTTGGCATTGCGCATGCTGATCTTAGGTTTGTATGCGGCTGCTCGGCTATGGAAACCCATTTCATGAAGCTCCCGACGAACAGTTCTTGTGCTGACGTTGCTTCCAGAGGCAGTTTGGAACTCGGTAGTGAGTGTCAGCACTCGCCGGTCCCGTTCTGTGAGCTTGTGTGGCCTACCACTTTGCGGCTGAGCCATTGGTGCTCCTAGATCTTTCGATTTCACAATAACAGCACTTACAGGGGGCAGCTCTAGCAGGGAAGAAATATATATAGTGTATGTATTCTTAAAAGTATTTTGTACTTGTCTAATGACTTTGTATTTTACAGGTGTGTCCCAGAAGTTTTTCCATTTGTCACAGTGTTTGTATTAGGAGTTACCAATACAGAGTTATGCAGGCTTTTTTGTTCAAGCCCATTGCTACCACATCTGACTCTATTACTCAGCTGTTCATCAAGACCTTGAATAGTAGACTCAGGTGTGGTAGAACTGGGGCTTGAACAAAAAAGCCATCATAAACCTGTAGCTCTTCAAGAGCAATTGTGGCCATCCCTGAATTGTGTACACAAATTGTACTATATCTAATTAATGTACATTTTATTGTAAATTTCATATTTTTTAATAACTCACTATTGTTTATAGGTAATGTAGTACAAGGTCTTTCTTCAGTAAACTTTAAAACACATTTTCATGTAATTAGTTAATGGGTACAAATGAACTATTTTAAGGTACTTTGAGCTAGGCTGTTTGAGAATGTTTGAATCCTAAGCAACCTGCCTACACATTGTTGGAAGTACAACAGACCAACATTGCTACTGTAGTAGGTCAAAGCTGTGTTCTGGGAAACCTTGGTAGAGCATGGGTGAAGTACGCATTGTGGTGCTCATGTGAATTTCCTTCCTCAATTGGCTTCAGACTAATGCCTACTTCTCACTAAAAACATTGTTTTTTTGTTTTCAATATAATTACATTGACTGATTGAATGTATTCAAAGAGGCATGGGGTGTCTCTTTTATTAAGTACACTTATTTATGTCTTGGGGAAATGGGACGAACACTTCAAAGCAGTCAGTTATGAGAGGAGCTTTTGATTTGGCAGGACTAGAGATAGGCAACCCCTAACTGACATGATCAAATGTACTTTACTCCATCATCTCTAGTGGAGGTTGAAAGGCAGAGCAGTAGGTAAGAGGCAATGGGCAAACACATCTCTCATATTTACACTACACTGAAATATTCAATGGGTACAATGTTTTTAAACACATTTATATATCAGGACCACATTAAATCCAGTGTCAGGTGTAAATGGACCGTCTTTAGAGCTTTTTGAGAATCACAACAAAACAAAAGGTCCCTGTGAACCACATGCAGAGATTGCCTGTTGGTATATTTTCTTTATTGACTTGTCAAAGATGTTTACCACACACTGACAGACTGAAGTTGTGACATCAGGGACCCACTGTATTACCCAGGGGTCTTTTGTATTCCGAGCGCTCAACACTGTGAAAAGCTTTCTATCGATTGGCAACAAACTAGCAGAGAGGATTTAGTACTGAGGAAAAACACAGCACAAGCCATTTCCCTGGATTGAATATTCAAACCGTTCTTATTTGTCCAAAATAGGGATTGTGTGATTTTGTTTTGAGGGGTAATGTGTTTTTTCCCTGGTTAACATTTGCTCTTCTGCTCTTATATTCCCTATAAACAATGGCTTGACTTACTTTTGATATTACACTAATAAAGTTTAAGGTTTGGTATGTTGTGCTTACTTGCTGCAGGCCTTTGATATGAAGCCGACAGTTGAACTTGAGGTGAGGAAGACTGTTTCAGGCCTACCATAGTTACTCCTGTAATCTAACATTATAATACTTATGTTTATAAAAAATGTTTGAATCGAAAATTAACAAACTACCCTCCTTCTGCACGTTTATATCTGTATAGCAGACGCTGTAGCCATCTGACATAAAGAAACGCATGTCGGTGTCGTAGAATGCCGACGGCATATCTCTATCTCTCTGGGGCTAGGCCTAAGCTTCTCTTCCTTTTTATATAGGCTTTATACAAAAGTATGTGGGCATCCCTTCAAATTAGTTTGATTTGGCTATTTCAGCCACACCCATTGCTGACAGGTGTATAAAATCGAGCACACAGCCATGCAATCTCCATAGACTCCATGAACCTTATGGCCCGTAGCCCTGCGTGGCATCGACTGTGCAACAGAAGCATGCTGAAGTGGCGAAGTCAACATCCACATTTATAAAAACAGGGTCGCTACAGTCATTGTTATTTGTTGTCGTTAACATTATTTTGAGTTAATTCTGTGAGGGAGGCGGGAGTTCAATTTATTTTACAGAGGATCATGTGAAAATATTTTTTACTTTGGGGAGGGGGTGCATTTTTTTATGACACCTTGAGTTGGACCAAACCATCCCCCCCCAGTAAAGTTAAATCTGTCCCTTATGTCTAAGAATACCTGTTTTGGGTTGCACATAACATTATCAACATAGACAAACATGTACATTTGATGAAAATATAACTTAAATGAAAAAATGTGATGTGCTGTAGCCCTCCGTTGACAATGGAGTCAACTGGCAAGACATATCTCTTCAACACGGAATGACTTTCATTAGTTAATTGCACAACCAAGAGTTAACCTCAACTGACCACATATGACCACAGTGTGCTTGTGTTTTATCGATTGTGGGAGTGCATGCGTGCATCCGTCCTTGCATGTGTCTGTGTGCAAGGATGCCTGCATCTTTACCAGTGTGTGTGTGTGTGTGTCCCAGGGTCCCACTCAGCATTATGTGTGTGGCCCATGTCACATTAGCATTACTGATATGTGTGCTGTGTGCAGCATTACAGAGAATTAAGTGGCTGACTAACTTAAACTGCCAGTGCTCTAATTAAAACAACTCTCTCTCAGGCTGATGGAGGAGCAATGGGAAGCTGCTAATTAAATACAGAAAGGCCCCTTTCTGGACATAAGGATTTGAAGGTTAACAGTGTTAAAACAGTTTGTTTTAATTCCTGTATAGAATGAGTTGTATTGAACCCCTTATAATAATAATAATAATAATAATAATAATAATAATAATAATAATTGGTAACACTTATTTGGTTAGTCCATCTGTAGACACTCTACAGACTATCAGTAACATTTTAAAATAACTATCTACCCTAAGCCCTAACCTTATCCCGACTCTAAACTTAACCCTTACCCTAACCCTAACCCTTAAACCTAACCCTGACAGTAACCTTAGCAAGCAGTTGCTTATTTTTATTTTATTTTTTATTTCACCTTTATTTAACCAGGTAGGTCAGTTGAGAACAAGTTCTCATTTGCAACTGCGATCTGGCCAAGACAAAGCAAAGCAGTGTGACAAAAGACAACACAGAGTTAAACAGTAAAACAAACAGTCAAAAACACAATAGAAAAATCTATATACAGAGTGCAAAATGTAGTGCAAAAATGCAGTAAGATTAGGAGGTAGGACAATAAATAGACTATAGTGGTGAAATAAATTACAGAATTATCATCATTAACACAGGAATGAAGGATGTGCAAATTATGATGTGCAAATAGAGGTACTGGTGTGCAAGATTAGTGAAAATAAACAAAAAATAAATATAAATATGGGGATGAGGTAGTAGTGTGGGCTATTTACAGAAGGGCTATATACAGGTGCAGTGATCGATAAGCAGCTTTGATAACTGATACTTAAAGTTATTGAGGGAGATAGGAACCTCTAGCTTCAATGATTTTTGCAATTCGTTCCAGTCATTGGCAGCAGCGAACTGGAAGGAATGGCGGCCAAAGGAGGTGTTGGCTTTGGGGGTGACCAGTGAGATATACCTGCTGGAGCGCATGCTACGGGTGGGTGTTGCTATAGTGACCAGTGAGCTGAGATAGGGCGGGGATTTACCTAATAAAGACTTATAGATGACCTGGAGCCAGTGGGTTTGGCGACGAATATATAATGAAGGCCAGCCAACGAGAGCATACAGGTCGCAGTGGTGGGTAGTGTATGGGGCTTTGGTGACAAAACGGATGGCACTGTGATAGACTACATCCAATTTGCTGAGTAGAGTGTTGGAGGCTAGTTTGTAAATGACATCACCAAAATCAAGGATCGGTAGGATAGTCAGTTTTACAAGGGCATGTTTGGCAGCATGAGTGAAGGAGGCTTTGTTGCGGAATAGAAAGCCAATTCTGGATTTAATTTTGGATTGGAGATGGTTGATGTGAATCTGGAAGTTGAGTTTATAGTCTAACCAGATGCCTAGGTATTTGTAGGTGTCCACGTATTCTAATTCGGACCCGTCGAGAGTAGTGATGATAGTCCGGTGGGTGGGTGCTGGCAGCGTACGATAGAAAAGCATGCACTTAGTTTTACTAGCGTTTAAGAGCAGTTGGAGGCCACGGAAGGAGTGTTGTATGGCATTGAAGCTTGATTGAAGGTTAGTAAACACAGTATCCAAAGAGGGGCCAGATGTATACAGAATGGTGTCGTCTGCGTAGAGATGGATCAGAGAGTCACCAGCAGCGAGAGCGACATCGTTGATGTATATAGAGAAAAGGGTTGGCCCAAGAATTGAACCCTGTGGCACCCCCATAGAGACTGCCAGAGGATCGGACAATAGTCCCTCCGATTTGACACACTGAACTCTGTCTGCAAAGTAGTTAGAGAACCAGGCAAGGCAGTCACTTGAGAAACCAAGGCTGTTGAGTCTGCCAATAAGAATGCGGTGATTGACAGAGTCGAAAGCCTTGGCCAGGTCGATGAAAACGGCTGCACAGTACTGTCTTTTATCGATGGTGGTTATGATATCGTTCAGTACCTTGAGCGTAGCTGAGGTGCACCCATGACCAGCTCGGAAACCAGATTGCATAACAGAGAAGGTACGGTGGGATTCGAAGTGGTCAGTTATCTGTTTGTTAACTTGGCTTTCGAAAACTTTAGAAAGGTAGGGCAGGATGGATATTGGTCTATAACAGTTTATCAACAGATGTTTGACAGTATAACCATCTGTAGAGCATCTACAGACAAACTATCTGGACTATCCAAATAAGGTATGACCTCATAATCCGTTAGATTTCATGTTAATAGTTGTGTTTATGTTAAATGCACCAATGTGAATGTTAATTTAACAAATTACCATTTGATTTAAGATGGTCAAAGAAAGTTTACTTTATAGGTGAGATCCTGTTTTGTCTTAGCAAATATATTATGTAGGCTACAGACAACTATCCCCAGTGTACCCATTTCCCCTAGTCACAGTGGTAGTTAAACCTCCTTATCTTACTCCAGTGCGACCAGAGGGAGACCATAGTCAGTAAGCTGTCCTTGTCACCAGCGTATTATCAGTTAAACATGGATTTAGAGGCCCCTAGTGTATGCTTCAACCACACATCCTCAGCCACTGTGGCGAATACTGAACCCCGTGTTTGACTTTCAATATGGCCACCATGAGAGTATAGGCTATGTACGGTATGTGAGTCTGGGGCTTTAAAACTTATGACCCTGAAAGTGGTCCAACCAGTGGGAGCTATTACTGTGTCCAACACCATCCATACCACACCATTCATTACCATCAAAAACAGCAATAATGTTTGTACTGCACCTGGTATTGCTTTTCCTATTTATATTCCAGTAGGATTTTGTTGTGAAATAACACTGTGTGGTCAACAACCATGTTCCAGTGATATTAGTGGATTGATGTATATGTTGAGAAACACTGTGCACTCCCCCCAATAGAGCTTTAAGACAGGATGATGAACAGCTCCTCTGGATAGACTGCATTGCTGCATTTCCCCACCCGTTAAAAGCAGCTGAATTTATTGTCGCTCTGATGTGATGAATTAAGCGCTCAGGCGAATTTAGCTTGTATCCTTTTTCATTCTAATCAACAAAGCAGGCGGCCAAGACAAATATGTATACCCACACTGATCCCTCAGAACAGGTGTGTTTGGTTCGATACAAGAGGCAAATCAACAATAGGGCTTGGGTCACAGTTCCACATTTCACCTCTTTGAGAAAGCCTTACCGAAAGCAATCAATGAAGCTATGGGACATTGTAACCTGCCAAACAACATTCTGGTGATTTTAAGCCATTAAGGACCCAAAATCAGCCAAGTCTATTTGCATATGGAAAACATGTACAATACCGCTGATTGGCTGGGAGATAATTGGACCCCCTCAGCCAGATGATAACAGACTGATTGACCTGCGTTGACATTCTCGACAATGTCGGACTAAGTACAGCCAATCAGCAAGAGATATGCACAGGCACATCTGGAGGATCTTGAGAGTTGAGACTGTAAGCTGCTCTAACAGGCCACCCTGTCTTGATCTGAAAACCAGCCACTCTGTAGAAGAGAAGCGCTGGAGAGCCCGGACATGGCTAATTTCGAGAACTAAATTGCTTTCACTTAAAAAGGCCAGACGGTGTTACGAACCAATCCCCTCGCATTGTGAGATAAATTAATTTAGTCTCTCCCCAAAAATGTAATGGAAAGATTACATGGTTTGGGGCAAAACTTTTTTGGCCACCATCCCTTACCGTCTGAACTTTTCCTGCTTTAAACCAAACCCTTGTTTGTCAATATTGTACTGGCTCTCACCTTGTAGCCCTTGTTGGTACAACGGTACAACTGGAAATAAAATCTGAGTCCTGTAGTCACACCCTCTCTTAGAGCGAAGTGGCCTCTTGCCACTCTCAGGGTCTTGGTAGCTGGTCTGTGCCACAGGGAGCGGATTTCTTATTTGTTGCATCAGTGGTTCGGGCTGAGCTGAGAGAAGAGGAGGAGGAAAGGAGAGGAGCAGAGGAGGGGAAGACCGGGACCCTCCAGGACAAGCAGTGCCCCTGACCTTCAGGAACTTTATTGGCTTTCACAAATGGCTCTGCAGGGTGTCGTCTCCAGCAAGCCTTAGCCACTACGGACCCGATGCCACCTCCACCACCAATAACCCCTTTAGTGATTACAGCTATAGGCCATATCTGAACCGGAGCTGAGGCCATTATAATGTGGACACAGCCCTTTTCTGTAGCATCTAGCAGTTACTTTAAATCTTGTTAAAACAATTCAATCACTTGTTTGTTTTTCAGCCTTCATATGAACCTGCTGGGTCTGCATAGGACTACAATTACTTATTTATTGAGAATGTTTAAACATTTTTTTATTTTTTTATTTAACCTTTATTTAACTAGGCAAGTCACATCTCATTTACAATGACGGCCGACCAAAAGGCAAAAGGCCTCCTGCGGTGATGGGGGAATAAAAAAAAAAGATATACAGTGGGGAGAACAAGTATTTGATACACTGCCGATTTTGCAGGTTTTCCTACTTAAAAAGCATGTAGAGGTCTGTAATTTTTATCATAGGTACTCTTCAACTGTGAGAGACGGAATCTAAAAAAATCCAGAAAATCACATTGTATGATTTTTAAATAATTAATTTGCATTTTATTGCATGACATAAGTATTTGATCACCTACCAACCAGTAAGAATTCCGGCTCTCACAGACCTGTTAGTTTTTCTTTAAGAAGCCCTCCTGTTCTCCACTTATTACCTGTATTAACTGCACCTGTTTGAACTCGTTATCTGTATAAAAGACAACTCTCCACACACTCAATCAAACAGACTCCAACCTCTCCACAATGGCCAAGGCCAGAGAGCTGTGTAAGGACATCAGGGATAAAATTGTAGACCTGCACAAGGCTGGGATGGCCTACAGGACAATAGGCAAGCAGCTTGGTGAGAAGGCAACAACTGTTGGCGCAATTATTAGAAAATGGAAGAAGTTCAAGATGACGGTCAATCTCCCTCGGTCTGGGGCACCATGCAAGGTCTCACCTCGTGGGGCATCAATGATCATGAGGAAGGTAAGGGATCAGCCCAGAACTACACGGCAGGACCTGGTCAATGACCTGAAGAGAGCTGGGACCACAGTCTCAAAGAAAACCATTAGTAACACACTACGCCGTCATGGATTAAAATCCTGCAGCGCACGCAAGGTCCCCCTGCTCAAGCCAGCGCGTGTCCAAGCCCATCTGAAGTTTGCCAATGACCATCTGGATGATCCAGAGGAGGAATGGGAGAAGGTCATGTGGTCTGATGAGACAAAAATAGAGCTTTTTGGTCTAAACTCCACTCGCCGTGTTTGGAGGAAGAAGAAGGATGAGTACAACCCCAAGAACACCATCCCAACCGTGAAGCACGGAGGTGGAAACATCATTCTTTGGGGATGCTTTTCTGCAAAGGGGACAGGACGACTGCACCATATTGAGGGAAGGATGTATGGGGCCGTGTATCGCGAGATCTTGGCCAACAACCTCCTTCCCTCAGTAAGATCATTGAAGATGGGTCATGGCTGGGTCTTCCAGCATGACAACGACCCGAAACACACAGCCAGGGCAACTAAGGAGTGGCTCCGTAAGAAGCATGTCAAGGTCCTGGAGTGGCCTAGCCAGTCTCCAGACCTGAACCCAATAGAAAATCTTTGGAGGGAGCTGAAAGTCCGTATTGCCCAGCGACAGCCCCGAAACCTGAAGGATCTGTATGGAGGAGTGGGCCAAAATCCCTGCTGCAGTGTGTGCAAACCTGGTCAAGAACTACAGGAAACGTATGATCTCTGTAATTGCAAACAAAGGTTTCTGTACCAAATATTAAGTTCTGCTTTTCTGATGTATCAAATACTTATGTCATGCAATAAAATGCAAATTAATTACTTAAAAATCATACAATGTGATTTTCTGGATTTTTGTTTTAGATTCCGTCACTCACAGTTGAAGAGTACCTATGATAAAAATTACAGACTTCTACATGCTTTGTAAGTGGGAAAACCTGCAAAATCGGCAGTGTATCAAATAGTTGTTCTCCCCACTGTATATATATATTAGGACAAACACACATCACGACAAGAGAGACAACACAACACTACATAAAGAGAGATCTAAGACAACATGGCATGGCATTAACACATGACAACACAACATGGCAGCAACAGAACATGGCGGCAACACAAAATGGCAGCAGCACAACATGGTACAAATATTATTGGGCACAGACAACAGCACAAAGGACAAGAAGGTAGAAACAACAATATATCACGCGAAGCAGCCACAACTGTCAATAAGAGTGTCCATGATTGAGTCTTTGAATGAAGAGATGCAGATAAAAACTGTCCAGTTTGTTGCTAGCTGCAGCGAACTGAAAAGACGAGCGACCCAGGGATGAGTGTACTTTGTGGCCCTTTAACAGAATGTGGCTGACAGAACGGGTGTTGTATGTGGAGGATGAGGGCTGCAGTAGATATCTTAGATGGGGGGAGTGAGGCCTAAGAGGGTTTTATAAATAAGCTTCAACCAGTGGGTCTTGCGACGGATATACAGAGATGACCAGTTTACAGAGGAGTATAGAGTGCAGTGATGTGTCCTATAAGGAGCATTGGTGGCAAATCTGATGGCCGAATGGTAAAGAACATCTAGCCGCTCGAGAGTACCCTTACCTGCCGATCTATAAATCATGTCTCCATAATCTAGCATGGGTAGGATGGTCATCTGAATGAGGGTTAGTTTGGCAACTGGGGTGAAAGAGGAGTGATTACGATAGAGGAAACCAAGTCTAGATTTAACTTTAGCCTACAGCTTTGATATGTGCTGAGAGAAGGACAAAGTACCATCTAGCCATACTCCCAAGTACTTGTATGAGGTGACTACCTCAAGCTCTAAACCCTCAGAGTAGTAGTAATCACATGACCTTTGTTTTGGAGGTGTTCAGAAGAAGGTCAAGGGCAGTGAAAGCTTGTTGGACACTAAGAAAGCTTCGTTGTAGAGAGTTTAACACAATCGGGGGAGGGGCCAGCTGAGTATAAGACTGTACATCTGCATATAAATGGATTAGCGAGCTTCCTACTGCCTGAGCTATGTTGATGTTCTGGCTTTATACACTGCACTCTTTGAAAGAGGTAGTTCGCAAACCAGGCCAAAGATCCCTCAGAGACACCAATACTCCTTAGCCGGCCCACAAGAATGGAATGGTCTACCGTATCAAAAGCTTTGGCCAAGTCAATAAAAATAGCATAACAACATTGCTTAGAATCAAGGGCAATGGTGACATCATTGAGGACCTTTAAGATTGCAGTGACACATCCATAACCTGAGCGGAAACCAGATTGCATACAAGAGAATACTATGGACATCAAGAAAGTCAGTCAGTTGATTTAAACATTTTTAATTAACAGGGCAAAATAGACATAGGACTATAACAGTTAGGATCAGCTTGACCTCCCCTTTAAATAAAGGAAGAACCGTGGTTGCCTTCAAAGCAATGGGAACCTCCCCAGAGAGGAGAGACTGGTTAAAAAGTTCAGAGATAGGCTTGGTGATGATAGGGGCAGCAACCTTAAAGAAGAAATGGTCTAAACCATCTGACCCAGATGTTTTTTTGGGTTCATGTTTAAGGAGCTCCTTTAGCACCTCGGATTCAGTGACCGCCTGCAGGTAGAAACTTTGTAGCAGGACAGTGTGCTTGTAGCAGGGCAGTGTTTCGCCAAAAGCAATTCTTAAGGTGGAGTGACTGCAAGATCACGGTCGAACCAGGGGCTGAACCAGTTTTTAATTCTCATTTTCCTGTTACCTTGAATACCACAGGTACAAATAGCTTGTCTTTTGGATGAACGCCAGCCTTCTGTACAGCAGCAGAGAAACTAATACAGATGACCTGGTGATCTTTCTGACTTTCTACTTCTCTCTACTCCTTTCCACGCCTTCTCCTCCACATCTACCTCTCCTCACAATCTGTGTGGTTATAATATTACTCCTTCTCTACCTCTCTCTGTGTGGTTGTATTATTATTACTCCTTCTCTACCTCTCTCTCTCTGTGTGGTTCTATTATTATTACTCCTTCTCTACCTCTCTCTCTCTCTGTGTGGTTCTATTATTATTACTCCTTCTCTACCTCTCTCTCTCTCTCTCTCTGTGGTTCTATTATTATTACTCCTTCTCTACCTCTCTCTCTCTGTGTGGTTCTATTATTATTACTCCTTCTCTACCTCTCTCTCTCTCTCTGTGTGGTTCTATTATTATTACTCCTTCTCTACCTCTCTCTCTCTCTCTCTCTGTGTGGTTGTATTATTATTACTCCTTCTCTACCTCTCTCTCTCTGTGTGGTTCTATTATTATTACTCCTTCTCTACCTCTCTCTCTCTCTGTGTGGTTCTATTATTATTACTCCTTCTCTACCTCTCTCTCTCTCTCTCTCTGTGTGGTTCTATTATTATTACTCCTTCTCTACCTCTCTCTCTCTCTCTGTGTGGTTCTATTATTATTACTCCTTCTCTACCTCTCTCTCTCTCTCTGTGTGGTTCTATTATTATTACTCCTTCTCTACCTCTCTCTCTCTGTGTGGTTCTATTATTATTACTCCTTCTCTACCTCTCTCTCTCTCTGTGTGGTTCTATTATTATTACTCCTTCTCTACCTCTCTCTCTCTCTCTCTCTCTGTGTGGTTCTATTATTATTACTCCTTCTCTACCTCTCTCTCTCTGTGTGGTTCTATTATTATTACTCCTTCTCTACCTCTCTCTCTCTCTCTGTGTGGTTCTATTATTATTACTCCTTCTCTACCTCTCTCTGTGTGGTTCTATTATTACTCCGCTCTATCTTTTTCTCTCCTCTTTCCTCCTCCCCTTTCTTTCTCTCCCCCTCTATCGCTCTCTCCCTCTTCTCTCAGGAGAATTATTCATAGAGGGACTCTGAATATGGTTTCAAGGTTAAGTGCCAGTGCGGGTGGCCGTGCTGAGTTGTGTTCTCTGTGTCTGATCGCTGTACCGGTGGAGGGGGGGGGTGGTTGTTGGATGGGAGACAGCCTATCAAATCGTCGCACCATAAACAGGGGTGCCGTGCCTGGTCTGGAGTGAGAAACGCAATCAGAGGCAATCAATAGGATTCAATATGGCCCGCCGCAGGCTGAAAATGAAACTCAATTTTATTTCGCAATCTGGTGCATTTATTAGATGAGCGGATATTGATGGAGAAAATAGCCACACGAGCTGGGTCTGGTTTATAGGCAGATTTCTTGAGCCAAGACTATGTACTTTGTTAATGGATGCTATATTGTAAATAGATAATTATACAAATACTATGTTGATGTATACAAAACATAAATTTGATTAGATACTTCTCAAAAGTCACAGTTGTCACCTTCCCTTCCTCACTCCCCACTGGTTGAATCAACGTTGTTTCCACGTCATTTCAATGAAATTGCGTTGAATCAACGTTGTTTCCACGTCATTTCAATGAAATTATGCTGAATCAACGTGGAATCATATACCTGTGGACAGTCAAGGTAGCAAAAGTAGAGCCCTTCCTTCCATGTAGCAACGTTGGTTAATCAAGAGTCCCAGCCCCCCAGCAGATGCTGGAAGTGAACGTCCATCCCACAGATCCCGCCTATCAGGAGTTAACACCATTAAAGTGGATCAGGGCTGATTTTGCCTAATTCACCAGGTGAGTAATCAGGAGTACTATAGCAGATGGTGCTCTGCTCTCCATCCACTATCACTTTATACACTCTTTCGTTCATCCTCCTCTCTCTGTCTCCCCTCCCCTTTTCCTACCACCACCACACACACTTTCCCTCTCTTTATCAACCAATGGGTCAGGGGGTCGTGATGTGTGGGTGGTGCTTGCGTGTTTCTGGCTGTGGCACTATGATATATGGTGTTATTACAGGTCCCTGGGCTGTTGTGGTGGGGATGGTAGTGGTTATGATGATTGTGGTGGTGATAGTAGTAGTAGCAGTCTACGGTAAACAAGTCGCAAGTTTGAGTGGCATCGGGGAGGATTTCTGCTAACCCTTAATCTAATTATCCTAACCTGCTACGTTAATTTATATTAACCTGCTGCGTAAATTCTCCTAATCTAAAACAAATAGTAAATTCTGTCCATAGCTGTATATCTCAAACCGATGGATTTAGTGTTATGTTGAGCGGAAGATGGGGGGCATCCGAGCATTAAGCTCTCTTATGATGACTGCATGCACAGCAACTGACCTGGAACCAGTAGCACATTAACCCTCTACAGCCACTCTAATGGTTTGACTGGTCTCACTGCTGAACCAGGATGAATTATGACCCTGGTAGGATTATGTACTGTATCTAAAGCCTTATTCACAGGGCCAAAACTGAGCCAAGCCATGCCGAGCTGAACTGGCCTGATTACGCATTCACCATAGCTGCAGTAACAATGCTGTACAGGACAATGTGAAAAGGAAATATAGGAGAAACCACAGTGTACAGTTCGTTCGTGCCTATAAAGTGAATCCGGTATAATGATCCCCTTGGTTTCACTACTGATCCAGGGTGAGTTATGGCCATGGTGGGATGACGAACTGTATCTAAAGTCTGAAGGGGACTCATCAGGTTGTCCAACAGATACGTGTCTCCATCTGTAACCCAGCATGCATCTCTTAAAAAATCTAACCGCACATTACGGGACAACAACCTTATCTAAACAAGTCTCCCTTCATATATGAACTCCCCATTAGTTAGGGGAGGAGAAGGAAGAGGAGTGAGTTACCGATGTGAACTCTCTTCCTGTCCGCGCTCATTTTCAGCATAAAATTACCTCGCGGGGGCATCACCGTGCAATAACTGTAAATCACCAAATGAGAAGAAATTATTTCGCAATTTCTAAAGGGCAAAATGGCTCAGCCGATGAATTACAAGGTAGGGGATCTAACCGAAGCAAAAGACTAATTAGAACACATCAATAACCAGGCGTGGAGGAGAGCTGTCCACCGCCAGCGGACCAAAGGTTGAAAGATAAAAGGATAGTGATCCACTCCATGGGTTTTCAGTGACACCTGCTTTGACTCTGAATATTCAACGACTTGTATTCATCCCTTTGACATGTCGAAATGGAAATCTATCATTTGAATTGCAAGCAGTCAAGCACTTGCTTTCACATGTGAGAGAGGGTGTTTGGGATTTTTGTCAAAGACAGGTGTTCTCTGTACGCCGGGCGGATGCGACTCGAGTGTTATTTTGGAAGATATTATACATTATTTTTTTTCCTGGTGGATAGTTGTTATAGCGACTGGTTGAGAGAGGAAGTGATTTATACAGCTGAATGAGTAGTGAGGCTAATTATAATTGTTTCTATGATTGTAGTTCTTGGCACATTAAATATTTAATTAGTTAATGTTATATCAATGTACTAATTTTCTCCACAGAGCAGTGAAGATCACTTCTCTTGGGTATTTTGGCAGCTCAGGAAGAAGCGACTTATCAACCACATTTTCATTATGTGATTATCGTGGCTGATTTATGCATGAAATACTAGATATGGTCTATGTGGTTTGTGTATTACACAGGGGAATGCAAATCAATTGGATGTGCAATGTAGTAAACTTAATTTCAACCAAACAATATCCCTCTCTTCATCTGTGTTTGGGAAGACATCCGCAAACCACTACTAAACCACTAAAATAATGACTCCCAATTATTTTCCCAATTTCATTGTCAAAGGGACTTTCTATTTTCATATCCTTTCTGTGGCTGGCTGAGTCTGTGGTCTGAAGTCAGAGTGTCTTAGCATCATCAGGCTCAGTAGTATGTGTACTGCAGTGCAGAGAGAGATAGGACTCTAGCTGACCAACCTAGAGAGCGAGAGAGGAGGCTCAAATGAGCCTGTCTGATATAATTCACAGTGACCATTAGACTGTAATGATGTTCTTGTCATCTGAATTTGCATCTGAAGGGCCATTCTCTGAAGCGACACAATCAAATCAAATCATATCATAGACACACACACACAGACACACACATTCACACACAGATATATGTACACACAAACATGTACAGACATACACACACGTGCATGTGCACAAGCACTCATACACAGAGACAGACAGACATAGACACACACACAGACAGACATAACATTAGACACACACACACACACACACACACACACACACAAATTCCCACAGGTGAGGGGATGACATAATGCATCAGCTGGGGGATATAGAATCCATGAAACCGTAGCGTTTGTCTGGAATGTGATTACCATTTTGATTACTCTTCTCATTTCTTCCTCTGGATTATCTATGAGATATAATTTGATGCATGTCTATCAGCTGTGATGAAAATCATATTTTTCTGACGAATCCAGAGCCTTTTTCCTGGTCTAGCTAGTCATGGGCTTTCTCTTTTTTGTGCAATAACTGGGGAAAGCAAATAATTCAAATGCCAATCACATCTGAATATTATAGTTTAAAAGGTTACATGTGGGCAGAGTCTGGAGCTGAGCAGTAGTCTGTGAGTGTGCTTCAGGGAGAGACTCGAAGTCAGACCAGAACATCCTTCAGAAATACAGAGGCAGACCAGGAATAGGGTGACAATGCAGCTACTGACGGTAAATGTCTGTTGTATTTCCTGTTAGATAGGAGAACAAAAATTTTACAGTAAACTGGAAAACGGTGATAGTACTGATGGAAAATTAAATGGCCGCCATAAATAACGGCAATGTATTTACTGCCCTTGTAAAATAAATATGATGGAATACATTTGAACCCTGAATGCATAGTAAAATGAGGTGAAGGATATATGGCGGGTGGCGGATGGCTAACTGACTGTAATTGCGCCTTAGCAACAGGCCTTTCCTTTAAAGTGTACAGTAGATGTTTGGGCCAACCTACCTGCCGAGTTCCTTCAAAAACTGTGTGCAAGTGTACCTAGAAGAATTGATGCTGTTTTGAAGGCAAAGGGTGGTCACACCAAATATTGATTTGATGTAGATTTTTCTTCTGTTCACTCACTTTGTATTTTGTTAATTTATAAATATAAACTATTAACATTAACTATTTTTGAAAGCATTCTTACTTTACAGCATTTTTTCACACCTGCCTAAAACTACTGTATATGTGGAGTAGTAAAGACAGGGGTGTTCAGACGGCTGACATACTGTATGGGAGTATTCCTTTAGAGGAAATCATTGCTGCTACCTGCAAGGATTGCCAGCCTGGCACACACACGTGCGCAAGCGCACACTCACACATACACATGGATACGTACACACGGACGCACACAAACGCACACATGCACACTCAAACGTGCAGACCAGCCACACACTCGCATGCATGCATGCATGCACGCACGCTCACACACACACACATACACACACCAGCCCTGAGGCAAGACATCTCAGTCCTCTGTGTTATCAGCAACCAGAAGCCACAGACAAGGAAGCTCTGTGAAGTAACTGCCTACTCTTTGTGTCTACATAGATTTGGCTGCGTACTTTGATCCTCTCATGTTAATACACAGTTATCTATTTTCTGCTTCACAAAGCTACCCTTTACGTCCTTTAATAGAGTAAAGATCACAGAATGTTATAAAATCCCTCCTTTTACAGAAAGTACAATGCCTCCATCCACACTGTTCTGTGATCTTTGCGTAATGATACACTCATCATTTGTGTAATCACGATCCCGAGGATAGATCTGTCAGAAGAAAATGAGTTTCCCTCACCTTGGCTACAGTACTGTAGCGCTGATATAAAAACGGCTCCATTGAAATAAACCTAATTAAAACAGGATGGGCTGTGTAGGCTGATGGGGGGGTGGGGGGGTAATGAGAGAACCAGTGGTTGGTGGGAAAACGAGTCAAAAGGTTCCTGTATTAGAAGAGAGAGAAGACCGTCTGAGTGGTGGGGATGCTCCAGTCATGGGGATGAGCCAATCAGCTTGCTCTCTCCCTCTGAGCCGCTTGGCAACAACCTCCTCGGCAAAGGCAAGCTGCTGTGTGTGTGTGTGTGTGTGTGTGTGTGTGTGTGTGTGTGTGTGTGTGTGTGTGTGTGTGTGTGTGTGTGTGTGTGTGTGTTAATCATGTGACAGCCAGTACATGCCCCACTCCTCTGTATTCAGGTATTGTATGAGAGCCAGCTATTTAATGCACTCAGGTTAGACTAAACACTCACGCACACACACACACACACACTGTCATTTGTGCTATAAAATGCCTGATTCAGGGGTGACCACTTTCATCCCATGATTGACAGATAAATGGATGACCTCATGAATTTATAATGAAGGTCCAACTATAAGTAGACATGGCACTACAGTCTATAGTTGGGTACAGAATATACAATGAACATTTACAAGCTACAGTATGAAACTGATAGCACAAGTCTCAAATGGAAAACAGAAAGAAGAATTTAACAAGATTCTTATATTCTACCTGCATCAAATACACATACAAGATTTATAGATGATTCTTGTAATAGCTGACTTACTGTTTATATTTCATGTATTGTATAAAAACCATACAAGAGACATGTAAGAAAAGCCTTCTAAGGTCTCACATACCATATCAATGTAGGGAAATCTCCAGTCATGTATGCTTATACAGTATTCAATTGTGTTTGCCACATAAAGGCATTTAAGTTAACATGTATACAAATACACCACTGACATGTAATCAGCCGTACAAGATTCTTATTTGATTTTGATTTTCCATATGGGTTTATACAGTATATCCTTTATCATATGTCTCCAGTTTAGTCCTATTGAGATACTGAGATCTCAATTCTATAAGGAAACCTAAAGGAAGTATGATCATGTTTTTATTAATCAGTGTAAGAAGGCTGCGAAAGGGTACAGAATATTCTCACTCACCAGCATATTAAGGGAAGGTAAGGGTGTTCAGCACATTATATAGGTAAACTCTAGTATTGGCCATGTATCTTCCTGTCTGGTTGGCTGTGTTTTGGACTGTTTCTAAAGGAGATAAACCGGGTTCCTGTTGAGGCCTTGGCTCCAGAGCGCTAGCTGGCTCGTGCTGCTCGTGCTGCTCCAATGCACCCTGGCCTCCTGTATCTGGCAGCTACACACAAACTGTTGTCAGCCTCAACGGGGGTTTGTGTGTTACTGGCCTCCATCATGGGAGAGGGGGGATGGAGGGAGGGAGAGGGAGGTACTGGGGAGAGGAGGGGAGTGTGTGTGTGTGTGTGTGTGTGTGTGTGTGTGTGTGTGTGTGTGTGTGTGTGTGTGTGTGTGTGTGTGCGCATGTACAGTTGAAGTCGGAAGTTTACATACACCTTAGCCAAATACGTTTAAATTCAGTTTCTCAATTCCTGACATAAAATCCTAGTAAAAATTCCGTCTTAGGTCAGTAAGGATCACCACTTTATTTTAAGAATGTGAAATGTCAGAATAATAATAGAGAGAAGGATTTATTTCAGCTTTTATTTTTTTCATTACCTTTAAATTGTTTAACTTGGGTCAAACGTTTCGGGTAGCCTTCCACAAGCTTCCCACAATAAGTTGGGTGAATTTTGGCCCATTCCTCCTGACAGAGCTGGTGTAACTGAGTCAGGTTTGTAGGCCTCCTTGCTCGCACACACTTTTTCAGTTCTGCCCACAAATTTTGTATAGGATTGAGGTCAAGGCTTTGTGATGGCCACTCCAATACCTTGACTTTGTTGTCCTTAAGCCATTTTGCCACAACTTTGGAAGTATGCTTGGGGTCATTGTCCATTTGGAAGACCCATTTGTGACCTAGCTTTAACTTCCTGACTGATGTCTTGAGATATTGCTTTAATATATCCACATCATTTTCCTTCCTCATGATGCCATCTATTTTGTGAAGTGCACCAGTCCCTCCTGCAGTAAAGCACCCCCACAACATAATGCTGCCACCACGTGCTTCATGGATGGGATGGTGTTCTTCAGCTTGCAAGCCTCCCCCTTTTTCCTCCAAATATAACGATGGTCATTATGGCCAAACAGTTCTACTTTTGTTTCATCAGACCAGAGGACATTTCTCCGAAAAGTACAATCTTCGTCCCCATGTGCAGTTGCAAACCATAGTCTGGCTTTCTTATGGTGGTTTTTGAGCAGTGGCTTCTTCCTTGCTGAGCGGCCTTTCAGGTTATGTCGATATAGGACTCGTTTTACTTTGGATATAGATACTTTTGTACCTGTTTCCTCCAGCATCTTCACAAGGTCCTTTGCTGTTGTTCTGGGATTGATTTGCACTTTTTGCACCAAATGTCGTTCATCTCTAGGAGACAGAACGCGTCTCCTTCCTGAGCGGTATGACGGCTGCGTGGTCCCATGGTGTTTAGACTTGCGTACTATTGGAAATTGCTCCCAAGCATTTGGAAATAGCTCCCAAGGATGAACCAGACTTGTGAAGGTCTACAATTTATTTTCTGAGGTCTTGGCTGATTTATTTAGATTTTTCCAATGATGTCGAGCAAAGAGGCACTGAGTTTGAAGGTAGGCCTTGAAATGCATCCATAGGTACACCTGTAATTGACTCCAATTATATCAATTAGCCTATCAGAAGCTTCTAAAGCCATTACATAATTTTCTGGAATTTTCCAAGCTGTTTAAAGGCAGTCAACTTAGTGTATGTAAACTGTGACATAGTGAAATAATCTGTCTGTAAACAATTGTTGGAAGAATTACTTGTGTCATGCACAAAGCAGATGTCCTAACAGACTTGCCAAAACTATAGTTTAACATGAAATCTGTGGAGCGGTTGAAAAATGAGTTTTAATTACTTTAATTAAGTGTATGTAAACTTCCGACTTCAACTGTACATGCTTCGCTGTGTGTACATATAAGTCACACTGGAGCTACAATGCATCCGTGCCCAGCATGACAAAAGCATACGACTTGACTCAGGTCCAGAAACATTATGTATGGACACCCAGATGGTGTCAGTGACATACAATAAGGTATAGACTGATGGGTTGGATTCATTCAACCAAACTATTTCATTGGTCTGTTTAGTGATTATATCATCTGATTAAAACAAAAATGCATATATTTTCTCATGGCAAACAAACATTGTTTTCACGAATTCAGTGCAGTAGATCGGTGTATGTTGAATGTTTACAGAAATGCAAATGGGATACTGAAGATTACAGTAAAATTAATAATTTAATATACTTTGCTATACATTACAGACACACAAACACAGTGGATCAGTTTCAGAAGTGACTGAGGTACCAGTTTGATATTCCCAAGGCGCTCTATGTGTACAGTATATTGCATAAAGACCTGCCATTCCATTCAGTTTAGTGGTAAATAACTGCCACCTGCTGGTGGAAAATGAAGTATAAACATTCATACAAATGACTGATAATTGTTTCTTTGATTAACACGTTTTAAATAATCCACTGTTTCTTTCTCTTCTCACATAAGCTACCATAACAGAACCTAGATGATACGGGAGAGGAGGAGGAGAGGAGAGGGACAGTCACAGAGCTATAGCATCAAGAAGTAAATTGTGTCATTAACCCATATGAGCTCTTTTGAGATAAGTGCTCCGTTCAAGTAGGCCCTGCATCAAACGCAGCACCAATACAAAAGGCTTGTGTCTAAATCCTTTCTAAGAACTGCTTATAAGGCTGACTACGAGTGACGACCCTCTCTCAGGCAAGCATGCCGTTTCAATATGCATTCGGTTGGTGTAAAGTGGATTATGAGCCACGCTCTCCTGTTAAGAGGAAGACTGAAGAGACGGGGTACTTCACTATGAGCAGTGGTTCTGGCTGAGGTCCAGGTACTTTTGAAGGAGAGTCGTCCACTGTCTCATCTCCTCCAGGTAAGTCCTCTCCACCTCACTACCGCCTGCTAACTCACCCATCCTCGATGTTGTCTCAACTGAGGGTACAACATAGAAAGATAGAGATTGATTGAATGATTGCTTGAATGAATGAATAGGGGCATCAATATGTTGTGTACACTATTTGCATAGCATAAAGCAGGTAGGATTGCATTTCTTGAGTGTGAAATAATGTATGTAGATACTGCTAGGTTGTCATTGAAAAGGATATTGCTAGGTTACCCATGAGATAGACAGCATAGGCCGACAGCACTAGGCTCAACAGCAGAGCCAAAGTCAGGAGGATGAGGAAGAGTCTGGGTCGAGGGTGAGTGTGTGATGCTTTACTGCCCCCCTCTTCCTCACTGATGTATAGTGTCTTAATGCCTTCCTCTTCGCTGCCAACAGTACTGTGTCCATTCACCAGCTGCATCACACCACCAAGGCAGCCTGAGAGATTAATAAATACTTTAAACTTATTCTTCAAGGGTTATCGTTGAGATTCATTTTTTGTTTGTAGAGGTAGATAGAGACGCTGCCTCTGGCTCTTTTAGGACATCTTATGTGTGTGTCAATGAGCCTTATCTAGGTCTATTGATAGTACTTGATTGATCTCTGGTCAATTAGTAGGAATAGATTCAGAGGTGTCATAGACATATTTTTTTAAACATAATTAGGCTTAATGATTATCTCTCTAGATTGCAGGAAAAAGCTGTTTCAGTTGTTTGAAAAATGCTAAATTCTCTGAATAGATTTGTACACCTTTTCCACCCTCACCTGCTGCAGGCCAGTGTTCTTATACTGACGAGTTGTTGCCACAGATGGTTTGTTTACGTTCTACCATTGTGGCTAGTTGGAGTAGGCGTACAGCTTCATCTAGTGGTCACGTCGGAGACAACAGTGGTTGATAACTGTAGCATTGAAGCTAAGGCTAACCATAAGTATAACTTCATTCTCCTAAACTGCTACGTTAATTCACCTAACCTGTCACGTCAATTATCCTAAACTGCTTTGTAAACAAACCATACCATCGGTATCACCACACCGGTCATTGCTGTTGGCATTCTTCCCTCTTCTTTCTCCAAGAATGGGTGTGGTCTGAGAGCTCATTGGCTGTTCTGAAACCAACCAGAGGAGAGGACAGTCAGGGCCTACTACTGTATCTATCCAGAACCCTTACAGACCAATCACACTACCATGGAAAATTAGCCATAACATTATTTAGATACAATTCATATACTGGACCGTCATGACTGGAGCATTTATAAGTCAATCATGCAAACTATGTGAGGGACATTTTATTTCCTGGATTCTCTCAGATCTCTGCCTTTGATAAAAATAAATGCATGCCTCTCACCATGGTGGATTATTGATATGCACACATTAATAATCAGAGTACATACAACATGCATGTGCATATATGAATATCTGAGTGCCTACAACATGTACAGTATATTATGCACATATATGTATATACTGTATATGTATCTGTATTTTTTTTTAATTAGATATATTTTTATTTATTTAACTAGGCAAGTCAGTTAAGAACAAATTCTTATTTACAATGACGGCCTACACCGGCCAAACTCGGAAGACGCTGGGCCCATTGTGCCTCGCCCTATGGGACTACCAATCACGGCCGATTGTGATACAGTCTGGATTCAAACCAGGTTGTATGTAGTGACGCCTCTAGCACTGAGATGGTGTCTTAGACCGCTGCGCCACTTGGAAGCCCGTCTATCATGAATGAATATATATGTTTTTATGAATATGTATCTATCATATATGAATGTATATGTATCTATCATATATGAATATATATGTATTTGTATATGTCATATATGAATATGTATCTGTATCTATCATATATGAATATATATGTGTCTGTATCTATCTATTTGGATTCTTGTTGATGAGGAAAGATAGAGCGGGCAGAATATTCAGGAAATTAGAAACTCTTCCTTCATTCCTTCGCTGTAATTGTGCATACTCAATCTCAATACAACATTTTCTTCCTTCCATCATATTTCCTTCTGTAAAAAAAGATTGATATCCACCATCTTGAAACCAGGTCAGTAAAAACACTTCACTCTGAGCCTATACGTGAACCTGCACCTCTCAGTGAATGTTTCTCTGACACAACCACAGCCACAGCCCCACAATTCCTTTGTGTCTTGACACCAAGGCAGAGAGCCTCAAGGCTAGAGCTAATTAATTATACCCCAGCAGAGGTGACACACTAACAGGTGGCCGCTATCCCAGGATCCCAGTCTCCCTAGGGACATGGACAGCCGTGCCACCACTGCAGCCAGCCAGTGCTCAGCTCAGCTCTGTTTTTTTCCTTGCTCTTACAGTACCTCTGGAGACGAGTTTGCTGCATCTGATTTAAAGGCACTCGACACTCACCACCATGCAGAGGTTCAGATTAGATATACTATACGTATATGCTAGCAGTCACCTGGACATTACGAAAGCAATGCATGGATTTCCCAGTGTGTTTACTGAGCTGCCATTTTGTCAACACAGTAACACACACAGTGAGCCCGAGAGGAAAACGTGAAGAGTGAGGCGTTCTGCGACAATCTGTTATTGTGATAGGCAGCAGAGCTGGCTGGCTCCGGGGCCAATTGTATACAGGGTTGGGGGGATGGTGGGGGGGATAGTGTGAGTGTGGGGTGGGGTTTAGCTGCTATGGAGATGTGTGGTGTGTGCGTGTGCATGCTTGCGTGTGCGTGGATACTGTCACACCTGTTCTTAGGCTTCGAAAGGCTGGATGCCTCTATTACCCTGGAGGGACTAACCAGCCATGGTAATAACTCGATCTCAGCTTTTCACACCTCCCCACTTTCACTAACAGTTTGCACTAAACACATCAAACATACTGTATAGTACCTACGCACATATGCAATGTATTGAATCCTGTGAATATGCAATGGAGACAGTTTAAAGTTCAATATAACTCTAACATGATTGGAGACATAATTACTCATCACTATCAGATATTCCATGCTGTTCAGACCTTCAAGCTCACAAAAGGTCTAGACAATATTCTCCTTCACCATGGAAAGCTCATATTGGTAACCCTAGAGAGGTACAGTGAAGAGAAAGTGCTAACTCATTCAGTAAAATGAGGACAGCCATTGTGTCTAGACAAAAGTGAAGACGGAGAATGAATTCAATAGTCTGATGGAATTTGTACCAGCCTTAGGAACATTCCTAAGCTTCTTCTTTGTATCTCGGACTGAATAACCTACAGATAAAGAGCTTATACAGTATATTGTAAAATTCCACACAGCCTCGAGAGAATAGTGTCTGTGGACTGACTGACCTACAGTCTGCATGCATATGAATAAGACAAGTCATTAATAAACAGACACCAACCTGTGAGTATCGGCAGGTCCTTGGGGTCGGAGCACACATTCATCTTGTGGAGGTCATTCAGTGATTCTGCCGTGTACAGTTTTCTCTCCTCGCCGAAGCATTCCAGGTCTAGACATATCTCTGTCATCGTCTCTGATGTTAGGGCCATCCAGGAAAGACTCTCTCAATGGAGTGTTATCACAATCTTAACCACAGAGCGCCAATTCCATGCCTTAAACCCGAGCCCCTTCCATAAACCAGATACTTTCAAAGCAAATTAACTTCAAAATGAGTTGAATCCAAAAATAGTCCAAATTAAGAGGCTAATAGCCCGTTTTTGAAGAAAGTCAAAAAGCCTGGCTTTAGTAATGGGTGACCCAGTGGCCACTGAGAAATGGGGCCAGGGCATGGACCCCCTGGGGAGGTATGTGGGACATGACCCTCAGCATGTCCACCTGGTCAGGGCCGTGGAGGGAGGAATGACAGTGTTATAGTCTGGCACTGCCATCCCCTATATCCCTCCGTCACTCCAAATTTGTCAGAGACAGACAGACAGCTGTGCCCTTGTCTTCCCCCTGGGTCCCTGATAAATGACAGCTCAGAGGGTTTTAGAGAATGACATTTGCCATAGCCAGGAAGGGAATCACATTCTGGACTTCACACATTAAAGGGTCAGTCCATGTCCATTAGCACGCAGCCTTCACCCCCATTAACACTGATAGGTCTATCAGTCTCTGGTTCAAAGTGCCTTTATAAAGTGACACGTACAGTAGTCTGGTCCAAGATCCGTATGTGATTTATTCAATTCCTCTGAGTATCATTATTATACATACAGTATATTTTATAGCATTAAAACAATAGACTGTGGAGTGAGTTTCCAGAGCACACAGTAGAGATTTGGTACCAGGCTAGGAAGTAATGTCGTCTAAACAAAATCAACACAAAGTGTTGATCATTAGCTAAGCTAGTTTGACAACAAAGACACTTTGCCCAAGACCTTCAAGAATAACTGGCTGAGATAGCTAATTTACACACCGTTAGTCCTAATTGTAAAACAATCAGTTATCTATTGCCTGCCTTAAGCAAAGGTTTTCTGGCAGTAAGTCATTGTTTTTCTATCACTATACTTACAAGTTTTGTGGGCAAAAAACGAAACCCGAAAGAGAAAAGACTTGCAAGCTGGATGGTTGTTCCCCCAATAAGCCAGGCGGATAGTGTTAATATCACAGCATTGTGTTTGTGCATTGGTGTGTCCTCCTTGATGATCCATTGAACTAAATTTGGCCCGAGAGAGATAGAGCAGAGGATCAGGTTTCCAAATAGGCCTGCTACCTGCCAAAACTTTAGATGCAGACCATCCTGTTCCCAATGTATGTGGAAACCCTAGGCATGAAAGACACATTATCTATTTGTTCCTGACTTGGTGTTAAGCAATACCATATAATGCTTTGGTAGATTAAAGAGAGAGTTTACCCAAATTACATATTGGTTTCCTTACCATACAAGGAGTCTATGGACAAGGTATGACAGTCAATGGTACACTATATATACAAAAGTAGGTAGACACCCCTTTAAATTAGTGGATTCAGCTATTTCAGCCACACCTGTTGCTGACAGCCATGCAATCTCCATAGACAAACATTGGCAGTAGAAGAGCTCAGTGACTTTCAACATGGCACCGTCATAGGATGCCACCTTTCCAACAAGTCAGTTTGTCAAATTTATGCCCTGCTAGAGCTGCCCCAATCAACTGTAAGTTCTGTTTTTGTGAAGTGGAAAAGTATAGGAGCAACAACGGCTCAGCCGTGAAGTGGTAGGCCACACAAGCTCACAGAATGGGACAGCCGAGTGCTGAAGTGCGTACCGCGTAAAAATCGTCTGTCCTCGGTTGCAACACTCACTACCGAGTTCCAAACTGTCTCTGGAAGCAACGTCAGCACAATAACTGTTCGTCGGGAGCTTCATGAAATGGGTTTCCATGGTCGAGATCACCATGCGCAATGCCAAGCGTTGGCTGGAGTGGTGTAAAGTTTGGCGCCATTGGACTCTGGAGCAGTGGAAACGTGTTCTCTGGAGTGATGAATCACGATTCACCATCTGGAAATCTGACGGACGAATCTGGGTTTGGCGGATGCCAGGAGAATGCTACTTGCCCGAATGCATAGTGACAACTGTAAAGTTTGGTGGAGGAGGAATAATGGTCTTGGGCTGTTTTTCATGGTTTAGGCTCCTTAGTTCCAGTGAAGGGAAATCGTAACGCTACAGCACACAATGACATTCAATACAATTCTTCACTTCCAACATTGTGGCAACAGTTTGGGGAAGCCCTCTCCTGTTTCAGCATGACAATGCCCCCGTGCACAAAGCGAGGTCCATACAGAAATGGTTTCTCGAGATCGGTGTGGAAGAACTAGACTGGCCTGCACAGAGCCCTGACCTCAACCCCATCAAACACCCTTGGGATGAATTGGAAAGCAGACTGCAAGCCAGGCCTAATCAGCCAACATCAATGCGCAACCTCACTAATGCTCTTGTGGCTGAATGGAAGCAAGTCCCTTCAGTAATGTTCCAACATCTAGTGGAAAGCCTTCCCAGAAGAGTGGAGGCTGTTATAGTAGTAAAGGGGGGACCAACTCTATATTAATGCCCATGATTTAGGAATGAGATGTTTGACAAGCATGTGTACACATACTTTTGGTCATGTAGTGTAACTACTGTATGGTACCTATGTTAGCATGTTCACATTTCACATCCATATCATCTATACATAACTTGAGTCACACAATAGATTTTTATACTTTAGGTTGATTTGGACATGAAGCACAAAAATGCTTATATACACTACCGGTCAAACGTTTTAGAACACCTACTCATTCAATGGTTTTTCTTAATTTTTACTATTTTCTACATTGTAGAATAAAAGTGAAGACATCAAAACTATGAAATAACACATGGAATCATGTAGTTACCAAAAAAGTGTTAAACAAATCAAAATATATTTGAGATTCTTCAAATAGCCACCCTTTGCCTTGATGACAGCTTTGTACACTCTTGGCATTCTCTCAACCAGCTTCACCTGGAATGCTTTTCCAACAGTCTTGAAGGAGTTCCCACATATGCTGAGCACTTGTTGGCTTCTTTTCCTTCACTCTGCGGTCCGACTCATCCCAAACCATATCAATTTGGTTGAGGTTGGGGGATTGTGGAGGCCAGGTCATCTGATGCAGCACTCCACATCTCTGCAGAATGCGGTGGTATCCATGCGGGTTAAGTGTGCCTTGAATTCTAATCACAGAAAGTGTCTCCAGAAAAGCACCCCCATTCCATAACACCTCCTCCTCCATGCTTTACAGTGGGAAATACATATGCGGAGGTCATCTGTTCACCCACACTGCGTCTCACAAAGACACGGTGGTTGGAACCAAAAATCTCAAATTTGGACTGAAGACAAAAAGGGCAAATTTCCACCAGTCTAATGTCCATTGCTCGTGTTTCTTGGCCCAGGCAAGTCTCTTCTTCTTATTGGTGTCCTTTAGTAGTGGTTTCTTTGCAGCAATTCGACCATGAAGGCCTGATTCACACAGTCTCCTCTGAACAGTTGATGTTGAGATGTGTCTGTTACTTGAACTCTGAAGCATTTATTTGGGCTGCAATTTCTGAGGCTGGTAACTAATGAACTTGTCCTCTGCAGCAGAGGTAACTCTGGTTCTTCCATTCCTGTGGCGGTCCTCATGAGACAGTTTCATCATTACGCTTGATGGTTTTTGCGACTGCACTTGAAGAAACTTACAAAGTTCTTGAAATGTTTCATATTGACTGAAGTAATGATGGACTGATGTTTCTCTTTGCTTATTTGAGCTTTTCTTGCCATAATATGGACTTAAGTATTTTACCAAATAGGGCTATCTTCTGTATACCACCCCTACCTTGTCACAACACAACTGATTGGCTCAAACGCATTAAGGAAAGAAATTCCACAAATTAACTTTTAAAAAGGAACACCTGTTAATTGAAATGAATTCCAGGTGACAGCTGGTTGAGAGAATGCCAAGTGTGCAAAGCTGTCAAGGCAAAAGGTTTCTATTTGAAAATCTAAAACTTTTGACCAGTAGTGTAGGTACCATTAACTTGCATTGGTGCAATTTGTTTAAACTATCACTTGAAGCTAGAATCCTTAGTTGCGACATCCATTTTTGTACTTATTCATTAATTATATATACACCCAATGATTCTTGAAAAATAAAATATGCCTCATGAGCTTAGTTCAACTATCGTACTGCATCAGTAGGGTGGCAGGTAGCCTAGCAGTTAGAGCGTTGGGCCAGTAACTGAAAGGTTGCTTGTTCGAATACCCGAGCCGACAAGGTGAAAAACCTGCCAATGTGTCCTTAAGCAAGGCACTTAACCCTAACTTGCTCCAGGGGCTGACCCTGTAGTTAGGCCGTCATTGTATATAAGAATTTGTTCTTAACTAACTTGCCTGGTTAAATAAAAAATTAGAACCCAAAATATAAGCTAGTTTTACTCAAGTTTGTAAACAATGTAAACAAACACTATAGCCTCAAAACATGGTTAAAACTGTACATTTGGTATCATCGTTGGTCAGTCCTTATATCCATAGCTCGGTCTGAATTTGAGAGTAGTTACATTTCTCTGTAAATCTTTATCGTCTGCGTTACAGACAATCAGTTACAGTTCAACTATCTACTAACCGTAACGATCCAAATAAAGCATGGCCCATTTCTCCAGGCCCATCCCTCAGTTTTTTACCAAAACAGAGGCAGGTGATCACTTTGTTATGGTTTCAATTAAGGACTAGGAATAATTTTTTATTAGATAGCAGGTATTTGCCAGTGTTTGGGGTCCAAACTCTAGAAAAGCAGGGACGTTCTTAGTTGTTTGACTAGTTACTTAATCATGCATCTCTGCAGTGTAGCGTTAGTGTTCTATTAAAAAACTGTCATACTTGTGGGAAAGAACATCAAGTACTGGAATGCTGCATATATTCATCCCCAGTCCTTTCCTCACTCAGCTTACACAGGGACTAAAGTGTGCACATCTCTCTGGAGGACGCATTTTACTGCAACATTCTCTGAAAACCTTCAGCTGTGTAGTTATGTCAACGTGGCCGTTTCCTAGGCAACTGTAAAGCTGTTCCTCTTCCTCAAATGTGAAATCAGCTTTCAGGAAAAGCTGAGAGAATAGATTAAATTAGCCAGGAGTCCATTTGGCTGACTGCTAATTAAATCAAATAACATTTTACTGGTCACATACACGTGGTTAGCAGATGTTATTTTAGTGAAATGTTTGTGCTTCTAGCAATGACAGTGCAGTAATACCTCAATTACACAACATATACCCAATACACACAAATCAATCTAAGGAATGGATTTAGATTATATGCATACATGGCAGGGCTGCATTGGACTAAGATACAGTGGCATAGTAAACTATATAGTATGCAGTATACACATGAGATTGGTGATGCAGTATGTAAACAAGAAGTGACTAAGATACCGAAGAATAGTATAGCGTACAGTTTAAACATGAGATGGGTAGTGAAAGATATGGAAACATTATTAAAGTGTGATTTCTGATCTGTCTACAGGCAGCAGTCTCTGATGTGCTAGAGATGGTTGTTTAGCAGTTGGTGGCGAAGTATAGAGTACAATACAGTACATGAGATGGGTGATGTAATATGTACACACAATTTGAGTACATATTCAAACCTCTGGTATGTTAGTGATGGCTGTTTGGCAGTCTGATGGTCTTGAGATAGAAGCAGTTTTTCCAGTCTCTCGGCCCCAGCTTTGATGCACCTGTACTGACCTCGCCTTCTGGATGATAGCGGGGTGAACAGGCAGTGGCTCGGGTGGTTGATCTTTTTGGCCTTCCTGTGGTAACGAGTGCTGTAGGTGTCCAGCAGGACAGGAAGTTTGCCCCCAGTAATGCGTTGAGCAGACTGCACCACCCTCTGGAGAACTTTGCGGTTATGGGCGGTGCAGTTGCCATACCAGGGGGTGATGCAGCCCGACAGGATGCTCTCAATTGTGCATCTGTAGAAGTTTGTGAGGGTTTTGGGTGATACGCCAAATTTCTTTAGCCTCCCGAGGTCGAAGAGGCGCTGTTGCGCCTTCAACATTCTGTGTGGTTGGACCATTTCAGTTTGTCGGTGATGTGTACAACGAGGAACTTGAAGCTTTCCACCTTCTCCACTGCTGTCCCATCGACGTGGATTGGGGGATGCTCACTCTGCTGTTTCCTGAAGTCCACGATCATCTCTTTAGTTTTGCTGACGTTGAGTGAGAGGTTATTTTCCTGGCACCACACTCCGAGCCCTCACCTCCTCATCGTTGTTGGTAATCAAGCCTACTACTGTTGTGTCGTCTGAAAACTTGATGATTGGGATTGAGGTGGGCTTGGCCACGCAGTCATGGGTGAACAGGAGGGGGCTGTGCACGCACCCTTGTGGGGCCCCAGTGTTGAGGATCAGCAAGAAGATGTTGTTTCCTACCTTCACCACCTGGGGGCAACCCCAGGTGGGTTAGGACACCAACCCTCAATAACTTTAAGCATCAGTTATCAAAGCTGCTTATCGATCACTGCACCTGTATATAGCCCTTCTGTAAATAGCCCACACTACTACCTCATCCCCATATTTATTTGTTGTTTATTTTCACTAATCTTGCACTCCAGTACCTCTATTTGCACATCATAATTTGCATATCCTTCATTCCTGTGTTAATGATAATTCTGTAATTTATTTCACCACTATAGTCTATTTATTGTCCTACCTACTAACCTTACTGCATTTTTGCACTACATTTTGCACTCTGTATATAGATTTTTCTATTGTGTTTTTGACTGTTTGTTTAACTGTAACTCTGTGTTGTCTTTTGTCGCACTGCTTTGCTTTGTCTTGGCCAGGTCGCAGTTGCAAATGAGAACTTGTTCTCAACTGACCTACCTGGTTAAATAAATAAAAAAAACCCGTCAAGAAGTCCAGGATCCAGTTTCACAGGGCGGGGTTTAGACCCAGGGCCTCGAGCGTGGAGGGTACTATGGTGTTGAATGCTGAGCTATAGTTAATGAACAGCATTCTTACATAGGTATGCCTCTTATCCAGATGGGACAGGGCAGTGTGTAATGTGGTGGCGATTGCATCATCTGTGGATCTATTGGGACAGTAAGCAAATCGAAGGGGGTCTAGGGTGGCAGGTAAGGTGGAGGTAATATGATCCTTGACTAGTCTCTCAAAGCACTTCATGATGACAGATGTGAGTGCTATGGGGTGATAGTCATTTAGTTCAGTTACCGTTGCTTTCTTAAGTACAGTGACAATGGTGGTCATCTTGAAGCATGTGGGTACAACAGACAGTTAGGAAGAGATTCAATATATCTGTAAACACTACAGCCAGCTGGTCTGCGCAGTCACCGAAGACGCAGCTAGGGATACCATCTGGGCCAACAGCCTTGCGAGGGTTAACACGCTTAAGTCTTACTCACATCAGCCAATGAGAAGGAGAACCCACGGTCCTTGGTAGCAGGCAGTGTCGGTGGCACTGTATTATCCTCAAAGCGAGCGAAGAAGCTGTTCAGCCTGTCCGGAAGCAAGACGTGGCTGCTTTTACTTTTATAATCTGTGATTGTCTGTAGATCCTGCCACATGAGTCTTGTGTCTGAGCCATTGAACTGCGACTCAATTTTATACCTATGCTGAAATTTAGCCTGCTTGATTGCATTGCTGAGGAAATAACTAGTTTGTGTTCTTCCATATTCCCAGTCTTCTTGCCTTGCTTAAATGCGGTGGTTCGCTCCTTCATATATCCACGGTTTCTGGTTGGAGTGTGTTTTAATCTCCTACGCACTTCCTTATAAACTCATTCACCGTGTCTGCATACATGTCAATATTGTTTTCTGAAGCTAACCTGAACATTTCCCAGTCCACGAAATCACAACAATCTTGATGCGTGGCTTCGAATTGTTCAGACCAGTGTGAGTCAGAAAAACATTACATGACACACCTCAGCTCAACATGCATCTTATCCTGTGACTAGTCTGCATGAGGACTTGTCATAAACAATGATAGACCGGGTGATATGTACTGAAGATCAAGAAATGCACATTGAGACTTGTTCAGTTAGTATTTATTTGGGTTTTTCACTTCCCCAGTAGACCTACTAAACTACAGAGTGTAAAAAACATTACCACCTGCTCTTTACATGACCGCCTGACCAGGTGAAAGCTATGATCCCTTATTGATGTCACTTGTTAAATTCAAATCAGTGTAGGGGACATTGGTTAAATAACGATTTCTAAGCCTTGAGGCAGATTGTGTAGGTTTGCCATTCAGAGGATAAAGAGGCAAGCCAAAATTGAAATGCCTTTGAATGGGGTATGGCAGTAGGTGCCAGGCACACCGGTTTGTGTCAAGAACTGCAACACTGCTGGGTTTTACACAATCAGTTTCCCGTGTGTATCAGGAATGGTCCACCACCCAAAGGACATCCAGCCAAATTGACGCAACTGTGTTAAGCATTGGTGTCAACATGAGCCAGCCTCCCTGTGGAACACTTGACACCTTGTAGTCCATGCCCCGACAAATTGAGGGGGGGGGGGGGGGGGGGGGGGGTGTGACTCCAGATTAGGAAGGTGTCCTAACGTTTGGTATACTCAGTGTATATAAAAAAACACCAGACAATACGCCAGGGTTCAAGGGAGAGAGTCCATAGGAAATGTTACCCAGCATCTCAATGTTAATTGAACAAACATTAAAACAGAGCACTTGGCACTTCATTCCCTACATTAGACACGCCGGCTAAAATTGGTACACTGTCCAGCCTATATGGGGAATATAGGGCATCACTTGAGCTAGACATGATTATTTATATTTACAAATACCAAAGACTTGACAATTGGATAACTTAAAAGCTACTAAGAGTGATATTCAAGGTGGTTAATAAAAGAGTAGGTATTAAAGTACCCATTAAATCACATCAAACCTCCCCGACGTCAACCCTCTTGTCTCTGAACTTGTTCCTGGCCTTAGTCCGAGCCTTGAATGCAGCTGCGTTGTAGAGATGCTGGAAAAAGACCATAATTTAAAAAGACAGGTTATTTTTTTCCATTGGAAGTATATCCATGCGAATCTCATGCAATAGCACATTTGAAATGTAACTGGATAAATAATTAACCCAATGAGTCAGACCGCGACAGATTTGGACTACTAGCCCCTTTTAAATATTGTCAGTTTCAGCTACAGACTGCTGGGTTGTACCATTGGAATCACTTGTGACCTTTTCAAAACTTTAGCAGAGTTAAAGTAGCCATCAAAGAAAACGTATGTCTAGTAAGGTTACTTACCCTTTCAAAGCGGGAGATTTTCATGGACTTCAGTGTGGCTGCGTCAACCAGCATGGGTGGTCCCAGTTCAAACACATCACGGATAAACTCATTGGCCTGTAGGTGGTAGTTCATGCCAGAGCCCACAAACTCCCTGAAGGCGTCGTAAGTCCTCTTCCTCACCCAGCTGTCGATGGCCATACGCTCGGTGCTGAAGCGGATTGTCTCAGTCTGAAAGTCCCCCTCCTAACACACACACACACACACACACACGTCAGCTGAGACAAGGCTACACTGGTCTGGATTATCACAGCACAACAAATGGGTAAACGTTGATAACTAGAGGGGTAAATTAGGTTGGCAAAGGCAACCAGCTGTCGACACAGGCACACAGAACTCCCGCCCTGAATCAGCAATCATTCAATTGAAATTCTATTCCCCAGACAGTGCCCATCTACTATTGTATAATCGACCCACTCACCTCCACAGCCTTGAGCACATCCCTGAACACAGATCTCTGCTTCCTCTTGTCAGTCTTTGCGCGGTGTTTGTTGCAGTCAGTGGCCAGAGAGTTCAGCTTGTCACACAGGGGCTCCCAGTCATCATACTCAAACTCCTGAGAACATCACAACAGAGCATGGGTCATGCTATACTGGCACTGCGTTTCGGTAAAATCCTATTTTAATTCAGTACAGGATATGGATGTGCACGGATACCCAAACAGACGTTAGTATTCAAATACTTGTGTGAGTAATCATTTGAGCAAAAACTATTTATGTAGGCATATTTTAACTGAAAAGGCTATTTTTAAATTAAATTATACCATGACATTACAAAATTATACATTTTATAAAAGTGCCCCCATAAAAAAAAAAAAAAAAAAAAAAAAAAAGTCATGTCGCCTTCATGTGTAGCTTGTTGTTCATGTTGGCCAATCAAAGCGGCTGTTTAGCATGTGTAGTGAGTTCACTAATGCAATGCAAGATGGCATAAAGTTACCGAAATGAGAAGTAGTAGGCTACAACGAGCAACTAACAGGTAGGCCATTTCATCTGAATGGGTTTTGGGGAGAAATCGCAAAATGTGGCCTCAAATTGGCCTGGCTAGCTATATCTGGCTAGCTAGCTTTTCAAGGCTACTCCAGCCAAGACAGGAACAGTTATACGCGATAAATAACATTGTGGCTGCTACAAGCTAGTCTTGACTGTAGCGTCCCTCACTCTGCCACCGTCTGCTCTCTCCCATCTAAACCAGCACCTCGCAGCTGCAGCCTCTCCCTTGCGCAGCAGAGCTCAGGTTAAAAACGTACATTTAAAAAAATATATATAATAACAATAATAAATCAATAACACTTATACAAACACTATTTTGAATGTCCAGACATACAACAAAAAATCATGATATTTTCAAAGTGACATTTCAACCCCCACATCCCAAGTACAAGGGGATTGAAAATCCAACGTAAGATTTGAACAGCACTTTCTAAATGAAATCTCAATGAATCTCCTGAATTGAAATGGAACTGAGCCACACAGACCAAAAAACAGGTGAGCACTTACAGGGTCCATGTCCCTAGCCAGCTCAAACAGCAGAGCGATGGTCTCTCCCGCTGCTATCCTCATGTTGACATCATCGTTCTCCAACAACCGGGATAGTTTGGGCAGGTGCCTGAAAGACAAACACATTTCGGTCAGTAACAAGTAGACTTTCAATTTAAGGTTTCCCATCACCATGATATTTCCTTCATCTACACTGGTAAAACAACTGGACAGGTAAGCACGTCTCAGGCACACGCTATATTGTTTTGATCAGATGCATCCAAAGACCTATAGGCTGAAAGTGTGTCCCAGAGAGACTTTGAGTTAAGTACATACTTGTGTGTGACTGCTTTGACCTGGCTGCCTGTACAGATTGTGAGAAGCAGGGCCCAGGAGAGGAGGGCATTGGTGTGGAGCAGCGTGGTCTGGGGGTTGAGAGAGGGGCGACTCCCATCCTCCTTCACATAGGAACTCATGAACAAACTCTCAAAGCTCTCCATGGTGGCAGACACATCCTGGAGACCCAACAGAGAGAAAGGGGGTTCATCATTTATGTTTAACCAGGGTGTGAGATTGGACTACGCAGTCATTTGGAGACTAGTCTTGGTTTCTGTAGCTTGTGCCAAATTGCCATAATATGGACTTGGTCTTTTACCAAATAGGGCTATCTTCTGTATACCACCCCTACCTTGTCACAACACAACTGATTGGCTCAAACGCATTAAGGGAAGAAATTCCACAAATTAACATGGCACACCTGTTAAATAAAATGCATTCCAGGTGACTACCTCATTTTTTATTTTACCTTTATTTAACTAGGCAAGTCAGTTAAGAACAAATTCATATTTACAACGACGGCCTACCCTGGGCCAATTGTGCGCGCCCGCCCGATGGGACTCCCAATCATGGCCAGATTGTGATACAGCCTGGATTTGAACCAGGGTCTGTAGTGACCCCTCTAGGACTGAGATGCAGCGTCTTAGACCGCTGCCCAACTCGGGAACCCGAGAATAAACGTTGGACAGAACGACACATTCTTCAGCAGCACAAAAGAAAGCATTACCACATACACTCAAGCATAGAGATAACATCACATATAGCCACATACCAGGATGTCATCTTCTGCCACCAGAGTGCACAGACCCAAACTTGTTGCGCACTATAACGAAATAAAAGGCTTTCAGTACAACAATAAAGGCAATTTATAGCAAACCAACCCTATTCTAATGACAGTGTCCAGGCAGATACTCACAGCTTGTCTGGCTTGGATGTTGGCTGCTCCATCCAGCAGAATGCTCTTGAAAATGGGTTTGAGAGTCTTTAACACCTCCTCACTCTCGATGCCTGAGCCCAGCTGAATACACAGCAGACAGGCCAGGGAGGCTGCCGCACACTGCTCCTGTCCTTTACCTGAGAGAGGGATTTGATTTATTAGGACCCCCATTAGCAACAGCTAGTCTTACTGGGGTCTGACATATAACCAAAACAAAATACATTACAGACAAAACACTATACATACATTAACATGTAGTGTGTGCGCGCATCTATCAGTACATACACAACAAGTAGGTCACATGGGGGAGATGCGTAGAAATCAGGTTTGCTGTTCACTTGCGCTACATGAGATGGAAGGGAGTTCTATGCACTCATGGCTCTGTATAATACTCTACGTTTCCTTGAATTTGTTCTGGACCTGGGGACTGTGAAAAGACCCTTGGTGGCATGTCTGGTGGGGTAAATGTGTGTTGACTATGCAAATAATTTGGAATTTTGAACACGTTTCTTATAAAAACAAGTGACGAGTCAGTCTTTCCTCAACTCGTAACCAGGTAAGACTGGCATGCATAGTATTAATATTAGCCCTTGGATTACAATGAAGAGCAAGATGTGCTGCTCGGTTCTGGACCACCTGCAGCTTAATTAGGTCTTTCTTTGCCGTACTTGACCATATTACTGGACAATAATCAAGATAAAACTAGAGCCTGCAGGACTTGCTCTGCTTTTTTTGACACCACACAGCATCTTTTATTACGGACAGACCTCTCCCAATCTTTACAACCATTGAATCTACACGTTTTGACCATGAGAGTTTACAATATAAGGTAACAACAAGTAATTTAGTCTCCTCAACTTGTTCAACAGCCACACCATTCATTACCAGATTCAGCTGAGGTCTAGAACTTAGGGAATGATTTGTACCAAATACAATGCTCAGTTTTAGAGATGTTCTGGACCAGTTTATTATTGGCCACCCATTCCAAAACAGACTGCAACTCTTTGTTAAGGGTTTCAGTGACTTCATTAGCTGTGGTTGCTGATGCGTATATGGTTGAATCATCAGCACACATGAACACACACAGTCTGCACTGAAATCTAACGAGTATCAATTTCTTTCAACCAATCATCAGTCATTTGAGTCAGTGTAGTTCATGTAGAGTGCCCTTCACTATAAGCATGCTGAAAGTCTGTTGTTAATTTGTTTACAGAGAAATAGCATTGCATTTGGTCAAACCATTTTTTCAAACAGTTTGCTAAGCACTGGCAGGTCTGCTTTACCACTCTTGGGTAGCATAAGGACTTTGCTTCCCTCCATACCTGAGGACAAAGACTTTCCTCTAGGCTCAGATGAAAGATATGACAGATAGGAGTGGCTATAGTTAGCTAACGACCTCGGTAGCTTTGAGAGAGGGGTTACAGTAACTGCTGAACCAGAACTATAGATTCAAACACTCATAAATAATACAATGTGGGTCTGACTATTGGTTCTGACTATTGGTAGTCGATTAATCTGAAGCATGAATTAGTGAAAGACTAAAAGCCTGTAGTAGTAGCGAACCTTTCTTGAGACAGCGCTCAATGCTGTCGGTAATGGTCATCCTCCTGTCCGAAATGAACTCGTACAGGATCCTGGTTGCCATGGCAGACTTCAACCCATCCAGGGCCCCTTGTCTGGTCTTGGCACTGTCAACGAGGTAGAAGAACAATAAAGATTCAGGCCTAGTGTCTGCAGTAGCTTATGTAACTGCTACACGATTCAATTCAATTATCAGCAGCAATCTGTGAACGGAAAGGATGACATCTTGTTGCATTGTGTTCGTTATATAACAGATTTAACATCTCAGGTTCCATCGACCAAGTTCTAGGCATATGATGTGATCTGGTTCCACGTCTTCTGAAAGCAATACAGCTAACAGAGAAATAGCAGGTAGATCAGTTTCCCCACAGTGGTTTAGACCTGCCTCTTATCCACAGTGCTGTCAATGAAAACCTTCAGTTTGTACTGGAAATCCTCCTGGGATGCCTCCTCACCTGCCTCCCCTCCTACACATAGGAAGATGAAAACAATAGATTGCATTCTTTGAACCATTTCACAAAAGACAAAAGCATAACGTAAAAGGCTATCGCATTTATCACAACTTGACAGGTCAATTGTTACAGTACACACACACACACCTTCTGCCACACTCATGGCGTCACTGAAGCTGCTGCAGTTACTGAGGGTCTCGATGGAGGCATCCTCATCGCTGAACGGCTGCACAGCTCCATGCTGCCCCCCTGAAACACAATTACAAAACACCCCCCCAAAACAAACAAAAAATCAAACATTGAGTCATTGGTACAATATGTGCATTTTACTCTAGGGGTTTAACTAGTACACTTCCATGCAAGCACAATGCAGAACATTAAATTCAATTATTTGACAAAAAGCCTAATCATATGGAATATGCACTTGATATTCTTTCCCAGCAAAGTCAAGGGCTCCCTAGTCTTCTGCCGACTGTGCAAACAGCACAGCTCCTTGGGTGGGCAGGTGGCCAGGCAGTGGCATAATCTAAACCCAGCTGGTGCAGTTTATTATGACAAGACTGTTCCCAACCAAGAGGGAGGGCCACACTGCCTGCTCTGCATTGTGTAAATGTGACCATGTTCACGTGGCAATCCATTGCTTCCTTCTCAGACCACAGCACTGAACAGCTGATTGTGAAAAAGAGGCAGACACCACCCAAGTAGCTAGTCGACTACCAGGATCCTGCTTTATAGCATTGCTGGCCATATAACGTGTGCCATCTATGTAGTTAGCTAGCTTGCTGTAATATGAACAACTGGTTAGCTAACTAGCATGCTATCTAGTCCACCGAGTGTTATATAAGCATGACAGATGATTCTATTAACCTGTCACGGTCAAGCGTGTTTTACACCGGGTGAAAGTTGAGAGTATTAGTTTTGGAACCAGGCTGCCTCCCGGGCGTGATCCAGGTGCCCCGTTTAAAGTTTAAAGTCCACGGCGAAGTCAGCTCAAAACAAAAGTTGTAATGTAATTAAGCACGTGCAGTGATGAGTAGGATTCGGTGTTCTCACATGCAAAAGTGATTAATTTGATAAAAACAATATCTGCCTTCCCAATGAAAACTAGTTAAATTCAAACGCATTTCATGGAAAGCACGTTGTACGTTTCTGGACGATGCGGCATGCTGCCTTCTTGACAGCATGACCAAGCGGCGCAGATAACTGTGCGCTCCTCCCTCACAGCCAAAGACCGGTGACCTGCAGCTCAGCATAATCGAATTCGCCCATTATTTGACTTGATCGGCTGTTGACCTGTCAAATGTCGCGTCCTTCCAACTAAACTTCGGGTCCTCAAACAACCCATCCTTTCACAGGAAGGGAGCCACAGGGAAATCCCTAACAAACAAATATGAGCAACAATTGCCAGCTGACGTTAGTTGCTAGGTAACAAATTCGTTTCAAAAGTCAATGTAAAAATACTGTAATCGCGGTATAGGGTGTGATTTCTATAATAACATTAGGCATACAATATTGTCGGCAAACAATGATATTTACTGATCGTTAAAGTTAATAAAAAACTGTTAAGAGAAAGGGAGAGTTCTTTGTCTGAAAACTCCGATGTCAACGACATATGCCACACTGTTTTGTAGTCCTGTCAGACATTACTTGTCGTTGATCTGAACTCGCTACAAGAGCGCACAGAACTACAACTCCTACAATGCATACAACTCAAACCACGAGAGTAGGCCAAAACAACCGGGTCTGTAGCGACTTACTCCTGGAACTCCTCTTCTTAGACCTTGACATTTTCGTGCAGATAAGTATGAAAATTTGAGCAATCAGCCGATACACGACCAGTTTTTATTAAACTGTCTCATAAATTGACAATCTTCCCGTGGCACGGTAGAGAGAAAGGAATTAAAAGCGATCCTGGAGAAAGACTGTGGGTGAAGACGATACATTTTCCCTCAAAAAAAAAAAACTAGGGCTGCGTTAATGGCGCGAGGTTCTAAGTATTTATACGACCAACGTCACATGATCAAACATGGGTTAACCCCTACACCACCGACCAATCATGTTGCATAGTGTAGGAAGCATTTTGATTGGCATCTCTTTGCTGTCTGTGGGTCATGTCCTCTGTGGTCATGTTCTTTGACAACCACATGAGGGTGCTGCTATCCTATCCTCAAATGCCCTGCTATATCGGTCCTTGTTATTCGGATTTGTTTAGGCGTCCAACTCTGACGTCACCGTATCGAAATTGATTAAGGTTAGGGTAAGGATGTCCCAAGGATCCCAGATAGCACTAGCCCTGCTGTATCCCTGGCCCAAAATTCTCAGTAGTGAGGTATTCTGACTGGGTGGACAATGATGTATATAAAGCAGTGGATGCTGCTGACTGGAGGATGACTCATAATAATGTCTGGAACGGAGCCAATGGAATGGCATCACACACATGGAAACCATGTGGAAACCATGTGTTCGATGCCTTTGATCCTATTCCACTCATTGCACTCCAGTCAATACCACGAGCCCGTCCTCCAAAATGAAGGTGCCACCAACCTCATGTGGTCATCTGCTGATAGATCTCAGGTTTCTTCACCGGAGCTCAAACCTGCAGGTCCAGCGCTCTTCTTCTTCCCTTACTTCTTCACCACGACGGTCCCCAAGAAGCCTGAACACCTTCTCGTTGATGTTAATGGCAGGGGCAGCCCAGGCCAACCTCTCTCTCCTCAATGGCTTTTTCGGCCTTCTGTAGCATTGAGTCAAGGTTGATGCTATAGCTATCCATGTCTGATGGATTTATGATGGCGCACTTTTATACATTTTGGAACGTGCGTCATAATGGAACCCCAAATTAAATCATATTATGTTTAATATTTTTTATTTTATTTTTCACAATCTGATGTGTGGGATGTTTAAACAAAATATTTGTGTACTGAAACACTCAGTTTTTCCCTGGACACGGTTAATTTTAATGGTATTCCTGTGTATTTTGTCTTATTATTTGTGCAATAAATATAAATATTATATTTATTGAGTCTAGCCTTCATCACTATCCTTGTTTTCTTTGATTAATATACAAAGAGAAAAAAAAAATGTCACCTGTGTAAAATAACATTACTGTGTGGATAAGTTTATTATGCTTCACAGAGTTCAAGTAACAGTCACATCTCAATATCAACTGTTCAGAGGAGACTGTGTGAATCAGGCCTTCATGGTTGAATTGCTGCAAAGAAACCACTACTAAAGGACACCAATAAGAAGAAGATACTTGCTTGGGCCAAGAAACACGAGCAATGGACATTAGACTGGTGGAAATCTGTCCTTTGGTCTAATGAGTCCAAATTTGAGATTTTTGGTTCCACTGCAGTGTCTTTGTGAGACGAAGAGTAGGTGAACAGATTATCTCTGCATGTGTGGTTCCCACCGTGAAGCATGGAGGAGGTGTGATGGTGTGCTTTTCTGGTGACACTGTCTGTGATTTATTTCGAATTCAAGGCACACTTAACCAGCATGGCTAACACAGCATTCTGCAGCGATACGCCATCCCATCTGGTTTACGCTTAGTGGGACTATCATTTGTTTTTCAACAGGAAAATGACCCAAAACACACCTCCAGGCTGTGTAAGGGCTATTTGACCAAGGAGAGTGATGGTGCTGCGTCAGATGACCTGGCCTCCACAATCACCCAATATCAACCCAATTGAGATGAGTTAGACCGCAGAAAAGCAGCCAAAAAGTGCTCAGCATATGTGTGAACTCCTTCAAGACTGTTGGAAAGAATTCCAGGTGAAGCTGGTTGAGAGAATGCCAAGAGTGTGCAAAGCTGTCATCAAGGTGGCTACTTTGAAGAATCTCTGATCATTAGAAAACCCTTTTGCAACTATGTTAGCACAGCTGAAAACTGTTGTGCTGATTAAATAAGCAATAAAACTGTCCTTCTTTAGACTAGTTGAGTATCTGGAGCTTTCTTCTGAAAATCGTCAGTCTATTCATGTTCTGAGAAATGAAGGCTATTCCATTAGAGAAATTGACAAGAAACTGAAGATCTCGTACAACGCTGTGTACTACTCCGTTCATAGAACAGCGCAAACTGTCTCTAACCAGAATAGAAAGAGGGGGAAGCCCCGGTTCACAACTGAGCAAGAGGACAAGTACATTAGAGTGTCTAGTTTGAGAAACAGGCGCCTCACAAGTACTCAACTGGCAGCTTCATTAAATAGTACACGCAAAACACCAGTCTCAATGTCAACAGTGAAGAGGCTGGCCTTCTAGGCAGAGTTGCAAAGAAAAAGCCATATCTTCCTCTGTCCAGTGTCTGTGTTCATTTGCCCTTAATCTTTTCTTTTTATTGGCCAGTCTGAGATATGGCTTTTTCTTTGCAACTCTGCCTAGAAGGCCAGCATCCTGCTCAGTTGTGCACCGGACCCACAGGACAGCAGACCACCAGGCACAGGACTGAGCAGCCCAGCAGCTAGGAGTAGCCTAAATAGGCATCTCACCTGACGTGGGCCTGTTTTTAATACTGTATTCCATATAAGGCATCCAGGCCTTATGAAAGTTGACCAGTATATCCTTAATCTGGTAATAAATAAATCTAGTGATGCATAATTCCACACAGTGGGAGGATAACCAACCTTCCAATTAATGGCAAGGCATTTCTTAGCCGCTATAAATGCTTAGATACACCGTTTCTTCAGATAACACTCTAAAGTATCAACATTTCCAAGCAAACAAAAACAGGAAGGGGGAATCTGTAGACAGGCTGAGATAAAATAACATACTCTTTGCCAGAATTCAGCCAGCCTTCACAAGACCATAACATATGCAAATATGTCCCCTTTTGTGTTTTACACCTCCAGCAAAGGAATTACATTTCTGAGTAATTCAGTTTCACTGGCATATGTTGTATGGATGGCCTTAAACTGCAGTAATTTATGTCTGAGATGTTATGAACTGGGCATTCAAACATATTTGTATCCATTCATCATCATCAATAGCTTTTACCAGGTCTTTCTCACATTTTTGTTTTACATGTTTTGTGTCATCGGGGAAAGTCTCTACCAACCTTTGATACAGTTTGTAAATCAACTTTGGAGGTTTGTCAGACTGCTGTAAAATTACATCTGGCTTGTCCAGTGTTTGCTACACAGAGAGAATAAAGTGTTGTATCTGCAATTCACCTCACCCCAATCACAGACTGGTCTTCCCTCACCATCTGATCCTCCTAAAATGAGGCACATCTATACATTATATTATCGAGAAAAGGATCAATGGTTGCATAATTTAAATGACCATTATTCCCAGATCTCAGACTGTAGCGGTAGGGCTACCCATAAATTCAAGATGGAACATTGTATCATTCACTAATATTTTTAATATAGGCCTACTGCAAAATTCACCTGAGCTCTGCAGACTAGTCTTCCCTGGCTGTCTGACCCTGCTGGGACCCCTGTCCCCATCTGATCCTGCTAAGACATGAGCATATTGTTGTGTACTGACTGCACTAGAGGACTGCATTCCCATGGGATTCCTTCGAAGCGCAATCAAAAATATATAATCATCATTGAAAAGGATAAAGGCACAACTCGCACATAGGTTAGGCTAATATGGTGAGCGAGTGTTGCACCTTTGCATTTTCAATAAATATTGATTAGCCATTTATTTGTCTCTGCCTGCAAATTGTCCTCCTGTATCATATAGGCCTATGCAAAACTTAGCAACTGTCGCTGTCGTCATTCTGGCTGCTTCCAGTTCAGTAGCCATACCTGCGAGATCAGGTGCGTATGTGATCTCAAAATAGAGTAGGCTATAGCCTATGCATGGGTGGAGAATAGGCCTATGATAAATAGGCCTATATTTATGCTATAGTTTACTACATTGCCTAGAAATAGGCCTAAATACTGATCACCCATATTTCGCCGACTGAAAATCTTCCCACTCCTACAAGGTAGGCTATAAAAATATCTCAAGAGAAAGTCTCTCCAACTCTGTCTGCGAAAAGTAGGGAATTAGCTAGGGAAACTGACAGATCAATTACGTTACATTACTATGCTGACTAATAAAACTAACATTGCACTGGAAAAACGTCAGAATATAAATGTTCAATCGTTTGGCCGATGGTTTCATAATTTGAATCAGGTCTAGTGTGATTGAGGCAAAAAGAACGTTAGCCAACTTTGGGCCAGCTCTCTCTCGAAGGGTACATCAACTGGATAGTAATAATAGCCACTTCATACTGCTATCTGAAAGATAACTAGAGGCTAGAACTGACCTGGCTGTGGTAGCAACTGTATTAGTAAGCGTAGCTTATTTATTCACCTCGGTCAAGAGGGGATGAAACATTAGCTAATGTTACATAGTGTTACAATACTAGCTCAGAACTGAACTGCAAATAAACACTAGTTTCGTTTTTTTTCTGTTAAGTTAAATAGCAGTTAACTTGCCAGCTACATCAGTCAACTAAAGAGTAGGCAGTCTCTGCTCTGCTTACTTTTACAACTGAGTGAAAGAGCACAACACATACACACTGAACTATGCTCAACTCTCCCGTGCTGATCCAGCCAGTCTTCCAGAAGCTTTGCCTTCACACAGCTTACCCGACCACTCGGAAGTACCTGCATGGTCCTAAAGCACTCCGTTGCCGCTTTTTGTATCATATTGCAATGATAAAACTGGGGGAGACAAAATGCAATTTCAGAATGTGGGGGTGACATGACACCCGTCCCAAGTGAAAGTTGCACCCCTTCACTAGAGTCAAACAATGATCCAAATATATACGTGTGTGTGTGCTTGTGCGTTCCTCCACCCTGCTGACGGCTTACCCTCTCACTTACAATTTCTAATTATGTGCCTGGGCTTACCTGATTGCACAGGTAGCATATCTGTCAATGATCAACAACATTTAATGTAGGCGTGTGTGTGTGTGTGTGTGTGTATGTGTGTGTGTGTGTGTGTGTGTGTGTAACTGAGGGTATTTGTCACAAGGGAAGACTCCAGATGATGAGACATGTTTTCAAGAGGAAAGACTATTGCTTGCCTCTGATGTAATTTCCTGTGTTTTGATTGATTGTTTGTTGTCAGTGGTGTAAAGTACGTAAGTAAAAATACTTGAAAGTACTACATAAGTTGTTTTTGGGGGTATCTGTACTTTACTTTATTATGAATATTTTTTACAACTTTTACTTTACTACTAAAGAAAAGCATGTACTTTTTACTCCATACATTTTCCCTGACACCCAAAAGTACTCTTTACATTTTGAATGCTTAGCAGGACAAAAAAATTGTCTAATTCACACACTTATCAAGAGAACATCCCTGGTCATTCCTACTGCGTCTGATCTGGCGGACTCACTAAACACAAGCTTTGTTTGTAAATTATGTCTGAGTGTTTGAGGTTGTCTCTGGCCATCTGTAAAAAAAAAAAAAAAAAATGGTGCCATCTGGTTACTTTTACTTTTACTTAAGTATATATAAGTATGACAATTGGGTACTTTTTCCACCACTGTTTGTTGTTGAGGTGGGGTGAAAGTGAGGTCACAGTTACACAAGCTTGTGAATGACTCCAAACTTTCAGAGTGGGCTAGAAGACAAATAGTAGTGTGGTTTAGTATCATGGGTGCCTGCTAAAACTAACGCGGTTCAGTATGGAATAAAATATAATATTATTGTGGTCCATTTTTAAGTTGGCTAACTGAATCACTCTATCCAGTCTCAGAGAGACTTTTGTCAGTCATAGACTACATAGTCACAACCTTTACCCTACAGCCAGCAGGTTGATATGGCCTGTACAGACAGGGAACAGACTGACAAGCTGTTATATTATGTATTATTTTTGGAAGGGGATACATTTGATAGACATTATGAATATTCCAACCACACCAGATTGTACAACTGTGTCCTAATATCAGAATAACTATCAATTTTCGAAGAATAGATAAAATAGCAATGTCATTGCTTTGTTTCTCTAAATAAGCTGACTAATTTACCACGGGGTTGATGTGTCACTATTTGGAAGTTCTCACAACAACAAAAAAACTCCGTCATGCCAACAGTCTAACTTGGTTTCAATTTCGACCACGGCTCTGACGTTTACGCAAGACAGGTAATAAGTAACCGGAAAGGCAGCAGGGCTTTTAAGAATCAGAAGAAGAAGAAGAAGAAGAAGAAGAATAAGAATTTATAACTTAGGCAACTGGCACAGGAGTAGTACGCGTAAGTAGGCCTAGCTTTTTATTTGATAAATAAGTAAGTGTTGATTTAATAACGTAAGCTTTGTCACCGTGAAAGTTTTACTGAACATAGTTTGTTTCACCATGCGCCTGGTACTGGACATTTCACAGAGATATGCTTGTTTTTGTGAGAAATCTTCTAAATACGAATGTCTCAAAGTCGATATACAGTATATCTTACCTCGATATTGTTTTATGTCCTCCGGATTCGAGAAGAAATGTGACGAGTTAAACTGTGAGCCTGACAGTTTGCCTTAATTCTCGCACAGCATCCAGCCTTGACGCGATGCTATTTACCAGATTTGTTTTACCTCTGGCTTCCATTGAATTATCCACTCCAATAACCTACACAATTAACATATTTTATTTTACTCATTGGTCAAAAGATGCATTTTTGATTGGACACCCTAACGTTACTATTTATAATAATTATAATTTGGTGGGTGTGTGTTTGGTGGGCAACTGTGTATTTATACGCCTATGTGAATTGGAAATATGTTTTTTTGCATATCCCAACTCCAAATCCTTTGCTAAAGGGCACATTTACAGATGTTTCACCTTGGGGATACAAACTAGCAACCTTTCATTTACTGTCCGAAAGCCCTAACCGCTAGGCTACCTGTCGCCTATTGATGTAATTTGTCAAACTGAGAACTCCGTCATGGGACAAAAGGGCATGCCTTGGCATGTTGTCTTCACATTTTTTTGGCATCAAAGTTATGCCCTTTACCACCACATGTGTTGCTGCTCTCTAGAGGTGTGTGTTAATGTTTTTGCAATGACATTCTAATTCTCCATCCCCAAAGGGCTGACAGGGCATCCAGGAAAGTATACGTTAAGACTGTTTTTAAACCGCATAGGAGAACTTACACATCAATATTGTTGGATTTGTGTAATAGAGGATGTTGAGGCTATACACTCACTTCCTGTAGTGGTTGGTTTGTTTATTTTTGTTTAGGGAGATGGCAAACAGCAATGCCAATGGGAGTACCAAAAGTAATGTGAATGGGGGTGTCAAAGCTGGGCTGCCAGGCGATATGGATGGCATGGAGGACAGTGTGGAGTTCAGGCTGATGATGGCGTACGCCCAGAGGAGGAGACCTGGGGTGGTGTTGTGCCCTCTACCTCAAGGCACAGACACTCAGTCGGGTGGCACAGAGACACTAGAGGGCCATGCAGATGCATTTATAAAGAAGAAGAAGAAGAAGGGGATGAGAAGGAGGCTGCAGAGCTTGTTTAGCTGTGTCCGACCCCACAGAGACCGTTCAGAACCAGCAAGAACACCATCACCAGCATCACCAACGGGCACCCAGAGGGCCTGCTTCAAATCCTTTGGCAATGGTGAGTTTGTATCATGGGAAGGAGAGACAGGAGGGTTGTTTTGATTGCATTTGTTGGTGTAATACTTTAAAATGTTAGGTACATTGTATGTTTCTTCTTTAGTCAGCTGGTTTGTTGTCACGCCAAGCATACTAAAGCTGTGTGTGTTTGTTTCAGGTTCAGTGGGAGATGATCTGGAGGAGGTAGCTGACCGGTTGACTCAGATTGCTGACGGAGTGAGCTTCAGTCCTGGGGACCTGGAGACTGACGGAGAGGAAGGTATAAGGCTGACTCAGCCGCCATATCTGGGTTGTATTCATTAGGCACCAAATGGAAGAAAAGGGCCTGAAACTGGGAGGGACTACCTGAACATATCCGATAAGAATCGCTAGTTTTTATTTTACATCTCAAAACGTTTTTATATGATGTGCCTTAATTTAACGACCCTTTACCCTCTTCTATCTCTGTCTTTCAGATGCCATAGAGAAACTGGTGGGGCTGCTGCTCAGAGAAACGGGAGACAAACTCAATGAGGAGGTAAAGTAAGGGAGGAAATATCAGTTTCTGTAGGTAGAACCTGTGTAGTTCTGTCTCTGTCCACTTGGTGTCACTCTACACAGTTAATATTAGTCCATCTGTTTATATGGTTGTTGTCCTGTCCTCCCCTCCCACAGAGAAACAGGGAAGAGATTGTGGTGCATTTATTTATCATTCATTTTTCATCAAATGGGCATTCACCCAGAAAATCCTTGTTGGGATTGGGGTGTAAACTTTACTTGTTGGGAAACTTTACTTGTTGGGATTGGGGTGTAAACTTTACTGTCTATCCTGTCCCTGTCAGGTCCTGAAGGACGCCTCTCTGTCCTCAGAGCTCTTTGGCTCCTACAGCTTCTACAAGAGGACCATTTCTACCTTCCTCACGAGACTGGGCCTGACCTCTGACCCCAGCACTCAGGGGTCACCCAAGGCCCAAATCGCCATGACTTGTGAGGTAATCATGAAAGAATTACATTTACATATAATGTTTTTTTCAACCCATTTTCAAACTCTTAATAGCCGTTTCCCGGATACGTACTTAAACCTAGTTCTGGACTAAAAAGCATGCTGAAGAATCCCTATTGAAAGTGTTTTTTTACTCAAGGAATACGCTTAATCTGGGTCTTAGAAACTGTCCCTGTAAGTGCTTTACATAGTATGCAGCTAAATCACCCATTAGAGTACCACAAGCATGTATAGCCATTGGTGCATGGCAGCCATTTTGTGTCAAGTCTCAACCTTCTGCTCCACCAGGTGACCAGTCGCCTGTCAGCAGTGGACAGCCTCCCTATGGGCCGGATGCTGGGCTTCGGAGCCAAATACCTGCAGGATCACTTCTCTTCCTGGGCCATACAGCAGGGTGGATATGTACGTACATACAGAGATATCGCCTATAGTACTGAAGGTCCACCTTCTTGCTCCTATCAATGATCTACAGCTGACAAATATCAATGCAATTTTGTGAGATCTTGGTATATACAGTTTTAATTTCTCTCTCAACAGGAGGAAGCTTTTGTGAATGATGATGATGATGATGATGAGGAGGAAGTCTACTGAGTTGGAGGGATTTTCCCCATCATATACACCCATTGGTTCTTCTCGATTATCCATCCTTCTCCCAAAGTATGCAATTGCCCACTTTATTTCATGGATCAGAATTTAATTGGTGTAATTATTGGCTAAAGGGAGTTTCCACCATTGTTAAATCCACCCCTAGAGAAGTTTCAACTCAGGGTAATGTATTGCTGTTATTGCATGCCCAAAGAAACATAGAAATATAGACAGTATTCCAGAGAAATATGATATGAGGCAAACTGTTAATCTCAATGGGATATGAGGTAAACTGTTCATCTCAATGGGATATGAGGTAAACTGTTCATCTCAATGGGATATGAGGTAAACTGTTCATCTCAATGGGATATGAGGTAAACTGTTCATCTCAATGGGATATGAGGTAAACTGTTCATCTCAATGGGATATGAGGTAAACTGTTCATCTCAATGGGATATGAGGTAAACTGTTCATCTCAATGGGATATGAGGTAAACTGTTCATCAATGGGATATGAGGTAAACTGTTCATCAATGGGATATGAGGTAAACTGTTCATCAATGGGATATGAGGTAAACTGTTCATCTCAATGGGATATGAGGTAAACTGTTCATCTCAATGGGATATGAGGTAAACTGTTTATCTCAAGCCCCATTCAATCGTTTGAATTATGAATTTATATAAGAATGTATATGAAATTTCAATTTTCAGGTGTAATTGGGACTTTAGGAATGTAAAAAATATAAACATCTGTTGAATGAAACACATTTAATTTATTATTTTACTTTATATTTAGTTATTTTTTATTGTAAGAATAATGATGATGAGACTGTCTACTATTGATGTAGCCTATACTGTCTGATCCAAATAATCTTTACATAAAGCAAAGTTAACAAAGATGTCAACATTCCAGACCTCCAGGACTTATGTCCTCAGTTGGTCCAGAGATGGAACCACTATAGGATTAAACCATGACAGGACCAAACACTGGGGTTGCTACTGTAGCCTACTTATACTGTATGGAAGTGCTTCTATTCTGACTGCTTTATGGTCATTCTGTGTACTGAGTCTATGCATCAGAATGTCTGCCTTATTTTTTTTTTTTATATACGAATAAGTAAACAAATTCCATGTTATAATTAGTGTTCAATGTTAACACTGATTTAGACAGCTTTGTGACTGTTTGATTTGTTTCAATATTAATTTATTGAATAAAAATAGGTCTACTGAAAAGACTCATAACTTGTGAAATGATTTATGACCAAAGTGATAATTATATTGAAATACAATCTTAAGATCAGGTATGTCACTCATGTACATATAACTCACTCGTGGATGGAGGGGGGGATTTGTTGGGGTCTGTACTGAAATGAACCCAACCCCGTTTCCTGCAACTGCTCAACCTGCTTACAGGAACACACATACACAAACAATCCAGAGAGAGGACGCAGTGTCAACTAGTCACACAATGTGAATTTCAACATGCTGGTAAACACCTTGTTCTGTGTCTCACCTGTGATGCGCGCGCGCAAGGAAAACTCACCATTGCTGTCGCCTGTGTGCTCGAGAGAGAGTGCGTGGTAATGTAACACCACGCACCAAAGTAGGAGGTACTCAGCGATAGCTGTGGATGTCGTTAATCAGCACTGACACAGACGACGAAAACCGTGGACTACAGTCGAGGGGAATTGTTCAACCCGCCAAGGATGCGCCATTCGAAAGTTAAGGGAGTCAAAGCCGTCCGGGGGCACACCTCTCCTCCAAGCCGCAGTCTGGAGAGCATCGAGGCGGTCTGGAGCGAGAGAAGAGCGGACTCGTTACCAAACCTTGTAGAGAGAAGACCGGAGCCGGAGAGGAGACCGGGCCCGGTGAAGGTGATGAACCCCGCGGAGAACGTTTGCCTTGGCCGCGGCAGTAGGAAAAGGGGGTTCAAGCCCCCGGATGTGAGGACAATATTCTCCCCCGGTGAGAGAGACTCCCGGGTGAGGGAGGAGAAGGGGGAGGGACACACCTTCTACCTAGGAATTTCGGGCGCATGGTGTGATGTGTGCTGCGAGTACGTCCTCCACTTCTCCCTGATGTGTTCAGGTGAGTTCTACTACTGTGCTACTGAATGATGTTTCAGGTGAGATAGTTTGACTGTCTTAACTCCAATATCGCCTACTAAAGCAGACAAAATACTGGTTAACAGATGAATGACTTATTAACTGGATACCTTAACTGGATACCTTATGAATCTAGACTTTCTTACAGGCTCCATACAACCTGGATATAAACACATACAGCGCCTTATTCCACGTTTTTTTGTGTTAAGCCGGAATTCAAAATTGATTAAATTTATATTTTGTATCACCCCTCTACACACAATACCCCAACACAATACCCCATAATGGCAAAGTAAAAACATGTTTTTAGACATTTTTACAAATGTAAAAAATTAAATACATAAGTATTCACACCCCTGAGTCAATACTGTACAATCACCTTTGGCAGTGATTAAAGCTGTGAGTGTTTTCTGGTTTCAGTCTCTTAAGAGCTTTCCACACCTGGATTGCGCAACATTTGCCCATTTTCCTTTTAAAAATTCTTCAAACTTTATCGAATTGTTTGTTGGTCATTGCTAGACAACCATGTAGGCTGTACAGTACATGTTCAGAAAGGCAAGGCTACACTACTCCCACACAGGGCCGGGCTCTACACACACACACACACACACACACACACACACACACCATGCTGATAAACTAGTTTGAAGGGAAAACACTACCATTCCTGTACGTTCATACACATGCTTTCTTCTCGGCTCAGCTCTCTGCATTCTTCCACTGATAGTCACTCACTCACTTCCTCAAGCTAATGCCATAGGAACCTGTTTACTGATGATTGATACAGTATATTCTTGTTGTTATTCCTATCATTGCTGCATTACTCCCCACTGGGCAAAAACTGGTTGAATCAGCGTTGTTTCCACGTCATTTCAACAGGAAAAAAAATCTATGCGATGATGTTGAATCAATGTGGAAAACTGATACAATTTGCAAAAAAGTCATCCAGTTCTTTTTAACCTAAATCCAATGACATGGTGACATTTTTTGTTGATTTCACGTTGAATTCACATGACAACTCAACCAAATGTAAATCAAAACTAGACCTTGAACTGACGTCTGTGCCCAGTTGACCATCAGTCATCACACATGTAAAAGCACTCTGATGGTTTTTAAGCACCTCTCCACATCGTCATGTCATTATGCAGTGGTCTGATACCGTTGCTTATAGGCCTCAACTGTTGGCCTATGTTATATTAACTTGTTGACTTAAGCAATATAATGGTCAAATGTTAAATTGTGTCTTAACTTGACGCTGAGAGTGGGTAAATGCATATGCTGTAAAATATTTCCTCCTCTACACATCTGGCATAGAATGGGTCATAACCCAATCATGATTAGAACCATACCATGGCCATTACAACCATAACCTGGCCATTAGAACCATAACCTGGCCATTAGAACCCCCACCAGGTCAATACAACCCTAACTTATTTCTAGTTAATGTCACAAGTACATTGAAATGCCTTTCTTACATCTCTCACCCCAACAATGTGTTAATCAATAATATTGTAGTACTAAAAATAACAAGGTAGAACAAAAACACTTGAAATATAACAATAAGTAAGCATACTATATACAGGGTCAGTTCCAGTACCATATTTACAATATGCAGGGATACTGGATCAATAGAGGTAGACATACAGTATATATATTTTTTATTTAACTAGGCAAGTCAGTTAAGAACACATTTTTATTTACAATGACGGCCTACCCTGGCCAAACCCCCCCTAACCCGGACGACGCTGGGCCAATTGTGCGCCTTGGGACTCCCGGTCATGGGCCGGTTGTGATACGGCCCGGGATCGAACCCGGGTCTGTAGTGACGCCTCTAGCACTGCAATGTAGTGCCTTAGACCGCTGCGCCACTTGGTTCCCCTATAGATATGTATAGGAGTAAGGTGACTAGGCATCAGGATATATGATAAGCAGAGTAGCAGCAATGTATATGATGATTGTATGTGAGTGAGTGTGTGTAGAGTCACTATAAATGTATGTGCATATTATGGAGTAAGTGTTTGTATGTGTGTTGTAGTATCAGTGTGCATAGTGTGTAGGGCCCTATGCATAGACATAAGACTAATATACAATGGTCAACTGAGATAGTCCATGTAGCCATTTTGTTAGCTATTCAATAGCATAGTGATCATATTAAATGACTATTAGTATTCTTATTCCTAATTCTATGGGCAATAGAACCCTAATGTGTTTTTTTAGAACCGTTACTTGGCCATTAGAACCCTCACAGGTTTTGTGCTGTTATCCTCTGCCCTATGTAGCAGCTCTGGCAGTCCATTATCCAAGGCTAACTAGCTGAATTCCTTCTGTTAACCCAAATGTGACATCGGCTGTAGGGACAAAGGTGACTTTCACAGCTGTGTCCACTGTGTTCCCCTCGGCTCCACAGTGAGACTGGACTCAGGTTGCAGCAGGTGATCCGGTGTGGGAGGGAAAAAGAACCAGCAGTATGTTCTGACCACTCAGTGAATGTTTAATGGTGTTGTGAAGTTGACTCCCTCCCTGTGGTGTTCTTTGTCGAGGGGAGGAGCTATTCAATTATCAAATAAAATAAAAAATTATGTTATTTATCTCATATTTAGCAGATATTATTGCGGGTGTAGCGAAATGCTTGTGTTCCTAGCTCCAACATTGCAGTAATATCTAACAATACACATATAAACAGTGCCTTCTGAAAGTATTCTGACCCCTTGACTTTTTCCACATTTTGTTACATAACAACCTTATTCAAAAATGTATGAAATAGTTTTTCCCCTCATCAATCTACACACAATACCCCATGATGACAAAGCAAAAACAGGTCTTCAGACCCTTTACTCAGTACTTTGTTGAAGCACCGTTGGCAGCGATTACAGCCTCAAGTCTTCTTGGGTAAGACGCTACAAGCTTGACACACCTGCATTTGGGGAGTTTCGCCCATTCTTCTCTGCAGATCCTCTCAAGCTCTGTCAACTTGGATGGAGAGCGTCGCTGCACATCTATGTATTTCCAGATCTCTCCAAAGATGTTAAATCGGGTTTAAGTCCGGGCTATGGCTGGGCCACTCAAGGACATTCAGAGATTTGTCCCGAAGGCACTCCTGCGTTGTCTTGGCTGTGTGCTTAGGGTCGTTCTCATGTCTGAGGTCCTGAGCGCTCTGGAGCACATTTTCATCAAGGATCTCTCTGTACTTTGCTCCACTCATCTTTCCCTCGATCCAGACTAGTCTCCCAGTCCCTGCAGCTGAAAAATACCCCCACAGCATGATGAAACATTCCCATAGCAAAGGAAGGGGTCTGAATACTTTTTGAATGCACTGTGTATATATATAAATATATGTATATGTATATGTGTGATGGGATGTATAGACATGGACAGTATGTGGATAAAATATGTATCTGAAGAATACGTAGGATAGAATAGTATATGTACAGCAATAGTTTAATAGGATGGACTTGTCTGGAATTAAGTATATACATATGAAATGGGCTAAACCGTATGTAAACATTTATTAAAGTGACCAGTGTTCCATGTCTATGTACATAGAGCAGCAGCCTCTAAGGTGCAGGGTTGAGTAACCGGGGGGTAGCCGGCTAGTAACAGTGACTAAGTTCAGGGCAGGGTACTGGGTGGAGGTCAGCAAGTGATGGCTATTTAATAGTCTGATGTTTAATCTCTCGGTCCCAGCTTTGATGCACCTGTACTGACCTCGCCTTCTGGATGATAGCGGGGTGAACAGGCTGTGGCTTGGTCTTCTTGGCCTTCCTGTGACACCAGGTGCTGTAGATGTTCTGGAGGGCAGGCAGTGTAGCCCCGGTGATCCGTTGGGCAGAAGCTTTTCACCTTCTACACTGTGGCCCCGTAGATGTGGATAGGGGCGTGCTCCTTCTGCTGTGTCCTGAAGTCTACGATCAGCTACTTCGTTTTGTTGAGGTAGAGGATATTTTCCTGGCACCACTCTGCCAGGGCCCTCACCACCTCCCTGTAGGCTGTCGCATCATTGTTGGTAATCAGGCCTACCACTGTTGTGTCGTCTGCAAACTTAATGAATGAGTTGAAGGGGTGCGTGGCCATGCAGTCATCAGTGAACAGGAGGCTGAGCACGCACCCTTGTGGGGCCCCTGTGTTGAGGATCAGTGTAGTGGAGGTGTAGTTGCCTATTTTAACCACCTGGGGGCAGCCCGTCACGAAGTCCAGGACCCAGTTGCACAGGGCGGGGTTCAGACTCAGGGCCCCAAGTTTGGAGTCTAGTATGGTGTTGAAAGCTGAGCTGTAGTCAATGAACAGCATTCTTACATAGGTATGTCCAGATGGATAGGGCAGTGTGCAGTGCGATGGCGATTGTATCATCCGTGGATCTATGTGTGTGTGTGTGTGTGTGTGTGTGTGTGTGTGTGTGTGTGTATGTGTGTACTTGCGCATGCCTGCCAGAGCGTGTGTTTGCCCAGCTGCTGTTTGCCGTTTGTGCAGCACAGTGACAGTGTGGCTCCAGAAGACACTCCCCTCTGTGACAGGTTAATGACCCAACACAATGACCACACACACTTTATGTATTACTATCCTTGTGGGACCTACAATTAATTTCAATTCAAAATCTTATTTACCCTAAACCTAACCTTAACCCCTGACCCTAACCCTAACTCCTTAACCTAACCTCTAACCCCTAACCCTAATTGTAACCATAACCCTTAACCTAACCCCTAAGCCTAAAATAGCCTTTGTCCGTGGGGTCCTAGGAAATGTCCCCACGAGGGAGAATTTTCCTTGCTTTACTATCCTTGTGGGGATAGTACCCATAAGAATAGTAATACACACACACACACACACACACACACACACACACAGGGGGTCAATGGGGGGCTACAGTAAGGGGAGGGACTAGCCCAGGCCAGACATGACACAGAGAAGCCAGACGGGGCAGGATAGAGGGGGAGAAAGAGGCTAGAGAGGGGCCAGAGTGAAAGACAGTCCAGAGCTGGGATTTGCAGGACCGGGGCGACATTATGTTGGATATGCGCAGCGCTCTCTGCAAACTGAAGCCCAGTGTGTATGAGTTGGAATCTGGGTGTGTGAGCTTATGAGTGGGTGAGCTCTGTGTGAGTGAATGAGCAATGGGGCTGGCTAAAGGATTTGTGAGGACTCTGAGGAGGTTATCTGGTTTCTTCTTCCGTGTTCCCAAACTGATCCGCTGCTCTGGACGCCTGGAACTAAGCCTGCTTTGGAGGAACTCTGGTGAGTGTGTGTGTGTGTGTGTGTGTGTGCGCACATCCATGGGTCGCTCCTCTTTTCAGTTCGCTGAAAACAGGAGTGACTGGAACGAACTGCAAAAAAACACTCCAACTGGACAGTTTTATCTCCATCTCTTCATTCGAAGACTCAATCATGGACACTCTTACTGACAGTTGTGGCTGCTTTGCGTGATCTATTGTTGTCTCTACCTTCTTGCCCTTTGCTGTTGTACCATGTTTTGTGCTTCTGCCATGTTGCGTTGCTACCATTTTGTGTTGCTACCAAGTTGTTGTCATGTTGTGTTGCTGCCATGCTATGTTGTTGTCTTAGGTCTCTCATTATGTAGTGTTGTGTTGTCTCTCTTGTCATGATGTGTGTTTTGTCCTATATTTTTTTGTATTATTGTTACGTTTTTTATCCCCGCAGGAGGCCATTTGCCTTTTGGTAGGCCGTTATTGTAATAAAAAATGTGTTCTTAACTGACTTGCCTAGTTAAATAGAGGTTAAATGAATACAATTAAATAAAAAACGTAGGCCAACCCCAGAGCATAGTGGTAAGATAGACGGAGGGATTGGTGTCACTAAGAGGCCATGACCTGAGAGATAAAACAAGTGTGTGTACTGCATATACTGTCCCTTATAAACACATTGTTTAGGGTGTTCAAGTTCCGTAGGGACCAGCCACAGATGCAGTGTTGTGTCCACAGACAGACAGATCACTCAATGTCATCCCTGACATGTTATGAAACACACAAGACTCAGCACAAACACTTTGTGTGAAAGGCAGACAGACAGACTCTGCAGAGAGACCGAAAGAGAGAGGAAGGGATACTGGTGAGCGGGAGAGTGGAAGAGAGATGAAAAAATAAGATATAATGAAGTGTGTGTGCAGTTCACTTTTTAGCAGCCATGTGTGAAACGGCTCATATGTTTTGAGTGAATGGGTTTAGTCCCGTAGCTGGTTCTATGGGAAACTGATTACTGTTTACTGAGGAAAACAACACTACCATAGTGGAATGACAACCTTTCCCTCTCCTCCACTGACAGTCAGCACAGTCTGAGACCACTTGCTGTCCTGTGTGTGTGTGTGTGTGTGTGTGTGTGTGTGTGTGTGTGTGTGTGTGTGAGCATGTACTGTATATGTGCCTCTCTTTTACACAGGTACATGAAGGGTGATGTGTGTGTGTGTTTTAGGGCAGTGTGTGTTGTTAGTGGGGACCTGAGTTTAGCCGGATAGGAATGAGAGACGTGGAATTTAGAAATGAAGTCTCCGAATGTAGAATGTGGAATTAAGAATGCCGTTAAGTATGCGCAATGCTGCTTCAAAAAGGAGATCTATTGTCTAAAGAAAAATACATCACACAAATACAACACACCACCTGTCTGGACTAGCCACACAAATACACAGCTCTCCAGCCCCAGACCTCTCTACTCCTATTACAGTCCAGTACTAAACAGTGTTGTTCTATGACCGGTATTGTGTCGCTGCATCCAGAGCCTTAGTGTCACACCATCTGCTTTAGTAAATTGATCACGTCGACCCATAGCCCAGATACAGCTCTGTACCGACTGACACGCAAGGCTTCACTCAGCTTTGATTACAGGATAAGAAAACTACTTTTCTCTCTTTCTCTCTCTCCCACACACACACACACAAATACACACTCCATCCCCAAACACACTACACAGGTCTACCTCCAAGAAGTGTAGTCTTGAGTACTGTTATGTCTTCTCCAATCACACAGTGTCCTCTGGGTGAAGGTCTGGCTCTGCCCTGTTTACACACACTCTGCAAACCCTATGTTAAGGCTATGGTCTTTACATGTTGGGAGTGGTACTGCAAGATCCAAGTATTTTATTCTGGTAAACAGTCTTTGCGTCAGGGCAGATGGTGTTTACAGGGCGGCGGGTGGGGTAGGGGGGGGTCCGGCTGGAGGTGTGTGTGTGTTGTAGGGAGGGGGAGGTAGAGTTTGGCTGAATTGGCTCTTAGCACGTCAGTGAGAAGGTAGCAACAGGTTCCTCATCTCTCCTCCCAGCACACAGAGACCTGGTTAGACAGCCAGCTCTAAATACTACACACAGCTGATACTGGCTAGGCGAGTGGTGTTGGTATGCATCTGTTTGTGGAGTGTGTTGTTTAAGCAATAAGGCACGAGGGGGTGTAGTATTGGCCATATACCACAAACCCCAGAGGTACCTTATTGCTATTATAAACTGGTTACCAATGTATTTCAAGCAGTAAAAATGAATGTTTTGTCATAGCCATGGTATACGGTCATAGCCGTGGTATACGGGCTCGAACCACCCAGTTTATAATGTTCTTTGAGTAAGTGAGTGAGTGAGTGTGGGAAGATGCTGAGTTGCGCTCTGTTCTCCTCTCAGTTCCTCTGATTAAGTCTGATCAATTGGTTTTGTCTGGCTGATTACAGGAAGGGCTATTATCAAGGCGTCAGCACAGCTATACTACACGCACACACATACAGCCAGTGCCAGCCCTAGCTATTTGGGGGCCCTAAGCAAGATTTGGTTTCCGGGCCCCCCCACCTCTCGGATAAATGTTTTGGTTATCCCCCTCTTGATGGTAGAGAGATTTGTTTTGTACATTTCCTGTGATTCTCTCCATTTTGCCATGAGGAAAATGCTGTGGTTTAAAGCAAATTAGGGGGGTTAGTGGCCTACTAGCGGCTGGGGGCCCTAAGCGACCCCTTATATCGCGTATGCCCTGTGCTGCACACAGTGATTGACTCATCAGACAGACAGTAAAAATCATCAGATGTCTCTCTGTCTTTTGCAGTTGTGTAAGACATGGAAGCGTATTTATTCATCCTCAATGGGCTGAGACAAATCTCCTCTAAGTTCATGCATCACAGGCATAGTATCTTATGGCTGATGACACAGTCTATGATGGTGTTTGTTATTATGTAATGGTGTAGTGGACGGACAGTGTAACGTTTCCTCTCTGGTTCTGTGCCAGGGCCTAGCTGAGACAATGCTCAGGCTTTGCCTCATTGTATCGAGAGCTACAGAGGGTTACAGAGCGTTAGGGCAGGAAGCCTAGCAGACAAGAGCTGACCACCCTCTTTGTGTGCTGGTGAGCTCAGAGAGGGGCATCCCTGGCCCATACACACACACACACACACACATACGCTCTCACACACTTACACACAGACACTCTCTCTCCCTCCATCTCTCCCTCTCTCTTCTCTCCTACTGTCTGTGTGTCCATCACTGTGACCCACTGACCCTCCATTTGACAGGCAAATCACCCACTCAGCACTCCCATACAGAGAGAGTGGGAGGGGGAGACCGAGAATGAATGAGTGAGTGAGTGTGAGAGAGAAAGAGAGAGAGAGTGGTAGCAGCTAGGCAAATGAGTCTCTGTGTAGGTCTGGGCTGGCGAGGGAGGTGGGGGTTCCCAGTCCACACAGGCTGTTGTTCCTGGTGCTTGTTGTGACTGTGTGTAAGAGAGTGAGTGCGTCGAAGCTGGGCCTGTTGCTACTGGCCAGTGGTGGTACAGGGTATACAGTGGTCAAGGAGTATTGTTAGCAGACAGAGCAGTGAGGGAGAGCTTCAGAGAGAAGAGAGTGTGAGGCAGGAGGGAGATGGTGTGCTGGTCGGGGATGGGAGCAGCCGTCTGTAAACTGTCGGTGAAGCTCAGCCAGCAGGTGAAGAGGAGGTCCTCAGGTAAGAGAGGAGACACACAAAAACACACACCGCTCTGTTCCTGTACATCAGTGCTAACAGTGAGAACTTGTTCTGTACTCTGTAGAGGGAGTGTCACAGTGATGTGTAATGTATTCTGTGTTATTAGCCGTCTCTCCCTGTCTCTCCTCCATACTGAGTTATTTCTAAGTGGGCTGCTGGATGCTGGCCAGCCAGCGCAGAGAATGAGAGGAGAGAGAGAAAGAAAGAGAGTACATATAAGAGATTCCTTTAAAAAGGTTATTCTGCCGTGGCGGAGTTACAGTATGCATAGGAGGAAGTTTCTGTGTCACTGTAGACTTTTCCCAGCCTGTCAGACAGATCTGATTGAATGTCAGCTGAACAGTTCTTCTTGTTCTTTGTCATTCCAATGTATGATATAATGTTTACTTGTTGTTGGACTTAGAATAGCTAGAATAGTAACTTTGTTTCACTTGACTGAGCTGAATGTTGCTAGCTCAGATGAAAGAGTTTTGAATCGTGACTATGAATGGGGTCAGCATGAGTGTTTGCATACTGTGGACAACCTCATTTCCGTCCTGTCCTCTCTTCAGACACGACACAACATGGCCTGAATATTGCTGCCGCTGGAGACCCGAGCCTGGAGTCCCAGGGAATATTTGAGTAGCTGTTTGGGGTTGCGTTATAGATTTAAATATGTTAGTGGCTGGGTTATACATTAGTGATTTGGTTATGGATTACACTTGTTAGGTGTTGGCTGCGTATTTAACATAGTACCTGTGACCTGAGTGAATCCGCAGGTCTCAATTAATGATCACGCTGCTATTGAGTCAACACAGATAAAATACTCTAGATCCTCCTGGCAAGGAAGTGGCAAGAGTCTTCAAGAGGTGTAAGAATAACTAGGAGTACAAAATGAGGGTATTTGGTGCAGTGTTAAACACTGTCAGCAGTAGCCTTGGCCCGCTCCGTTGACACACCAAGAGAGAGAATGCAGGCTCTAGGAGTCTGCAAGGTCAGGTCAGAGTGTGCTCTTCACAATTGTTTAACAAGCTCCTCTCGTCATCCTCCAGGGTGTAAGTATACGTGTCACCCAGAGTGTCGAGAGCGGGTGTCGTTGGACTGTCACCCCAGTGGTCCTGTTGCCGTTGACACCCCCCTCAGCCAGGACCACCTTAACAACAACACACCGCCCAAAGTGAGTACCCACCTTCTCTCTCACTCCCTCTTTGTCTGTGTGTGTGGTCTAATTAAAGGGTCAACACTTTGTTCCTTTAAGATGAGTGCTGATATTATATTCTGTGATGGTCACGTTATGACTGTATTCAGTACCGTTTTGCAACGTCAGACTCTGTTCACCATTACTCAGCTGCATTTACAGAGCTGCGGAGGGAGTGGGCTGCGATGTCTATATTTCACCAGAAGGGGGCGTTGGAGTGCATTCAATGGCTATTCACCCTGCCCGTGATCACAGTGAGGGACTGAGACGTAGTTCACTAATGTACCACCAGATAACGCTCTCTCTGTCTCTATACTGTATCTCTTGTCATTGAGCTCTTGATGGCAGTGAGTGAGTGTTTGGGGGATGTGTTGCTTTTAGGGTTTTTTTGTGGGGTAAATGGCTTGGCTCTGAATATGCTGATTGTATCATACAGAAGGGTGTGTATTTGGGATTAGTTAGGTGGGGCTAATGCTTTGAGACCAGCTGTCCATGTCATTCTCTACATAATAGCCCTGGAGTCATTGAAAACTACCTGTCACTGTAGCCCGCCTAACAGCAACATGAGCCGGCTGTCACATATAGTGGGCGTCGTGTTGGGTAGCCTCACACACATTTCTGTACTCTGTGGTCCCAGGGGAGTCCAAGGGTATGTGTGTGTGCTCCCTGTCCCTAAGTCCCTGAGCCTTGGTCACCTTCATGTATGCAAGCATGCACACACACACACACACACTACTCTTGTGTGTGATGGATGGATGGATGGAATGAGTGAGGGCATTACGCCATATAGACACCTCTGTGGATCATATTCAGTCAGGGATCTTCAACTCTGTCAAAACAGTCTGGCTTCAATACTGCAGTGAAACAGTTCAGTGGCGAGATGTTAGCTCAGCAGAAACCTGGGACCAGTGCTGAACAGAAACCTGGGACCAGTGCTGAACAGAAACCTGGGACCAGTGCTGACCAGTGCTGAACAGTGCTGAACAGAAACCTGGGACAAGTGCTGAATAGTGCTGAACAGTGCTGCTGAGACATGCAGATGTCTGTCATGTTGTTGTTTCAGTGTCGTGTTTCTGTTTCTGTGTTAATATGGATCTGGGTGTGTGTGTGGCCAGACAGCGGGAGGTATTGTTGGGTTTTGACCAAACACTTTCATGTGACTGCCCAGAACCATAACCAGAACCAGACTCATATATTTCTATGATCCTTTATTATCCTTGTATAACAAGAACTCTGAACCTCCCAGTAGGTCTATCTCTGTCCAACTCTCTCTGAACCTCCCAGTAGACTGTAGCTCTATCTCTGTCCAACTCTGTCTCTGCTCTGTCTCTGCTCTGTGGTCTGTGGTTCAAACTCTCCTGAAGGTGGACTCTGGCAGATACTAATATAATGTAAATAAACAATGTGTCTCAGAGAAGTAAACGGAATCAAAAAGAGGCTCGATGTATAGTTGGATCTGCTATACCCAGAGGACACAGACACAGGAAGACAATGAGCTCCTTATTCCAGTTTAGAAGAGTCTGTAATAAACTAGGAATAGAGAGGGCCTCTATTACTCAGTAACAATCATGCTTCATAGATGAACACCTAGTGTCTGTCTGTCTGTCTGTCTGTCTGTCTGTCTGTCTGTCTGTCTGTCTGTCTGTCTGTCTGTCTGTCTGTCTGTCTGTCTGTCTGTCTGTCTGTCTGTCTGTCTGTCTGTCTGTCTGTCTGTCTGTCTGTCTGTCTGTCTGTCCCTGTACTAGCAGATTAATCACAGACAGCTGGTTAGGTGATTAAGTTCACAGTCATGAAGGAATGACACTGAACCAATATGGCTGCCAGCCAACACATGGTGACATTTATAACAAGGAGTCAATTCAACGCGGTGGAATCCTACACACGCTATGTAACACACCCTCTGAGTGAGACAAGATCTGGGGCAGCATTCAGTTATGACGTGCAGGAGCATGAAGCCAATTAGCCGATTGAATAGATCAGTGATTGCATTAAGCAGTAGTTGTTCTGGTCTGGACTTTGTCACTGAGTTGACTATAACAGAGTAATACAGAGATTGACATCAGTCTGACGCAGAGCTCTTGCGCTGTCATGGGCTAACTCTGTTACTGGGCCTGAAACAAAGTTCTTGGAAATGGCAAGTCAGTGTCACTGTACATTTTTAACCATGTAGATTGAATGTGAATCATGTCTCTATCTCTGTCAGCGCTAACTAAAGTTCTATACACAACAAGATCTCACTAACTCAAAAATGAACACACTAACGATGTCGCTCTCGCTGCTGGTGACTCTCTGATCCATCTCTACGCAGATGACACCATTCTGTATACATCGAGCCCCTCTTTGGACACTGTGTTTACTAACCTTCAAACAAGCTTCAATGCCATACAACACTCCGTGGCCTCCAACTGCTCTTAAACGCTAGTAAAACTAAGTGCATGCTTTTCTATCGAACGCTGCCAGCACCCGCCCACCGGACTATCATCACTACTCTCGACGGGTCCGAATTAGAATACGTGGACACCTACAAATACCTAGGCGTCTGGTTAGACTGTAAACTCAACTTCCAGACTCACATCAACCATCTCCAATCCAAAATTAAATCCTGAATTGGCTTCCTATTTCGCAACAAAGCCTCCTTCACTCATGCTGCCAAACATGCCCTTGTAAAACTGACTATCCTACCGATCCTTGATTTCGGCGATGTCATTTACAAACTAGCCTCCAACACTCTACTTAGCAAATTGGATGTAGTCTATCACAGTGCCATCCGTTTTGTCACCAAAGCCCCATACACTACCCACCACTGCGACCTGTATACTCTCGTTGGCTGGCCTTCATTATATATTCGTCGCCAAACCCACTGGCTCCAGGTCATCTATAAGTCTTTATTAGGTAAATCCCCGCCCTATCTCAGCTCACTGGTCACGATAGCAACACCCACCCGTAGCATGCGCTCCAGCAGGTATATCTCACTGGTCACCCCCAAAGCCAACACCTCCTTTGGCCGCCATTCCTTCCAGTTCGCTGCTGCCAATGACTGGAACGAATTGCAAAAATCATTGAAGCTAGAGGTTCCTATCTCCCTCAATAACTTTAAGCATCAGTTGTCAAAGCTGCTTATCGATCACTGCACCTGTATATAGCCCTTCTGTAAATAGCCCACACTACTACCTCATCCCCATATTTAAATTTATTTTTGTTATTTTCACAAATCTTGCACTCCAGTATATCTATTTGCACATCATAATTTGCACATCCTTCATTCCTGTGTTAATGATGATAATCTGTAATTTATTTCACCACTATGGTCTATTTATTGTCCTACCTCCTAACCTTACTGCATTTTGCACTACATTTTTCACTCCGTATATAGATTTTCTATTGTGTTTTTGACTATGTTTGTTTACTGTGTAACTCTGTGTTGTTGTCGCACTGCTTTGCTTTGTCTTGGCCAGGTCGCAGTTGCAAATGAGAACTTGTTCTCAACTGACCTACCTGGTTAAATAAAGGTGAAATAAATAAAAAATATTTTTAAAAAACTCAAAAGATTACTCTCAAAGACACCCGGGTACATAATTTGTACTGAGTTAGTTAATGTGTAATTAGTTCATGTGTGATTTAGTTAGTTCATATATAGTAAGTTTAGCTGTAGAGACAGTTGTTCTGACTGAGGGGTTGTGTCTCACTGTGACCACGCACAGTGAGAGTGACCTCTGAAGTGCATATGCCCATGTCCCCTACTGCACTCTTATAGGCTGAGCCATGCCCTCTGACAGGCTATCTAGCCACACAGGCGGTATAATAGCGCCATTTCCTGTTCCTGTACGATGGGAAAGTCAAACACAGGGACCTGGGGGAAAACAGTTGTTAGGAGGAGAAGAAGGCAAACAGGCTGCTCTGCCTCACTCACACAGCTCTCGTTATAAGATATAGGCCTACATTCCTCTGGTAACAGAACCCAACCTCTCAGCAGAGTGCCTGGTACTGAAAACGTTCTCCAACCCAGAACGTAGAACTCGGAACAAAATCCACTAAATCACGTATTGCGTTACAGCTCTGTTCTATATGATTAGTGACCTAACCTCAACTGCAGGGATGTTGTGAAACACACAGTTAAAGAGGACTTGGTTAACCAGGTCACACCCGGTCCTGATTTACGGTAGATGTTGATGTCGGAACGTCAGGGTTTTATTGTTACATGGTTGTTTGACCCCGCTCCCTCACGAGTTCATCCCAGATTGGTTCAGCATGTTACTGTGTGTGTGTTTATGTTTACGACGCTGTCTTGAACTCTGGCCACCGTATCTACCTAGATAATCTCTGCCTCCGCCTCTGCTCCACTAAGCTTCCACTGTAAATGGCAAACATTCATCATTGATAAAGGCTCAGGAGAAAAGGGTATAAAAACATGTACAAAATGAACGTTGAAAGAATTGAGATTCAACTTGATTTGAGAAATCCAGAGAGAGTGTGAAGTGAATAGTGTTGATCTGCCTCTGTTTTGACAACAGAGTACAGAATTATGGGCAGCAGCTCAACTCCCCAAAGAGTAAACCCAGTATAATAGTCCCTTTGATCTCTCCAGGGTCAATGTTGCGTGCCAGGTTCTTTACCGTTTGAAGTGCAAATGGGGGGTGGTTTGTGTAGCTCAGAAACCAGTTAAGTGAGATTCAGTAGTCTGCACATACTGTAACTGAGAACTGTTTTGTCCTTGTTGTGAAAATTAGGTAACTACCGTAGCAAAGATGCAATATATTACAGTAGCATAGTATCTGTATCCAAGCATTCCTATGGTGCTTGCTCATGAGTAAGTGAAGTGTCTTGGCTGTCAGAGAGTTTTGTGAGTTACTGTGCCTCAGAGGAAGACAGACAGCAGATCCATTACGACATGCACACTCAGACACACACACACACTCACTCCAGTAGACTCAGTGCCTCAGGAGAAACATAGGAGAAGTCAAAGCTGAGTCACTCAGGCCTTACTTGGCTCAGTCAATGGGGTAGAGACAGGTATCCACTACTATTGTGTGTAATCTAACCTCGTATATGGTCACGGGGGTTTAAAGTTCATCCATAAAGAAGTGGCCAGGGTGTAATCCATATACAGTATTCAGATCCCTTGACTTTTTCAGCCTTATTCTAAAATTGATTAAATTGTTTTTTTCCCCCCTCATCAATCTACACACAATACCCCATAACAACAAAGCAAAAAGAGGCTTTTTAGAAATGTTTGCAAATGTATAAAAATAAACAACTGAAATATCACATTTACATAAGTATTCAGACCCTTTACTCAGTACTTTGTTGAAGCACCTTTGGCAGCAATTACATTCTCAAGTCTTCTTGGGTGTGACACTACAAGCTTGGCACACCAGCTATTTTCAGGTCTCACCAGAGATGTTCGATTGGTCCAAGTCTGGGCTCTGACTGGCTGTGTGTTCTCTTGGCTGTGTGCTTAGGGACAATGTCCTGTTGGAAGGTGAACCTTCACCCCAGTCTGAGGTCCTGAGAGCAGGTTTTCATCAAGGATCTCTCTGTACTTTGCTCTGTTCATCTTTCCCTCAATCCTGACTAGTCTCCCAGTCCCTGCCACTGAAAAACATCCCCAAAGCATGATGCTGCCACCACCATGCATCACCATAGTGATGGTGCTAGGTTTCCTCTAGGCATGACGCTTGGCGTTCAGGTCAAAGACTTCAATCTTGGTTTCATCAGAACAGAGAATCTTGTTTCTCATAGTCTGAGAGTCCTTTAGGTGCCTTTTGGCAAACTCCAAGCGGCTGTCATGTGCCTTTCACTGAGGAGTACATACTGTACATACCTACGTCTTCCGTCTAGCCCCTCTACCATAATGACCTGATTGGTAGAGTGCTGCAGAGATGGTTGTCCTTCTGAAAGGAACTCTGGAGCTCTGTCAGAGTGACCATCAAGTTTTTGGTCACCTCCCTGACCAATGCCCTTCTCCCCCGATTGCTCAGATTGGCCGGGTAGCCAGTTCTAGGAAGAGTTTTGGTGGTTCCAAACTTCTTCCATTTAAGAATGATGGAGGCAACAGACCTTCAATGCTGCAGAAATGTGTTGGTAGCCTTCCCCAGATCTGTGCCTCGACACAATCCTGTCTCGGAGCTCTACAGACAATTCCTTCGACCTCATGGCTTGGTTTTTGCTCTGACTTGCGCTGTCAACTGTGGGACCTTATATAGACAGGTTTGTGCCTTTCCAAATCATGTCCAATCAATTGAATTTACCACAGGTGGACTCCAATGAAGTTGTAGAAACATCTCAAAGATGATTAGTGGAAACAGGATGCACCTGAGCTCAATTTGGAGTCTCATAGCAAAGAGTCTGAATACTTATGTAAATACGGTATTTTTTTTTTTTTGTTTTTTTATACACTTGCAAAAATGTCTAAACCTGTTTTCACTTTGTCATTATAGGTTATTGTGTGTAGATTGATGAGGAAATGATTTTATTTAATCCATTTTAGAATAAGGTTGTAACGTAACAAAATGTGGAAAAAGGAAAGGGGTCTGAATACTTTCCGAAATGCACTGTATACAGTATACTGAAACTAGCTATCCATCACTCTTATGAGTGAGCATTCCTCATCTGTGTTTTATCTCAAGAACATCATATATCGTTACTCATGGGAATAATTGTTGTACTTCCTCATAATAAAATAGGGTGAGTTATTACAACAATGATGTCATTATAGATGATAAGGTAGGGAAACTCGGATTCCCACACTCACTGATACAACCTCCTTAGACATACACCTTTGTAGAGAGTAGGCGTGTGAGCCTGAAGTAGAGGGTGTCAGTTTTCTCACAACTCACTCTCCACAGACTAGCCTTTGTGGTGGAAGTTCCATTTATGGAGTCATTTATGTGACATTCCTTACGCCTCCCTAACCTCACCCACTCGCCCCTACCCCTTTCACCTCGCACCCTCTCATCTTCACCTCTTCTTACCCCTTCACCTATAACTAACTAAACCTGAAGCGTTTAAACAAGCAGTGTGCTGAGAACCTTAAGCCCCTGCCTGCAGAGGAATGTGGGTAATGTCTGCCAAGGGCTGTGGCTCTCAGCCAGAGAGACTACAGGCCCAGTGACCATTCACCTCTCTCTCTAGCCTGGCCTGCCTGACCGCTCTCTCTCTCTGTGGAGACGGGACAGGGGGCGGGGTTGTTTTACACCAGGGAAAGGAGAGGGGGTGTGGGGGGGATGGGGCTGAGAATGAGTTTCCATGTGTCTGAGACATTTTCTTTTCTCTTTTCACATGCTCCCAGTCATCTACAGGAGCCAATCTGTTCCTTCCAAAGTCAGTACAGTACTACAGAAATACAGGACAAGGAAGCCGCAACAGCTAGTGCCCATCACGCCACCTGACCAGAAGCTGTTGGTTAGACAGGGTTCTAGTGAACAGTATAGTTTCTCCTTAACAGACGTGTGGGCAGTTGGCTCTGAGACTGCAAAAGATCTGGACAGAGAGGCCAGCTGTATGAATCTTGTCTGGCCAGGCTGTGGTGTGGTTGGAGAGTTTTGCTGTTCCAGTGCTCCTAGGTTATTTTTAGGTTGCCTCTGCACTCTGGGTTTAAATTAAGCCTGTCCCTCCATAAACCCCCAAGAAGCCTGCTACAGTATGTGTTGGGCGTGGTCAGGATACGGGTTGTACGCCTTATTCACTACAGATGTTACATACATTTGACCCAGTAGCTGACGTTGTAACAGACTTTCTAGTGACTGGGTGGGCTAGTTAGTTGGATGATATTAGTGTGTAAAAGAACAAGGCCCACAGGAGGAGCCATGTAGAAATGTACTAAGAAAAAAGCCTCAGGCAACTAAAATCATATTACAAATGAACTGCATGCACTTTTTATTGTGTTTGTTATAGCATTATAGCTCTGCTCTCTGAGAATCGCAGTAATGGGTCCCATTTGTTGGCTGATGCTAGACTACTTTATCAGGTACTAAAAACACCACCACCAAGTTAAAACATTAATAAAACCCTATTACACATTTATAACCAAATAAACCCAGGAGCCAGCTAGCCTCCCCACAGTCAAACACCAATTGTGTTTTAAGAATGTTTATTGATACCTATACAACAGATTATCTGACACTGCATGGGTGGTTGTCGTAACAACAGCATGGGAAGCTGCTGCTTAAATCATTAAATTCCATTCAAATAACTTTATTGACCTGCTATGATCAGCACCATGAGGAGAGAAAGACAACCCACAACAGTGAATGAGAGAAAGTACCAGAGAGTGGTTTATCCCTGGCTAGAACCCAACCCAGCCTCATGGCTAACAGAGGGCCTCCAGATGGAACAAGGCTTTCATTTGGGTGTTTTTGATTCAGCTTTTCTTCGTTCAGGCCAAACGTTTATATAACTCAGTCTGTCCTCATATGGTAGAGATGGACCAGAGATGGACCCCAGGTCACTATAACCAACGCCTTGACCAGTTTGGATTGAAAGGTGAGAATGCAGTTGAAATGAAGTTCTCACGTAGGGTTCTCGTGTCCCATTTCCTGGTTAGTGATGATGTCATGTCGTCCCTGGCTACAGAATCACGTCCGAGCACCTTGAGCTGTGTGGAAGGGTGGCTGCATAGGCCTATGTGAGAGTTTAGAAAGGGGCAAGACAAGAACAAAAATTGGTTGTGACGTTCTGATTTTATATCTAGGTTATATGTGGTTGTGACAGATAGGCAGGGGTTATTTGCATGTACTGTACATGACAAGTGCTTAGACTAGTTTAGTTGGTCCTCGAGCTCTGGTAAAGCAGCATGTTGCAGGGAAGGAAAATAAGAAAGCTAGCTTCGCTGTGCTGCATGTTCATTGAGATAAGTAGCAAGCAGATGTTATGTTATCTCTCTTTAGGAGCATTTATGGATTCATATGGCTTATTTGAAATGTAATGATTTATCTCTACTTATTCTAATGTATGCAACAAGTCAAAGTGGACCACGGAGAAGCCAGTGGAAGGTAGGATGGTTTAGGGCCAGAGTAGTGGGATGGGTGGTCAGTGTTTGGGGATAGTGTATTGGTGCATGGTTAGATGGTGGTACAATTTAAGTTTGTCCCATTCCCATTTTCCCTTTTTTGGGGGGTGACCAAAATGTGCAATCCGCACTCCGACCTGCGAAACGCAGCAACACAGCGTCTAGTCTGCCGGAAAACCACACGAAGAAGAAAGTCAAAGATTATTGGATAAACGACTTTCAACGAGGTCTAGTAGGCGTATCTTCAGAGCGGCTGGCAGGCGTTGCTGCCGTCTGCTAGATAGTTGTAGCAGTGTGAGGATTGCTTAGTAGTTTGTTGAGGGGAAAACTGAGGATTAGAGTGGTCGAACGTTGGAAAGTAAGATCATAAAACAAGTTTTTGGAGGTGTAGCCAACTTTCTTTTCAAGTTGTTGCTTTGCTGTTGTGGTCTGCTATTAGTTTTCCATTCGTTTTTTGATGAGGCCAAATTTGAAGAGATTAGTTTTCTCCTCAAATGACGTGGACTAGCACCATGAGTAGTGGCTACAGTAGTTTAGAGGAGGACTCCGAAGAGTATTTTTTCACCGCCAGAACTTCGTTCTTCAAGAAGCCTTCAGGGAAACCAACCCAGTGCAAGGTACATGAACGTTCATTTATGCCAACGTCTCACCTAGTAGCTACTGTGTTTTGTCATAACGTTAGCAACGGGTTATTCACTTTAACGAGCTAACGTTACTAGTTTCGCATACAGTCTGCTCTACAGTATTGTCAATGAGAACGTTAACTATCAATTATTTGTTTAGGCTAAATCCATATTGGTTTACCATGTTTTATGGTTTTAGATTTGAATGGCGCTAATCTGATACCCGGTAGACAATTATACCCATTATCTGAGTGGCACGTGCAGCTACATATTTCTGAGCCACGTGGGATCATATTTTGATAGGATATCAATCAATCACATGTATTTATAAACCCAATTTCACATCAGCAGATGTCAAAGTGCTATACAGAAACCCAGCATAAACTCCAAACATCAAGCAATGCAGATTTAGAAGCACGGTGGCTAGTAAAAACTACCTAGAATGGCAGAAACCTAGAGAGGAACCAGGCACTGAGGGGTGGCCCCTTATGGCTGTGCCAGGTGGAGATTATAACAATACATGGCCATTAAGGCCAGATTTTTCTCCAAGATGTAAAAAACGTTCATAGATGACCAGCAGGGTCAAATAATAATCACATTGGTTGTAGAGGTTGCAACAGGTAAGTACATAAGTAAATGTCACTTGGCTTTTCATAGCCTGGTATTTAGATGTTGAAATAGCAGGTGCGGTAGAGAGAGTTGAAAACAGCAGGCCTGGGACAAGGTATCACGTCTGGTGAACAGGTCAGGGTTCCATAGCCGCAGGCAGAACAGCAGAAACTGGATCAGCAGCAAGACCAGGTGGACTGGTGACAGCAAGGAGTCATCAGGCCAGGTAATCCTGAGGCATGTTCCTAGGGCTCAGGTCCTCCGGGAGGGGAGAGAGAATTGGAGGCAGTATACTTAAATTCACACAGGACACTGTATAAGACAGGAGAATAACACCAGATATAACAGACTGACTCTAGCCCCCCGACACAGCCTCCAGTATCTATGCTGCAATAGTCTGTCTAGCCACTTAGGTGCCCCTAACATATTATATTTTAAGCTATAGGCAACAATTAAAGTGTATAGTTGTATTTTAAACGGGAAGAGTTGGTTAATTGGAAACATGCCAGAGGAGACCATTAGTCCCTGATTGGGTTAAAGCCCATGACATCATGAAGTCATAATAAGTAGGTCCGTATGTGCTCATCAATACTGGTCTGTGTCTCAGACTGCATATAGTATAACAGTTATTGTCCTGTCACACACAACTGAATTCTCTAGAGGAGAGTGTGTGTTCTCGCACGTGTGTTGAGCTTGCAAATTCTGCTCAGCCTGACTTCTCATATTTCCATATGACCTTGACACAGTCATATTCCACGCCAGGCTGTGGACAATGTGGCCCATTGCAACACACACACAATGTGCCCAGTAAGCATAATGCAGTGTCTGCCCCCTCAATGGTGTTATTGTGGGTGAAACGTCACCCAGAGTGTCTCTCATAGTAACTCCTCTATTTAACCCTCCATCAGATCAAATCCTTCTGGATGGGGTTCTATTCATCAAGCACCATGTTGATGACGTAATGCATTCTTTGAAATGTACAGTACTTCCTCTTGGTGCTAACGGTTATGCTACTGCTGCTTGCTTGAAATAGGTTTCATGGGCTTAGATAGCTCTCTCCTTCCTTTCCCTCCTGACAGCAGTACCACCAATATACAACAGTTACGCTACCAGTTAATGATAAACCTCAGAGGGGCTAGTTGGGGTAGTTTAGTTTCTTATCCTGAGTCATTCCATAGCAATGTCTCCTCTTGAGCAAGGGTTTATGCCATGTGGGGATTTACATTCAGTTGGCCATTGGCCCACGTTTAACTAAGAGTGCCTGTTTATTGTGGTGTGTGTCGACGCTTTAGTTTCAACATGCCTCTAGTCTTTCTGTTTACCCTTTAGCACCATGGAGGCTCGAAAGGTTCTGACCTTGCCTGGGCTTGTGGGAAACAGCTGTAATAGACACACACACACAGTGGCGGCACAGCTTCTGAGTGACTGGGCCTCATAACCCTCATCAGCTAGTCTCTGTGTCTCCAGAGTAGCTAGCTAATACTGTAGACTACTCCAGTAACTCACAGCCCTCTCTCTGTCTGGATACGGGAGGAGAGGGCCCTAATGGGTCTGTAGTGGAGCCATGTCATAGTTATATTGATGTATAGTACATTAATCATAATAGTAGATATTTAGTATAAGAGTGTGTATAGTATTAGTTATAGTAGGGTTTTAGTAGAGCTGGGTTGGAGCCAGGCAGTGAGTCATTCGGTTCCAATCTAACATGGTGGCTGTGGAGGAGAAAGCTGCTGTTTGTATCTCTGCTCCAAAGTCAACAACGGCAGATGCTTACATAAGATAATCACCACGCATTATCTCTTCTGACAGTCTTCTCGTATAAAACTCAAACTATGGGCTGCCTCGGTCACAGAGAGGGCTGTTTTTTGGGTTGAGTGGAGGACAAGTGGTGGCTATCTATAGTTTGTGTTTTGGGTGCTGTACAACAGTAATGTATTTCAGTCTCTCTCCTTCAGTGGTCTTTGTTTCCAGATAGAGAGGGTGGGAGAGAGATCTGTCCAACAGAGGGCGGTTTTGGAAACAGCCTAGTATTGGTCTTCCTCAGACGTCAGAAACACTGCTCTGTCAGGACCAGAGGATGCCCCAGATTACTAGAAGGGGATGGAATCACACCCATGGTTTCCAACAGTTTCTGTGGTAGCTACAGATACAGACACTGATTTAGCCTCCCTTCCATTCTCTGCTGCTGGTGGTGGTGGGAAAAGACCCCTTTTAATTGGATCTCAGTCCTGCAGGCTTTATTCCTTCCTAACCTTACTGCATTTTGCACTACATTTGCACTCTGTATATAGATTTTCTATTGTGTTTCTTGACTGTACGTTTGTTTATTTGTATGTGTAACTCTGTTGTTTTTTGTCGCACTGCTTTGCTTTGTCTTGGCCAGGTCGCAGTTGTAAATGAGAACTTGCTCTCAACAGATCTACCTGGTTAAATAAAGGTGAAATAAAAAAAATAAAAAATTCCCATGTCAGGACCTTGAGCAACCACAATTCATTAACACACCCTCCCTCACGCGTCTCCCCCTCTTCCACCCCTGGTTCCTCAGCCATTGTGTTGCAGTTCCTGAAGGTTTTCAGTTTTGTATCCGGTTCTCTGTCTGCTGCCACTTTCAGTCCAAGTTGTGCATTATTACTAGAGCTGGGACTAACTTCCTTGCCATGTTAGTATCGTAGAAGGAAACACAACATGAAGAGGGTTTAACTTCTTTAGGAAATCATCCTTAAGGTTGGAAACAAACATCACTATGTTGTCATCCAGAATCACGTTTATTTATTTCCCAAGCTATAGCACACAATATTTTACATACAGCGGGTTTTTAAAGGACCAAAGAGTGGTCTGCTTCGTGTTTTCATTTTTGCCATGGAAAAAATATTCTATTGCTATTGTCCTGGCCCTAGTTATTACCGTATCAAATTAACCACAGTTCCTCCATTTTGTCCTGCGTGCCATCTTGCTGTAGGAAATGAGGAAATGTAAACAAACATGCTAGTCCAAAGTACATTCGCCAGACCTGTTCTTCATCATGGGCTGTACTGTGCTAGCGTTCCCTTAGCAATAGCCTTTGGGGAGTGGAAAGGGTCTGAGTGGAGAGGGCGAAAGAGAAGACCTCCAGGAGCCCAGCCAATCTCACACTAAAACCTACAGTCTGCTGTGAGTTTACTTAATGGCAGCCAGACTTCTCCAGACACCTGTTCCAGAAGGAGAAGTGAGAAAGCCTGAGAGCTCTGTCTCTGCTATTCAGGGACGGGTTGTCAGTTTTTACAGCATACTGACATCTCTCTCTTAGCATATCTCTCTTGTTCTGCAAAAAGCAGAATGTCTCTCTGTTTTCATACTTCAGCTAAACCGAGCAAGACCCACACAGCATACACCAATACAGCCCTCTCAGCTACTGATCCAAAAAGGCTGATATGGAAACGTGCTTCTTAGTTTAGAAAAACGGGGCCTAAGTCATTAAGCCTACATACCAAACAGAACCAAAAAAACAGCCTGCTCTCTAAAGGTGGGTTTTACTGCAGGGAGTTAGTATTGGGTGTAGGCTACTTTATGATCCGAGGCTGGTCTTGCTCTGTTATGTAGCATGACCTGCCTGCATGTTACATAAAGCCCTTTAACTGTCTGCTTCTCTGTAAGTGTTCTGGTCCAGAGGAAACTCAATTTGATTGTTTTTGCAACGGCCCCTGTTGTTATTGCAGTCTCAGCACGCACACACAGAGCAGGCTCCTTGATAATATGATCACCTTTCAAAGACTGCCTGCGTCATGGAGCAGATGAGGTGTTTGTTAAACACTGGACCTGTGTGTGTGTGCGCGACTACTCGTGCATACACAGCCACATCAGTCATGGAACAGATGTGCTCAATACTAGATCAAGCTTCCAGACCTACTGAACTGTATCATCTGTGGTCATGCCCCATCCTAGCAAACCACAGAACAGGTGGTCCATGAGACACACACCCCTTCACTGTCTATGAGAGAATCCCCCTCTCTCTCTGGACAACAAACTGTATCATTATCCTGAATAATGCCCTGTAGTTGAACTACTAAGGCCTAATAGGAGCTGGTCCTTACTCATAGGTCCCAGAATACACCTGGTCTACAGGTGGATATTACACGCTAGGAAAAGCATCCAGGTGGTAATTTTAAATTATGTGACTCGGCCACCACCACCACCCTCTCATCTCCCCTGGTTAGGGTCAGAGGTACACTGGCATAGAGCAGAGGGTTGTGGGTCACTATCCTCGAGGATTCCTGGCTGCCATATGTTGTGTCTGGGAGCAGTTAGAGAAAGTGGCTGTAATTACTGTACAACCATCTCACACACACTATGCATGTCATCTGCACACATTACACACAAGCTTCACACGCACACCATTGCACACTACGTGAGAGCGAGAAAGGGACGACATGCTAACGGCATAGACTGAATTAGGTCTAGTAGCTACTAGTTAGCTACACCCATTGACATGTGTACATTTAAAATGTACACATGTCAATCAGCTGCTCAATCATGTTACTTGTAGGTCCATGTAAGAGGGAGTGTAAAAGCTGCCCAGGCCAGACTGTTGTGCAAACTCATTCTTTACTTTGGGTCTAATGTGTTTATTGCTTTGATGGCTATCCCAGCACTCAATACACTTGCCTAATTCAACCACCATGTGCCTAATTCAAATCAAATTGGTTTGTAACATGGAGAATACAATACCGTGAAATGCTTACTTACAAGTCCTTAACCAACAATGCAGTTTTAATAAAATAAGAGTTAAGAATAATATTTAATAAAATAACAATAACGAGGCTATATACAGAGGGCAAAGTGAAGTCTTCGACAGTTTTTGGGGTCTTCCTCTGTAGCGCTTTACGCTCGGATGACGAGCAGTTGCCATACCAGGCGGTGATGCTACCGGTCAGGATGCTCTCGATGGTACAGCTGTAGAACTTTTTGAGCATCAGGGGACCCATGCCAAATCTTTTCGGTCTCCTGAGGGGGAATAGGTGTTGTCGTGCCCTCTTCACAACTGTCTTGGTGTGTTTGGACCATGATAGTTTGTTGGTGATTTGGAACTTGACGCTCTCAACCCACTCCACTACAGCCCCGTTGATGTGAATGGGGGCGTGTTCGGGCCTCCTTTTCCCCTGTAGTCCACGATCAGCTCCTTTTGTCTTGCTCATGTTGAGGGAGAGGTTGTTGTACTGGCACCACACTGCTAGGTCTCTGACCTCCCTATAGGCTGTCTCATTGTTGTCGGTGATCAGGCCTACCATCGTTGTATTGTCGGCAAACTTAATGACTGTTGAAGTCGTGCTTGGCCACGCAGTCATGGGTGAACCGGGAGTACAGGAGGGGTCTAAGTACGCCCCCCCGAGGGCTACAGATGTTAGTGCTACGAGGTGGTAGTCATTTAGGCAGGTTACGTTGGCGTTCTTGGGCACAGGGACTAATTATGCCTATGGATGGTGATTGTGACATTGAAAAACAGATAATGGTGCAATAACTGGTGTCTTGACTGAGCCCTTTCTGGCTCTTAGCCACAGGCCTGCTTGGGCTGGCTGCTACAGTCACCGCTTGGCTATGGCTGGCTGCTACAGTCACCGCTCGGCTATGGCTGGCTGCTACAGTCAACGCTCCGCTATGGCTGGCTGCTACAGTCACCGCTCCGCTGTGGCTGGCTGCTACAGTCACTGCTCCACTATGCTATAGCTGCTGGTCTCAGCCCAGGTGTGTCTGTGATTAGTGAGAATGCTTTGTCTACGACTCCTGTCAGAACAGTCCTCTCCATCAGCCACACCATTCATCTCACACTCCATTGTACCACACATGCCATAGATGGGCCTCAGTTCAGGTTTCTATTGGAGCTGAGAGGTGATTGAGCCTTGGTCTGTCGCCAACGTCATGTCCAAGTTGTATGGGTTTATTAATGGTAGGAAAAGCAACACACAGTGGACAGGTTGGTAAATGTGGCCTTGTAACTCTGTGTGCTTTGTTTCTGCACCTGGTTAGTGCCTGACTGAGTATGGTCTAAGCATGCATTTACTGAGATACACAACCCTGCTATCACATGCTCTTACTTCTATTTTGAATCGATGTAATTGAGCAATTATTGAGTTCTGGATATGCTCAGGGTAAAAGAGAATACTGACTGGTTCTCCGAACAGGACCGCTACAGTTGTAGTAGGCTACTGGCGGTTATCTATCTAATCTCTCACGCAAACCCACACATGGATACAGTCTCTCTCTCTCTCACTCACTCACTCAGAGAGACACAGGCTGAGTTAATTATTGTCACAGGAGAGTAGGGTATAGTTAGTTAATGATAAACAACTGCTGGTTAGCTAGCTGCCTTTAGGCCAATATTATTAAGAGACCTTCAGTTTCACTGTCTCAACTCTCCATACTCCAGGTTGAAATTCTTTCATCAATGTTGATTCAAAGTAGTGTAGTGCAGTTTTGATCATCAGAGTTGAGTCTATAGTTGTAGAGTATTAACCTGTTTTGACTGGCTTGGAACAGTTAGTACAGTAGTTTCCCACAGGTTCAGTGTTTGATGTGAAAGTCTGTACCATGCAGCCAAGGACCTTTAAAAATGGATTTTCCACTGCAGATTCCCTGCAGCCGTACTGGCTGAGTGGGCTAGCCTAGTGCCGTGAGTGTTGTTTCACTTGTTACGCTCTCTGCCGTATGGTTCTTGTCTGTCTTTGCTAAGTGAGGGTTACAGACATGCTAGAGAGATTGGGTCAATGCTACTCCCCATAGACTAGCTCTACATGCTAGCTCCCAGCCGATTCATACATCGGTGACCGTTTTTATGATACATACTGTAGGACTGTGTAGGAATGTTAGTCAGACAAGTCTACTTCCTCCCTGAGTGAATCACATAGGATCACATCTGCTCAGTCATCCCCATGTCCCACATACTGCTCTCGTGTGTGTTCTATTGTGTTCCTGTCTCTTTATCATCATCATTGTGTTGGTCTATAGGAATGTCTTCCATGTTACTGTAATCAGATCTGTCTGAAGCCAAGACTGTTTCATGTCTCTGAGATGGAGATCCACTCTAGAGATTGATGTGGATCAGGACGACAGAGGAACAGTGCTGGGCCTAGTGCTATTTGTTACGATGCATTCCCTATGTGTCTCCTATCACATGATGAATTCTCCCCAGGCAGTTAATGTGAACTGTCAATCATCCCTGCCTCTCTAGGTACCAGGTGTGTCTGTGGTCTGCAGTGCAGAAACTCAAGAGGAAGTCTGGGTTATTGTTGGCCTGGATTCTCAAAGGCGTGGCCTTCTGTTCTGATAGGTGTCTTTCAGTGCTGTGAAAAGTTCTACTGCCTCACATACTAACATAGCTACTGAAGAACAGGGAAGTCTGCCTTTTTATAATGCCACATCTCACCACTCCATTGTTACTTCCCATTGCTGCAACACACAGTGTTTGTTAATAGGGGCGGATCAGATGAGGAGATGGGGGAGGATGGGGTGTGGTAAAGTAAAGGCCTGAGGAGCTGAGATGTGTGAGCAAGTAGAACAGTCTTGTTATTGGACCACAGTGATGTAATATCTTTAGTATAGGCCTAGGCTATGTGCTGCAGTAATGAAACCTGTCTGCTTAGTCAGTTGTACTCTGCACACTGCTATTAAGCCTATATTTCAAGTCTCAGAAAAACAATAACTGGGCTGGAACATCCTGGCAAGAAGCCACTTGGGGTTGAGGGGGTAAAGAGTTGTTATCAGCACTGTCTTGTGTGGTGAAGCTATACAGCTGTGGGAGAGCTGAGTTGGAGGAGGACTGTACTAGGGCTGACCCCATTTTAGTAGATTGTTTGGGCAATAAGCTTTTGGTCGACCCAATATTTCTTTTTTTTTTAGTCGAGCAGTTACAAAGAAAATTGTTTTTATTGAACATCTCTTGATTGACACCTGTCTGTGGACTAATGCATTGCGGAGGCTGCGCTGATGGCTCTTCAGTAGTATATTTACTGTTAATTACCATAATTTCTCATCTACAATGTTTGTATTGGTTACCGTAATTTCTGTTAATGCATTCAATATATTTTTTATTATTAGTCTTTAACAGTTTTCATTTTCAGAGTGGACACATTGTTTGCAGATCACAGAACCTAGGCTACACTTGTGAGAAACACATTTTGGTTTGTTTCATTTCATTTACATGTTGTCAATTTATTCATTGTGTTTTGTTTGGAGCGCTCCTGTCAATGTTGAGCAAGGACGCACACCTGATTACGCATAGAAGTAGTCCTAGGCTACCTGGCCTGTGCTCAAATGTAGGCTTATAAATAGGTCAATTTTGGGGATCTGATCATGTTTCTGATTGTCTTAACTCACCACCACTAATGAGCTGTGGAGCTTCTCAAAGTATTTTTTTCTTCACCTCAAACAAGTTAAATAAGTCTGTTTTTACATCCAATGAGTGACAATAGTTCCTCAATGTAGCCTATAATCTTTCCAGCTCTCTCCCTTTAGATAACCACTCAGCTTGAAAGGGGGGGGGGACCTGATTACTTCTTATCCCTGCGCAAATAGGCTACAGCTGTGTCTGTCTGGAGCTCTCTGTTTTGAGGAAAATGAGGGCCCAGAATATGTTATATAATGCTGCAAGTTTTTTAGCACAAGCTTCCTGCTGGACCAAGTTGCTAAAAAATCTATGTGTTTGGGGGGGATTTTTCCCCCACAAAAAACACACACAAAAAACCCAGCATAAAAACATTGAGTATAAAACTATGGTAAACAGGAGAGGGGAGAGCGAGCAACCCTGCCTTATGCCTCTAGAAAGACAAAAAAAGGAGAGAATTCAATTCGTAAATACTGTTGCTTTAGGATTGGAATAGAGGACCCCTATTACTTTCACACGTGGTCCCTGTAGCGTACGATCAAACCTGTGTGATTAGAACATTTATTTAGAACGGCCAGTTTCGAATTACGCATAACCATTAGCCATATTTGCGCTGAGTAGTTATAGCCTGTGAAGTGTCCCATTTAACACGTGACAACTCTAATGAACATCATTATATAACATTTCAGTTGTACAATAAAACGGTGTAAATAAACGTAGAAAACCAATCCCAAAATTAAACAAAGCAACTAAGAACGTAACATTGCTTCTTGGTGATTCAATCATCACAGAACTGTCTTTGATGCTGCAGAAGATAACACGCAGTCTCAACTCAAATTTCCTTATGGTCCGTGAGGCGCTTAACAGCCTAGGATAAATTAGCAACACTCCCCAGAGTCTCGCAAACACATCAGCTACCTTCATTTCTATAATAAACGGCATACAATTCAACTTGTATTTTACCTTATCTCGTCTTCTTTATCTAGGCTAAACACCTTGCTCTAGCAAGAATCTCTGCCTCCAAGTTGTCCTTAAATCATTTTCTTTCCCTTCCAAGAAAAGAGCAGGGCCACTGGGATGGGTTCATTCAATTTCGAATTCGTGCCTGTCATCAAATCCAAATCCTTCAATGATTTTCTGCACACACAAGATTAGTCCACCGCCAACCTCACTCCCCTCTTTTAGATTAACCAATCTCACCGTATTTCTCCGACTTTTGTTCTCAAGTTCTTTGACACGATTCCACAATATATCCAGCTTTTCCTCATGATTCTCATTACCCTTCTCCAGACGGGAAATGGCATCCTCCACTGTCGAAATCCGTCCCTCTGTCCCATCCATCCTCTCCCATATCGCATCAACCTTTTCCTTTAGCTCAGTAGTTGTTTTTATTGTGGAGACATCGGATGCAACATCCAACAAAATCGTGTTCATCTTTCCCATTTGCTCAAATAGATCCTTCAGATTTACCGATTTCTCTGGGTTTACCTGTTTATCCATGTCTTTGTGGGGGGATTCGTGAGTACTTGCTGTTTGTTTGATAGCCGATGTGGCCTTCTGTGAATACCTTGTGTTTTTAGCGTGTGTTGACATTCCGATAACGCCACTTTAGCGAGAATTTATATTTTGAAATATCTTTGTATTAAACTGGAACAGGTCAACATATTAAGACAAAAATTCAAGTGTCTGCAGTTGAATTTCTCTAAAATGCTGTCATCTTTTTCAGCGGTCCCACGTGACTCCTCCCAAGTTGATAGTTGATACAATGTTTCAAGTTCCTTGCAGACTGGCCATGTGTACCCAATGTGATTTATTTTTATTAGGATATTTTCTACCTGTAGGCTGCAATATTTTTTATTTGTTGGCTTTAAACTTGGCTAATTTTACATAGTTGGCGATGACAATAGAAGTTACTTTTAGATTTGTACAATTTTCATTTAGATTTAGATACAAAGACTGTTCTTCGAAAATGTGCATATGAAAATCATAACAGGCAGGCAGATGGGTAGAGATGGTAAGATGAATTGGAACTTCAAATAGAAAAGGTTGCAGACCTATGGTGTAGCCCATTACCAGCAACTGAATGCCAAGCGGAAACCTGGCACCATCGCTACGGTGAAGCATGGTGGTGGCAGCATCATGCTGTGGGGATGTTTTTCAGCGGCAGGGACTGGGAGACTAGTCAGGATCAAGGCAAAGATGAACGGTGGAAAGTACAGAGATACTCGATGAAGGACCTTAGACTGCGGCAAAGGTTCACCTTCCAACAGGACAAATACCCTAAGCACACAGCCAAGACAATGCAGGAGTGGCTTTTGGACAAGTCTCAATGTCCTTGAGTGGCCCAGCCAGAGCCCGGAATTGAACCCGAGCGAACATCTCTGGAGAGACCTGAAAATTAAATGTGCAGCGACGCTCCCCATCCAACCTGACAGAGCTTGAGAGGATCTGCAGAGATGAATGGGAGAATCTCCCCAAATACAGGTGTGACAAGCTTGTAGCATCACACCCAAGAATGCTCGAGGCTGTAATCGCTGCCAACGGTGCTTCAACAAAGTACTGAGTAAAGTGTCTGAATACATATGTAAAATGTAATATTTAAGTGTTTACATTTGCAAAAATGTTGTACTTCTGGGGTATTGTGTGTAGATTGATGAGGGGAATTTATTTATTTTTGGTTTGCTCTCTCCTCAATTTTCTTATACAATTAGGCTAAGCCCTATTCGCACAGGACTAGTATTACTAGAGAATGTTGGTTATGTAATTATTACCCCAGAATGTCCGTTTATTCCAGAGGATGATTCGGACGGGATTAGTTTTTTTCCTAACTGCCCCCGTAATTCTTTCTTTTTCCAATAAGTTATGGCGGAAGCCTGGAGTTTTTTTTTTCTTGGTGTGAAGATATTTCAACAAGTCCAGGCAATAACAGGACTAGACTGATAACTCGAGCTAGGTTACTAAACCGTACCAAACCATCATTGGTATAGTGTCGCCATAAGATTTGAATTGAGGAAGTGTGATCATAATCATTAGGATATTTTAACGATCCGCAGTAGACGTCCTAAATGGCCCCCATCCTTCAGATGTGAGCTTTGTTTGTGGTCGGGAACAGCCCTAGAAGTCAGGATTGGAGGAGATGATAGTATTCCTCAGTTTGACAGGGAGGACCTGCCTTTAATGTGTGGCACACGGATGCATGCAGACTAGACAGAAACCGTGAGACGGAGATCATCAGGGAAAGGCCCACAAAAATACGCGAGCCTAGTGTCTGTCCCTCAGTCATCGTCAATTCCCTGTCCTCTGACTTGGAATTGCCAGGGACCTCACGTTACGATATCATCACGTTACTTAGGTGGTGATACGATATGTATTCTGATTCAATACTGTGATTTTTTTTTATTTTTTTTTATTGCGATTCACTTTTACAAACACATTGCTCACCATATGTCTGCTGTAGAGAGACAAGCGAGAGCCATGATAACGAGTTTTTATCAGTCATGGAAATAAAAGTGCTTAAAACAAATTGGCTCCCTATTTAAAAGGTGGAGAACAAGCTATGAATAAAAAATACTGGAGTTTGCAGGTACAGCCAACTAGCACACAAATTATATTGCGATATCGTCAAAACTATATGATACGATATATTGTCCCCCCTTCACTACCTCAGACCCCTCTCTCGTATGTTGTTTCAAACAGGGAGCACAGACTAGGAGAAACATGCACATCCCAACTCCCCAAGATTCATATTTTCCAATCTCCAGTGCTTTCATACCTCAGCTAGATAGGGGGTCTGTGGAGATCTCTATCAGCAGAGTGTGCGTTCCTGGCCAGCAGCCGGGGTGGTTTCCATTCCTCTTCTTTTGTTTTTTTCAGCTCAGTATGTGTTCAGCTCAGTATATTCAGTGGCGCAGTGGTCTAAGACACTGCATATCAGTGCTAGAGGCATCACGACAGACAACCTGGTTTGAATCCAGACTGTATCACAACCGGCCGTGATTGGGAGTCCTATAGGGCGGCGCAAAATTGTCCCAGCGTCGTCAAAGTTTGGCCGGTTTAGGCAGTCAGTGTAAATAAGAATTTGTTCTTAAATTACTTGCCTAGTTAAATAAAAGGTTAACATTTTTTTTTTTTATGGTGAGTTTCAGTCCTGACCACCTTACTCATCCTCAGTAAAGCCACTTTTAGTTATGCTAGTCCATTGACACCACAGGAGGCAGGATGGACTCTCACTCTAAGCCCACTGAGCAGGAATTCACCACTGTTCTACCCAGTGGGACACTAAGGGATGGATCACGCTCTCCTGCTGCAGTCAATGGAGTGGTTTGGTCTTTCCTACGCTATTCTGCGTGTTTGAATGCAGTACTGGGTCAGATTCAGTACAGTAAATAGCTGCTGGACTCCCTCCTGGTCAAAATGTAATACTGTGCTGTTTGTAGTGTGGTGTCAGGGAATTGGCTGTGGTATAGTGGTGGTATACAAGCTCTCCAAGTGGGTTTGCACTGGATGCGCAGTATGCAGTGCTTGGTGTATGTCTACAGAACCTCCATTAGTTGAGGAATGTCGGTTATGCGGAGGAAAGGTGTGGCTGCTGTGGACTTCCCCTCTAAGCTGAAGAGGAAGTCACACAGAGGGGGGGATAGTTGCTACATCAGTGGCACTGAATGAGACTGTGGTCATGGATTCACAAACTACCATAACATATGGTCAAACTGCTCTTCCTGTACTGCATCTTTATCTTTTTTTGGGGCCATTACCTCATCGGGATGTTTGTTTGTTTTGCCTTTTGCCTGTCATCCTCCGGCTCACTGGTGCTCCTTTTAACCCTCTTCTGTCTGCCCCATCCTTATCTGTCTGTATGGACTCAAATACACTCCCTTTTATGTACTCCGCCTCGTAACCCAAAGTAATGATGTTAATTTGTTCAAGACTGTTGTCATGAACTGGCTCGGCTCTGATGTAGTTGATCATGACCTCTGTGAGGCTGTGTTTGAAACGAAGGTAATCCTATAGAACTGTTTGGAGAGGTTGAGAAGACTACTTTTTCGCACATTAACCAACCCAGATCTGTTCAGCTTTATCCATATCTTGTGTCGTGATAGTGACCAGGCCAATCAACAATCACTCACTCGTTCACACACTCACTCACTCACTCACACAAACGCCAGTGTTCATGGCCCATGGGATAGCTGCTAGCAAGTGTTGTCATAACCAACACCAACCTCTTTCTCTGTGGCTACCCATAATCGCCTAAGTCTTACTGTGAGCCACCTTAATCAGCTGTGACCTGTACGACCCAGTAAACTACTTCAGGGATGACTAGCTCTAGAAGGCTATCTGACGTGGCTACAGTATGTTTAAATACATGGTGGACTTAGAGGCTTAAGCCCCCCACACTGTACGATTTTAGCCATCTTATGCCACGATTTTCCCATCCCTGACAATTGTGAAGTCGTGGGCAAAGTCGTAGGTCGTAAACTTCGGTCATCTTGGCTCGTTCAGCGTGAAAGGATCTACATCTGACGATTTAAGTACCGATACATGCGGTTGTAGGCGACGACCAATTTCTGGCAGTATCAGAATTGTTTTGCCTTTATCGTGTAGTGTGGCTGGTGTTACGAGACTCTCGGTGACTGACCAATAGGAACGCAACCAGCGGATTATGCACACAATATTACGATTATTGGGAATAGTCTGAATAATATAATATTGATTTAAATGTTTGCATGCTTTGCACGAAGAATGATTTCCCTAATAATCCTGTTTACATGACACATCTGAAATGCACAAAATCGCCAATCAAAGTAAATGTTATACCACAGCGACCAATGTTATTTTGGGGTTCTGAGTTCGGACATATGACGTTTTTGTATGTGAAGACTATGCATACTTTCAGAAAAAGACAATCTGAAGTGCTGTCTGCAAAGGCTTTTATTTATCAGTGCAGAGCCACTTTCTCCTGTTCATATCTAGGCCTCTGTTAGCATTCAAGTATGCTATCATGCCTTTGTAGTGCTAACAATGCGGTTGTCCTGGCTGCGGCAGCAGTCTAAACCCCAGCGTTAGACTACATCCATTGCTAACCGTAACAGTAAGGAGCTCTGTACTGTTACTTTATGAGCCTGTTTTCCTCTGTGGTAGGCAGTAAAAAAAAGTCCTTCAGAAGCACCTCCAGAAGAGCATATCTAGCATGCATTTTACTGCCTTGATGTTGACATTAGAGAACACTAATAGGTCAGGAATATGGCCCGTGTTAGCCTGGTCTCCCTGAGATAAATACTAGGCTATTAGAACCATACCACTGTCAATGTTATTGCCTAAGGTGGACGTGTGTGTGTGTGTTTGTGTGTACACGTTGGCATCCTGGTCTCTCGTGCACTCAGTGTGGCCTTATAAGGTGTCCAGCGCCTACTAGGTCTTGCCAGGGTACTGAGTGTGGTTTAGGAGCCTTAGAGAGCAGAGCAGCACTATGCCCATGTAAGAACACACAGTGCTGTCTGGACTTTAGACCTTCAGACACACACACACACACACACACACACACACACACACTGAGGATGACATGTGTCTGCAATGACTGCTTGATCCAGGGTATTACGGAGAGGAAGCTGCAGTCGTCCATTAAGACATATGACTAATTCAGTTCTCATTATCAACTCTGAAGTAAGATCTTTCTGCTTTCTAGGAGTTTAAACTTTGTGTGTGTACAGGTGTGTGAAGGTTACAGCCTTCAGCATTGACTTGTCTCTCTGGATCTGGGGAGCACATTCATTACATAACTATGACCTCTCTCTGGGTTGGGCCTGACACACGTCTTTCTGTCCTATGGTGGGATGAGTCGTCTGTGTGGTCGTGCTGTGGTGAAACCTTGCCTTGAGGGGGAGAGCCAGACCCAATAAGACGCAGGGTGTGTGTGTGTGTGTGTGTGTGTGTGTGAAGCATGACGTTTCCCCTAGATTATTTTCCAAAATCAACATCTAGGGCAGGGCTATTCAACTATACTGAACAAAAATATAAATGCAACAATTTCAACAATTTTACCGAGTTACAGTTCATATTTTTTATTTTTTATTTTATTTCACCTTTATTTAACCAGGTAGGTCAGTTGAGAACAAGTTCTCATTTGCAACTGCGACCTGGCCAAGACAAAGCAAAGCAGTGCGACAAAAAAAACAACACAGAGTTACACATTAAACAAACAGTCAAAAACACAATAGAAAATCTATAAACAGAGTGCAAAAATGTAGTGCAAAAATGCAGTAAGGTTGGGAGGTAGGACAATAAATAGACTATAGAGTAGAAATAAATTACAGAAATTATCATCATTTAAGGATATCAGTAAATTGAAATACATTCATTAGGCCCTAATCTATGGATTATTTTTTGTTCAGTATAGTTGAATAGCCATGGGTGGCTGGGAGGGCATGGGCCCACCCACTGCGGAGCCAGGCCCAGCCATTCAAAATGAGTTTTTTTCCACAAAAGGGCTTTATTAGGGCAGCAGGTAGCCTAGCGGTTAGAGCGTTGGGCCAGTAACCGAAAGGTCACTCGTTCGAATACCCGAGCCGGCAAGGTGAGAACCTGTGTCCTCGAGCAAGGCACTTAACCCTAATTTGCTTCAGGGGCTGACCCTGTAGGTAGGCTGTCATTGTAAATAATATTTTGTTCTTAACTGACTTGCCTAGTTAAATAAAGGATCAATAAATACATTTATTAGACAGAAATAATCCTTGAACATCAGCTGTCCAGGTGGCTGGTCTCAGATCATCCCGCAGGTGAAGAAGCGGGATGTGGAGGTCCTGTGCTGGCGTGGTTACACGTGGCCTGCAGTTGTGAGGCCGGTTGGAAGTACTGCCGAATTCTCTAAAACAATGGAGGCGGCTTATGATTTGTGTGTGGATTATTTCCTGTATACCCAGATGAAAAAAATATATATAATGGCGATTGCTCAGCCAACGTGAGTCGAGGTGCAGATAAAAAAAAATGTATAATTGAAAAGGCACCGCTTGCTTGCTTTTTTGTTTTATTTAAACAAATGATTAAAAGGTTTGAAAAGTTATTTGGACGTTTTAAAATCATCTGAAAACTAAGCATCTCAATAAATAACACAAAGATCTGTCAAATCCGGTAATGCCACATTCCAGTCTGAAGGAAATATGCTTTGAATTAATTTCCCTCCATTAGGTGTTTTTTTTTTGTCACACTTCCTTTTAACAAGGCCTTGTGAGTATCAGAGAGGGTGTTCATTAGTCGTAGCTTTCAGAAATAGGGTCATAATATTTTGTAGCTTAAACTGTTCAAACGCTATAGACACATGCCGTTTTAAACGAGCCGGATCTGGCCTGCGGGCTGCTAGTTGAATAGGGCCTGCAAATGAAAGTCAGAAAACACTGTGTGGCAGTGTTTTCTGAGGCCTGTGAGTGTGTGTGCTCTTTATGTCGATCTGTATCAGCTGATATTACCAATCTCTTCAGGCCATAACACATGCAACAACAACACTTAACTCTGTCTCTGTTTCTGTCTATCAGGATGTGGAGCAGGAAAGGGAGTTACGGACTCATCTCAGCAGAGAGGAGATCAGAAAGAAGGTCGAGCTGTACAACTCTACCTCCAAGGACCACCTTAAAATGACCCTGGTAAGTGACCTCTAACGCCTGACCAATGTTCCCTCTGAGCTGCGCGTGTGCGGCCGTGCACTTCCTCCAGGACAGCCGCAAAGAAGAAATACCATGCCGTGCAGAGACGCAAGAGATTGAACTTCACTGAGTTCGCACTATATAGATCAACGTTTGTTCTGTGATCAGAGCTAGAGCGCAAATTGAGTAGAATTGTATTGGCATGGGTAGCCCACGAGTGGTCTTACAATCACCCGAGAGTCAATTTGATTTTCAGATCAGTTCAGAGCCACGTGTGTGCACATTTGTTCATATTCTTTGCTAGTTAGCGAGTTATTGTCCCAGTTATAGATAAGTATAGTTCAGCAATGGGGAATTACTGCTTCCTACAAGAGCACAAAACGTTTAGGCTACATTTTAAAGCTGTCTTTTTAAAAGCCAGTCAGGTAAATAGCTTATGTCTTAATTAAAGGGGCAGTGTTGTATGTTGAGACAGGCTTCAATAAGCATTGCAAATAAACCAATAGTCATAGGGGTAGCCTACATTGTCTAATTCTCTGTATGGTAATAATTGTAATTTATTTTGTAAAGTGGTTTCTTGCATCATACAACACAATGCAATTTACAGTCACCTATTTGGCCCATGATGTTACAGACCATGTAAAAAATCATTAATGTCAAGTCCTTAATTAAAAGTCTCATGCAATGTAGGCCTGCATTGAACAGCACATCTAGGCTACTGTAGGATATGTCATAGAAATCAAAAGCTATTTCCATGTGAAAATGTTATGGGATTTGCTCCTTTGGTTTTGTTGGTAGGCCTACATTATGCTTAAAGCCACAATAGCCTTTTGGCTACTGTCTAAAACTGTTAGGGTACAGCCTCAGTATTCACTAAACTCAAATTCTCAAAAGGTTCAAGTTTGACCTAAAATTCGCTCAGTGCCCCCAAACAATTTGAGGGAACATTGGCCCTGACCCCATCCACTAACCCTTAGCCTAGTGTCTGGAGGAGTTGGGTTATCTCACAGTTTATCATCCCTTGTGACCTAGCTACTCACTTTGACCCCTCATTCCTAAACTAACTTGTACGACTGTCAGGTTCTTATTATCTCTGGCACAAGTGTATATCTCTCACTCTCTCTCTCTCTCTCACTCACTCACTCACTCACTCACTCACTCACTCGTTTCCGCCACATCTCTCCTTTTCTTTTTACTAATGACAAGGATGATTGAACAGAAGCTCTTTTGTTGTCCTGACCTCCCCTGCTATGTAGAAGACCAGCACTGTCTAACTGACTGCTCAGTGCTCACCAGGCTGCGGGCATGATGGTGGCACACAACACATGTTCACCAGACTAGCTGTCTGGAACAGTCCTCCCTGAGGGAAGTGTACCGGATGAATAACTGTAACGTACTCATCTCCTTCTGTGGAGAGGTCAAAGTTCGAACCAATGTTCTTCAATTCAAATTGATGTCCATATAATCCATGCTATCTGGCCTCATCTAAAACATGCAGTCAGGCAGGCATAATGACTGTACTTCTGTCTTCTTTAGAATGTCTTTGTTTGCTCCCACACCCATTTTCTTGTCTCTCCTCTCTTCTCTCCCAACCACAAATCACTCTTTGTTCTCTCTATAGAAACATAACTATGTCGTGGCAGTCAGCTGATTGATGCGTTTCAGCTCTCTTCACCTTTAACGACCCTCTCTCTCTTCTCTTTCACCCTTCTGAACACACACACACACACACACACACACACACCGTGCTGTCCCCTGTCCCCCCGGGGGGGTGGCATGTGAAGTAATGAGCTTAGAGATGGTCCCACAAATCTGAGCTCCATCTGGCAACTAATGTTGTACCCCCCCCACCCCATCATCATCTGCTCCTCTCTCACACAGACATGACAGAGCTTGGTGTGTGAACATGCGTGCTTGTGTACATGTTCTGTGTTGCCCTGCAGTATCCTAACCTGTCTCTCTCTCCCGGTAGAACCCCAGTGGTGTGTATACGGGGTTCATCAAGGTGCAGTTGGAGCTGTGGAGACCCATCACAGTACGAGGTGGGGGAGGAGAGGAGGCGTTCTTTCTCCCCCAGGGGGCGACTAACACTCTTCACATCAGCTCAAAAAACACAGTACGACAGGTGGGTCTCTCACACGCACGTAGAACCTGTGTGCAGTGATTAGTAGAAAATTGCTATAATTATATAGAAACGCTGATCTTATCGTTAACATTGTTTTTATCAGGTAATCCAGGCCCTGTTGACCAAGTTCACCATAGCTGACAATCCTGCTAAATATGCCCTGTACAAACGCTGCCACAGGGAGGAGCAAGGTTAGTGTGTTTGTGTGTCTGTTTTTCTGGCCTGAGGAGACACTGTAGTTGGTTGTCATTCCATAGATGCCAGACTATGTTAGCTGGCTGGATAGCATACATGCCAGAACTGGGCTGGTGTCTGAACATAATGTGTGTGGGGTGTATTCATGATAGTGTGGGGGTATCTGTAGGTTCAGGGTGTGTATTTTTAGAAGCCTCACCCTCATGTTGCTGAATGCCACAGGGCTGTCACCACACACATTACTTTTCACCCCTGTGTCAGGAATACCCCGCCAGGGCGTAACACACACACACACACACACACACACACACACAGCGTGTCCAGCAGCAGCTGTTCTCCAACCAGCCAGCCTGTGGAGAGAAGGCCCCAACAGGTTTCAGTACTACATTTCTTCCTGTGTTGGGGCTCTGCTAGATAAGATTGAGAGGGCAGCTCGCTGGTAGGGTTCAGCCTAGACCTTAGCCCGGCTCGGAGTCCGAGACCCCAGCAGACGAACAAAGATGGATCAGTCCTTATACCACAGAGCAGGAGATTAGCCCCTCTTACTGAAGACTAGGTGGGGGCGGGGTTAGAGTTCGGGAATGGGAGTGCAGGTAAATTATTTCTTATGATTGTGAATAGGTCAAACTTCTAGCCGAGGAGCAGTGCTGACTTTGCAGTCTGTCACTGTCTGTCTAATCTCTTCTCGCACTGTTGTGTAATCTGACAGCTCTTCATTATGTCAAGGTAAATTCACACAGGCTTTCACCGACCTCTAGACGCTAGCTCTGACGTTGTGGTGTGTGTTTGCAGGGTTTTCCCCTCTGTAAATAAAGAGGGGAGGACTGAGCCTGTTAATGAGATGGTCTGTCTAGACAGAGTCTATACTGTGGTCCAATTAAACAAAACACAGTTTAGTTCCACTAGCTGATAAATACGGTCCTCAGACAGATGCACCCCCTGCGTGGAGTAGGCGTAGGACTGGGGACGTGTATGTACTGGGCTGTGTGGGGCACGGACTCAGTTCGTAATGGTTAGGATGTGTAGTGTCATACGTCTGACCCTAGATCTGTGGTTACTGTGTGATATGTGAGGAAGGGTCAATGTATACATGTCTATGTAAGTTATGACCCATTCCGATGGTGGTGGGAAACATAAAGCCTCTGCCTGCAGCAAAAAATATCATGGTGGCGTGGAATGCGGCTCTCTCCCAGTCCTGCTGAACAGACCATCTGGTACATAGCTGTGTAGAGCTAGTCTCTTTCACTAGTTGTGTTTTAATAGGGGAACCTATAGGCTGGCTAGCCTTAGCAGGTGGCAGGAACCTCTGCTGTAGAGGGACAGGCTGAGAGCATGTGGTGGTATCTGGATAAGGAACATGTGGGAGGGTTTAGGGCTGCCTGGTGACTGACTCACATGAAATACTTCGATCTCTCTGATCTGACAGGGCTGCTGTGGCTATTTACCCATATGTGTGTGCATTTTTGTGTGTGCTTACCCCATGGCATGGAGCCAACACTTTTTTTATCCAGGGTTTTCCATGCACACACACCACTTTGGCCTGTCCCCACTTTCCCAAGCTCTCATTAGTAAGTGTTTTACAGCACATCTTCCCCCTGACTCAACACTGAACCCTTTTGTAGAATGCCCCATGATCATGCATTATAACCACAGCATATTATGGTACTGATGTTCTAGCTGGTGTGTGTGTTCTCATGTAGTGTACGTGTGTAAGCTGTCGGAGGGAGAGCATCCGTTGTTCCTGCGTCTGCTAGCAGGTCCCAACACCGACACACTGGGCTTCGTCCTGAGAGAACAACAGACTGGTGAGGTCATGGTAAGATGCACCCTGAACTCCCACACACTAAACACATACATTCACACTCTCTGTATTAACCATACCTCTCTCTCCTCTTCCAGTGGGATGCATTCTCCATCCCAGAGTTGAGTAACTTCCTGAGGATGCTGGAGAAGGAGGAGACTGAGTGGGTGTGTTCCGTGACGCGTCGCTACAACAACTACAGACTCAAACTGCAGGAGGCCATGAGAGCAGCAGGGGGCCGGGGGTAACGCTTCTAATGCCCCTGAAGGAGAGGAGGAGATGGGAACCAGAAGCCAGTCTGAGGGACAATGAGGGGGAAACTGGTCCAGCCTGATTCAGAAACTGGAGAGAGACGGATGGAATGAACTCCAGATTGTACCAGTGGACCCTGAGTGCAATACACTGGATGGACAATAGAGGGCAGCTGTGGTTCCACTGCCAGCCTGGACTTCACTCGGCATTGAGGAGCAATAAAGACTCAAGGGACTAGCTCCATGTCTTTACTGAGTAGGTCTACACCCTGTGTGCCATATCCACTCTTCGATCCTTCTGGTTAATGCAATCTCTGTAGTTAATTCTATTTTTTATTATTTTAGAATTACCTTTTTGAACATGTGAATGATTCAAACCCCAAAATGTTTGAATCAATTTATTTTTTATTTTATTTAATTGATGAATGCAATGTTTGTACATATTGTGTATTGTCGTTTTAATTTATGTGGGTGAAGCTTTGTTCTGTTTCTTTGCTTTAATGGTTTTATTGTGTTCTATGGAGGTGTGGCAACAATCCAACCCCCAGTGGGAATATGGACTGAGTCGTGTGCTCACTGATTCTCTCACAGGGGTTAATGCACAGAAAACACATCAGCAACATAAAGACCAGACTAGTTTATCATGGAAATGACACAGTATTAGAGGAAACTGAGAGATGGACAAGATGAAATATAAACTAGAAAAGATACAGACCAGAATATGAGTGGTGTACTTAAACTGAAGGTTGTGGTGGTCTTGAAAGGAGAAGCATATTTGGTGCAGTTTGTAGAGTCTGAGTCACAAGCTGTTTGGGGTTTAGAGGTCAGGATGGAAGTGTGACAGCTTGTAACCACACTGACCGTTAGTGGAGTTTGAGCTGATTGCCCACCTCTGGACAGACACCAGTCGAATCAGAGGAGAAGGGATTAATGCTGTGGGAATGGAAAGATTTTAGGAAGTTGACTAATGGTTTTAGAGGAAGTTGAAAAGTAACTTAGTCTGTGTAAAAAGAAATGAAAGAGAAATTAAATGATGTGAAAAACGAGTTCCATGTTAAGAGATTGTCTATGCTGAGAAAGTCTAGTTCAGGGTCTAGTTTAAACCACCTCTATTGGAGCCAGTGCCAGGCCTGTGGCCACAGATAGCATGGTTAGGAATAGCAGCGAAGGACAATGGCTATATTGTTCCTGTTCATCTGGTATTCATTTAACATGGCTACATCTGTCCTAATCTGATGTAGGGCTGGTATGATAAATGCTTTAAATCAACCTTACATTGCACCAGTGTGTGAACCCTGAAGCACTTTTTAAGCTGCATGTGTCATGCTCTCTGCATGGGACATCAGGAAATGGATGTGCTATCAGGCCAAAGAGACTGGTCAGTTTATTGTAGAGGTGAAGTCCCATGGCCATGTGTTCAGTCTCCTAGACCAGGACCTGTTGCTCTGAGAAGTTCTCGCATTTTGCCTCCCCCTTTCCTGTCAGTCTCTCTCAGTACTGTATTTATATCCCTACCAGGGTTGTATCCATCTTCTGGGGGTTACAGGGGATGTAATTTGAACAGAGACTGTACTTTGGGATAGATGGACAATCAATTGAATGGACAGAGCAACTAGTGAGTGCATTTTGGGCCATCAACCGTCTGCACAGTATCAAAACACACTAACCAAATGCAAGAATATATGTTGAATTGGCATGTTTAAAAGCCTTGTTGTTTATCTGCTAGTACTATATGACGTTTTTCTGATGGTACTGCATTATTTGCCATGTTTATCTCTATAGAATAGTGGTGTGGTTAAATAGCCCCACCTTGTGGATACATGCGGTAACTGCGTCCTCTCAGTCTTCACCTGTTTCAAACTGTTGATCGAAAGCCTGTTGGTGATATGATGTGCTGTTGCTTTCTGTTTTCCTGTTCTATAACCGAAGATATTATGAAATGTTTAGATTTATTTTAAGTTTTGTCTGGTGCAAGCTTCTAGAGGCCTTGTAAAAATGAAGGGAAAATACACACCCAGAACTTAATTTACGTTTAAACACTGGGTTAATGGAGTGATATGGTAAAATAATCTACATGTTATATCCTAAAGCCATTATTTTCTTTGCAGGCCCTGCTAAATGGTGTTGCAAAGCACAGTTTTAAATTGACAGATACCACTGGACCTGTGTTTAGCATGAGGTCCCCACATCTCAGCAACAGGGCTTTGAATCAGACCAGTTCATATCTATCAACAGAGCTTCTATCGGACCAGTTTAATATCTACTGAAGCTTCTGGGCACTTTAGCTTTAAATCAGGGATTTTTATTTTCCTTTCTTCTCTGTTTACCAGATGGCAGTCTTCCACTATTATAATTCTACACAACGTTTAATAATTAGGCCTTATTTAAATATGAGTGGCGTTTTATGAAAGGTGTTTCTAAAACTTGACGTTTATACAAGCTCCTGTATGATTTGTTGGACTGTGAAAGTTGGTTTATCTTCAATTGTATCATGTTATGGGCAGTGCTATCTGGGTAGCTTTGTTAAGTCTGGGTTGTAGGAATATGACTGCTAAAGTAACCACTATAAATATACTATAACACATTATCTACACTAATGCATGTAAGCTGTGGCTCTTATGGAACCATAGGTCAGTACTGTTGAAATTGGAAATGTATTAACAGTTTATATGGATATACATAAACTAGATAGATGCACTGTTATTCGCCAAAGATCGCTGCCCCCCCCCCCCTGTATCTACAGCTATGTTCTGTGCTGTATGCTGAGACTGTAAGATATATACCTGAAATGGGTCTGCTGACAGTGTTAGTGATGGTTCAGTGCCAGGATGTGGATGAACACAGCAGCTGTGGGCTCAGCTTGGAGAAGACTGGATGGAGCTGACATTGTTATAATGAAGAAGAAAAAAAAAGTTGCTATATTCTATTTATATTATTGATTGTGCAGGTTTATTTTTGTAGGTAACAGTTTCTTTTTGGATTGTTACCAAATGTTACCTTTACTTCTCTAAAGGACTGAATTAATCTATTAAAGTTTAAATTGTACAAACAGAACATTTTATGAATCCAATGATCTGGCCACTGAATCAAAAATGCTATACCATAATATTGAAACTCCTATAGGCAGCTTTTAAAGGGGCAATCAGCATTTGCTACATAAGATGAAGTATTCGTTGACGATATCCACCTCCTCTCCAGTACACATTGCCGTACTGGGGGTGGCTCATCTAAGTGTTGCAGTGGTATCTGTGGCAATAGGTTGGCTGGACAGCGGTTGCCCAGGTGTGTGTCACCTGCTCATAGATCTCAGGTTTCTTCACCAGCATGTCTTTGCCTGTGTGCCCGGGGACTCAATCTTCAAGAGTCTCTCTGGAGTGACCTTCTTCCCGTGGACCTTGGAGGCTGTGCCAGTGTCAAGCAGGCTCTTCTTCATCTTGCAGATCTCTGTAGTCGGGTTCTTTTGCGTAGGCGGCTGACCAGGCCCTGCGTTCTTCTAGTTTTAACCATGGTTTGAGGCTATAGTGTTTGTTTACATGGACCTTGTTTACAAACATTGGAGTAAAGCAACTCCACCACTTTTTAAATTACATGTTCATTATTTCCAGCACAATACCAGTGTTAACATATGTGAAAAGGCACATTTCAAATGTTTGTTTAATAAAGTAAAGTTAAATAGTTCTACATTTAGAAACTCGTTACAGGTTTTGAAAATCAGTTTTTTAAACACAGATAATAGAAGCACGCCGTTTACACAAACAGTATGTAGACACTGGTTTGGTGCCTGAGATGATGAATATAATGTTGAAAAGTGGTGAAATTGCACTTTAAACCAAGCTCATGAGGCGTGTATACGTTTTATTCTTCAAGAATCAATGGGTACAATATTAAGTCTGGTAATGTTGCATGTTACGTACATTACCAAAGATTTTACTGAGTTACTGTTCATATAAGGAAATCATTACATTGAAATACTGTATATTCATTAGACCCTAATCTATGGATTTCACATGACTGGGAATACAGATATGTATCTGTTGGTCACAGATACCTTAAAAAAATGGTAGGGGTGTGGATCAGAAAGCAGTCCGTTGGAGGTAGCTTATGATATAGAAATTAACATTCAATTGTCTGCCAACAGCTCTGGTGGACATCTCTGCAGTCACATGCAAATTACATGCTCCCTCAAAACTTGAGACATCTGTGGCACTGTGTTCTGTGACAAAACTGCACATTTTAAAGTGGCCTTTTATTGTCCCCAGCACAAGGTGCACCTCTGTAAGGATCATGCTGTCAGTAGTGATTTTAGCATGTAAATCTTGGTGGGGCAAAAAAATGGCAATGGAGGGATGCATGCCATCAAAACCACTACACAACACTAAACAATACATTAATTGCTCTATAACGGTGACGAACGGTGCCCACAAATTGTTAGGGCTTACATAAAGCTGTCCCAACAGCAGTCCCAACACCTTAGCACTGCTACACCTGGCTATCAGTGGAGCCTTGTCTGGCAGTGAAATAGTTCATTCAGCCTCATTTACTGCCTTTATATAAAACATAGCTGGTATGGCTGACTTGCTTAAACAAATGTGTTTTTTACTGACAATTGAGATGTACAAATTATGGCATAAGGGGACGACAAGCGGATAAGAGGCAATCCATTGCTTTCAAGACAACTGGGAACTCTGGGAAAAACGAATCAAAACAAAATACGTTTTGAAAGGTTATCCAACTCGGAATTGTAAGTCGGGAACTCTGGACTCTTTCTAGAGCTACGACCTGAAGATCCCTGACATGATTCAGAGAATGCATGGTGCTTTCAAGATAAATGGGAACTCTGAAAAAAACAAGGTTGAATCATGATGGCGTCAGTGAATTGGAACGCGGACTGCGAGCCAGGCCTAATCGCCCAACATCAGTGGCCGACCTCACTAATGCTCTTGTGGCTGAATGGAAGCAAGTCCCTGCAGTAATGTTCCAACATCTAGTGGAAAGCCTTCCCAGAAGAGTGGAGGCTGTTATAGTAGCAAAGGGGGGACCAACTCCATATCAATGGCCATGATTTTAGGAATGAGATGTTCGACGAGCAGGTGTCCAAATACTTTTGGTCATGTAGTGTGTATATACAGTATATATAAAATGAATTTAAATAATTATTAATTTTGATGTTGATACTATGTAAAGCATCTAATCATGTTGCAATATGTTTATGAAATAGTAGCCTAATATAGGCCTATTCAACCGCAGTTGAGGAAAAAGTCGGTGGTTGTATTCGATAAAAGTTTAGAAAAGTGATTAAAGTCAAGTTTAGGCATTAACTAAACATTTTTAGGGTTAAGTTTTTCAGCATTAACTCCAAAATCTTAAGTTTAGGCATAACTCAGAATGGTAAAGGGTTAAGGTTGAGGATTTGAAGATGCTTACGCCCATGCCATCCCAGTCCACAATGCCCTAGCAAAACCGAAACCTACTTGAAGGTAACAGTGCTCAATGTTTCCCCTATTGGCCGGTTTCCACGTAATTTCCCGACGTCCTCTGATATGGATGGACGTTGAATATAGACTTGTATCATGGGTGACCTGGCTGAATTAGTTATGAATGTAAGACATTTAAGTAAATGTTGTTTCTTTTTTTTTTTTGCACCTGCCCCTTCAAAGGTCTGTGCATGGACCTGCTCATATGGTTCCACTGTTATTGTATCTGAATATAAGCTGGAATTCTGACCAACAGGGTTGCTCTCTGTATTGCCAGTCTGGTGGACTTTGGAGAAAAAGTTCCTCTCATCCAAACTGACTATCACTGTGTATCAGGGAATGTGAAAAAATATCAAATAGCCCTATTTTTCTCACAAACTGCACAGCAGACCTGAAATGGAAGGAGGGCCACCTTATTTACAAAGCCTTTATCAACTCTTTATGCAAAAAATGTAAGCAAAGGTAACTAAGGATTCTTATGATAAGAAATCATAGGACAGGTCAATGGACATGTCCTCTGACCAATTTATAGCCTATGACATTTAAAATCCATCCAAGATTGCTGATTTTGTTTATGTGATTATTAGGCTACAGAGAGAGATTTAGTGAGTGAGAGAGAGAGAGAGAGAGAGAGAGAAAAAGAGACTATGCTCTAGCACTTGCACACAATCTCCGTCTTGAATTAGTTGTCAATCAATACTTTCAATTTAATACCATGATAGATCAATTGATTATTCAAATGACATTGTAACCTAATTACATATTTGTGTGTAGCCTACGGTGTGTTGCAATTCATTTTACTGACGGTAGAGGGCCCTAGTGTCCTCCGCTTCCATCTGCAACAGATGCATCGGTATGCAGCGCGCCACTGTGCTATCAAAAACTCCACTCCGTGTCTTTCAGCTGACCCTCGTTTTTGGAGATACCTTGACAGTGCGTGTGGTAGACCACAATTCAGTCTGCTTTGATCAGAGGACAAGTAGAGATGTCCACCTTGCGCTCCTAAGACTCTTCGGAACGCTGGGTCCGAATCTGTTGGATTCAATTAAAGACATCGCGTGTCCTTGAGTTCTTGTCACAAGCTGCAGAAACATTTATTAACTTTTGTTCCTCCATCCCAGCTGTTTTCAGAACAAGGATTGTTTTACATTGACCAGTCGTTTGGTGAGTCGACCTTTTATTATGAGATTAAGATTTCTTGTTTCTGTATAGAATTACATTGGTCTCAAAGTAACCTAACTGAAGTCACCTGCTTGTTCTTAGCGGCTACATTAAATGAGTGCTAAAACTGTAAAAACGAGTAAGTAAAATGAGTTAATTTTATTGAATATCTATTTCTCATTATTTTTCTAAAGTCATTCTGCAGTCTCCCTTTCTATTTCCACATACGCGTTGGTTCCACGTCAATAGCATGTCAATGTCAACTGTAGACTAATGATGTGACATCTCCTACCTACCTGTTGCCAACAACTGTGATATACACCTTGCTAGTACCGGGTTGGACCCCCTTTTTTGCCTTCAGAACTGCCTTAATTATTCGTGGCATAGGTTCAACAAGGTGCTGGAAACATTCCTCAGAGATTTTGGTCCATATTGACATAGGATCACGCAGTTGCTGCAGATTTGTCGGCTGCACATCCATGATGCGAATCTCCCGTTCCACCACATCCCAAAGGTGCTCTATTGGATTGAGATCTGGTGACTGTGGAGGCCATATGAGTACAGTGAACTCATTGTCATGTTCAAGAAACCAGTTTGAGATGATGTGAGCTTTGTGACATGGCTTGTTATCCTGCTGGAAGTAGCCATTAGAAGATGGGTACACTGTGGTCATAAAGGGATGGATATGGTCAGCAACAATACTCAGGCAGGCTGTGGCGTTTAAACTATGCTCAATTTGTATAAAGGGGCACAAAGTGTGCCAAGAAAATACACCACCACCACCAGCCTGAACCGTTGATACAAGGCAGGATGGATCCATGCTTTCATGTTGTTTACACCAAATTCTGACCCTACCATCTGAATGTCGCAGCAGAAATCGGGACTCATCAGACCAGGCAACGTTTTTCCAATCTTCAATTGTCCAATTTTGGTGGGCCGGTGCAAAGTGTAGGCTCAGTTTCCTGTTCTTAGCTGACAGGAGTGGCACCCAGTGTGGTCTTCTGCTGCTATAGGCCATCTGCTCCAAGGTTCGACGTGTTGTGTGTTCAGAGATGGTTCTGCATACCTTGGTTGGAACGAGTGGTTATTTGAGTTACTGTTGCCTTTCTATCAGCTCGAACCAGTCTGGCCATTCTCCTCTGACCTCTGCCATCAACAAGGCATTTTCGCCCAGAGAACTGCCGCCCACTGGATATTTTCTCATTTTCGGACCATTCTCTGTAAACCCTAGAGATGGTTGTGCGGGAAAATCCCAGTAGATCGGCACTTTCTGAAATACTCAAACCAGCCCGTCTGGCACCAACAACCATCCCACGTTCAAATTCACCTAAATCACCTTTCTTCCCCATTCTGATGCTTGGTTTGAACGTTGCTGCGCGTGATTGGCTGATTTAGATATTTGCGTTAACGAGCAGTTGGCCGGTGAGTGTATTTTCTACGGTTCATATTGGATAGGAACAAATAATTAAAGCACACTCTGTCACATGCGGCAGCCTAGTGGTTAGAGTGTTGGGCTAGTAACCAACCGAAAGGTCGCTGGTTCGAATACCCAAGCCGACAAAGGGAAATCTGTCGCTGTGCTCTTGGGCAAGGCACATAACCCTAATTTGGTCCGTACTACGGCTGACCCTGTAAAACACATTTCACTGCACCTATCCGGTGTATGTAACAATAACATTAATGGAACAAATGCATCCTATTATATTTTCACATGCAAGTAGAACTGAATTTCTATTATATCTGTAGGCCTATTAAAGTGATCAAGGAAAGACATTTCATGAGAGCAATATTACTTGAAGCTATACATTGTTTGTTTACACTATAAAAACAAACAGTGGAGTAAAATTCATTTTTTGTGTAGTTATGATAAGGCAAGACAGTTGTAGTAAAGCCAAATAAGGTATTTATAAGTTATATTCTTCCAAAACAATGGGTATATCATTAATTGAAACAAATTAATTGAACCTTTTCAAAAGCTTCTTCAACAGAAATGGAGAAGTTGAATTACATCTTCGCTAATGTCATTTGTCATATTGACTCTGATGAACAGTGCATTTATAAACAGTGCACAGAGCAGACAGGTTTTTAGTGTCCCTTTGGAAAAGCTGTGGTTTCTGGAGGCCTTTCTTTAGCGTGTGGTGCACTATGCTCAAAGCACTCACTCAGGTCTCCACCCAGGGTTTGGAAGCATGCAGCCTGTAATCTGTCTACTGAAGTAACTACGACACCAGCCACATTCACTGCTGACTCAACGTTAAATGACATAAATGGCACTGGGGACTGGGCATGGGCACAGAGCTCTGGCTTTGGTGTGGAAAGAAAAATAAATGTGTAATTTGGACTGTTTAGACAAGGTCACGAGTGTACAGCCCTCAGGTGAAATGCCAGCATGTTTAGTTTTCCTCGCCCTCGCTTTTAACAGACTTTGATGGTATTTTCTTAAGCGATGGATCAAAAAGTAGTGTAGAACACAGTTTTACAGAGAGGCAATGCACCTATCGCCCATATATCTTCCCTCCCCTCTCTCTCTCTCGCACACCACCATACAGTATGCTCAGATCTCACTATCGCCCAAGGCTCTTTGCGGCAGGATTCGTTATTCTTTTGAAACTCCAGATGTGTTCAATTTGTCACCAAGTCTGCCCAGACCTCGTTCCCCCCTGACCACTTAGCAGCCACTTAACGCAATCCATCACAGGCCTTATTGAGGCTATTCATCTGGCCTCCTCTTTAGGAGATGTTATTGGATTACAGATAGAGTGTGGTCCATGGAGGAACCTTTGGTAGATGTAGTTGAGCCAGTAAATGGCCAAGGGCCAGGGAAGTGACACTGACGTAAGCAGGGCGAGGGAGTTAAGTGATGGATTCCTCCTCCCCCTCCTCCTCGCCTTGGGTCTACTTGACCAAGGTGGGTGGGTACTCGGAAGAGCTCCAGCCTCACGTATGGGGAATGTTGTTTAAATGTTGTTGTGATATGTGTGTCCCCAAAGCGAGACAGCCGTTGGAGCCAGACAGATAGACCAGGGTGTTCCAGTCTATAACCTTCAGCTTCCCTTGGCAGGAGAGAGAAAGTTGTGAGATAGATGGTGCTCATTTCTCACACAGCTCTGGAGTGAGACAGAGCTTGGCACTGCAGGCCCTGGTGCAGCATCATAGAGCTTTTTTAAACCCAGAGTGGTGGTGTGGCTTCTGACAGAGGTCTCCTGGCTCTCTCTGTTTATTGGGTCTGGATGGGGAAATGGAGGGATAGATGATGGGAGGAGAGCGATGGAGGGTATGACTTCAGCGATGTTGACCGAGACACTTGTTTGCCACTCGAGCCCCTTTGGGAGGTTAGGACAGGGCACAGGCGGTGCACAATCATACCATATAAGGGCTGATTTTGAGAGGGAAGGCTAGGAGAGTACTCTGTGACTGTACACAACAAGACAGTGAGGGAGTGAGTGGTATTGAGGGATGGCTGTCGATGGCACCAGTGCCAAGGTCTGAGAGAGATTGTGATTCCCTAATGAGAGGTGATTCACCGCACTTTGGGATCTCAGCCAACCTGGTGTTAAATAAACAATGGCTGTGTCTCAAATGTCACTGTATTCCCTATATAGTGTACAGGCCCCATACGCTCTAGTCAAAAGTGGTTCTCCATGTATGGAATAGGGTGTAATTTGGAACGCAACCAATTTCACTCATGTTGTTTAGAGTTTATTTCTGTCTTCAGCGACAGCAGCAACACAGCTCGGCTGGTTTATAGCTAAACAGATTAGTGCAGAATTGACTGTTATTTAGAGCGCAGAATCATTTGCTTTATTTCTGAATGAATAATTCACAAGACTGCCCTCCCACATATGCGCTCTCTCTCTCTCGCGCGCTCTCTCTCTCTCAACTCTCTCTGTCTCTCTCTCACACACACAACATCTCAGATACTAATGCACCTGCTAACAGCCTGCCACGCAAAAAAAGGAGTAGGTGACTCATATCAGCGGTGATGCTGTTGCCTGCGGTAATGCTTCTGCAGATGGGCCTCATCCATCACTTCAGTAGGTGTGTGTGTGTGTGTGTGTGTGTGTGTGTGTGTGTCAAGGCTAAGCCATTGATAAACAGGAGCCACAGCTTCTCAGGGAGATTCACTTTGCCTCTCCCTCCCTAGTGATAGGGAGCTCCTTCATATAATAAGATAATATCAGAATGGTGAACTGCCTGTCAGACTGAGGATAACCAGAAAGACCTGCAGCCACCTGTTCCCCTGAGCCAAAATGGCTTCCAGCCACCTGTTCTCCTGAGTCAAAATGGCTTCCAGCGCATTGAGGGTCTTTTAATTAGCACACTATTGACAATGATTTGACAGCCTGAGTCCTGGGTTCTCATTACAAAGAAAACTACAGAGAACACAACACTTACACCCATTATGCATGTATTTTATGCATTAGACATAAAATGCTTTTCTCAGATCCAGAGACCTCATCGCACATAAACCGGATGACCTCGAATCGCGTGCCTTTTCCACTCACTGCCTTGGAGATCGTATATCAAAGGCTTCTCGCCTGTCATTTCACATAGCTTCAGCAGCAGGAAATACATCTAAGTTGATTTGTGACAAGCTGGTTCTTATTAAAGCATTAATCTCGTATTTGATGGTTTGCTTTCCCAGACATCCCAGCTCCTGTGTCTGGAACTGAGGATGGGTCGCTGATCCCGGAACTCGCTGTATGATCTGTCAGCTCTGTGATTGGTACTTTCTGGTTCCGGTCGCTACCTGCTGCCATGGCGAAGAGCCCGGAGGTGAAGCTGGCCGTTTTTGGAAGAGCAGGAGTGGGTAAATCAGGTAGGGGGATGTCTGTCTGTCTGTCTGTCTGTCTGTCTGTCCGCTGTACAGTCTACATGATTTTCTGTTTGTTTCTCTCTGTCTCTCTTCCAGCTTTCTGTCTTTCTCTTTGTTCATCTATTGGAGTGAGTCAGTGAGATACGGCTTGTGGGCTTATTTTTGTTAGAAAAACAGTATTTGTTTTAGTTCCCATGTTTCAGTGACGTTTACACAAGAAACAATCTTCTAAATCAACCGCTGATTGTTGTTCTGGTCTGAAGTGCCCTTAGTTTACCAACGCCAATTCAACACATTCTGAGTCATCGTTACAAACTGGCATAGCGTTCCTGTATAGCCTAATGCATATGTCAAACGGGGCACCATATTTAGTATGCTGTTTAGTATGATATCTGCAGTAGCTAACAAGATAATGAAGAGCATATGTCTCTTGCACGGCACAAATGATGACAGATTGCTCTCCATGTCGTTGGAAAATATTTATATGAATGTTATCCATGTTTAATAATAATTATGTAACACTGATGTCTGTGAAGGTCAAATCAGGGACTGTTTTTGAAACTGCAGCAAGATGCCAAATGATTCCATGATAACCCATAAGGTACTGTAAGTACTGTACAATGTACAGCATGCAGCAGGGTGTACTTTGCAATGGAAATGTATTATTAACCACTAATAGGTCATGTGGAATAAGGAATACCACTTTTTACAGCCCAGCTGTATATTGCAAGACTTCACACACATCATCCTCCTATTACAGCCAAACTCAACTCGTGGACCGCGGTCCAGGTCCGGACCCAGAGAAGAGTCGATACGGACCGAACAACATCTAATTTATTTAAATAAAAGTCAATACATTATTTTTAGACAGCTTTCAAAAATCTGAACACAGACGTGAGAACAAACAAGATTAACCAAATCAAATCCCAATATGAGAGGTCAACCAAAGTCCTTGTCAATTCTCTGACGTACAAACGTACAATTGAGTGTTCACTGACGATAGCCTGGGTTTTGGGAAAACACAAAACAACATCTTCAGACGCCGAGATGGTAAAAGAAAGCATGTGTGAAGCTGCTGACACCTTGCTTGAAGGTAAACAAACAAAAAGATAAGATCAGGGAAAAGATCAGACGGATCCCACTGTCACATTACATAGCAGTGAAAACTTAAATATTAGCTGAAGATTTGACTTCTTGATGAGGCCATTCAGAATGTACCATGCATTTCATTAGCTGTGGAGGGATCAACGCATAACACCTATAATGCCCAGCTTCTGGTGTTTGTCAGCTTGTATAATGAAACAAAGTAGGAGTTCTGTGAGGAGCTATTGGGCTTAAGAAATTTAGAAGCACACACACAGGGAGAGGATATCCATGAGACCATCAAAGGGATACTGACAAAAAGGGAGATAGATCTGAAGTCTGTGGTCTCCATCACCACAGATGGAGCTCCAGCCATGATAGGAAGAGGGAGGGGACTTGTTGCACGTTTGAAAGAGGATCACCCTAAACGTGACATCATACCACTGCATCATCCATCAATCTGCCCTTTGTCGGGCCGTGGCGGTCATGACATTTTGTCAGCCGGTGATTGTAAAGCAAATAACTGCCGGCCTCATGGTAATTGACCATTAATTAACATAAACACATTTAGCATATCCTGGGTTCCGCGCATAGCCTACAAGCCACTGAGGAAGACCTTAGGATACATTATTTATTTTAGACAGGTCTAAAGAAACATGATATGAATAAAATGTACTCTGTTTCAGAAGAACAGAATAGCATACTCTGAGTTGTCATCATGTTAGGCCCTGATCTGGCTATGCCATATGGCTGTGGGCTACACTAGTTAATTTAGCAGACAGGATTTGCTTAGAATTCCGTGGCATTATTTTATATTATGTCATAGTTTGAAGAATACAATTGAACATGGCTGAATAAAATAGAAAGGATATTTTCTCCAAAAGATTTGAGGGTGTGCGCACATCCGGCTATTCTGAGTTGAGCGGTTAACAAAGAAACAGGTCCTCCTATATGCGTAATTTAGAGTTATTAATGTAACTTTAGTTGTGATACAAATGTTGGGCTATATGTTTCGATTTTTTATACGTTCTTGAAAAAAGTAGCATGAAAGGCATGAGGTCTACTTCGTTTTTTGCGCAGACCATTATCATGCACCTGGGGCAGGGGGAAATAATATATGCACTTAAATAGCGAATGGAGGATGCTATTCCCTTAGGTCATTTTCATACCATTCTGTTGTAAAGAGAAGCAATGTGCTTAATATTAGGAACATTGAGAAATAAATATAGCTAGCCTTTAGAAAGGTGATGGGATCCTCCTCTTTTTAATAGAAGCCATCACTCATACTCTGGCAATTGCATAGCCTGTAGAAATGAGGCGCAGCATGAGCTTATGGGCTCTCATTAAGTGTTTGTTTAGATTTTCGATTACATTTGCATTGATGTCAGAGTGATTAGAGGGATAATAGAGTGCTGAGTACCAGGCAGTTAGCAAGTTTGGTAGTCTACTAATGACCATCAGCAGCATCAGAGCTTGGAGAAACCTAATTACTGTGACTAAACGGTCACGTGGAATTTGACTGCCATCATGACTCGTGACCGCCGGTGTGGTGGTAAGATGGTCCCCGTAACAGCCCTCATGACAACGATGATGAAACGGATAAACGTTTTTGAGAGCAAAACCATCCCTATAACACTGCCTGCGACGAGGCTTTCTTACAGAGGCCAATGCCAGTTTTGATGACTTACTACTGCACAACAATATCAGATTGCTCAGTAAAGGCAGGGGTTTGGAACACTTTTGGGCCATTTGGGAGGGAATCTAAGTTTTCTTATTAGAGCAAAAGAGTGATGAGACAACTCAGTATTCTGAGTTTTTGGAAGATGAGGAGAAGATGTAAACTGTTGCATTTTTTGAAAGACATTACATCACACCTTAATCAACAATGTTAAGCTGCATGAAAGGACAACCCAGTGTGTGATATATGCTAACAGCAGTCTGGGCTTTCCAGAAGAAATTGGAGCTTTTCAAGAATGATCTCCAGGGAGAACTTGTCCACCTCCCCAATCTTCTGGTGCAAACGCAGGGAGACTAAGTTGTTCCTTAACACGTTGATATCATCCATAAGCTAATGGATCACTTTGATGACTTCACTGTTGGAAGAGAACTGCTGCTGCTCATCCAGAACCCCTTCTTGGTCACAAATGTGACAAAGTTGTCAGAAGAACAGATCTTCAGATGGGTAGATGTTGAATCACTGCAAATTGAGTTTATTGAGCTGCAAGAAAATGTAGATTTGAAGGAGCAGGCTGGTGATTGTGACCTTGTCACTTTCTGGGGAAAGATGGGACTTGCAGCTGATGTCCATGTTCTCAAGAAACTGGCACTTCACATCCTGACCATGTTTGGCTCCACATACAGCTGTGAATCAGCCTTCTCTACAATGAACTTTATTAAAAAACAAATACCGCACCGAGCTCACCAATGAACACCTGCACCAGTGTTTCAGAGTTGCTCTCACACCATTGTGCTAAAGTTCAAAGCATTGGCAGGAGACAGAAAGTGCAATTTCTTTCATTGTTGCAAGGGCAAGGCCTAGAGTGGCTTATACATGAATATTGCATGGCCCACAGTGACTTTCTGAGCATTCAGATTATTATCTTTATTCAACTCTCCTTTGTTCTCCAGAAAACAAGCACTTTATTTAATGTAGATATTAGTTAATAATTCAAGGCCCATGTACAATGGTTCACAGTACACCTTTTGCATAGACAACTTTTGTTGCTCAGCAATGTTGATGCACATGTTCACATTCAAAAGAAAGAAGCTGTAATTCATAAAAATGTGTCTTGTTGTCTAATTTAATGTATTTCAATCACATTTTATATAACAACATGTTTCCTAAGTCATAGACAACTATGTTTGTTACTACTCTGTACCACAGCACCGATAAAGGACGATATCTATCCAGACCTTTGCCACCTAGGAAATGTGTGTCACTGGACCTTCTCAAATAGTAGTTGAGTACCCCTGTCCTATGACATTCTTGTTGCCGTTGCTAACTTCATGAAGTAGACAATGGATATTTACTTTAAACAAATATTCAAAACTTTCAACACATTACTCCTAATAAATGAGAGAGATGTACTACTCTCCAGCACAGAGTGAAAGTCTGAGGTAAAGGGAGTTTAGGCTAGCAGCGTTGTGGCGTATCTATCAGGCACCAGTTTGTAAAACATTTTCATTTGAAGACTCAATCTAAACTTGAAAGAAGAGGTCAAACGTATCAGTAGGGTTCAAAGAAGTCCAGCCGTTGTAATTCTGAGACCGACGTCTTTGACCAAAGAGAGTGTGCGTATGGCAGCTGAAAATTGGTGACAGCCGCCTCCAACATCAATTACAAGAGAAAGTCACCGCGTAGAGAAAGAAATATGATGAAACGTTAGCACGTGGCCAAAGCTAAGTGCTTTTTACAATTCTGCAGAATGTAAATTATACCCAGTTATGATCCTAAGCGAGTAGAGGAAGATATACTGTACATGTTGTGTTTTTTAACCATATAGGCTTACTTACATTCAGCAAGACAGGGGTTATCAGTGGACGAGGAGAGAGTTTGAGTCAGAGAGAAGGTGGGTGTGATTGCTTTTGGAGAATTTATCGGTAGCCTGGTTAACCTGACAGAACTACTGCAATGTTTCCCGTAAGCTAAGACCTGGAGCTTATTTGCAAATTGACACTTGCATTGAGGATTGTAGGGTTAGAGTAGAAAGTGCAGTAGCCCATTACTCTTCTGACAACCTACGCTGACCCACACACATGCATGCACGGACGCAATTCTAGACTGCCCTAATTTATGGGGCAGGAATACAAGGAAAACACAAAGGATAAGTAAGACATTCCCAAAATGTATCTTTCCTTAACAGTATCCAGAGGACTGACTATTGAATGTGTGATAGATACCAGACATGGATACTATAGTATAAGTCTATCTGAAATGTGTCCCCTAAAGAGGGGTCTGAATCTAACTATATGTATGTATGATCTCTGAGGTAACTTGTATCGGCACAGGGTGAAATGTAATTACTCTATGCAAAGGGATTTTATTGTCCTCTCAGGAATTCGGAGTTATTTACATTGGTCTTATGCCCCAGACAAGCCTTTAAATGCTGTGACACCGTTTGGAGATGGAGCCTGGTAGTCAGGTTACTGTAAACTTGGTACGGTTTCATTGGTCAACGGTGGTTGGTTTTGGGTTGAAAGAGTTATACCTTCAGATGTTAAATATGGAATTAAATATCTTTGTTCTCTCTTATCCTGTATCCAGTCCATGGAGGAAGGTTGTATGATCAATTCTCATTTCCTAGGCTTGTAGGCATCTCTTTGTTCAGGCTTTGTCTTGTAACATGCCTAAAATAATGCTTTTGTTAATATCAGCATTGCCTTGTAACTTAAGTTATATGCCTTGTATGTGAATCCATTCATTTTACAAAGTAATTAAATACATGTGTATTTAGAATTCAACTATAGTCTCTTGCATATTGCTAAATAATCTTTATGGAGTCAGATAAACATTTTGATAGGTTAATTGCTTAGTCTTATTATGAGTCACATGTGAGGTATACAATACATGTGTATATGATAAATATTACCACACTACACACTCGCACAATTGAAAGGGGATGATTCATTTTGTTGTCTCTTCAGTAAGTTGTTCCTAACATAGATTCTCGATGGGGTGCATAACATCAGATTACTCAGACCTCTTTCAGGGCTCACATATGGCTGTTGATGACGATAGTCAGGATAACATGCACTGTTACACACATCCCACAGACTATACGGATGCAGGATACGTGGAATAGCATGTGAAGAGGTAGGCCTATTTTTTATTTTAAATTTTTTCTTCATATACATAAAAGGTACTTCATTATTATTTATTGCAGTATGAGTCGGCACAAAAACATTCTGGCTTCAATGCAAACCTGTCGCCCCCTTCCTCAAAAGGAATCTCCTTACATTGGGGTACACGGTATTGCCCTACCAAGCAAAAAGGCAGTAACTGCTAATTTGGTCAAAAATGAGTTAATTTCATTTTTGGTACATTAAATACATGCTTAATCATCTGAACAAGTATCCTGCCTCTATTGTATTGTGTTTTGGAGAAAATGGGGGTCATATTAGCAGTAACTACATAAGGCTACTGTGAAACCCAAGGTAAATAAAAGCTATTTTTCTCGGTTACACACTATGAGCAGTTACTGCCTTTTTGCTTGGTAGGGCAGAGTAAATCTCCTGCCTGTGTCTCCAATAGATTAATGTTTTCCGTTGTGATTTTCAGACAGCTAACATCACCTCCCTTTCTCATTTGGAGTGTTTCCTTCTTGGCCTCCTGGAGACAGGATGATATTAATGGGCTCTATTTCTGTAGGAGAAAGGGAGCGTGACTGCATTAACGTTACACACACATAACCACTGGGTTGTTGGCCAGCAGAGAACATTTACCATCATAATCAGAAGATCGGTTGGTTCAAGGAAAGGGAAGGGACGTTTCTTGCCTTGAAGAGAACTGTGTGTACATGTTTGTTTGGATTGGTTGGTAGAACATTTCTTACACAAACGGAGACCCAGGTTTAATAAAGAAGCAGAGTATTGTCTACCCCTGATTGGTTGGTTCGGGGAATGGCAAGGGACATTTCTTGGCTTGAGAACGGTGTGTGTTTGTGAGACTTGGTTTGGATTGGTTGGAAAGATGTCTTGACCTCTTTAGACACACATAGACCCAGGTCTAATAAAATAACAGAGTATATTGACAGACTGTGGGATGGAGTCTGTTCCAGCACTTCTCAGGCTTTGGTTTATTGACTCACTGGAGAGATGCTGGAGTCTGGAGATGCTATTTGTCAAACACACACACACACACACACACACACTGGCATGCACACAGACTGGTACACACACACACACACACACACTCTTGTGTGATGTGAAGGTGTCAGCGTGGCTCCGTCAGCGTGGTGTTTTTATTTGGGAGTCCAGAAGTGGAAACCAGCTTTATTGAGTGCGAAATGTGGCCCCATAAAAGGGCCCGTCTGCTAGCTCCCCAAACATCCTGCCTCTCTCTCCCTCCGCTCTCGCCATCCCTTCCTGATGGAGAAGAAAAGATAACAATAATAAAGTCTCCTGCCCGCTGCTCTCCTCTTATCCTCTCAGCTCAGAAATACTGCTGTTTATGGTTTCCAACCCAACACTTCAAGAAGACCATGAATCAGCTTAATGCAAGTGTCTTGTTAAAGAGTTATGTAAACAGTCTTTCACGCCAAAAGGGCAAGGATGAGGAGTTGGGCTTTTGGAAAACAGAAACTGGCAGGTATTGCTGCTCTGAAGATGGACGTTAACCATATTTCAGGTGGTTATATTATAGACCACACAGTCAGGCTGTTGCTCAGCACTGAGTTTGTTATTTTGATGTAGTCAGATATTTGACATTCTGGGAACAGGACCCCCCACAGGTTTTATGCCCTTCTAATACACGCACATACACTACCGTTCAAAAGTTTGGGGTCACTTAGAAATGTCCTTGTTTTTGAAAGAAAAGCTATTTTTTTGGTCCATTCAATTGATTATTAGAAAACCCTTTTGCAATTATGTTAGCACAGTTGAAAACTGTTGTGCTGATTAGAAGCAATGGCCTTATTTAGACTAATTGAGTATCTGGAGCATCAGCATTTGTGAGTTCGATTACAGGCTCAAAATGTTCTGAGAAATGAAGGCTATTCCATGCGAGAAATTGCCAAGAAACTGAAGATCACGTACAACGCTGTGTACTACTCCCTTCACAGAACAGTGCAAACTGGCTCTAACCAGAATAGAAAGAGGAGTGTGAGGGCCCGGTGCACAACTGAGCAAGAGGACAAGTACATTAGTGTCTAGTTTGAGAAACAGACGCCTCACAAGTCCTCAACTGGCAGCTTCATTAAATAGTACCCGCAAAACACCAGTATCAACGTCAACAGTGAAGAGGTGACTCCGGGATGCTGGCCTTCTAGGCGGAGTTGCAAAGAAAAAGCCATATCTCAGACTGGCCAATAAAAATAAAATATTAAGATGGGCAAAAGAACACAGACACTGGACAGAGAAAGATATGGCTTTTTCTTTGCTTCTTCCTTGCAGAGCGGCCTTTCAGGTTATGTCGATATAGGACTTGTTTTACTGTGGATATAGATACTTTTGTATCTGTTTCCTACAGCATCTTCACAAGGTCCTTTGCTGTTGTTCTGGGATTGATTTGTACTTATCGCACCAAAGTACGGTCATCTCTAGGAGACAGAACGGGTCTCCTTCCTGAGTGGTATGACGGCTGCGTGGTCCCATCGTGTTTATACTTGTGTACTATTGTTTGTATAGATGAATGTGGTACCTTCAGGCGTTTGGAAATTGCTCCCAAGACTTGTAGAGGTCTACAATTTCTTTTCTGAGGTCTTAGCTGATTTCTTCTGATTTTCCCATAATGTCAAGCAAAGAGGCACTGAGTTTGAAGGTAGGCCTTGAAATACATCCACAGGTACACCTCCAATTGACTCAAATTATGTAAATTAGCCTATCAGAAGCTTCTAAAGCCATGACATCATTTTCTGGAATTTTCCAAGCTGTTTAAAGGCACAGTCAACTTAGTGTATGTGTCACGATTGGGTGCATACAGAGACCAAGGCGCAGCGCAGGGATAGTAGTTCGACATTTTATTTTAATTTACTATGTATAATAAATATTTACAAATGACGAACTACTGAACAAACATGATAGACACAATGTCACGTTCACCAAACAAACATGAATGAACGGACGGACGTAACAAAAAGTTGCACACTTACTGTCACCGTGACTGCGAAATAATCGACAACGACCCACAACCCAGTGTGAAAATTACAAGCCTATGTAGGATCCCTAATTAGAGACAATGCGCTACAGCTGCCTCTAATTAGGGATCACACACAAACCACCACCAGAAACAGAAAGAGTGGACCGTTTTCTCTTATGACCAGGCCCGGACTGGGTACCGGTGGAGTAAACGGCTCCGGCCATGGAACTGGGCAATTAACCGGACCTGGACTGGGCACCTGCCATGGAGCGGGGAAAACAGCCGGGCCCGGACTGGGCACCGGTGGGGCAAACGGCTCCGGCCATGGAGCGGGACCATTAACCAGGCCCGGACTGGGCACCGGTGGGGTAAACGGCTCCAGCCATGGAGCGGGTCACTTTTGAGTTTTTGTTTTCCACGTATTGATTGCATTTTGGAACATTCGTGCTTTAGCCTACTGCCGTGTGCGCATTGCTGCGCTTATAATGTGAAGAAATAGCCTAATAGCGTATTGATATTTTAAGCTAAATGATCTGAACTGTTGCATCAGCCTCATTGCTATTAAAAGGTTTTTTGATCTGTTAATTTGGGGTGAATCACATCCCACAACTGTCCCGGAGTATGGTCAATAGAATAAGTCAACTTTTGTACTATGTAGATTGACATAGGTTAGTAATTTCTACTCATCTTGTTGGCTGACGAAAAGTAAATGTGGACAGTTCTTCTAACATCTTCAATACACGCCTAGGAATTCGATAAGGACGCACGCAGTTGTGTCCCCGATGTGTATGTCTTCACTTGTAGCCTACTTCGGAGGTGAAGATGCCTGTGAGAAGCACCCGATCACGTAAGGGGCATTGGCTAATAAGAATTTAGATATCTGAGAGAATATTATCAAGGGGTCTGCTTGTCAGATTGTGAATGAGAGACTGATGAAGTGTATTCAGCCTGTGCAAGAAACAAGTCAGAGTTCATGCCTTTCATGCAACTTTAAAAAAATCCTCATTAGAGTCGCATCATGCAGCCTTAGAATGTCTTAAAAATCTAAACATATAGCCCAACGTTTGTATCACAACTAAAGTTACATTAATAACTCTAAATTAAGCATATAGGAGGACCTGTTTCTTTGTTAACCGCTCAACACAGAATAGCCGCATGTCTGCACTCACTCGGAAACCATTTGGAGAAAATATCCTTTCTATTTTATTCAGCTATGTTCAATTGTATATTTCATACGGAAAATAATGCCACGGAATTCTAAGAAAATCTTGTCTGCTAAATGAACTAGTGTAGCCCACAGCCATATGGCATAGCCAGATCAGGGACAACTCAAATAATATACAATAGACAACATTTTATTCATATCATGTTTCTTTAGACCTGTCTAAAATAAATAATGTATCCTAAGGTCTTCATCAGTAGCTTGTAGGCTATGCGTGGAAGCTAAATGTGTTTATGTTAATTAACGGTCAATTACCATGAGACCGGCAGTTAATTGCTTGACAATCACTGGCTGACAAAATGTAATTGATTATTAATTGTAATCTTTGGTATGCACTGAAAAGCCCTGTGCAAGAACCTACAAGAAAGTGTGGACCGGTTGGCATGCTGTTGGAATACCCTCATTATATATAGGATGGCACGGTGGTCCTGTGGGTATAAGATGTGATTCATCATGGCAAATATTTCACTGCACAAGTGCACTAATTAACAATCATTGCTGGCATTTTAATTCCTGAGATAAGATCCTTTGAGAGACAGGCGTGATTAGAATGTTCCGGGCAAACTTCTAAAACCGAAAGGCGAGCCAAGTTCATGCAAGGTTCTCAGTGATATGCACCCCATAAGTGTTGGCACGGCTACAGTAACAGTGCAATGCTGATCCATGTAATGTGTTTATGCAACTTATGCATACAGTATATTATCTAGGCATTTAGATTTAGAGGCTAAAAGAGATCAGAGGGTGGTTATGGGAAATGTGTGAAATTGCCCATGGCACGCAATGGGAATTGGCACGCTGGTCTGTTTATTAAATTGCATGTTTTCCAGAACCCTGACAAACCAAGCAAGTTAATGCATTATTTATGTCTATGTCTTTATGTCTGATCATCGATTCATAATTTGATTAAGTGGTCTTTATCTCACTTGGAAAAACCCTAAACCCTACACAGATCATACAAACACTGAGTGTACTAAGTACTGTAAGTAAATTCAATCTCAATGAGTTGTGTTGCTAAAGGACTTAGATTTACAGTAGTCCTACAAATGTGACACATTGATTGACTACACAGGTAACTACACAGGTAAGAACCAAGATGGCGTAACAGTGCAGATGTGTTTTTTTTTGTAAATAGTCTTGTTCTTTTAAGTTTTTCTGTATACATTTCTTATTCTCATTATTCTCATATACTTTTCCTGCAACCCGCCTCACCCAATGTGGAACGGATCTACTATTTCTTTCTTTCTTTCTTTTCGTTCTTTTCTTCTTTCTTTCTTTCTTTCTTTCTTTCTTTTCTTCTTTCTTTCTTTCCTTCTTTCCTTCTTTCCTTCTTTCCTTCTTTCCTTCTTTCCTTCTTTCCTTCTTTCCTTCTTTCCTTCCTTCCTTCCTTCCTTCCTTCCTTCCTTTCTTCCTTTCTTCCTTTCTTCCTTTCTTCCTTTCTTCCTTTCTTCCTTTCTTCCTTCCTTCCTTCCTTTCTTCCTTTCTTTCTTTCTTTCTTTCTTTCTTTCTTTCCTTCCTTCCTTCCTTCCTTCCTTCCTTCCTTCCTTCCTTCCTTCCTTCCTTCCTTCCTTCCTTTCTTTCTTTCTTTCTTTCTTTCTTTCTTTCTTTCTTTCTTTCTTTCTTTCTTTCTTTCTTTCTTTCTTTCTTTCTTTCTTTCTTTCTTTCTTTCTTTCTTTCTTTCTTTCTTTCTTTCTTTCTTTCTTTCTTTCTTTCTTTCTTTCTTTCTTTCTTTCTTTCTTTCTTTCTTTCTTTCTTTCTTTCTTTCTTTCTTTCTTTCTTACCATGTCCTGCCAGCTAACATTACTGTTTGTCATTTGTCCTAACAACAGATTGATTTGGTGAGAGCAAATGGGCCAAAGAAAAGGAGAAAAAGAGGAGTGATGGGAAATGATTTAGGGTTAGACAGGCGAAATGAGAGTAGGTGGGTGTAGTCCGCCCGTTGGGTGTTTGTTTACAATGCTGGCGTGTTAAGAAACAGATCTGGTACTGTGTGTGTGTGCGTGCGTGCGTGTGTGCGTGGTTAAGAAGATCAGATCACAATGTATCTTTTAATCGTCTACACATGTCCAAAAAATGTGAGCACAATCAGAATGTGGACTAAACCAGGACAAAGGGTTACCACCAGGTGTACATATTGGCATACATGTTGCATCGACAATTCCAACAGCATCTCCTCTCCTCTTTCCACCCTCTCTTGCTCTCTCTCTCTCTGAACGTTTTATCTCCACCCCAGAGCGTCCTTTTGTCCTCACAGTAGAACAGGTTGTCCTCAGCGCTTACCTTATCTATTTGAGTTGTCAAAAGACCTTGCTTTTCTTCCATCTACCTCAGCGTTCACACACACTTCCACTCAACCCACTCATCTAGCTCCTATTTGTCTCTCTCTCTGTCTCTCTGGAGCATTTGCGTCACAGGAAGATGGGCTCTTTGTCCATTATTTATTTATTTATTTATTAACCTATTTATGTATTTATTACATAAATGCTCTCCCAGATTATTTGTCCATATGTACGTAGATCTACCTACTCCTCGCTCCCTCGACCTTGCCTTGCTCGCCCCCAGTTCGTCACGAGTTCTCCATGGCGCTGGTCTCCTTAGTGGCGAGTGAGCCATCGTTAGTTAATCTTTCCCTTTTACCAGCCTTCCCTGTTGTGTCTCGGGAGACTAGGACAGCTTTTAAAAAGTAATGGTGGATCTATTAAGCATTTTCTTGTTGCTTTCTTTTGCTTTTTAAGATGCAGGGCTTGTGAAGAAACGCTCAGGTTAATGTATTGTTTTCCTGTGGCACCCTTTTGGCAAATTGAGTGGCTGCGAATGGCTGAGTTCCTAAGTGGATCTGTCCACCTCTCAATAACACACAACACACACTCTAATGCGTGTCTTCAGGTGGACACAACACACTCTAATGCGTGTCTTCAGGTGGACACAACACACACTAATGCGTGTCTTCAGGTGGACACAACACACTCTAATGCGTGTCTTCAGGTGGACACAACACACTCTAATGCGTGTCTTCAGGTGGACACAACACACTCTAATGCGTGTCTTCAGGTGGACACAACACACTCTAATGCGTGTCTTCAGGTGGACACAACACACTCTAATGCTACACTCTTTAAAAAAATAAAAGGGTTCCAAAACCCTTTTTGGTTTCAAGTACAACCCTTTTTGGTTCCAGGTAGAATTTTTTGGGGTTCCATGTAAAACCCTCTGGGGGAAATGATTCGACATGGAACCCAATACGGTTCTACCTGGAACCAAAGAGGTTCTACCTGAAATGAAAAAAAGGGGTTATTCAAAGGGTTCTCCTGTGGGGACAGCCAAATAACATTTTTAGGTTCTAGATAGAAAAAAAGGTTCTAAGAGTGTAGTCATTAGGTAAACACAAAGGTCTGTTCAGATCTCTCCTCTGGATGGAGGTTTTTAGGTGATTTAATACAATACTATATATTGCCAGGTGTTCTCCATTCACTCATAGCATAATGCAGAACATATGTTTATGTTATTCATAATCTGTAGTAGGGTTGTTTTTGGCTAAACATCTGGTTAAATGTAGGAATAGGTGAGCAGAACACCCACTATTAGTCTTTTCTTTAGGCATTTTATTTTTAAGTGTTCATAAAGTTATATCTAAGCTAAAGTACTTTTAAAATAAATAAACAATTCCATTCCCAGGAAATCATTCCCTATGAAGTACTCTATTTAGTGACCTCCTTGTCACCGGTAATATTCAAACTCAGATTAGCTCCATGACTCTCAAATATCGTACATAATGTCAAATCATGTGTACTTGCTGATTAATTTAAGGAGATAACACTAGGAAATCTCCCACCATCACCGGTGAGACACGTGAGCCAGGGTGAATACGAGTAGAATCCCATTGTTCATTGGCCAGATAAGCGAGAGCTCCAATGGATTATCAGAAACCTTACGCCCTTCCCAGATTCCCAACCGACAATACCAGGTTTTGGTCCTTTGCACCCTTAGAAAAGTGAGAAATCGTACTCTCCCAAGTGTCCTACTTTGCGCTGCCGTAGGGGCCAGGAGTGAAAGGCGTCTTTCTTTCTCACCCCCCATTGTTTGTATGTTTATAAAGAGCTGTAACACGTACAAAGTGGCGTGACACTGGTCAGACCCTCCTTCGGGGGAACTCCCAGTCATTCAAAGTAAACATGAGACGCTTTCCTAATACAGCAACCTGTTTAATTCAATCAAAAGCAATCCATCTCCATTGACCTCCATAATCATTTAGTCCCATAAAGGTGTATTGAAAAGAGATGAGTTTGATTTGACTGAGAAAGTGAGTAATTACACACCAACAAGGATATGTATACTACAATTAGGGATGAGGTGTATCAGGTCGAATAGAGTGCATGGTTATTTTTTGTGTCCCATGGCTACATTAACGTCATTCTGTGCATTTAGCGCTTCTCTAATAGTCCTACACGCTGTGATCAAACAGGAATTATATACAGCCCAAAGCCTGAGAGGTTGTGGCTTAACTCGAAAGGGTTCGCTTAGAGGTAAACCCATAATAACCAGCTGATGCAGAGCCTCTTCTGTGACCTCATACTGTATGTGGAAAAGTAGACTGGTCAGGTTCTGATTGCAGCTGATAGAGAGCCAAACCTTCGGCATTGACTATCCTCCCGTTGAAGAACATGCCCCAGAAAATGACATGATCTGGCTTTAATTTGAACACGTTCCTCACATCTGTGATCGACTGTCTGCTCCGGGATGATGTGTCTGTCAGGCCGAGTGTGGTGCATCCGATTGGATGATTTTCTGTCCCTTCCTCTGATGAAGGTCAGGAAGCATAGGTGTTGGTCTCTCTCTCTGAATTATACCAAGTTTTCCTTGGAAATCCAGCTTGGCAAATAGTTTGAGGTGCACTATAGTGTCCATTTGTCAGGTTGTTTTCACTATCTAGTTCAAGGGATGCGAGCGCCAAATTATGTAGGCACGCCCAAAGCTTACCCACACACCATGTTTAGGCAATATGCATGCGCAAAATATGTCAGGAGCGGCAGCACGCGTCAACGATTTGAATGGATGGGAAGGAAGGCATGAATACCCTGGCGCCTGGTTTTGATGCAGTTTTGGCAAATTTTAAACACACAAAACATCATTAGATAACAAAAAATAAAGTCAATTTTTATATATATACTTTTTTTTGTGATTACACACACACCCTGACTGCATGTCACTGATGTGTGCAAACAAACACAGCATTTAAATGAAGTGCCCGTTTTGGAGGCAGGCTGCTCCATTCCCAGCTGCAGCTTTCAGGGGGGACATTCTGTGATTCATGAGGGTTTTAAATTAATTAAAGGATTTGCTTATCTTAGTGTTGTGACACTGTGCAGAGGTTTCGAGTAACAGAGGTAATTTATTTGTTCTGTTTTTGGAAGACGATTGGTATCAGAGTCCGGGGAAATGAATTGATTGGATTGGCACTTCTTCTGTAAATGATAGGCCTACTAATTAAGCATTGAATGAAATGAGAGATTAATAATTCACCTATCATAATTTAGATAACTGTTTGGGGCATAGCACATTGTCATTATATTTGATTGGGCCCCTATTAAGTTGTAGTGTACACGTTCTTATCACGAAACCAGGGACATGATACCCACTAATGAGAGGCCCCAGAAAGTGTTGACTCATGCAAATACAGCTCTAGCTAGGGCCACTACAGTTAATTGGCAATAATGATCTACAAAATAATCTGAACAAGGATCTTCTTGCTAGGCCTACAGACCAACGACATTTGGCAAAGATGGAAGTCGTCCCTGTCTCCGTTCGATGAGACTCTTGACTCAACAAGTTCCTTTGGCGTATCAATATCCGTTTATCTAGCAACGTTATAGTTGATGTCCCTTCAAATCTTGTTTATCAATGGCTCTGGAGAGCCTTGTTACCCAGGGAACACAAACATGCCCAAGATTGCGTCTGGCTGTGAAAGGGGTTCTGGGAAAGCTTCCGCTGGACACTGAGACTGACACAGAGCCGTGACCTTGTGTTCACAGGAAGTGACCAGGGTATTTTTTTGCAGCATGGCTCTAGTCGGTCCCGACTATTGCAGTCTGTGACATTGGAAAGGCTTGCTAACTGAGCTGTCACTTTATCACTATGTTTATCTCTGTGTGTTGCCTATATACCCACAATTTGTCTAGCTCTGTTGAATAAAGAAAAAAGCCTTGAGTGCCACTAATAAATGTCCAACTGCTCTTTACAATATAAAGGTCAATCCAGTTCACTATATTAATCTTGTTAAAATGCCTGCTAGATACAGTATAACTCCATATAAAGAGGCAGACAGAACAAAGTGTTAGAAATAGAAGCATGAACATGCACTGTTTAATGTATTTTACCCTTATTGGAATGTATAGACCACCTTCCACCAAAAGTGTGTTTTTTGATCAGTTGAATAACATGCTTAGGGAATGTGATTTTAATAATGGGAGATTTTAATATTAATTATGAAGACAAGTATTCCCCTCAAACGGATCACTAATACCCTTTGACCTTACACAGCTAGTTAAAGGGCCAACCAGGGTGACTTGCTGTTCTAAAACACAGATTGATCTGGTGTTCAGTAATAAACCAGAGAGAGTGACTAAATCATTCAATATGGTTACTGGGCTGTCTGATCATAATCTGACACTTATAACCAGAAAGCTTTCCAAGAACAGGTTTAACCTCTCTACTGTTAGAAAATATGATTAGCTCAGAATACCTAAGAGTGAATTAAATGATTTTGAAAACGCAACTGGAATGATCTCTTGTCTGATACAGATGTGGAAGCTGATAATCAGGTTTTTCTATCTACAATAAATGGCTTCCTAATGAAAATCAAATCCAAACCTGGCCAAAAGAGCACTCTTACTTGGCTAAATGGAGAAATCTGGAAACTGGTGAACGAACGAGATCATGCTCTAAATTGATCTGGGAGAATCTAAAAAAGTTAACAGGGAAAGACCATAGTAACATAGCAAAAAGACTAGAAATCAGTGTGAATGACACAGGATGCTTCACTTCCTACTTTGTTGACTCTGTCAAGGTACTGAGACAGAACCCCTCCACTGGTTTCTTGGGCTCAGTACCAGTGAATGACACTCAACCTGTCTTCATCATAAGGGAGGATTCTGAGTGAGGTGAACAGGGTGATTAGCTCACTAAAGAACTCTAAAGCCAAAGATGTGTTTGGGCTGGACTCTACCTTTCTTAAAAACTACAAAGAGTCACTCATTGGCCCCATTACTAAGGTCACCAAAACATCTATTGGTCAGTGCGTGTTTCCAAGAGTCTGGAAGTCGGCCATAATAACGGCCATCTTTAAATCGGGTGAACCTGCTGACGTGAGTAACTACAGGCCCATTAGTATACTACCTGTGGTGTCAAAGGTTGCTGAAAGTGTGTAGCAGAGCAACTGATTGCCCACACCAACAACAGCCCCTTCACATTACACTCCATGCAGTTTGGCTTCAGAGCAAAAACAGCCAACTGCTTTATTCTGGAAAATGTGAAGTCCAAGATGGACAAAGGGGATGCTGTTGGGGCTGTATTTCTAGACCTAAGGAAAGCTTTTGATACTGTTAACCATGAGGTTCTCATCGCAAAACTGTCCAAGTTCAACTTTTCAACCAATGCCTTGAGATGGATGTAATCATACCTTGAAGCAGAACCCAATGTGTCAGAGTGAGCAATGAGCTGTCGGTCGCCCACTCTCAGCTATGAGCTACTGGGTCTGAAGTTCCAATGTATGCAGATGATACAGTGATATGTGTGTATGCAAAGAGCAAACAACAAGCTGCACAAGAACTCACTGCTGTACTGTTTCAGGTTACAAAGTGGATCAGTGACTCATGTTTGCATCTCAATGTAAAAAAAAAACAGTCTGTATGTTCTTCACAAAGAGGGCAACTGATGCTACTGAGCCATATGTCTATGTGTCAGGGGAGAAGCTCCAGGTGGAAGTCATCCCTGTAAGTACCTTGGCATCATACTTGATTCCAACCTCTCTTTTAAAAAGCTGGTGAAAAAGGTAACTCAAATAACCTAATTCAAACTAGCTAATTTCCGATTTCCGAATGAGCCCATGAAATTGTTTGACTACAGAGGTAGCAAAACTGTACTTTCAATCTATGATACTCCCCCACTTAACATACTGCTTGACTAGTTGGGCCCAAGCTTGCTGTACAACATTAAAACCCATTCAGTCTGTCTACAAACAGACTGGCCTGGCTCCCCCTCCACTTAGTACTTTTGTTAAACAGAAAACCCAAACCCATGGCAGCAGATCCACAAGGTCTGCCATGAGAGGTGACTGTATAGTAGTTCCCTTAAGGCAAAGCACCTTTAGTCATGTCTTCCCATGTCTGGAACACACTGCCATCAGACACACAACTGCAACACATATCGCACCTTTACAAAAAACCTAGACATGGCCAAAGGACAATCAGACTTGTGAACATAATCCCTAGTTGTGTATTGCTGCTTCTCATGTTGTCTGTGGCTTGTTGAGGTGTGGAAACACTTTATTCCTTTTATGTATTTTGTTTTGTTGCTCTTTGTGCTATTGCTCTGTCTGCATGCTACGTGTTGCTTGTCCTATGTTTCTCTGTCTGCATGCTACGTGTTGCTTGTCCTATGTTTCTCTGTCTGCATGCTACGTGTTGTTTGTCCTATGTTTCTCTGTCTGCATGCTACGTGTTGCTTGTCCTATGTTTCTCTGCCTGCATGCTACGTGTTGCTTGTCCTATGTTGCTCTGTCTGCATGCTACGTGTTGCTTGTCCTATGTTTCTCTGTCTGCATGCTACGTGTTGCTTGTCCTATGTTTCTCTGTATCCATGCTACGTGTTGCTTGTCCTATGTTTCTCTGTCTGCATGCTACGTGTTGCTTGTCCTATGTTGCTCTGTCTGCATGCTACGTGTTGCTTGTCCTATGTTGCTCTGTATGTGCTCACTGCTTGTCTGTATTGTTATTGTAATTGTTTTTAATAACCTGCCCAGGGACTGCGGTTGAAAATTAGCTAAAACCAGCACTTTTACTTAAACGTTGATTTAATGTGCACTGTCCCTGTAAAAATAAACTCAAACTCAAAGGAAGTGTACAGGTTTGTGTTATTCAAAGGGTAAATTAACTTGAGACCTTCTACGAAACAGCATGATGAAATATCTCTATAGTAGTCTACCTTTACAATGCATACCATAGGTTTTCTGTAAACCTGGTGACATGCCAGCTCTCATACTGTAGTTGTAATCATCCTCACAGTGGGCATCAGGTTTGTAAGGTCTTAGAGGACCAAATTGAATGAGCCCAGTCTATATTTGTCAGAACACTCTAAATACATCTCAGTTTTTGCTATATTTCTCTGAAATAAATAGTTGTAGCTACAGGCAGTTTCTCAAGAACAAGACGTTTTTCAGATCAGATTTGATCAATGGGATATTCTAACTCAAACTGCCCTTTGGCACTCCACCTACTGTCAAAGACAAATGACTGGTGAGATAGGATTGGGCAATGGGAAAACAAGTATGTATGAAAACACACACCTCCTACTCTGTTACTCCTCTTACTGAATAGACAGTTATTTGATTTCCAACCTGGTTCCTGTGTAGGGCAGATCTGCTGGACAACAGCAATCAATTGTCATGATGATCGCTGTAAGATCTATGGGGCCCGGCCTACATGCACCCCTAGCCATAATTGATCTAGAAATCCAATACATGAGAGTGCATGACGCATTGGACCTGCACTGTAGCCAATAAGCTTTCTTTTTCACATTACATACAGTCATGTCCTCAGCTGTGCTAAAGAATACATTTGTTTCAATGGTTGTGACCCCATCCATTTTTAATTGCTTTAAGAACACATTTTACGTGGGTTTTATATAGTTGAGTTGAGGAACACTGTTTATTTTGTGGAGGAGTTCATTATAAGAGATTGGTGACCGGCATACAAGTTACATGTTTACAGTCAGTCAACATTTCAATGGAGCAGCGGTGAGATGATAGGATACTGTGTAGAGGAATGCTATTAAAACTACCCAAACAGTCACTCCAGTTAATGATTTACTTCAGCTTTGATTGGATCTCAGCGCCAGGCCAGTTAATTTAAACCATGACAAAGAAATGTCCCAAATGGACCTGCAACAACCATGACAGCTCTGTAATAAAACATCAATAACTGAATGAAAGATTCATAGCAAACACAGAGTGGGTTCATTATTAGTAAATATTTGTACTGTGGAGGCTTTGCCTGGTAAAACCAGACTGAACACTGCACTCAAGTTCAGTCAGGTTTAACCAGGCTAGTGTAGACTACCCACCAGAGAGAGATTAGGTCTTCATGGGAGAGAGGAACTTTACAGCAGTTTTTGTGACCCCCGGAAGGCAAGCTGGAACCCTGGGGCCGTGGGGTGTCTGTCTGGTGGCTGTGGCGGAATCAATAGCGGCCTGTTCAATAAGTTACACTGTCACTGGTCTAGAACAAGGTCTTGGGAGCTGCTAATTGCTTCTGCTTTGTTTGTTATCAGATGGACATTCTCCCTCTGATGTTACAAAGGTAATTAGTTCACCCCGAGACAAAAGGAAACTGTTGATAATCACCTATGTTGACACGGGACAGCAAACTTAAAGGTACTCCTCTCTCTGTTTGTCTTGGGCCCGTAGAGTAGATTATAATGAATACGATTACATGGACAGAGAGGACCTTATCCTAGCACCCCTACTCTGTTATAAAAACGGGTAGTTTTGTTTTTATCACTGCCTAGACTAATTGTTGGGTGATTTCTCGAACAAGTCTGGGCTTGTTTTGTTTTTCAGTTCTATTGTGAAATCTGCCCTCATCTTCTTTCCCAAGGCTCAGCTATTGATCTCATCGACAGCCCAGTTGTAACAGGCCACAGTCCTAGCTCCTCGAAGGCTATTGAGCTAGTAGTCTGTGTGTCAGACAGATAGTCACTAGATATTGTGTAGCAGCCGCGGCACCATTCAGGTGGGGAAGATTAAGCTCTTTTCCCTTGGCCTGTGCTAATAGAACACAGGGTTATAAGAGCTTTATCATCTACTGAAACACGTCCTGGCAGGGAAAGAGTGGAGTAGCCATTATTGTGTTTTTGAGCCATGCACCATTTGTTTCAGTAAATTTGTGGTTTTAGACTAGGACTGATAAGAGACATTTACAATAACACACTCTTGCTTTTAAAGGAGCTCGTATGGAAGGAAGCACATTATCTGTAAAAGCTCAACTTTTCTAGGAGTTTATCCAAAGCCTTTTGAGCATTTTGAGTCCGGTTCAATTTGAACAGCACTGACATCAGATATTGAACAAGGCTTCACACTCCATTGCTTGTTCTTTCACCTGAAAAAGGCACAACTACTTTGACCTAGACGGTTCAGGCGAATAAGAAAAATGGGTATGTAGCCTAGTTGGACAGCTCTGGCGACCTGCTCTCCAAAATGACAAATGATCTTGTGCTCTGCATTGAGGTTGGTCTGGGACTAATTGCTAGTTGCATGACTCTAGCTGCTGTTTGAGTTTACTTTAACCACATTAGTGGCAAAATGTGTTGCTTCCAAGCAGAACTGAAGTAAGTCAAACAAGGTATTGAAAAGCCCAATTTAGTGAGGAATCACTTACGTGACGACCGTTGAGAGTTTTGTGGAATATACTGTAAAAGCATTACATTGTAGCTTTGCTTTCACTAATGAAGGAAGGCTTTGTCAGAAGCTTCAGTATTGCTTTGTGTAACATATCGCCCCAACTGATAATGTGTTGATTGTTTACTATCTTCAACATGAGGAAACTAATAAGAGGCCAATTTAGTTTGGCATGGAGTGAAAATATGTGTATAAAAATAGATGGTCAGTCAAAAGTGTCTCACAATTCATGTCGGTGTAAAGGAGAAATAAGATTCAAGTAACTAACCATCTACAGTGCATTCAGAAAGTATTCAAACCACTTCCCTTTTTCCACATTTTGTTACGTTACAGCCTTATTAAATAAAACATTTTCCTCATCAATCTACTCACAATACCCCATTGTGACAAAGTGAAAACAGGATTTTAGAAATGTTTGCAAATGTATTAAAAACAAAAAACTGAAATATCATATTTACATTAGTATTCAGACCCTTTGCTATGAGACTCGAAATTGAGCGCAGGTTCATCCTGTTTCCATTGATTATGCTTGAGATGTTTCTACAACTTGATTGGAGTCCACCTGTGATAAATTCAATTGATTAGACTTGATTTGGAAAGGCACACACCTGTCTATATAAGGTCCCACAGTTGACAGTGCATGTCAGAGCAAAAACCAAGCCATGAGGTCAAAGGAATTGTCCATAGAGCTCTGAGACAGGATTGTGTCGAGGCACAGATCTGGGGAAGGGTACCAAAAAATGTCTACAGAATTGAAGGTCCCCAAGAACACAGTGGCCTCCATCATTCTTAAATGGAAGAAGTTTGGAACCACCAAGACTCTTCCTAGAGCTGGCCGCCCAGCCAAACTGAGCAATCAGGGGAGAAGGGCCTTAGTCAGCGAGGTGACCAAGAACTCTGACAGAGCTCCAGAGTTTTTCTGTGGAGATGGGAGAACCTTCCAGAAGGACAACCATCTCTGCAGCACTCCACCAATCAGGCCTTTATGGTAGAGTGGCCAGACGGAGGCCACTCCTGAGTAAAAGGGACATGACAACCTGCTTGGAGTTTGCCAAAAGACTCTCAGACCATGAGAAAACCAAGATTACACCCTTTGGCCTGAATGCCAAGCTTCACGTCTGGAGGAAACCTAACACCATCCCTATAGTCAGTGGTGGAAAAAGTACCCAATTGTCATACTTGAGTAAAAGTAAAGATACTTTAATAGAAAATGACATGTAAAAGTGAATGTCACCCAGTAAAATACTACTTGAGTAAAAGTATAAAAGTATTTGGTTTTAAATATACGTAAGTATTAAAAGTAAATGTAATTGCTAAAATATACTTAAGTATCAAAAGTAAAAGTATAAATGATTTCAAATGTCTTATATAAAGCAAACCACGTATAGCCAGGGGCATGCTCCAACACTCAGACATCATTTACAAACGAAGCATGTGTTTAGTGAGTCCGCCAGATCAGAGGCAGTAGGGATGCCCAGGGATGTTTTCTTGATAAAGTGTGTGAATTAGACAATTGTCCTGTGCTGCTAAGCATTCATAATGTAAAGAGTACTTTTGAGTGTCAAAATGTATGGAGTAAAAAGTACATCATTTTCTTTAGGAATGTAGTGAAGTAAAAGTTAGGGTTAGGGTTATGTGACGTGTTCAATACTTATTTCACCCGCTGTAAGTATTCAGACCCTCTACTCAGTACTTTGTTGAAGCACCTTTGGCAGCGTTTACAGCCTTGAGTCTTCTTGGGTATGACGCTACAAGGTTGGCACGCCTGTATTTGGGGAGTTTCTCCCATTATTTTCTGCAAATCCTCTCAAGCTCTATCAGGTTGGATGGGAGGCGTCGCTTGTCCCGATGCCACTCCTGCATTGTCTTGGCTTTGTGCTTAGGATCGTTGTCCTGTTGGAAGGTGAACATTTACCCCAGTCTGAGGTCCTGAACGCTCTGGAGGAGGTTTTCTTCAAGGATCTCTCTGTACTTTGCTCTCCCTCGAACGCTGAAAAACATCCCCACAGCATGATGCTGCAACCACCATGCTTCACCATAGGCAGTGGTGTAAAAATACTTTAAAGCACTACTTAAGTAGATTCTTGGTGTATCTGTACTTGACTTTAATATTTATATTTTTTGAAGCTCTCCACAAGTGGTCCTTGGCTCTTGGACAACTCTTCTGATTATTCTTTTTACTCCTCTGTCAGAAATCTTGCGAGGAGCACCTGGTCGAGGCAAATTTATGTTGAAATTATTGTCTTTCCACTTCCGTATTATGGCCCCAACAGTGCTCACTGGAACATTCAGAAGCTTAGAAATGCGCCTATAACCAATGGCATCATTATGTTTTGCAACAATTAGGTTGCGAATGTCTTGAGACAGCTCTTTGCTTTTACCCATCATGAGATGTGTCTTGTGTGACACCTTGGCAATGAGACCTTTTTGTAGGCCATCAGTTGGGACTGAACCAGCTGATATTAATTTGCACTGACAGAGGGCTGGATAACTTTTTAATTACTGATAGTTTTCAGCTGTTGTCTTGGCTTTCCATGCCTTTTTGAACCTCCCTTTCTTCATGTGTTCAATACTTTTTCCCTGTGTCATTTCACATTATTACACATAACTTAATTTCTGAACTTATTTGTTTTGGTTTCTTTGTATGTATGGATTACTTGTGTTGTTACCAACATCTGGTGATGTTCATGTCAATAACATGAAGATGTTACCAACATCTTCATGTCAATAGCACCTTTGGAAATATATTTACTGAGAAAAATGGTGAAGTGTTCAATACTTATTTCACCCGCTGTATGTGAATGTGATATTTCAGTTTTAAAATGTGTATAAGTTTGCCAACCTGTTTTTGCTTTGTCATTATGGGGTATTGTGTGAAAAAACAACAACGATTTAATACATTTTAGAACACGTCTGTAACCTAACAAAATGTGGAAAAAGTCAAGGGGTCTGAATACTTTCCGAATGCACTCTACAAGCATAAAGAAAAAAAATGTTTAGGTCAGAAAAAATGTCTGACTCCTAGTTTGGTTATAGGGGCTAAATCAGTGGTCAAGTTCACTTTCTGAGTCCAAAAGCAAACCGAGATCTACCGCTCTGATAAAAAAAAAAACGTAAACCTATGCAAAAAAAACAGTTCTGTAGCAATGAGGTTTGTGAAGTAAGCTATAGACCATATACATTATCGCCTCATATTGGCTTTGCTTGAATTGCCCTGCCAATGCATTGTTACACTAGCCTGGTTAAACCTGACTGAACTTGAATGCAGTGTTCAGTCTGGTTTTACCAGGCAAAGCCTCCACAGTACAAATATTTTCAAATAATTGTTTTAACGTTTTGAAATCTCGCGATATCAACTTTGCTGTAGCTTTCTTTTATGCCTGCAACGTTACTGCAGACACAGTAATCTGAGCCATCTGATTGGCCAGCGGTGGCCTATAGTGCACCTGAGTTTCTCTCCGGGCCCGCCGGGAAGGCAGAGTAGGTACCTTCAGACACATGAAATGGTTCAAAATGGCAACAGTTCGCCTATCAGGCACGCAGGGCAGCTAAACTGGGTGTACCTACCGCCAACAGCCCGAGACAAATAGAAGAAATAGGAACACAAGGCTTTATCATTGGGTTTTTTACAGAAATGTTGGTGACCACTGGGCTAAATGAAACGTGTCCGACTCAACCTCAACATAATAACCTTTCTTCTTGTAGTGGCTAATTATGAGGAGAAAACAGGCCAGCTCAAGATGGATGTTTTTACATTTCCCTATTATCCCCATTTCCATAGCAGGGGCTATGTCGCTTGACATGAGGAAACCGATACCCCCTGAGACTCAAGTAGGCCATTTGGGCCCATTTGAAGTCACTCAGGCGCAAGACAGCCACAGAGAGAAGAGCAGTGCCACGGATACAATAAAGCACAACCTGTGAGGGCGGCAAGTGATGCAAGGCAAGCAGATATTGGGGTGCCCAGATATATGAACAACGACCCTGTAATGCCTCAGCAACAGCAACATCCTGCTAGCAACAATGCAACCTGTTGGCTGTGGATGGAGTGCCTGAGTAGTTGTGCATTTCCATGCAAAATTTAAAGACTTGGCTTCAACACTATGCAACTGAGGGCATTGTGTTCTGATTGAGTGCCTGGTATTTTTTTGATCGGATCTTAATACAGGCCATCGTAACCTTTCTCCATGTACAGTACATTATGAGATCCTGTGGCTCTGTGCTGTGCTGGCGGGACCACGGGTGGTTGCCCTGGCTTTTGGGGGGGGCTAATGGAAAAGCAAGGGGAAAATCCTGTCTGTATCTGTCATTTGGTCTGAAATGCTAATGAGGCCTAGAGTGAGGCCCAGGAAGGGGAAAGCGCTACCAGCAGACAGACCACACAGAGCGAGCCCCGGTTTCTCCCAATCTTAATTGGATGACACACGGCGCTAAATTACCGTGGGTAGATAAAGGTATAATTAGCCACAGAGGAAGGAGCAGTGGGAGCATGTGGCCTGTTTAATGATAAGGCAAATCAGACAGCAGCCAGCCAGGTTTGGGGTTCTGCACAGCAGCGGCGTCACTTGGTCATGAGTTTAAAGGCGCTTACAGACGGGCCGCGGTAAACGGCAATTGAACTGTGAGAAAATCCACCTATTACATGTAATCCCGGTTGTTGTCAGCTCGAATGTTGTCATTAAAACATTGTTTGGTTGACAAGATGAACTCTGCACATTGGCCAACCATGGGTGGTGGCCGCTCAAGAATTCGGCCCGTCTGTAAGCACCTTATAGTTTTCACCAGAAATGAATATGTCAGCAGAAGTTCCGCCCTCATTCATTTTCAATGAGGGCACGCAGAGAAATGTGCGGAACTTCATAGACAAGTTCATCCAATCATGAGAAAAGGTATTTACGATGGCCAATTGCAAGTTGTTGTTCTCTTTGACTCTCCTCTGAAGAGTGGCAACATGGGGGCCTCAAAACAACTCTCAAATGACCTGAAAACAAAGAGTGTTCAACATTATGGTTTAGGGGAAGGCTACAAAAAGCTATCGCAGAGATGTAAGCTGTCAGTGTCCACTGTGAGGAACATTGTGAGGAAATGGAAGACCACAGGCACAGTTCTTGTTAAGGCCAGAAGTGGCAGGCCAAGTAAAATATCGGAGAGGCAAAGGCGAAGGATGGTGAGAATGGTCAAAAACAGCCCACAGACCACCTCCAAAGACCTACAACATCATCTTGCTGCAGATGGTGTCACTGTGCATCGTTCAACAATTCAGCGCACTTTGCACAAGGAGAAGCTGTACGGGAGAGTGATGCGGAAGAAGCCTTTTCTGCACACACGCCACAAACGCACATTTGGACAAGGCAGCTTCATTTAGGAATAAGGTGCTGTGGACTGATGAAACAAAGATTTTGTTATTTGGTCATACCAAGGGGCGTTATGCATGGCGGCAAAAGAACACAGCGTTCCAAGAAAAACTACCCACAGTAAAATTTGGTGGGGGTTCCATCATGCTGTGGGGCTGTGTGGCCAGTGCCGGTACTGGGAATCTTGTTAAAGTTGAGGGTCGCATGGATTCCACTCAATATCAGCAGATTCTTGGGAATATTGTTGAAAAATCAGTCACAAAGTTGAAGTTACGCCGGGGCTGGATATTTCAACAAGACAACGACCCAAAACACTGCTCAAAATCTACCTGGGCATTTATGCAGAGGAACAAGTACAATGTTCTGGAATGGCCATCCCAGTCCCCAGACCTGAATATCATTGAGAATCTATGGGATGATTTGAAGCGAGCTGTCCATGCTCGGCAACCATCAAACCTAACTGAACTGGAGATGTTTTGTAAGGAGGAATGGTCCAAAATACCTTCATCCAGAATCCAGACACTCATTAGACGCTATAGGAAGCGTCTTGAGTCTGTTATTTTAGCAAAAGGAGGCTCTACTAAATATTGATGTGATTTTTCTGTTGTGGTGCCCAAATTTATGCACCTGTCTAATTTCGTTTTGATGCATATTGCACATTTTCTGTTAATCCAATAAACCTAATTTCACTACTGAAATATTACTGTGTCCATCAGTTATTTGATAGATCAAAATGAAATTGCTGATCCAAACACCCAATTATTTATAAATGGAAATCATGGACTGTATTTACAAACAGTACAAAGCTTTTTAAAAGTGACCGGGACTTATTTCCCTTGTGATTCCTATTTTGTAGATAAATACATTTACAATTACATAGATACAGACACATGACAGAGATGCATAGATACAGACACATGACAGAGATGCATAGATACAGACACATGACAGAGATACATAGATACAGACACATGACAGAGATACATAGATACAGACACATGACAGAGATACATAGATACAGACACATGACAGAGATACATAGATACAGACACATGACAGAGATACATAGATACAGACACATGACAGAGATACATAGATACAGACACATGACAGAGATGCATAGATACAGACACATGACAGAGATGCATAGATACAGACACATGACAGAGATACATAGATACAGACACATGACAGAGATACAGACACATGACAGAGATACATAGATACAGACACATGACAGAGATACATAGATACAGACACATGACAGAGATACATAGATACAGACACATGACAGAGATACATAGATACAGACACATGACAGAGATACAGACACATGACAGAGATACAGACACATGACAGAGATACATAGATACAGACACATGACAGAGATACATAGATACAGACACATGACAGAGATACATAGATACAGACACATGACAGAGATACATAGATACAGACACATGACAGAGATGCATAGATACAGACACATGACAGAGATGCATAGATACAGACACATGACAGAGATACATAGATACAGACACATGACAGAGATACATAGATACAGACACATGACAGAGATACATAGATACAGACACATGACAGAGATACAGAGATACAGACACATGACAGAGATACAGACACATTACAGAGATACAGAGATACAGACACATGACATAGACACAGACACATGACATAGACACAGACACATGACAGAGACACAGACACATGACAGAGACACAGACACATGACAGAGACACAGACACATGACAGAGACACAGACACATGACAGAGATACATAGATACAGACACATGACAGAGATACATAGATACAGACACATGACAGAGATGCATAGATACAGACACATGACAGAGATACATAGATACAGACACATGACAGAGATACAGACACATGACAGAGATACATAGATACAGACACATGACAGAGATACATAGATACAGACACATGACAGAGATACATAGATACAGACACATGACAGAGATACATAGATACAGACACATGACAGAGATACATAGATACAGACACATGACAGAGATACATAGATACAGACACATGACAGAGATACATAGATACAGACACATGACAGAGATACATAGATACAGACACATGACAGAGATACAGAGATACAGACACATGACAGAGATACAGACACATTACAGAGATACAGAGATACAGACACATGACATAGACACAGACACATGACATAGACACAGACACATGACAGAGACACAGACACATGACAGAGACACAGACACATGACAGAGACACAGACACATGACAGAGACACAGACACATGACAGAGACACAGACACATGACAGAGACACAGACACATGACAGAGACACAGACACATGACAGAGACACAGACACATGACAGAGACACAGACACATGACAGAGACACAGACACATGACAGAGATACAGACACATGACAGAGATAGACAAAAAAAAAGGTTATACTGTTCACATTTTAGCCAGCTTTTGACATCCTTTTTAAAAGTGGTTATGGTTGGTATGGCTTTGAGTTGCTGTGGTAGTTTGTTCTACTCAACACAGCCGGTATATAAAAATGTGTTCTTACCAGATAGACTCTTAAATGCTGGTGGACATCCCTAATAAATAAGGTACCTGGGGGCTAAGTCCGTGATAGTTAAGTAGTCCAGACCCAGTTGAATTAACGCTACTCCTTTTTTCCACAGATAGCCAGCCTAGCTGCTTAAAATATTAGACCTCCGGATGAGTATGAGGGAGGAGTTTAAGTACAATTCTTACAAGATTGTTTTGGCTTGTCTGTAGCTCATTCTTTAGGTTTTTGGGGCTTCTGGTGAATCATGATGTGCAGGCATAATCAAAGTGACACTGGACTAGCGCACTTGCGAGCGTCTTTATGGTGTCTATAGCCATTTGGCGACAGATTATCATGTGAATATTCTAAAATATGCATAAAAACAATATTCACATTTTCCCATCAGAGTTGTTTCCATCAAACTGACTTGGTGTATGGAATAAAAAATACAAGTTAAATGGGTTTCCATTCCATCTTCAACTTTTGGGGGTCAAACAGCTGCCAAGCATCGATCATCATGTCACCAGAATAAGACCCTCGATATTTATTGAAAGGAGCTTCAAACTCGTCACACTTTCACCACCATCCTGTAAAGTTCATCATAATGTATTTCATCTAGCCTAATAAAATGCATTCTTTCCTATGTTTTGAAAATAACATTTGAGTCATACTTTACTCGCATTAAAAGGTTGGATGGAAACCTGGTTAATGTCAAGCCATTTTGAGGATGCTGGAATTATATTTTCCCTGGCCTACAGGAGACTTTTGAAGTAGCCTAATTACATTAAAACAGTGTGACTGGTTGTGTTTATGCCACATATGAAACGGGAATACATTAAAAGTTAAATTATAAATATTTAGGCTTTATTGAAGTCTTCACTGTTCTTCTATGTGCAATGATGCACCTGGACTATCCACTGCCTATCAGCTATTCCTATTTGTTATTGTGGATTCAAATTGAAAATGTATTAACAATTAAATGTGGCTAGGATGGAAGAAATTATATAGTACAACCTGCAAAAGAGCGAATGTAAACCAGGGGAAAAAACACACTAGCCTCCCCTGTGCACAATAAAAATCACACAACGCTACCCAAAGCAAAAAAATACACCAGATAGATGCATGAAATGTGTTGTTATACAGGTCAGCCATAGTAGTACAGCACCCCTGGAACAAATTAGGGTTAAGTGCCGTGCTCAAGGACACATCGACAGATTTTTCACCTTGACGGGTCAGGTATTTGAACCAGCAACCTTTCAGTTACTGGCCCAACGCTCTAACAGCTACGCTACCGGCCACCCTCTCCTATTTTGGACCAGTAAATTTAGAACTGTCCCTAACTGTTTTGACTGTGTGGACATCAAGTTGACAGATTTGAAAGCTAGCTGTGATTTGCAGCAGTGTTTTCCATTAGCGCCAGCCATCGGCTAATCAGCTGGGTATACAGACTCAAGGCATTAGAATGTACCAGAGGCCACCAAAATAGAGCTCCTTTGGAAAAACATTTCGAACCCAGTGGGGCAAAAGCCCCCCGGCTGGGGGCCGCCTTGCTGGCTACTTTTTCTATTTGGCTGGCTACTGTATGTACTTGTGGAAAAAAATTGTCTTTAATGCCTTGAATATCTATTACATAGATAACATATCGGATGGAATTACCAGGCTCTTATTATCTTCACATCTCAACCTAATTGAATGGCAATTAGGTCTGCAGTGTCCACAGTTATTTTATTTACTTGGAGTTACTAGACTATCAACTGAAAAATGTCAGCACTATAAATAACACATTCTATAACACTCTATTAATGTCAAATAAAGGCCCTACATGCACTTAAAGTATCAGATCACAATCAACAGCCTTTCAGTTGACTAATAAAGAGAGGAACTTTTATGATGATAATTTATGGTGCAACTGAAGTGAGGAGTGGGATTAATCATAGGTAGAAACCTAATCGTCCTCCGAAGCTATTTGTACCTTTGTAAGACAGCACTCTTCTAAACCCCAGGGAAGTGGCTACAGCGACTACAGCCAATGAGCTTATAATTCTACAATATTCTACAATTCTACAACATGTGATAATAATACAACAGAACAGATTAAAATTTACTATCACGGGTAGCCAAAAATAACTCTCCGAAACACACGTCCCTACAAAGCCACCCCTCCAGTCTTGTGATGTGACCCGCTGGGTCATATCTCAATAATCCAGCATCAATAACACATTCGTTTTTAAAGAAAACAACCCAACTAAGTGTCCTAATGCAACCCAGCAGTTTGGTCATTCAAACAACCCAGCATTTGTTAGTGTGTAGTGGTCTATCCTATTTCTATGGGAATTACTATCATTGGATATCATGGTTTTCACAATTATGACAACAAAGACACAAAGTGATTCTATATGAAAAGATGGGGGTAAATTGTAAATAGATAATTGGGAAACAGATGTTTGGTCTAGCAGGCTGAGTCTCTGAACACACACTGTATTTGAGGATGTAAAACAATTCAGACAGCTAATACATATTTCTATTCAGATGACATGCTGCTGTATCAAATCTGTATGCACATGGTCCCTTTAAGGCTTACAAGCATCTGTCTCTAATACATTCCTGCTTGTAAGTGGCTCTGATTAGATGTGCATATCAGAGCAAGGTTGTTGTCCCTCTGAACTGAAGAAAGTGTTTCATAATCAGATGAGCACTCTGCATCTGATACTAAGTGGGGAGAGTGTTCCATCCCATCCAAACTCATTATCTCTGTCTGTCAAGACATAATCCTATCTTCATGTTTTTACTTCCTCTATATTTAAGTTGATTGATTGAATTAAATTACAGCACAGTATGTTAATACCTGTCTCTCTCTCTCTCTCTCACTCCCTCTCCAGCTCTAGTGGTGAGGTTTCTGACCAGACGTTTCATCTGGGAGTATGACCCAACGCTTGGTAAGACACCCTACCTACTCCTCCTGCTGTCCTAGGCAGCATCGAAAACAACCTGCACAACACTAGTTTGTGTGTTTGGTGCAGCCAGTAAAGCTCTCTCCCTATGATTTTGGGTATCAAAGGCTTTATCTGACCTCAAAGGCTCTTTTGATCCAGAGATGACTGTGCTGCGTTGGTCAAAGCCTTCTATTTCTGCAAGTTATCATATCAAGATAGCAACCGAAATAATAATAATAATAATCACTCCCCATGGGGTAGTATATTTCCTCCATAGCTCCTCCACACATCATACAGATTCATTTCCTGACTAAATGCCTTTTAGGTTAGGCCTACATGAACTACATGAAAAACCTGGTCGGTGATTTAACATGCTATGTGATTATGAGACGGGGAGAGAGGCAATGCCTTAAGTTTAATGTTTAAGGGAGAAGCATCATCCATTCATGCTAGTTGGCGGTTTTACATTTTTCCGGAGAAATGTGTTTGACTAAGGCTAAGTCAAGGTGTCCCATTGCAGTGTGTAGAATCCAGCCTGTATCACATCCGGCCATGATTGGGACTCCCATAGGGCGGCGCACAATTGGCCCAGCATCGTCCGGGTTTTGCCGGTGTAGGCCGTCATTGTAAATAAGAATTTGTTCTAACTTGCCTAGTTAAATAAAGGTTAAACAAATGTAATGTGTAAGTGCTAATCTAAGGGAATTCACTCAGTGCAGGAAGGCTACAGAAGATTTACAATCTAGGTCTGTAGACAGGAGCATTTATTAGTAGCCACAGATTAATCAGGTTTATATTTAGGCTAAGTGACCACAGTGACCATGCAAGGGGAGGTTCGTGTAGTAGGCCTACATCCTGTCATTGGCAGGAAAAGCCTATTGTGGAATGTTTTGCTTGAAGCTAGAACAATATTGGGGTTGTTCGGTTCATGGTTCGATGGCATGCTATGTACAGAGTTGTCCGGTTCATGGTTCGATGGCATGCTATGTACAGAGTCAGCTGCATTAGAAGTTGAATAACACAGACCCAACTGTTGGCATGGGGGAGCAGTAACATGATATAGACATTAAGCCTCGTTGCATGCAGACATTTCAATGTTATGGATGCTATATATACATATACTCCTACAAATACCAATGGTCTAAGATATGCTTATAGCATGCTGTCAAACAATTAGCTGGAAAGGGAATTGGATCCTGCAGATATTTATATATATTTTCTTACTGCAAGCCAAGTCTCTGATTCCCATTGACAGTTTCCCCATTTTCCCTCTGAATGTGGTGCTCATTTTGGTGCAGGCTCAAGTGCTTGTTATTCGAATAGCATTCAGAAGTATAGCCTAGTACCCACCACAGCTTATTTCCTGACATCATCACACAAGGGTTGAATGAAAGATGAAGGCTTTGGGCTGAGAGAGAGAGGGGGGAGAGGGGGGGCTCACAGCTCGGTAAGAAACATGGACGTTGAGGAGAATATTGAATTACAACGCCGGACAGATTGATTTCATGAAGTTTCAGAACAGGGTCTGGAAGCAATTTAATCATGTTTTTGCGAACAGTACCCAGTGTGTGTGTGTACTGTAGGTTACACATTTCCTTCGGTGGTTTATGTGAGTCCAGAAAAGTAATATGATTTTAATAACGTGCCTTGTAGTCTACTAAATTGGTAATTTCATCATATGATGATATAACCCCTAAAATTGACCTCTCTGATTAAATCAACCCCAGCCTGTCAATCTCAAAAACGCCTGTAATGAAATGAACAGTTTCAACTGTTTCGACTGACAAACTAAGAAGCACTTAGTTTGCGTAGATGCACAATGTGCACACACAAATGGATTTGATAAAGCTTTGATAATAAGAGGAAATCTGGAGGAAATCTCTTGACTTCTAAGAGATGCCATCTGCTAATTAGTTTTTTCAGATTCTTGGGGGGGAATTAGACAGCCGTGCAAAATGAAGCTGTTTAACAATAGAGTGCTTTCCATTTTATGATCATATTGTTACATAATTTAACTGTAGGAATATTATGATCGCTATTGAAACCTTGTGTACTTTTTTTATTCTGATCTGTATTATCAGAGGTTAGGATCAATTCAATTAGATTACAAAAACTGCTACAGTGACTAACATCTGGAAAAGCATTTTTTGGAGGGAGTTTACACAATTCAATATATAAATATATAAACATACAATATAAGCATACCCCTTTCCCATAGTCATAGAATCTATGTGGGTGAATGCCACAGGAGGTTGGTAGCACCTTAATTAGGGAGGATGGGCTCGTGGTAATGGCTGGAGCGGATTCAGTAGAATGGTTTCCATGTGTTTGATGCTATTCCATTGGCTCCGTTCCAGACATTATTATGAGCCGTCCTCCCCTCAGCAGCCTCCACTGGTGAATGTATTTTCCTGGCTCTGGACCAGAGCATTGTCATGCTTGTTGCCATGACACTAATATTTTGACAATGGCGGCACACCCTGCTCATTACGGCAGCCTTGTCAGGAGACTTTAACAAAGACTCCACCCTGCCCAGCTAACACATGCAACCGCTAATATTATCTCCATTCCATTCATTGTCACTCAATTGGAAGCATGTGAACAGTGTAATTATGTAAGTTGGCTTGTCATTAATACAAAAGGTTATCTTTATGTTCATGCGTATGCCAAAAGTAGCTGTGAACAACAATTTATACCCCCTCTAATCTAATCTTATTTACCTCATGGAATTAACTCTTACCAAGTCACTCCTCAATAAAGGGGTCAGAGTAATCTACTACTATAACTACTACCTACTAGAAATCTACTATTAATCAAATGTATTGAGGTCATATGACACTGCACAATAAGGGTAATACATAGCACAGAAACAAATAGGAAAGCAGCTGCTTGGCTGAACCACATCATGGATGTTTGGCAAGCCAGTGAGTTAAGTGAGCGGAACAAGAAAAACATTTCTAAGAGGCGTAGTAGTTAACAAGTACAAACGTCATGAGATGGGGGCTGATAGAACCTGCTATTGACAGACCTGTTGTTGTTTCCAGTTAGTATTCTGGTATGAGACGTTCTCTTTCAGCATTCTAAAATAACACCAACAGCAGCTAGAGGCTCTCGCTAGGAAATGAGTTATTTGCTGCCAGGAAAATGACTGGGGACCTCCTTAAGATCTTCAAACCTTCCTGTCCATGCTGTTAATGCCCAAACACACAGAGTAGGTGTGTGTGTGTGTGTGTGTGTGTGTGTGTGTGTGTGTGTGTGTGTGTGTGTGTGTGTGTGTGTGTGTGTGTGTGTGTGTGTGTGTGTGTGTGTGTGTGTGTGTGTGTGTGGCAGCTGAAATGGGACATCCAGTGAGACCCAGGCTTTGCCCCTCAGAAAGGTGCTACCCTCCAGCTATAGAGGGCAGTAAATCAATACCCTAGCGTTCGCTCATGGCGCTCGGTGACATCTTGCACACACACACACAGCGTTTTATGTCCCATAGCGCACCTGGGTAGTGGTAGGGATGATGACACGCACAGCTAGCTAACACCCCAGCAGCGCATTCTGGTGTTACTGATGGGTAAACTCCAGACACCCGCCGTCTCAAATAGTAGCCACCCACCATGCTTGAAAAAGCATGTTTTGAACAGACACTGAGTCACAATCGGAAACTTTGCCAAATATGAGATTTACAAACAGGCTTGCTAAATAATGCCATGTTCTTCGGTCGAGACAGCAGTGAAATCTCTCTCTACAGGGTGATCTGAAGTTTTTGTGAGGCTTTACACAGATGGGTTTTTCTACAAGGGGAAATTCAGGTAAATGACTCCACACCAGTGTAAAACAAAGTCCTTCAGGCAGGTATGTAAGACCTGACCACCTCTCATCCTGCTGCCCTAAGACAAACCAGAGGTAATTCAACTTAATGAGGTTCATTGACTGCCTAAACAACCAGGTGGGCTCACAGGTGCATGATAGACATAAACATGTTAGCATCTTCAAATTTTGTTTCCATTTTGCCTTTTTGTTTTTTCCAGAATCAACATATCGGCATCAAGCAACCATAGACGATGAGGTTGTGACCATGGAGATCCTTGACACAGCCGGACAGGTAGGAGCTTCAGCAACTTTGCACAGAAAACATAGACGTTTGTGTAGAGAAATGTTTATACTGTGACTGAATAGAATAAGAATAGTTTGTAGTCAATTGAAAATCCCAATTTAACCCTACTGTATAATGACGACTTATCAGGGCTTATTCGCAGTAGCAGTCTTAGCTAGAGCAAATCCTCACTAGCGTTGCTCTGTGCTGTTCTAATCAGCCGTTGGGTAAACACATTATACTTGCCATCTGGGAGAGAACCCAGCAGCATAGGCCTTCCATCCTAAGATTAATGTGCTGCTGCTAGTACGTAGGTGTTCTGCCTGCTGCTGCTAATTTCCCCTGTGACACGTCCAACCAAGTCATCCTTCTCTCATTACATTGTATTCTATTTGGAGAGGGCAGGGAGTGAGAGTTTAGGTGAGGGCCTAACCGAACGTTGCTAGACCTGTCTTTCTCTGTCAGAGCTGAGGTTTCTTCATGCTCTTGAGCTCTTCAAAGATGTTAAAAGTGGTGAGAGCCTTTGATTCTTGATTCTTCTTGGACCCCGAAGGCATCTTTATACCTCATAAATCAGATAAGTTCAAAAGTCGGTCAGTTATATAGATGTCAAGTATCACTGTGTTCAATGTGAGTTATGCAACAGTTATTGTAACAGTGTTATTGCCAATAACAGTTGAGGTCAAGAATATCTCTGGCTTCTGCTTGCGCAAGTTTAAGACTAAATTATTTTCATCACACGACCAGTAAGTTTTGTTACGACAGGACTGGTTGTTCCGACTTCATGAAATCAGGAGCAGATGCTGAAATTTGAGCCCAGTTCAGAAGAGTAGCCGACTGTTCAAATCTGGGGGATTTAACAAGTGTTATGTTGAGAAAGGAGAAATAAAGCATTTGAATCCATTACGAACATGTGCAGTCAATCATTTGCAGCTGAAAACTTAATGGAAGTTTTTTTTAATAAAAAGCTCTGTTTAGTTCAGTTGCCTCAATTCTCCATCACTTGTTCAATGAAGGCCTGCATAGAGCTATTGTTTCTTTGCCTCGTGGAAATTCCAGATAACAAGTGGGCCTATTAGTCAACGTCAAAGGTCAACAGTATTCTAATTAGCTAGCTAGTTGCAAAAACATTGTCTCTAAAAACATCCTCCCTCCTGTATCTTTACCTCAGGAGGACACGCAGCAGAAGGAGAGCCACATGCGCTGGGGCGACGGCTTCGTCATCGTCTATGACATCACTGACCGGGGAAGCTTCGACGAAGTGGCTCCTTTGCGGGGCCTCCTAGAGGAAGTCAAGAAACCCAAGAATGTCCCGTTGGTTCTGGTGGGCAACAAGGCCGACCTAGACCATGCCCGACAGGTGGGCACAGAGGAGGGCGAGCGGCTGGCTGCCGAGATGGCATGCGCCTTCTACGAGTGCTCGGCATGCGCCGACGAGGGTGGCATGGTGGCAGAAGCATTCTATGAGCTGTGTCGCGAGATAAGGCGCCGCAGGGCGGTCCAGGGCAAGGCCAGGCGCCGTAGCTCCACCACCCACGTCAAGCAGGCCATCAACAAGATGCTGACCAAGATCAGCAGCTAGGGAGAGCCGCTGAGCACACTTCACAAAGAGGATAAACTCAAGCAGGAATATTAAATTAGGAATGAACAGCGAACCTCTTCATACTTAGTATCAATGCACAATCAATGAAGGTTTGCATAGATACCGAATGTGCCGAAAATTGCCCTTCATTCAACACTTATTCTAAATGGGAAATCTGTTGGCTATTATTACTTGCTCTTTGACCTTAGCTCCTTAGGTCAGAAGCACAAAGTGGAATATAAGAATCACATGATGGGAACTACTTCGTCCCTGAGGGAGGGTGCAGATGCTTTTGTTTCATAGCCAACTGGGACATTTCTGTATACTGCCAAGGAAGAGGGTAGAGTCCGTTATTCAGAAGTCCCAATTTTCTGAAATGCACTCTTCCTTCTTGAGCAGCATGGTGTATACCCCAGTTTGGTATCTATAGCTCCACCAAAATATTCAAAATAATGTCCATCATGAACACACCCTTTGTTTATCAGAAATGATATACAAACGATTTGTAGTTTCTTCTCCCTGTAGTTTGTTTGTGTGATAATGCTTTGATATGCTCTAGGCCAGTGTTTCCCAACCCTGCTCCTCCAGTACCCCCGACAGTACACATGTTTATTGTAAACCTAGACAAGTTGAATGAGGTGTGGGTGCTGTACACGAGGACCAGGGTTGGGAAACACTGCTCTAGGCCAACGGATGTTGAATTCTTCTTTGAGCAGCGTTGAAGGATTCATGAAACATCACCACAGTTATCATGGTCTTAGATCACTAGATCACTATATTGACCGTTGCAGAGCTCGGTTGGCCTTGGGCACTTGTTGACCTTAGACATATCATTTGAGCTGTTACACGATTGGTCAAATAAACAATTATTCACTATCTATCCGCATGATAATGTTCATCATATTATTATGACATCAAACAATGTCTCCCCCACCCTTACCTCAAGCCCCATCTCATACCAAGCATAGAAGGACCATGTACAGTTGAAGTCGGAAGTTTACATACACCTTAGCCAAATACCTTTAAACTCTGTTTTTCACAATTCCTGACATTTAATCCTAGTAAAAATTCCCTGTCTTAGGTCACCACTTTATTTTAAGAATGTGAAATGTCAGAATAATAGTAGAGAGAATGATTTATTTCATCACATTCCCAGTGGGTCAGAAGTTTACATACATTCAATTAGTATTTGGTAGCATTGCCTTTAAATTGTTTAACTTGGGTCAAACGTTTTGGGTAGCCTTCCACAAGCTTCCCACAGTAAGTTGGGTGAATTTTGGCCCATTCCTCCTGACAGAACTGGTGTAACTGTCAGGTTTGTAGGCCTGCTTGCTCGCACACGCTTTTTTAGTTCTGCCCACACATTTTCTATAGGATTGAGGTCAGGGCTTTGTGATGGCCACTCCAATACCTTAACTTTGTTGTCCTTAAGCCTTTTTGCCAAAACTTTTGAAGTATGCTTGGGGTCATTGTTCATTTGGAAGACCCATTTGCGACCAAGCTTTAACTTCCTGACTGATGTCTTGAGATGTTGCGTCAATATATCAACATAATTTTCCTTCCTCATGATGCGATCTATTTTGTGAAGTGCACCAGTCCCTCTTGCTGCAAACACCCCCACAACAGGATGCTGCCACCCCTGTGCTTCACGGTTGGGATGGTGTTCTTCGGCTTGCAAGCCTCCCCCTTTTTCCTCCAAACAGTTCTATTTTTGTTTCATCAGACCAGAGGACATTTCTCCAAAAAGTACGATCTTTGTCCCCATGTGCAGTTGCAAACCGTAGTCTGGCTTTTTTATGGAGGTTTTGGAGCAGTGGCTTCTTCCTTGCTGAGTGGCCTTTCAGGCTATGTCGATATAGGACTCGTTTTACTGTGGATATAGATACTTTTGTACCTGTTTCCTCCAGCATCTTCACAAGGTCCTTTGATGTTGTTCTGGGATTGATTTGCACTTTTCGCACTAAAGTACGTTAGTCTCTAGGAGACAGAACACATCTCCTTCCTAAGCGGTATGACGGCTGCCTGGTCCCATGGTGTTTATACATGTATACTATTGTTTGTATAGATGAACGTGGTACCTTCAGGCATTTGGAAATTGCTCCCAAGGATGAACTAGACTTTGTGGAGGTCTACAATTTTTTTCTGAGGTCTTGGCTGATATCTTTTGATGTTGCCATGATGTCAAGCAAAGAGACACTGATTGTGAAGTTAGGCCTTGAAATACATCCACAGGTACACCTCCAATTGACTCAAATGATGTCAATTAGCCTATCAGAAGCTTGGAATTGTTTAAAGGCACAGTCAACTTAGTGTATGTAAACTCCTGACCCACTGGAATTGTGATATAGTGAATTATAAGTCAAATAATCTGTCTGTTAACAATTGTTGGAAGAATTACTTGTGTCATGCACAAAGTAGATGTCCTAACCGACTTACCAAAACTATAGTTTGTTAACATGAAATCTGTGGAGTAGTTGAAAAATGAGTTTTAATGACTTCAACCTAAGTGTATGTAAACTTCTGACTTCAACTGTATTTGTCCAGGACAGGGCTATAGAAATCCAATCTCAAATACATTCTCATCTAAAGAACCCTAAAACAAGATCGAATAAGTTAGAGGCTGAGCGGAGGGGCCAAAAGTTTTCATTTTGTAAATCAATGCTAATACTGTTTTATGGTACCGTCCGTCCAGGGGAAAAGTTGCCAACCATCATTCCGGTTCACATTCCAGGGACGTTCTTTATGGATGTTAAATGTACCTTTTTAATTGTAAACTATGTATAATATTGCCTTTATCATTGGTCTCAAAGGAGTGTACAGTACATAACCCAGAGGCAGACAAAATGGTGGACATGTCTCCTGTATTTTAACCAAATGCTGTTTTTATGTTCTCCAATGTACCTGACCTGTCTCTGAGTTTTGAGAATGGGGATAAAACAGACAGATTTTCTGTGCAATTGTAATTAAACATTAGATAAATGTATATCCAAGACGAGTTTGAAAATGTCTCTTTTCTGATTCATCTTTAACAGTATGTTGTCATGCATAAACAAATGTCATTGTTTGTTATTTTTGACAGTCTGTCAAATACATTAGGAGCTGCAGAATTAATATTATGGTTTAGAGTGACGGGAAATGTCACATTTGTATAATACTTGTCAATCATAATGAAAGGTGCCCTCCATGAATAAAACCACGGGGGAGCCACTCTCGAAGGCTTAAAGGCAAAGGGCTATTTCTGTTAATGCTACTTCAAACCCATTTCCCAATATGTCAAATACGTCAAAAACATTACCACTTTTACCACAAAGCAATGTGTAATTCAAGTGACCCAAACTAAATTGTATTGCTTGGGCAATTAAGGAAACACAATAAAAAAGACAAACCCTACTTCAAAGTAATTGTCTTATCTGTATTCATAAATTGTTTTGTAAAAAGGCATGACAATTTCAGATGAACTCCAGACCAGCCATCGCATTGACAGCCACTATTGTGTTAGCTAGCTGGCCATCTGACATTCATCCTAGCTTCAACTGGCTAGCTTTATCAGGCACCTTAAAAAGGGGAAAACAAATATATTTGCTAGTTAACCATCTGATTGATAAAGTCGATTATAATCTAGATAGCTAGCAAAATTGTAACTGCTGGGGGAAAGCTAGCTACGTTAACTCCCACTATCATCACTGCCGTGTAGCTAATGTTAGCTAGGTTTCTCGAAAATAAAAAATAAATATACAGTCCCAGTCAAAAGTTTGGACACATACTCATTCAAGGGTTTTTCTTTATTTTTACTATTTTCTACATTGTACAATAATAGTGAGATTCTTCAGAGTAGCCACCCTTTGCCTTGATGACAGCTTTGCACACTCTTGGCATTCTCTCAACCAACTTCATGAGGTAATCACCTGAAATGCATTTCAATTAACAGGAGTGCCTTGTTAAACGTTAATGCGTTTGAGCCAATCAGTTGTGTTGTGACAAGGTAGGGGTGGTATACAGAAGATAGCACTATTTGGTAAAAGACCAAGTCCATATTATGGCAAGAGCAGCTCAAATAAGCAAAGAGAAATGACAGTCCATCATTACTTTAAGACATGAAGGTCAGTCAATCCGTAAAATTACAAGAACTTTGAAAGTTTCTTCAAGACAGTCGCCAAAACCATCAAGCGCTATGATGAAACTGGCTCTCATGAGGACCGCCATAGGAAAGTAAGACCCAGAGTTACCTCTGCTGCAGAGGATAAGTTCATTAGAGTTACCTGCCTCCGATTGCAGCCCAAATAAATGTTTCACAGTGTTCAAGTAACAGACACATTTCAACATCAACTGTTCAGAGGAGACTGCGTGAATCAGGTCTTCATTGTCAAATTGCTGCAAAGAAACCACTACTAAAGGACACCAATAAGAAGAAGAGACTTTCTTGGGCCAAGAAACACGAGCAATGGACATTAGACCGGTGGAAAACTGTCCTTTGGTCTGATGAGTCCAAATTTGCTGTGAGACACAGAGTAGGTGATCGGATTATCTCCACATGTCTGGTTACCACCGTGAAGCATGGAGGAGGAGGTGTGATGACACTGTCAGTGATTTATTTAGAATTCAAGGCACACAACCAGAATGGCTACCACAGCATTCTGCAGCGATACGCCATCCCATGTGGTTTCCGCATAGCTATCATTTCTTTTTCAACAGGACAATGACCCAAAACACAACTCCAGGCTTTGTAAGGGCTATTTGACCAACACAGAGAGTGATGGAGTGCTACATCAGATGACCTGGCCTCCACTATCATCCGACCTCAACCCATTTGAGATGGTTTGGGATGAGTTGGACCGCAGAGTGAAGGAAAAGCAGCCAACAAGTGCTCAGCATATGTGGGAACTCCTTCAAGACTGTCGAAAAGCATTCCAGGTGACTACCTCATGAAGCTGGTTGAGAGAATGACGAGTGTGCAAGGCTGTCAATTCAAAGGGTAGCTACTTTTAAGAATCTCAAATATAAAATATATTTTGATATTTTTCACAAATGTTCGGTTACTACATGATTCCATACATGTGTTATTTCATAGTTTTGATCTCTTCACTATTATTCTACAATGTAGAAAATAGTAAAAATAAAGAAAAACCTTTGAATGAGTAAGTGTGTCCAAACTTTTGACTGGTACTGTATATATATTTACAAAAATATATATATGAGGGATTGGAAATTATGCAGACAATTACTTTGATGGAAGCCACAATCTATCTGCAATATTAAAGCTGATCTACCCCTTAAAATACAATAAAAAAGTATACGATTGTGAGTGGAGCTTACTTCTCTGTGCTCTGGAGAGATAGCAGGTAGTTGGTCAGAAGGCTCTGGAGGTCCTTGGATCAGTTTGTCTCTAACACCTGTAGAGAGATGGATAGCGGAACTCAATTCTCTTGAAAGAGAGGGAGAGAGAGCAAGAGAGTTAACATTTACATGGTTGATTATTGATTTTCGATGTCCATCAGAAAAGTTGCGAAGACTATCCATCAACCAATTACAAATGTAAAACAGCGTTTTTCCCCACCAAACAGCTACCGTTGGACATGCATTCCATGCATTTTGGTTTGAAGGTAGCCTTCCTCTGTGGTTGAAGTTATATCTTCCTGTCTGTAACTTTGCTCTCACTCCCTCTGACCCCTAATCCCTCACCCCTGACTTCCCATTGGCCCAGGGCCTCCGGCAAAACCCTCTAATCAGTCTCTCTGACAGGGAGTAGACAGGTGTATGGTGTATAGGGCTTCTCCACTCCCTGTCAGTGGCATATTAGCTATATTGGAGTATGGTTGTATCCATCTCTACCAGGCTCTTAGAAATCATAGATTACCAAAATAAAATGGTAACTGTATTTAGTCAATTGAAGTCATGACAGCCATAGGTTCTTTATACAGGAGTGTAAAGGTTTTTGTTCCAGCACTAACACTAACACCTCATTCAACTAATTGTGGTCTAAATTGAACAAAAACGTCACACAGTTCAGTCCCCTGGGACAGAAATCACCCAAGTCTGTATTATTGAATGAGCTTCCTAAGTTACAAGCTTAGCTACAATTCTACATGATAGAGAAAAACATGTGTGGATCTATTTCTATCTAACCTTGTGAATAAACTCCAAGAACAAGATGATTTTCCTGGTGGATGGGAGGTTCCCAAGTTCTTTCCATCTGTCTGGGTGTTAGGAATGTGCTTCAACCTGAAGAAAAGAGCAGAGAGGGCTTGACTGACAGCTCTTTGAAACGCCTATGTCAAGCAACATGGATGCAGTGAGCAGTGTTGCAGAAAAAACATCTCAAGCAAATTTGGTGATACACAAAGCAACTCAAAACAACATTGCATCAATGATCAATTTTTGCATCAAAAATATTTTATACATCCCCCGTTTGGCATGTCTCTTGTAATGCAGATTACAGCAGCGCTGACGGATGTGTTGACTTGACAACTGAGTTTTGAACGACCCTTATCCTCCTTTTGTTCCATGCTGGCTGAATACCTAGCTAGCCAGTAACCAGCTAACACCATACACAGATGAAAGGGGAAACATATATGTATCTCTGCCATAGATGAATAGCCTAAACTTTTAATTATATTTACTGACACCCTAGAGTAAAATGTTGGCCCATGTTTCAGGTGCTGAAAAAAAATTATACATTTCCTTATGCACAAAAATATTATTTATCTCAAATTGTGTTTACATCTCTCATAGTGAGCATTTCTCCTTTTCCAAGATAATCCATCCACCTGACAGGTGTGGCATATGAAAAAGCAGGTGCACCTTGAGCTGGGGAGAATAAAAGGCCACTCTAAAATGTGCAGTTTTGTCACACAACATAATGCCACAGATGTTGAGGAGTATTTCTGTCTGTAGTAAAGCCCGACTGCAACAACACAGTCGGTGTGTTCAAAGCAATGCTTGTCAGTAGACCAGAGGGATATCTATGGGATTATAATGATGACAGAATTATGTGAGTTTGTATTAAGAATTTTGTGGTCATCCTGAGATTTCACTGGAAATAGATTAGCTAGCTAAAAGTGAACTTAATCAAGCTTATGAATATGTAAAACTGTTTACAAAATGATGGCACATTAAAGGTAGTTGTGGTTCTCAGCAACTTTCTTCCCCCTCTCTGCTCTTTTCTTCAGGTTGAAGCACATTCCTAACACCCAGACAGATGGAAAGAACTTGGTAACCTCCCATCCACCAGGAAAATCATCTTGTTCTTGGAGTTTATTCACAAGGTTAGATAGAAATAGATCCACACACGTTTTTCTCTATCATGTAGAATTGTAGCTAAGCTTGTAACTTAGGAAGCTCATTCAATAATACAGACTTGGGTGATTTCTGTCCCAGGGGACTGAACTGTGTGACGTTTTTGTTCAATTTAGACCACAATTAGTTGAATGAGGTGTTAGTGTTAGTGCTGGAACAAAAACTTTTACACTCCTGTATAAAGAACCTATGGCTGTCATGACTTCAATTGACTAAATACAGTTACCATTTTATTTTGGTAATCTATGATTTCTAAGAGCCTGGTAGAGATGGATACAACCATACTCCAATATAGCTAATATTCCACTGACAGGGAGTGGAGAAGCCCTATACACCATACACCTGTCTACTCCCTGTCAGAGAGACTGATTAGAGGGTTTTGCCGGAGGCCCTGGGCCAATGGGAAGTCAGGGGTGAGGGATTAGGGGTCAGAGGGAGTGAGAGCAAAGTTACAGACAGGAAGATATAACTTCAACCACAGAGGAAGGCTACCTTCAAACCAAAATGCATGGAATGCATGTCCAACGGTAGCTGTTTGGTGGGGAAAAACGCTGTTTTACATTTGTAATTGGTTGATGGATAGTCTTCGCAACTTTTCTGATGGACATCGAAAATCAATAATCAACCATGTAAATGTTAACTCTCTTGCTCTCTCTCCCTCTCTTTCAAGAGAATTGAGTTCCGCTATCCATCTCTCTACAGGTGCTAGAGACAAACTGATCCAAGGACCTCCAGAGCCTTCTGACCAACTACCTGCTATCTCTCCAGAGCACAGAGAAGTAAGCTCCACTCACAATAGTATACTTTTTTATTGTATTTTAAGGGGTAGATCAGCTTTAATATTGCAGATAGATTGTGGCTTCCATCAAAGTAATTGTCTGCATAATTTCCAATCCCTCATATATATATTTTTGTAAATATATATACAGTACCAGTCAAAAGTTTGGACACACTTACTCATTCAAAGGTTTTTCTTTATTTTTACTATTTTCTACATTATAGAATAATAGTGAAGAGATCAAAACTATGAAATAAATCATGTATGGAATCATGTAGTAACCGAACATTTGTGAAAAATATCAAAATATATTTTATATTTGAGATTCTTAAAAGTAGCTACCCTTTGAATTGACAGCCTTGCACACTCTTGGCATTCTCTCAACCAGCTTCATGAGGTAGTCACCTGGAATGCTTTTCGACAGTCTTGAAGGAGTTCCCACATATGCTGAGCACTTGTTGGCTGCTTTTCCTTCACTCTGCGGTCCAACTCATCCCAAACCATTTCAAATGGGTTGAGGTCGGATGATAGTGGAGGCCAGGTCATCTGATGTAGCACTCCATCACTCTCTGTGTTGGTCAAATAGCCCTTACAAAGCCTGGAGTTGTGTTTTGGGTCATTGTCCTGTTGAAAAAGAAATGATAGCTAAGCGGAAACCACATGGGATGGCGTATCGCTGCAGAATGCTGTGGTAGCCATTCTGGTTGTGTGCCTTGAATTCTAAATAAATCACTGACAGTGTCATCACACCTCCTCCTCCATGCTTCACGGTGGTAACCAGACATGTGGAGATAATCCGTTCACCTACTCTGTGTCTCACAGCAAATTTGGACTCATCAGACCAAAGGACAGTTTTCCACCGGTCTAATGTCCATTGCTCGTGTTTCTTGGCCCAGGAAAGTCTCTTCTTCTTATTGGTGTCCTTTAGTAGTGGTTTCTTTGCAGCAATTTGACAATGAAGGCCTGATTCACGCAGTCTCCTCTGAACAGTTGATGTTGAAATGTGTCTGTTACTTGAACACTGTGAAACATTTATTTGGGCTGCAATCGGAGGCTGGTAACTCTACTGAACTTATCCTCTGCAGCAGAGGTAACTCTGGGTCTTACTTTCCTATGGCGGTCCTCATGAGAGCCTGTCTTTTCAAACTTCCTGGTAGTTAGCCATGAGAAAAAAACATATATTTTTATTTAAAACAAATATTATGGGTGATATTTTAGTAGAACATTGGATCTAACATTCGATCTATCTAGTGATTGAGTGAAAGGTAAATCCATGACTAGTTGGTACTCTGGGCTACAGACATCTCATCTATATGATTCTATACGGTTCTCAGGGCTCTGGGGGTAAGCCCACCTTCTGTCATTCAGCACAACACACTCCAGTGGCAACACTTCCTGCTAATACAGTAGGACCCTGCTGTGTCTGCCTCGGGTCCATGTTACCATATTTACCGCTGCAGGCAGATAACACTATTTCAGTGGCCAAAATCCCAGTGGACTCTAACAGCTCCAGGAGGCTTTTGAGTGTGTGTGCGTGCGTGCGTGCGTGCGTGCGTGTGCGTGTGTGTGCGTGCGTGTGTGTGCGTGCGTCTCCCTCGCTCTCATGGTGTCTTTGGCATAAAATGCATGTCAACAGTGCAGATACAACAGTACCACATCAAAGGACAGTTTTGTTTCATGTTACTGCCATCTGGCTTTGAACTCAAACTGACAATTTTGTTGATTATTTGTATCACAAATAATGTTTCATGTTTCAATCACAGTTATTATTACTCTGGAATTGCTGTTTCTAGTACAGACACTTACTGTTAGCTTACATTTTATTACAATTTAAGAACGTACTGAACTGCGATCTAAATAGGTTGTAATCTATAACAATTACATGTCTATTACTTAGTTCAATAAGTACTACTCTACATATTCCCTTGGGTTCTGCCCAGTGACCGACTAGGCTAAATCTGTCTACTTTTATTACTCTAGGCAAGTCAGAATGCCAATGCTGGACATCCTGTTTAACTATGCAGTCATAGGGAAAATAGCAAACATTTGCAGAACCACAACAATACATTTGCAGAACCATTTTGGGTGATGTTTGGAAGCTCGCAATCAAATCTAGGAAAATGAGTATGAACATGAATGCATGCACTCAAGCAGCACACACACATGCATGCATACTCAACACACACAGACACACAAACTCAATAAAAACATAGTTCATGCTTTCAGCCAATTTCCACATTCTCCAGACCCTTATGATGAAAAACGTTCTATTATGAAAGAGTGTGGTTTGGATAAAAAAAAAACAGAAAGGATAACAGAAGAGATACACAATCAGGTGAGGAAATGAAATCACTCTGGTCAGGGGATAATGGTGCATCAATAACAGGCAGACTATGTCAATTGATATAGGCCACATTGAAGAATAGCTACTGTAGCTCTTCTGCCCCATTTCATGGAAAAATGACCATTTTCCTCTGAGTGCTGCAGACAAAATACAAAGGGAATTATCTTGAAATCACGTCAACGTCAGACGGTTCCGTTCTGTTGTCTTGATGAATACCTAACGGAGATGACAGTTGATGTCATCTTTGACAATGACTTGTGCAGTTAGCCACATAACCCTACGTGTCATTCTCACACCGAGGGACCACACTGTGGCATTCAGTAGCGTGCTAGTCAACAGGAACGATTCACCAATGTAATGCTCTATGATCGTCATATTGTGCTTACATACTGTGTCAGAATAGCCTTGATATATCATCATCTCTAAGCATAACACATTGCACAATATCCGTTCCCTGGGCTTTTATAAAGTCATATTAGATTAGATTTTATTTTATTTTATTTTTAGTACTCATTAGTACTCATTTGGAATAGTCTTCCTAGAGTCCTTAATTTTTTTAAACGATCACATTTTCACATAAAACACACTGTTACAAACAGACACAATACACTGACATATTGACCAGCTATTGTCGTGTCATCTTAAGTATAGATGGGAGGAAGAACTGAAGGACGGTGGCTTAGACAAGCATGCGTAGGGAGGCTACGGACAACAGGCAAAGGAGGAAATATTTCCATCTTATAAATGCAGGCACAACAATTGGTTAGCAGGTAATTGACATCTTGGTGGACTTCCCTTCAACACTCCTAATATCTCTCTCTCTCTCTCTCTCTCTCTCTCTCTCTCATTGCAGTTACCATGACAACCAAGGCCTTCCATTGATTATAACCTAAGGAGATAATTTCCCCACCCCCCCTTTCTCTCTATGGCGAACAACACAAAATGCAGGTCTGGGAGATAGCGTAGGCGCGCACACACACACACACACACACACACACACACACACACACACACACACACACACACACACACACACACACACACACACACACACACACACACACACACACACACACACACACACACACACACACACACACGCAAGCACACACACCATGCCCAAGAGTGGGAGGATCTTATCATATGATATAAAAATCCCTGTGAGGCTGTGACGCATGTTCAGACCTTGAGGGGCAAGTGTGGTTAGAGACTGGGATGAGAGGGACAAAAAGACTGGCATCTATACAGAGTTCACAGGTGGGTTCACTAAAATACCTTCCTTTGGATTGGTCCAGGCGACAGTTCTGTTCTCCTACTCCCACTATGTCTACTTTATAATGTAATTGGAGCAGATTCTGAAAGAACAATCAACATACAGTATGTAACATTAAGTGGCAGTTTTGGATAGCTACACATCACAGTGGATAATTTCCAAATATCTATTTATTCAGATATGATACATTAATCACCATTAACTTCAACAATCCTGAATAGCTCAATTCAAATCAAATCAAATTGTATTGGTCACATACTCGTGTTTAGCAGATGTTATTGCGGGTGTAGCGAAATGCTTGTGCTTCTAGCTCCGGTGCAATAATATCTAACAAGTAATATCTAACAGTTTCACAACATATACCCAAATACACATAAATCTATGTAAGGAATGGATTAAGAATATATACGTATATGTCAGAGCGGCATTGGACTAAGATACAGTGGCATAGTATAGAATACAGTTTATACATATGAGATGGTTGATGCAATATGTAAACACATTTAAAGTGACTAAGATACCGTAGAATAGTATAGAGTGCAGTTTATACATAGAGATGAGTGATGCAAGATACGGATACATTATTCAAGTGGCTGGTGTTCATTTCCTTAAAGTGGCCAGTGATTTCTAATCTATGTCTATAGGCAGCAGCCTCTGATGTGGCTGCTGCTGTGCAATCCATGATCATGAAAAGCTAGAGACCTGAAGTGGTGTTTAGTTGACTACTGACAATAGAGAAACATAGTCGATTACAAAAAATACTTATTCCTTGTCATTTAAGTTGACAGCATGCTGGAAGTACTCTGGTTGAGCAATCAGAGAAGCCTGTTGGAAATGTAGGTTTGGATTGGTTTGTTTGGGAGCAGTGCCTTCTACTGACGGATTGAAATCACTGCAAGCACACACTTTATTTCTGTAGATTTTAGATCCGTGTGTGTCTCACTGAGGACCATGAGGGCCAGAGGCAGTGCTCAGTGGCAGATGTGTGACTAGATAGACTCCCTGAAGAATGCAAGTGCAAGACCACGCTGGCACCGCGCAGTGATAATCGTCACAGATCTAGAGAAGGATGGAATGTAATCAGAGGAGCTATAAGAGGAAAGTCTCATTGTAATGGCTGGAATGGAATGAATGCAATGGTATCAATTACATCAAACATATTGAAACAACATATTTGTCAAACGTATTGAAACAACACATTTGTATTTGACTCGGTTACATTAATTCCATTCCAGCCATTACAATGAGACTGTCCTCCTATATCTCCTCCCACCAGCCTCCTCTGAATGCAATACACACCTTTGTTTCTGGATGAGTCTCATCCTACTCATCAGTCAGGGTTTCCCAAACTTAGTCCTGGGCCCCCCCGGGTGCACGTTTTGGCTTTTGCACTAGCACTACACAGCTGATTCAAATAATCAAAGCTTGATGAGTTGGTTATTTGAATCAGCTGTGTAGCGCTAGGGCAAAAAAAAAGTGCACAGAGTGGGGGCCCTAGGACCTAGTTTGGGAAACCCTGTCTTAGGTGACCTACTTTCTTTCATCTGAAAGACCTGGTCAGTTCCTCCTGGTCTGTAGAGAAGGAAAGGAGACAAGGAAACTAAGCTACCTCAGGTCTCTCAGCTTGACAGAACAGGCTGGGTGGATATAGGCCTAATGTATCCCTGAATAATGCACCCAATATCATCATACCTAGGGCTCTATTTGAACAAACCTGGCGCAATGGTAAATCTTAGTGCTGGTGGTAGCGTTATAGGTTCAGTGGTGTGTCAGAAATATTTTAGCTATTTTTGTCACCAGAATGATGGGTGCAGTAGCTGGGGTTGGCTCGAAAGTGCTGAGTTTTGATGAATAAATAAATTGGAGGTGTGAAGAGGGCTTGGCCACTCACTGGCCAATCAACACGTTTCATGGCTTATTACTGCATGCCATTGTCTCAAATTCTGTAAATTATTGACGTTTTTGCGTTGTCATCAATTCTAATTTGGCTGGGGGCATGAAATATTCTCAATCTAATCCATTGTGGGTTGATATTACAGTTTATTAAACAGCATAGGCTACAGTAACAAGTAATATCAAAAGTAAAAAAAAAAAAAGACATGCTCAACATGTTTGGAGTGTTGAAGTCAACATGGTTGAAATTGGCTTCATAGATGTTTTTATGCATCATTACAAATAAAAACACTAGGCTCCTCAATAAAAACACTAGGCTCCAGTAAATTGTATTGTATGTTTGAGGAACGTTCTCAATAAGCAAGATATAGCCTAGGCGGTTTAGGCCTACCACTAATATGGCGTTACAGGACTGAGTCATTTGAATATGTTTGTTGGAGCACGTCTTTGGTAACCGGACAAGAGGTGTACTTTACTATTAATATTTTTTAGAGCTCTGACACCCAAAAGTACTCGTTAAATTTTGATTGCTCAGGCAGCACAGCAATATGCTCAAATTCACACCTACGGCTCTGAGTTGGTGTACAGGGAGAACACTGTAAGTATGTTCTGAATTCTGTCGCTGTACATTTCAAAAGTGCTGAACAAATAGTTATATTGACTACGTCCGTCCTAGCTCACTCATTAAATGTCTTTATCGAAATTACGGATTGCCTCTTATCCGCTTGTCGTCCCCTTATGCCATAGTTTGTACTCAATTGTCAGTAAAAAACACAAGTTAGCCATATCAGCTATGTTTTTTTTAAAGGCAGTAAATGAGGCTGAATGAACTGTTTCACTGCCAGACAAGGCTGATAGCCAGGTGTAGCATTGGTAAGGTGTTGGGACAGCTTTATGTCGGCCCTAACAGTTTGTGGGCACTGTTTTTCACCGTTAGATTGCAATGAATGTATTGTTTAGTGTTGTGTTGTGTAGTGGCTTTGCTGGCATGCATCCCACTTTTTAATTTTTTGCCCTACCAAGATATAGTACTTTTTGCACCATTGCTTTTACACAAGGGGGAAACTGAAATGTTGTTTAATGTCGCTGGTGAATAAATAATTACAAGTATTTTGTAACAAATCTGGAAAATACCTAATTTGTCTTGTCTTTGTGAATTCTACAAGATGTTCCCCTTGTACATGTTTAATTATGGGTGAATGCAAAGATCAACATTCCATCAGAGGTATTATATAAAGAATACCATTTACACATTTAAATATCACTTACAGAGGCCAGTCAAATAACTCTGTGGTCTTATGTAATCACCTTTAATGACAATTTACTTATGAGTGACATGCACAGGCAGTCCCTTTGTCTACACCCTGGCACCCTAAAACTCACAATTGGACAGTGAGGATGCAGTTATAATTTCTACACATTCCACAACTATGAAGGTGAAACCATGGTTTGGGTTCTTTCAGCACCTATATCCATATATGCCACCTTACACTAGTCACCTGCACCTGAGGGGCAAGAGGTCATTTTCATTATGTGGAGTACACTGAAACGAGTGCTTTGACTAAAAAGAAAACCCCTTACAGAGACTGAGGCCAGCGACAGGCCTTATGTGTAACGTTACTCAGCTGTGGAAAACATCCTGCCTCGTCCCAGTGCCCAAGAAGGCACACCCCACTGTCCTGAATGACTTCAGACCTGTAGCGCTAACATCCCACATCATGAAGACCCTGGAAAGGTTAGTCCTCGCTCACCTCAGACCCCTGGTGTGTTCATCAATGGACCCCCTGCAGTTTGCATACCAGCGCAACATCGGGGTGGATGATGCAATCATCTACCTTCTGCAGAGGGCCTACTCTCACCTGGACAACGCAGGTTGCACTGTGAGGGTCATGTTTTTTGACTTCTCCAGTGCCTTCAATACCATTCAGCCCCTGCTACTGGGTGAGAAGATGAGGAGGATGAAAGTGGAAGCACCCTTAGTCTCCTGGGTCACGGACTACCTGACCGGTAGGCCACAATTTGTGCGACTACAGAGCTGTGTGTCAGAACGGGCAGTTAGCAACACAGTTGCCCCCCAGGGTACGGTCCTGTCCCCATTCCTGTTCACCCTCTACACCTCAGACTTCAGATATAACTCTGAGACATGCCACCTACAGAAGTTCTCGGATGACTCTGCTATTGTAGGGTGCATCAGGGGTGGGCAGGAGGAGGAGTACAGGAGCACAATCAGTGACTTTGTGTTGTGGTGTGAGCAGAACCACCTTCAGCTCAACATCAGCAAAACTAAGGAGATGGTGGTGGACTTCAGGAGAACCAAGGCACAACTGACTGCAGTCCCTATAAAGGGGATGGATGTGGAAATGGTTGAGTCATACAAGTTCCTGGGTGTCCATATGGACAACAGACTGGAATGGGCTGGTAACACCGGGGCCCTGTACAAAAAGGGCCAGAGCCGACTCTACTTTCTGAGGAGGCTCAGGTCCTTCAACGTGTGCAGTAAACTACTGCATACCTTCTACCAGTCTGTGGTGGCCAGTGCCATCTTTTTTGCAGTGGTGTGCTGGGGAGCAAACATCAAAGCCGGTGATGCTTCTCGGGTAAATAAGCTGATCAGGAAGGCTAGCTCTGTCCTGGGGATGAGCCTTGACACTCTAGAGGAGGTGGCGGAGAGACGGATCCTGGCCAAACTGCTGGCCATCATGGACAACGTCACCCACCCTCTGCACGCAATGGTTATGACGCAGAGGAGCACTTTCAGTCGCAGACTGATCCCACCACGGTGTGCCAGAGAGCGCTACAGGAGGTCCTTCCTGCCGGCGGCTATGAGACTATATAATGCCTCACCGGGGTGCCGTGCCGTCGGCAACATAGATCTGGAACTGTTGGGGTGCTAGGACCTAGTTTAGCAATTATGCATCCATCCGTGAGTAACTCTGGTCCGTCAGCACTCATCCACTCAGGACCTATTTATTCATACAGGTCTGTATATACATACTCATGTACAGTTGTTATATTATATCACATGCAATATTGTAAGTAATTATTGGACGTAGGCATTCACTCAGGAATGCATATTAGTATCCTGCCAGTTGCACCTTTTCTCATTGCTTTTAGTATATCAAATGTGCAATAAGTGCAGTTGTCTGTAATTAAACCCTGCGCACTAAGGACTGTATTTTAAGGGAATTACTATTATTACCCCAAATGATATCATACACACATTTAGCTATTAGAGTATCTCTTCCTGTCATTTACCTGTACAGTTTGTGTAAACATGCAAGTATTCACTTATCTGTAAATATAACTGTATACCTAACTGTACAGCTAATTTAACCATGCAAATTTTTCACTTACCTGTTCATTTACCCAGTCTGTCTATTAACCCTCCCGTTGTCCTGGTATTCTGTGCACACGCCGTGGCCTCCGGGTCGAAGTGTCCCGCTAGTCTGGCTCTGGCTGTGGCTGTCAGCGTACACGCCGTGGCCTCCGGGTCGAAGTGTCCCGCTAGTCTGGCTCTGGCTGTGGCTGTCAGCGTACACGCCGTGGCCTCCGGGTCGAAGTGTCCCGCTAGTCTGGCTCTGGCTGTGGCTGTCAGCGTACACGCCGTGGCCTCCGGGTCGAAGTGTCCCGCTAGTCTGGCTCTGGCTGTGGCTGTCAGCGTACACGCCGTGGCCTCCGGGTCGAAGTGTCCCGCTCTGACTAAAGGCCGAATTGGAACAGGAGGGACAGTAGGCGTGTGAACAGCCTTTGCAGATGTATTTGTTACACCTGGAGCACGTAGTGTGTGTTTTACAGTCCTTCTTCGTCGGGCAGACCTGACACCTCTTCCTCTTACTTGCTTGCAGATGAGCGGTGGCTGTGGCTGGGGCTGCTGCTGGGGCTGCTGCTGCTGTGCGGGCGGACGGCTCCTGGGGGGCTGGACAAAGTGACGTGCTTTGTTGAAGGGCTTTGACGAGTGCCGCGGAGGCTTCGGTGCGAGGGAGTCGGGCCCTTCTTTGGATGAAGGGAGTGACCAGCGCCTTCCCCAGCTGCTCGAGGAACACCCTCCTCTTGTTGCGCTTACCGGGCATCCAAGTGGGGTTGATCTCTCTCCATATGACAAAGGCGTTGTAGGAGGAAACGTCGAGGATGTTGTGGAAGACGACCAGGGGCCAGCGGGCGGTCATCCTCCTGCAGCTGTAGGTTCCAATGACCTTATCTAGGTTGTCGACCCCTCCTTTGTTGCTGTTGTAGTCTAGGATGATGGCGGGCTTCTTGTCGTGGCGCCGGCTAACGTGAGCCCGGGCGGCGTGCAGAGTGCTGAGGAGTAACACGTTCTTGTTCTTCTTTGGGACGTACGACACTAGAGCTGTGGTGGGCGTGAAGGCTCCTCTTCTCGCTGTCCTTGGAGGCGACGAGCAGTGCGGGCGGTAGCTCGGGCTTGTTCTTTCTGACGGTGCCGACCAGGGTGACGTCCCTCCTCAGCAGGAGCTGGCGCGCGAGTTCGTAGGAGGTGAAGAAATTGTCGCAGGTGACGGTGTGCCCCCTGCCGAGTCCCTGCGTCAAATCGAGCACGACTCGCATCCCCTGGTTCTTCTCGGGGCCTCCGGCGGCGGCGGCGGGCTTGCCGGTGTAGACTTGCATCTTCCAGGCGTAGCTGGATTTGGAGTCGCAGGCCACCCAGGACTTGATGCCGTATTTGGCCGGCTTGCTGGGAATGTACTGACGGAAAGGACAGCGCCCTCTGAAGGGGACCAGTTGCTCGTCCACCGTCACGTCGGGCCCGGGGTTGTAGAGGAGCGGCAGCCGCTCGACCCACTTGTCCCAGACCTCTCTGACGGCGGCCAGTTTGTCCGAGGCTCGCCTGGCGGGTCTGGTCCGACGGTCGTCGAATCGAAGGAGTCTCGAGTAAGCGTGAAAGACTTTGAGCGGCATGGTAGCGCGGAAAATGGTCCTCCCGCTCTCGGCGTCCCACAGAGAAGCGGCGGCCTCGCCTCGGGACCTGTACACTCCGGCTAGGATGAGCAGCCCTATGTAGGCGCGCAGGTCGGTGGCGTCCATCCCCTTCCAGCAGCCGCCGCCGCCGTCGCCGCCGTCTCCGTATTTTCGAAAGCCCTCCAGATTGGTCATGTCTAGGATGATGTCTTCTATCTCGGGTGTGACAAACAGGCGGAACGTCGAGAGGATGTCGCTGGCCTGGCCAAGGGCGTGCTCCGTAGGCCCTGGCCTCATCTGCGGCGGCGGCCTATTATATTGTGAAGCCCCGCCGCCCCGATTGCCGTCGTCGTCGTAGTCGTCGTCGTCGTCGTCGCCGCAGCAGGGCACCGAGGACCATTCGATTTGGCCGTTTCTCGACACGAAAGTCTCTCTTTCCACTCGAGGGATGTCATGTTGTTGTTGTTGTTGTTGTTGTTGGTGTTGTCGTCGGCGGCGGCGGAGGCTGCGGTCTCCTCGCTCTGCTTCTGCTTCTTCGTCTCGCTCTGCTTCTGCTTCTGCTTCTTCGTCTCGCTCGGCTTCTGCTTCTGCTTCTTCGTCTCGCTCTGCTTCTGCTTCTTCGTCTCGTTCTTCTAAGGCTCCTCGTTCTCCTTCTTCTAACCCTTGGGCAGTGTCGTCGTCGTCGTCGTCGTCGTCGTCGTCTGCCGGGTTGTATTCCTCACAATCTTCTTCTTCTGACGCCTCCTCAGCTTCCTCCTCTTCGCAGTCAAACTCTTCTTGGGAAAATATCTGTTCTATGACCTGTTTGGCGGTGAAACGACGACGAGGAACACTCATGGCTTAGTAGGCACCTAACCTAGGCTTGGGAGCCCCCCTCCAAAGACCTCTCACCACTTTGGGACGTGTCTTGATGTTGCGGTGTCCTGCCGCCGCCTCAGGCCTCTGCGGCTGCTGCTGCTGCTGCAATATTTTATTAGTAGTATCTTGTTGTTTCCCTGCCTGCCTGCCCTGGGTCGTTTTGACCCTGACCTGGGTCGTTCTGACCCTCCTCAGAGGACAGGGGCCCCGGCTGGGTTGGCAGCCACCACTCTCTCTAGCTAGCTAACACGTTGCCTGCCTGCCTGCCCTGGGTCGGTTTGACCCTGACCTGGGTCGTTCTGACCCTCCTCAGAGGACAGGGGCCCCGGCTGGGTTGGCAGCCACCACTCTCTCTAGCTAGCTAACACGTTGCCTGCCTGCCTGCCTGCCCTGGGTCGGTTTGACCCTGACCTGGGTCGTTCTGACCCTCCTCAGAGGACAGGGGCCCCGGCTGGGTTGGCAGCCACCACTCTCTCTAGCTAGCTAACACGTTGCCTGCCTGCCTGCCTGCCCTGGGTCGGTTTGACCCTGACCTGGGTCGTTCTGACCCTCCTCAGAGGACAGGGGCCCCGGCTGGGTTGGCAGCCACCACTCTCTCTAGCTAGCTAACACATTGCCTGCCTGCCTGCCCTGGGTCGGTTTGACCCTGACCTGGGTCGTTCTGACCCTCAGAGGACAGGGCCCCGGCTGGGTTGGCAGCTCCACAACCACCACCACCACCACCACCACAGCCGGGAGGACAACGGGTTATGCTTGACTAAAGGGATACGGGGGTGGGGCCCAGTGTTCACAGTCAAAGTAAAATTATTCTCAGTAGAAATAGGAGGAGAACCTTTTTTTTTGCAAAGAAAACTAAACAAAACCAAAGAAAAGAAAGATAATAATACTATTATATAACAATACACTGCAGACTCCCTGGACTGGACCTGTGTATATCTATCACACAATAATACAACAACACCAACAACATGTATTCTCTGTCTAACGTCCTTCAGCAGCAGCAGCAGCAGCAGCAGCAGCAGCAGCAGCAGCAGCAGCAGCAGCAGCAGCAGCAGCAGCAGCAGCGGCGGCTGCTAGAGAGGCGAAAGAGGCAGTGCCCCAGGGAACAGAGTAGTCGTCAGCTCGATCCGCTGCTTGTCAAGTGCCTCAGGGTCATGGGAATGCCCCAGTGTGCCGGCTTCTTTGTTGACGACCCCCAGCAGATGAGCTTCACCCGTTTCATCCGCATGCCTTTGGACAGGTACGAGGCCCTAGGGGATGTCTATGTCGGGCGGTACGCACAACTGCTCGACAGGATCGAGGCTCTGTGTGCCAGCGCCTTCTCCATGCTCCTCCTCGATGATGGTGACGGTGATGACGGTGACTTCAAGCCGCCTGCCACGCCGGGCGCCTCAGACATCGATGAGCCTGAGCGAAATAGTCTTTCCCTGCTGCTGCTGAGGCCCAAACGTTCAACGCGTGTGCCTGGCAATGACGACGACGACGACGACGACGCAGAGTCCTTTGTTGGTGTTGTCGACGATGAGGAGCCTCCCGTGCCTCGCAGTACCAATGCTGCTGCTGCTGCAGCAGGCAACTCGGACACCAACAACAAATCCCCCTTGATACTACCGCGCAGAGACTTTGTCAATCCTCTACTACGACGACGACGACGACGCGCAGCAGCAGGCAACTCGGACAGGAACAACAACAACAACAACAACAACAACAACAACAAATCCCCTTTGATACCGTGCAGAGACTTGGTCAATGTGTCTTTGGACGAGAACGGTCAGATGCTAGACGTCTGCCACCACCGGGTTGGCGAGTGCTCCCTGTTCTCTTGGGGGCCTGAGGAGGAGGAGGAGGAGGAGGAGGAGGAGGAGAAGAAGAAGAAGAAAAAGGACCACCGCCACCACGACGACGACGACGACGACGACGACAGCCCGTACTTTATCAAGGATACTCAGCAGCAGATGTAGCGTTTCCTATCCTCCCTCTACACTACTGGCTTCAGCGTCAAACAACACAGACGACACACTTGTCTTTCTAGGTGTCCTTCCTTCGGTGACAATTACCACCCAGCCGCCGCGCCGCCCATGGCCTAGTAGGAAGATGGGCATCGTGATGGGGGGTGGGGGGGACCCGGCTCCGCAAACCCATGGACATTGTGTCTACTTTCAACTACACCTATGTTGTTTTCAGCCAACTCTGTCGCATTTATTTCACACCATGTACCTTGTTCTACAATAAAGAAATAAAGAAAAGTCGAGTGGTTTTCTCTCTCTCTCTCTCTCTCTCTCTCTCTCTCTCTCTCTCTCTCTCTCTCTCTCTCTCTCTCTCTCTCTCTCTCTCTCTCTCTCTCTCTCTCTCTCTCTCTCTCTCTCTCTCTCTCTCTCTCTCTCTCTCTCTCTCTCTCTCTCTCTCTCTCTCTCTCTCTCTCTCTCTCTCTCTCTCTCTCTCTCTCTCTCTCTCTCTCTCTCTCTCTCTCTCTCTCTCTCTCTCTCTCTCTCTCTCTCTCTCTCTCTCTCTCTACACCCAGAGTTTCTCTTTGGTATTACCTTTTTATAACACCAACAACCTTACACGTTCGCTTTTGACACTTACTTTATTATTTGCCATACATACATACATACATACATACATACATACATACATACATACATACATACATACATACATACATACATACATACATACATGTAAGACAACAAGCCTACTAAACGGCTCCAGTGACTACCACTCTCTCTAACAAGTTAGCAGCCATGTGTGTTAGCCCAGGGTTGACACTCTAACATGGCAGGGTCATCCTGACCCAGACAGGGCAACGGGAGGGTTAAGTAAACTATTATTACCCTCGCTCATATCATACGCATTGTTAGCTACTGAAGTATTTCTCTGCCATCGACCTGTATAGTATAGTTAACCATCCAACATCCACCAATGTATAGTGTACATATTCAGCCAACCACTCATACTATGCAATGTCCTTTTATAGCTTTTTTTTTTTTGCACTCCAGATATCTTGTATTTCTATACTTTTTCATACTGCCGCTCTATGTATCATGTACCGTGTATCTGTCTTTTGTGTACTTTCGTTGTGGCATTTTGCACCTGCCCTGTGTTTTTGTTGTAGCTGCTTGACAATGAAATTTCCCCCCCGGGGGATCAATAAAGTACCTATCTATCTATCTATCTATCTATCTGATATGTACAGGTATGCAGGTTTTTAAGCCTGTTTTTAATCCTCAGATTAAATTAGCCTGTGAATCAAGAGCTTTAGATCTGTCATGGAATACTCGCCTGAGACATTAACTTTATCACTCACCTCTTAACCATCCAGATCACAGGAACGTAAGGAATCCAGAAAACTATTTGGTCTGGAATGGGTCCGGGCTGTTGCCAATCCTCTACTCCAGGGACTCCAGCCCTGGTCCTGGAAGACCAGGTGGGTTTTAATTCAGGCAATCACTGAACTGGGCCCGGTTACCCAAAAGCAGCTTAAGGCTAAGTTCATCGTTAGAACCATAGGATCCTATGGTTCTAAAATGTATTTAGCCTCAAGATGCTTTTGGGAAACCGGGCCCTGATGAATTAACTAAGTAGCTAAGTGTGGTGCCTAGTTGGGATAAAATCCTGCAGTACCTCCGGCACTCCAGAACAGAGTTTCTGACCCCTGCCCTACTCCTAGACCCAGACCTCACGCCAACTCAAATAAATGACTAATCTGAGTCGAAGTAATTTTTAGAATAATCAATAAATCTCCTGACAGTTGTATGCTTTGAAGGGAAGTCAGAGGACTCACTGTAACAGCCTGAAATGGAGAAGACTTGTCTGTGATCAGACACCTGCACTGAAATCTATGACATTTCTTCAAATGGGACTTCAGTAACAGAAAGAAGGTTGGTGGTAGTTAATAAAGTTGTATGCTTTAAATAAAAGGTGACGGACAGTCAGAGACAACGGAAAGTGCCAATAATTCCAATGTTGTCATAAATTGGTTTGTGGGCACTCACCTTGTAAATCCTCTGTGTTGTGTGAGTTTCACATCCCAAAAGATCCTGTGTCAGGGTATTTCTTATGACAAAGACAATGGGGACGTGATGCTATGCATTCTACAGTGCCTGAGATGGAGAATGAGATATTACATGGTTGTATAATGGGGGTTTATAATCATCGCTACCCAGCACTGTACAATGCTTTGTCAATAAATAATAAAATAATAAAATACTTATCACTGTAAGTGTAATAAAATATGTCACTTTTAATAAAAACTAAACAAAATAACAAAACAATGTTAAAATGACTTGCATTAATAACAGTAACACACATTATGCATCACACACTTCATACATTATAAGCAGCCAGACAATAACAACTATTTACATGACAATATTGTTACACCAGAGGCACACCAGAGGTCAGTTTCCATGCCACACTTATATCAATAATACACACGAGTGCACACAATGCCTGCCAGCAGATACTCATCATAAGAGGATATATGACAGTAGGTTCTGTTAGATTGGAAATTAAGAGAGGAGGACGTCTATTCAATGGTGGTGTAGATGACTTCTGAGCATCTGTTGAATGGCATAGTGCACACTTTAATAAACATACATATTTTACGGGCTATTGCCATTCATTCTCCATTACAATGGGAATCATGATATGACAACCATGTCACATTCATTTAGTTATTGACCGGAGATAATAGACTAATCTATGGATGTAATACCTTTTACTCACAGGGAATAACTACTTGAGGGACAGTACACTACATCAAATTTACTGTATGGCTGTTAGGATGAAAATTGTTGGATTACATGCAAACATACAGATTAGGTCAAATGAAAGCCATTCCCTTTTGTCTTAATTCAACCCACTTCAGAGTATTAGTGGCACCTACTACCAAGCAGCACAGCTTGCTGATATTGAGGTAGTTACTAGATGACCTCATCACCACTCATTTCAGAAATTCTTCAGGGCTTAATTAACATTATTTGCTTACTGAAATTGTCAATTAACAAATGAGTAAATAGATCACTATAGATGTGGTCGACAATGCTTCAAAATTCTAAACCCAAGAATCAAAAGTAAATGTAATTCTCCCAGGAGTATTTTCAACCTTACAGTATGTACAGAATTAATGGCAACTGATATTATAACCATTGAAGCAAAGATGTCAGCACTTATTCTCTGTGTTATGTACATATTTTAACCATTCCAATACACAGCAAGGGAGTATTAGTGAATGAAACGCCCAATATATTTTTCTTAAAAGTTAATAGCTCTATTTACACTGAATAGTTCATAAATGCTTAGAACTTAGGGAAGAATTGTCTGCGATGGAAGACTTAGAATCACATTTCCGCCTCATAAAATTGCTAATTGACAGGTACAGTACATAGCCTAAACTATCTTGACCTAATACAAGGAATGTTTTATCAAAATTACTTTGGTAATCAAAGGCCAAAGCAAAATCACAAATCATTATATAGTTGCTATATCAGCCAATCAACATGTATGGGTCTACAAGACATGGCAATAGTATTTCTATGAAATGAGACTGGCAAGATGCTAAGCATTGCTGGTGAACCAAGACCATACACTATTATTGGTCATTTCTAAATATTGTAATATTGCCTTTATCTCCCAAAGTATATCAACATCCTTGAAGTTGATAAACACATATGACCAAAACAAAAGAACAAATCAGATGAGGAACATTTGATGATATGACAAATAGAATGCAAACCGACATCTCACCTACACCAACCAAGCAGGACAAGATGAACTATAGCCTAATTTAGTATTTTTTTTATTTGACGGATGATTCTGAGAAGTGGACCCTCTCTACCTGCCATTTATGGATTACAACAGGAAGTAGGAAGTGGTGGACAGGAAGCTTCCGCTCTGTGGGTTGACTGAGGGTGTAACAGATTGGTATCTTGGAGCTCTTCTGGAGGCCGATGGCTAATGGTTGACAGTAGGCGGATAGATATGAGGAGTCTGTTGAAGTTAGTCGGAGAAGAGGCTGGCGAAGGACTGCCGGAGGCTGCGGATGGTCTCTGCCTTGGCCTCGTCGTCCGTGGCGTTCCCTTTCAGGGTCTCAGTGAAGGTGTTGGTGAGCGACTGGGATTTGCTGCAAGGGGCGAAAGTGAGAGTGAGGCTGAGGCCTGAGGGGCATGCAACATGGAGATGGTGGATGTATGTGCGTGTGTTTGCGTGCATTCATGTATGCTTGCATGCGCATGTGTGAAGAGGGGCGAGGGGATCATATTCGGCCAACGTTGCTACTGCACAGTTTGATCAAATGAGGCTGGCCAATAGCACACACAGAACAGGGAATAAACTAGTGCACTTTGCTCTCTAAGGCCAACAAGATTTAAACAAAGGAGCTTAATCTTAGAAGACACATGTTAATGTTTATTGTAGCAAAGACAACAACTGTCTGCTTGGACAGAAATACAGTTGAACTTTAGAAGTGTATCCGAAACAGGAGGTAAACTGGACAAAGGTTGTGGAGAAATCTTGTTGCAAATTGCCCAACAGACAACCCCTTCGCCATGTACAGCCAATCCAGTTGAATAGGGAGGAGTTACAAGAGAATCAAAACTCAAGAGGTAGTTTCACTTTTATCACATATTATCTGAAGGGGTGGCTGGAGCTGAGCATCCTGTAAATGCAGGCCATTTATTAACAGCCGTTAAACGGGAACAAAGGTGGGCGTGTCAGAGATTATTATAATAGTGTCGAGCTACAAGAGCATGTACGGTAAAATCTGCACAGACCTGCTCCAAGTAGATATATTCCTAGTACTCACCCAGAAGGTAAATGATCAGACGACAGTTAATAATTTTCACAGAACTTTTACTAGAGATCTTGTACTTACAATTCTAATTAAGGCCAGATAAGGTGTGATATATGGCCAATATATGAAATTATAAACTGGGTGGTTCAAGCCCTGAATGCTGATTGGCTAAAAGCCGTGGTACATCAGATCGTATACCACAGGTATTTATTTTTACTGTAATTACGTTGGTAACCAATTTATAATAGCAATAAGGGCTGAATCCAGGAGTGCATAAGAACAGCCCTCAGCCATGGTATATTGGCCATAAACCACACCCGGTCATGCCTTATTGCTTAATTATATTCTTCTGTTGAGTTCGTATTACACACCCATGTTAACATCAGCTATGACCATGGAGATGAGATGTGAGGCATTTAATGAGTTGACTTACTTCAGTTGAGGTTGTTGTTTCTGGGAGCCGGGGCCGGTGGTGACGGGAGGTGGGATGGGTCCGGGCTGGAAGGCCTGGCTGGGAGAGGTGTTAGCTGAGCGGGCTCGCTGAGGAGAACCCTGGGCTGACTGGGAGGGAGAACCAGAGGCAGAGCAATGCCCGCCTGCAGAGCGAACAAACACTGTTTATTTCTCAACACTATCGTAATATTCATATTCACCACAACAGCAATTAAACTGGTGATAAGATGTCGATGGAGGTCTCTTTACCTTTGGCCCTCCTTGGCTGGGTTGTCTGTGGCTGTGAAATGAAAAGCATTGGAAATGGACAGCAACAGTGCATGATGAATGGCTGGTTTGATATACTCCCTACACACAAGGGCAATTCTTCATTACTTTTGAGATCGAATCTACATCATCAATTAAAATGCCAACCCATAATAGTGTTACACTGGAGAGGAGGTGAGGCATTTTTACCTTCATAGCGCTGGGCTGTGGTGTGTTGATACCAAGCAGTACGCTGCACATCTTACTGATCACTAGATCAGTGATCAGCTGCCTGTCCTCCTCCACGTGCTCACCAATCAGAGGCATGGAACTGTCCATCACCTAGACGACACAGTAGAGGTACACATTTTACATTCTAGTCATTTAGCAGACGCTCTTATCCAGAGCCACTTACAGTTAGTAAGTGCATACATGTTCATACTTTTTTCGTACTGGTCCCCTGTGGGAATCGAACCCACAACCCTGGCATTGCAAGCGCCATGCACTACCATCTGAGGTACATGGTACACCAATCAGAGTGAAGAACAATAATACGGACAGTATAGGGATAGACTGAGTCAATGCAAGTAAATGGGAAACTCACTGTAAATCCATTCAACATGATTGACTTTATTCTTGCCACTAGAGAGCAGTATTAGACATCTTATTTGAGCAGCTAGGGCTGATGAAGATGATGTTGAGAAGGGTGAAATCACTGCAGTTTTTATGTTAGAGCACAGTGATTAAAGGAGTCTATTGACCGCTGATATGTGTATACAGTACTGTAGGCATAAACACGAGAGATGTGACTTCCCCCATATTACATCAAATACATGAAAATATTCCAGTCATTATTTCAGTACATTTACTACTTATTTCATAACTTATGGCTGGACACTGGATGCCAGGAAAAAGCACGGCCACATGGATAACTGACTCAAAATAAACTTTTCCCACCGTAGCATTTCAACTCACAACACTTGTGCTTTGTTTGAAACCATCTCCGCAAAGCATGTGGCTCTCCACCGGTCCACTAGCCATGCTTTCCTCTACATGAGAGGGTCGTGCCAATGCCACGCCAAATGAGAACCAAAACAAACAGAGGAAAGCATGTCTCACAGGCTGAGGGAGAGAACACTCTACCAGCAGGATGCATGTGTCGTGTCTCTAGAGCGGTATCAGGCCGCTGCACGCATTGTGGCCAGAGCACACTGTAAACAGACAGGGCGCCTTTCATCCATGTGCCCCTTGTACACAGGCGAGAGGTTGTGTGTGTGTGTGTGTGTGTGTGTGTGTGTGTTGTGTGTCTCCAAGTGTCCATATATGTGTGTGTGTGTGTGTGTGCAGCAGAGCGTTGAGAGAGGGGAAAGCCCTCCTAGCCCAGCTGAGGAGAGCTGGGAGCTGGGTAGAAGGAAGAGAACTGCAGAGTACAGATTTGTTCCTGCCGTACATACCTACACGTACGCTCCGGTCACAAGACGCAGGCTTCCTAGTTGTCCCTAAAATTTCTAAGCAAACAGCTGGAGGCAGGGCTTTCTCCTATAGAGCTCAATTTTTATGGAATGGTTTGCCTATCCATGTGAGAGACGCAGACTCCGTCTCGACCTGGAGCGACGAACCACCCTTGCTGTCTCTGCCTGGCCGGTTCCCGTCTCTCCATTGGGATTCTCAGCCTCTGACCCTATTACGGGGGCTGAGTCACTGGCTTACTGGTGCTTTCCATGCCATCCCTAGGAGGGGTGCATCACTTCCTGTCCGGTTTGTCACCCCCTCGGGCTTGTGCAGTGGAGGGGATCTTTTGTGGGCAATACTCAGCCCTGTCTCAGGGTAGTAAGTTGGTGGTTGTTGATATCCCTCTATTGGTGTGGGGGCTGTGCTTTGGCAGAGTGGGTGAGGTTATATCCTGCCTGGTTGTCGGGGTATTGTCGGAGGGGGCCACAGTGTCTCCTGACCCCCCCCTGTCTCAGCCTCCAGTATCTATGCTGCAATAGTTTATGTGCCGGGGGGCTAGGGTCAGTTTGTTCAATCTGATATTATTATCCAGTGTCTAGTGTGAATTTAAGTATGCTCCCTCTAATTCTCTCTCTCTCCCACTCTACCTCCCCTCCTGGAGGACCTGAGCCTACCCGGAGGACCATGCTTCAGGACCACCTGCCCTGATGACTCCTAGCTGTCCCCAGTCCACCTGGTCGTGCTGCTGCACGACCTGTTCATTGGACGTGCCACCTTGTCCCAGACCTGCTGTTTTCATCTCTCTCTCTCTCTACCGCACCTGCGCTCTATCGCACCGTACCTGCGCTCTCTACCGCATCTAAATGCCTAGCAATGAAAAGCCAAGTGACATTCACTCCTGATGTATTTACCTGTTGCAACCTCTACAACTACTATTATTATTATTTGACCCTGCTGGTCATCTATGAACATTTGAACATCTTGGAGAAAGAACTGGCCTTAATGGCCATGAATTGTTATAGTCTCCACCCGGCACAGCAAGAAGAGGACTGGCTACCCCTCAGAGCCTGGTTCCTCTCTAGGTTTCTTCCTAGGTTTCTGCCTTTTCTAAGGAGTTTTTCCTAGCCACCGTGCTTCTACATCTGCATTGCTTGATGTTTGGGGTTTTAGGCTGGGTTTCTGTATAGCACTTTGTGACATCGGCTGATGTAAAAAGGGCTTTATAAATAACATTTGATTGATTGATTGAACTGGGAGGGCGATGTGCTTGGCAGTGTGGCCCCTTAGTCATAACCGTAAGAGACTGAGACTGACTGAGCTCTGGAGGACTGGCAGCTGCAGCCAGGAGCCACTTCAAACATGGTGCAGTGGAAGCCAGGGTACAGGTTACACCCTGGTTATTTATTGGGATTTAGACTCATCTAGCAGATGACACGGCTGCAGTTAGTTGCCCTTTAGTATTAGAACATAGAGGAGGTGTTGTTTTTCCCCTCTTTTATTGGGCTGCACAGTGTTCTTTTCTGCTGCTGGTCTGGACACTGTATTCTAGAATGGAAAGATTAATGGAAAGAAATGGTGCACTCTGTACTTGGATATGCAATACAGAAACTCCAAAAGAGGCTATTCTTGTTTGTTTACTTTAGCTAAGTGATTTCTATGATAGTGTGCAACGTTTTTTTCAGGTAAAACGGCAAGTGCTAGATGTACGCCTAAGTAGGTGTGCCAAAATTCTCCCACAGATGTTGTTGAACTATCCATGCAAACGATTTCAGTTGAATACTTCTAGATAATAAAAATAATAATACATTGGACTTATATAGCGCTTTTCAAGGACCCAAAGTCGCTTTACAATTATAGAAATGAGAAAGAAAAACAACAAAGGAGTCAAATCAAAACATCAGACTGAACAAAACATGAATAAAGAAAGGGGTGGGCTCAAAGAAGGAATGTATCAGTGTATGGGGAGGGTTGGAATTTGGATATGAACCCGGTTTAGGGTAAGGGTTAGTATGGTGGCTCAGTATGGTGAAGAGAGGAGTGTCTTAGTAGTGTATTTCTTTGCTTGTATGTGTGTGTGTGTGGGGGGGCAATGTTGCAGATTTGGAAGAATATGGTTTTGACAGTCTGTCTTATGTGGTGGTCAAATGAGAGGGTGGAGTCCAGGATGACGCCAAGGTTGCATGCATGGAGGGAGGGAGAGACAGTGGTGTTGTCAGTATGAGTCAGAGGTGGGTTGAGGAGGGATTTGGTGCTGAGGTAGATCTGGGTGTCATCGGCATAGATAGATAGATAGATAGATAGATAGATAGATAGATAGATAGATAGATAGATAGATAGATAGATAGATAGATAGATAGATAGATAGATAGATAGATAGATAGATAGATAGATAGATAGATAGATAGATAGATAGATAGATAGATAGATAGATAGATAGATAGATAGATAGATAGATAGATAGATAGATAGATAGATAGATAGATAGATAGATAGATAGATAGATAGATAGATAGATAGATAGATAGATAGATAGATAGATAGATAGATAGATAGATAGTATAGGTGGATGGCTGAATATGGTGGATGGTGCATGGTTAACTATACTATACAGGTCGATGGCAGAGAAATACTTCAATAGCTAAAAGTGCGTATGATATAAGTGAATATTTTGTATGGTTAAATTAACTGTACAGGTAAATATATAGTTACATTTACAGGTAAGTGAATATTTGCATGGTTACATTAACTGTACAGGTAAATGACAGGAAGAGATACTTAAATAGCTAAATGTGTGTATGATATAATTTAGGGTAATAATAGTAATTCCCTTAAAATACAGTCCTTAGTGTGCAGGGTTTAATTACAGATAAATGCACGTATTGCACATTCGAGTGAATGACTACGTAAGTTAAGTCCAAGAATTACTTGCAATATTGCACGTTATATGATATAACAACTGTACATGAATAATTGTTAAACTATGTCCTAACACCCCAACAGTTCCAGGTCTATGTTGACAACGGCCCGGCACCCCGGTGAGGCATTAAATAATCTAATAGCCGCCGGCAGGAAGGACCTCCTGTAGCGCTCTCTGGCACACCGTGGTGGGATCAGTCTGTGACTGAAGGTCCTCCTCTGTGTCATAACCATGGCCAGCAGTTTGGCAGTTTGGCCAGGATCCGTCTCTCCGCCACCTCCTCTAGAGTGTCAAGGCTAATCCCCAGAACAGAGCTAGCCTTCCTAATCAGCTTATTTACCTGAGAAGCATCACCGGCCTTTATGTTGGCGCCCCAGCACACCACTGCAAAAAACAGACTGGTAGAAGGTATGCAGTAGTTTACTGCACACGTTGAAGGACCTGAGCCTCCCCAGAAAGTAGAGTCGACTCTGGCCCTTTTTGTACAGAGTCCCGGTGTTATCAGCCCATTCAAGCCTGTTGTCCATATGGACTCCCAGGAACTTGTATGACCCAACCATTTCCACATCCATCCCCTGTATAGGGACTGCAGTCAGTTGGACCTTGGTTCTCCTGAAGTCCACCACCATCTCCTTTGTTTTGCTGATGTTGAGCAGAGCCATTGATTGCGCTCCTGTACTCCTCCTCCTGCCTACCCCTGATGCACCATACAATTGCGGAGTCATCCGAGAACTTCTGTAGGTGGCATGTTTCAGAGTTGTATCTGAAGTCCGAGGTGTAGAGGGCGAACAGGAAGCGGGACAGGACCGTTCCCTGGGGGGCCCCTGTGTTGCTCATTGCCCGTTCTGACACACAGGTCTGTAGTCACACAAATTGTGGCCTACCGGTCAGGTAGTCCGTGACCCAGGAGACTAAGGGTGATTCCACTTTCATTCTCTTCATCTTCTCACCCAGTAGCAGGGGCTGAATAGTGTTGAAGGCACTGGAGAAGTCAAAAAACAACATAACCCTCACAGTGCAACCTGCGTTGTCCAGGTGAGAGTAGGCCCTCTGTAGAAGGTAGATGATTGCATCATCCACCCCGATGTTGCGCTGATATGCGAACTGCAGGGGGTCCAGTGAGCGAGGACTAACCTTTCCAAGGTCTTCATGATGTGGGATGTTAGCGCTACAGGTCTGAAGTCATTCAGGACAGTGGGGTGCACCTTCTTGGGCACTGGGACCAGGCAGGGTGTTTTCCACAGAACAGAGACACTTTCTAGGCTCAGGCTAAGGTTGAAGGGTCGCTGGAGTATTCCACACAGTTGGTCAGCACAGACCCTAAGCACCCTTGGGCTGATGCCATCAGGGCCCGCCGCTTTCCACTGATGTAGTGGCGGAGGTGGGGTCGTGATTGTCTCAACAGAGGTGCTGTGAGCAGAGTAGGGGTTGGACAGCCGTGAGCGTGTGTGGCCTGGGGAGCTGGAGGAGAGGTGGACAGGGCCAGTATCGAACCTGTTAAAAAATTGGTTCAGCTCATTGGCTCTGTCCTGGGTCCCCTCCATCTGCCCACTGTTTGACTTTTTGAAGCCAGTGATATTTCTCATACCCTTCCACACCTCTCTCACCTGGCTCTGCCTCAGCTTGTCCTCCATCTTCACCTTATACCCTCTCTTCCCCTCAGCAATCCGCAACTTCAGCTCCCTCTGGACACATTTCAATTTGTCCTTGTCCCCCTCCTTGAAGGCCCTCTTCTTCTCATTCAGCAGGGCCTTCAGGTCACTGGTGACCCAGGGTTTATTATTTGGAAAACAGCATACCTTCCTGGTGGGTACAGTGTTGTCTACACAAAAATTGATATAGTCCGTTATGCAGTCTGTAAGTCCATCGATGTCCTCCCCATGAGCCTCACAGAGGTCATACCAGTCTGTTGTTTCAAAGCAGTCCTGTAGGGCCTCATTCGCCTCCGGTCCTAGTGGTCGCAGGCTGCTGTTGGACCATAGGCCTGTAGAGTGGGATGAGGTGGACAAGGTTGTGATCCGATCTACCAAGGGGAGGGATTGAAGTGGAGTTGTATGCATCCTTCACATTAGCATATAACAAGTCCAGAGTTGTATTATTCCAGGTTGGGCACTTCACAAACTGTTTGAACGTGGGCAGTGTTGAAGAGAGAGATGCATGGTTAAAATCCCCTGAAATGGCAAAGAAAGCACTGGGATCCCTTACCCTAACCTCGCGATAACAGAGTGGATGACGTCACATGCTGTGTTTGCGTCAGCGCAGGGCGGGATGTAAACAATAACAGCAATGGCCACCGTGAATTCCCTTGGCAAATAGTAGGGTCTCAGGCTAACGGCTAACAGCTCAATGTCCGGGCTACAAAACTCTTCCTTAAGAGTAATATGGCTCGGATTACACCATCTGTTGTTAACTAATAAAGCCAGCCCCCCTCCCTTACTCTTACCGGAAGAAACGGTGGAAGTAGAGGTTGAAGTGACGGAGGATCTGACCAAGAGGGAGGATGTAGATGAAGAGTAAGGGACCCAGCACAGAGCCCTGGGGGACAACCTGTATAACTGCAGCTGAGTCTAAGGTGTGGCCATAGAGGGTGATGTAATGGGTCCGGTTTGTGAGGTATGATTGTTCCCAGGAGAGCTGACGGGGGGTAGGCAGTAATGGTTTAGACGGGGGGTAGGCAGTCATGGTTTACAGTACGAGATGATGGATTGAAATTAAAATGCTCCCTCCCCTTTAAAAAAAAAAAGAATTTGCATTAAAAGCATAATTCCCATGGATCCATATGACTCCTATATGATACAGTCAACCTGTCTTCCCAAAGACATAACAATCTAATCTGATACAAAACATGAAGATGGGAGAACCTTCCAGAAGGACAACCACCTCTGCAACACTCCACCAATCAGGCCTTTATGGTAGAGTGGCCAGACCAAAGCCACTCCTCAGTAAAAAAGGTGCATGACAGCCCGCTTGGAGTTTGCCAAAAAGCACCTAAAGGACTCGGGCCATGAAAAACAAGATTCTCTGGTCTGATGAAACCAAGATTGAACTCTTTGGCCTGAATGCCATGCATCACGTCTGGAGGTAACCTGGCACCATACCTACGGTGAAGCATGGTGGTGACAGGATCACGTTGTGGGGATGTTTTTCAGCGGCAGGGACTGGGAGACTAGTCAGGATCGTGGGAAAGATTAACAGAGCACAATACAGAGAGATCCTTGATGAAAACCTGCTCAGGACCTCAGACTGGGGCAAAGGTTCACCTTCCAACAGGACAACGACCCTAAGCACACAGCCAAGACAATGCAGGAGTTGCTTCGGGACATGTCTCTGAATGTCCTTGAGTGGCCCAGTCAGGGCCAGGACTTGAACCCAATCGAACATCTCTAGAGAGACATGAAAATAGCTGTGCAGCGACGCTCCCCATCCAATCTGACAGACCTTGAGAGGATCTGCAGAGAAGAACGGGAGAAACTCCCCAAATACAGGTGCGCCAAGCTGGTAGCGTCATTCCCAATAAGATGCTGTAATCGCTGCCAAAGGTGCTTCAACAAAGTATAGGCTCTGAATACTTATGTAAATGTTATATTTCATTTTTTTTTTTTTATAAATTTGCAAAAACTGTGTGTAGATTGATAAGGAAACATTTCAATTTAATACATTTTAGAATAAGGCTGTAATGTAACAAAATGTTGAAAAAGTCAAGGGGTCTGAATAATTTCTGAATGCACTATATGTCAGCAAATGTTGTACACAAAAAATACAGTTAAACATCAGACAATGTATAAACCTATTACAATTGGATCAGGCCAACCCTACTGGAGGTCTGCTGGGTTTGCAGGGTTCTTTTTCAGTCCAGCAATAACACACCCAATTCAACTTACATAACACCCAGTATATCAGGGATCAGTGGAGCGAGGTTGGCCACCGCTGGTATGGAATTTGTTTTGTTTACCTGAAATGGCTTTACTAATAATAGCCTACTTGTTACTACTCAATTATCTATTGTTCTTTAGACTAAGATGTCTAATCTTTACATACGAGTTAGCTTATTTGTACATTTTGAAGTGATGAATTGTTGATCCTTTACATTTTAGTAATTTAGCAGATGCTGTTATACAGAGCGACTTACAAGAGCAATTGGGGTTAAGTGCCTTGGTCAAGGGCACATCAACAATTGTTTCACCTAGTGGGCTCAGGGATTCAAACAAGCAACCTTTGGGTTACTGGCACAACACTCTTAACTGCTAGCTTACTTGCCACGGTGTAGTGTTTAAACTATAATTCAAAATGTACTAGTGTCATTGTTGATGAATCACATATCACAATCCAGCAATAAAGAGGGGAAGGGGTTCTGTCTGTAATGTGTCTGTGTTACAACTAGACAACATTTTTTTGTCTAGTTGTAAGATCTCCAATCTGTTTTATTTGATTGTCACGCAGCTTAACATGTGTCATGCATCAACAATGCAGCCATAGGCCTACAGTATGATGGCATTACTGGCCTTATGGGCATCTATCATTTGAAGCAGAGAATAACTAAACTCACACATTGTTTACATGTTGAGATATGTTCTTAATTTAAAAGGATACCAGTAGACATATGAGGCAAACCATATACCAGATTTTGTACATGCCTTTTAAGTGCTGACATGTACAATTGCTTAGTGTAAATCCAACCCTTGTAATTTAGGTACAGTATGAATTTAAGGAGATTACAATTAGGTTACAGGAGATGAGCATTACAGTTAACATTTTACGAGGTACATTTTATTTGATGCATCTTAGTGATTGCTGTGCAAAATTATTGCAGTTGTTCCCATAGCTCTATGTATCACTGACCCTGGATAAGCTAGCGACTGGGCCAACACAGCTAACCTTTTAGGTCAATAATATGCTGTTTTTATTAACATTTTGTTGGCATTATAATTGTGAGAGAAAGTGATCTAGCTAGTAGCTAGCTGGTTAGTTATACCTAGGTAGCTGACAAGGGTAGTTGACTTTTCTCAAAACAAACCTCATTGTGGCTAGCCTCTTCTTGTCCCTCATGCTAAACTTTACAGCCAAATAACACTTCAGAAAGGTAAAAATATTGATTTGGCCAGCATTATAGACCATATCTCCCCTCTTCCTGCAGCTTTGGCTCATCTCAAAATAACAGAGAAATGCTGTGAAAAACAGCGTGCAGCAAACGTTCCAAAATGTTGTCGCCAGTGCTTGTTTTGTTGATTTGTTTGGTCCTCATGCACTGTTGCGCCTACGTTAGCCGATTTCTGCCATGGAACTTCCCCAAGCTTCCCGGAATACTTATATTAAATTACCACTCCCTGTTGCACACAACAAGCTTCCATTCCCCTGATTTAAGATTAAATCGGCAACCCTGTGACTTTATTTGGCACTTACTATAGTAATTTTTACATTTAACCTCTTGAGATCTGAAAACATGTTTTTATGAAGTGGTTCATGCTCTTTGTGATTTACAACTTTTTTTTGGACGAAGTTACACTTCTCAAAAGGCACTGAATTAGTGGAATGACCCATATGTTGGGATCAGTACCAGTGGATTCTATATGAAGCGAATGTAAACAGCCATTACTTTTCATTAGTGTGAGGTGTCACCATGTGTAATGTTTGTCTGAAACACACAGGTTCCCACTGCCAGGGACGTGCAACATTGCTATGTCCCCATTCACACTATGTAATGTAATTTTGTGGGTACTTAGAAAACATGTGCTTTTTGCATATCCCAACTCCCCCGAGACACCCTCGGAGAGTGTGGACACTGCCTAGGTCTGCCATTATCAACTGTGACCCTGGAGCAATTAAGGATATGTGCCTTTCTCAAGGGCACAGACAGATTTTCACCTCGTCGTCTCTGGGATTCAAACTAGCGACCTTTCCGTTACTGGCAAAACGCTCTAACCGCTAGGCTACCTGCCGCCACAGTGTGTGTGCCTGTGTGTCTCAGACCTCTAAGATCCCGTGGGCCGTTCAAATAAGAATGCAGTCTGTGGAGATTTCCTGCAATAGCCACATTGGTTACGAGCCCTTCCTACAATGGGAAGAGAGAAAGAGTATGACACATGGGTGGGTGGGAGGCTGGCCTCAACCCTAGAAACATCAGGTTAAGAGTGAATGTTGATGTACAGTATGTTAGAGAGCAGGCTAAATATGGACTCAGAGCACTGGGCTGTATGCGTCAGTATGGATCAAAGATCTAACTGCCCACGAGGTGATTGCACTTAAACAAACCACATTGGGGAGAGATGGGTGTGTGATCTGTGATGACGATGCAGATTGGAAATACCCTTCTTCTTAACCATTTTTAAAACTGTGAATGAGTAAAAGCTAAAACATTTTGGGGTCACATCAGTAATCTCTCAAGACTAAAGGTCATTGAAAGCAAAACTAGTTTTGGTTCCTGTAGTTTTACCGGTTTTAATATAAACCCATTATGAAGTGTTTATCTCATTTTAACCAACATTCATGAGTGTTCCCTAACTTCCATTGCCGTATTAGTACATGGTAATGTGTTGTGTTTAGAGGAAAATAACAGAGGAGTCCATAATTTCCTCCTGTCAGTGGTACAGTGAGTTTAATGACTTATATTTAATAAGGACCGTTGAAGAAAGACAGAAGATGTGTTTTTGGACAAAGTTATACTGTGGTAGATACATAAATACAATAGCCTATAGTTTATCATATCACAGGCTAGCACTGAAATGATGTATAATCATCCTCTGCAACTGGAAAAGTCTAATGATTTATGGAATGTAACCAAGAAAAGTAGGTTAAATTGGCATAGTAAATCACTTCTGTTGGGTTTTCCATAAGATCAAAAGTATAAGTAATACCTGCAATATGAAATAAATTAACACTGGGAACAGAACTATTCATCAAACACAGTGGCTTACAAATGAGCTCAGCTTGGCTTGCTGCACCAGGGACAGTTACTCACAACAGCTGCCAGTTGCACTGTAAATCAACTGTGCAGGTGTGCACCACACACACACACACACACACACACACACACACACACACACACACACACACACAGGTGCGAGCGAGCACACATAAACATGCATATGCATACATGCTCACAAACAGAGGTGTGCGCGAGCACACACACATGAATTGTCTCTATTGTCCAATCCACAGCACAGACACACATAAACGCATACCATATGGACAAACTGACAAAACCAGCTCTTTCCTCTTCCTCCCATCCCACCCCTTCCTCTTCCCACTGGTTAGTCCATAAGCTGCCCTGTGAGAGGAGATAAACCAGGCTTGTCTGGAGGAAACGAGAGGCTGGGCTGGTTGTGAGAGATGGGGCTACCTAAGCACTGAGACGGCTGCACTACGTCATGTTTTTACCAGTCCCAATACAGTACGTCAGGTCACGACCATGCACGTATCTGTCTGCCAAAGCTTCTTTTTACACTGTGTGTATGTATGTGTGTGTGTGTGTGCCTGCGTTTTGTCGCTTGTCCAATAACGTCAGGTAAGGGCAATGCCGTTATCTCGGTGTCTATGTGTGTGTTGCATGTGTAATGTGCGTGTGTGTGGCTATAGGGCTCGTCTGGAGTCGATGTGAGCTAAGTGGAACAACAGGAAGTGCCTGGTCGGTGATCCGGTGTATCTGCTCCTTTTAAACAGATGTGTTCTACAGCAACAAGTGCTCACCATGCCGTGCTGCCCAGCAGCCCAAAATAAACCCAGCCAGAAGTTGTTATGGGGTGATAGGCTGTGATAATGTCTGTCGCACAGAAGCACTTATTGTACCATTCTCATTGGGTGGTTCTCCCAAGTCAGTGGCTTGCTAGTGATCTAACTGCAGGAGCTTTAACCCTTGAAATTGGGCAAAGGTTTTTGTTTCTCTACAATCAAGTACAACATCGTTCTTACTAGTTCCAAAACACAAATGCATCAAACGGGCTGAATCTTAATATGATCTATTAATCTACTAAGACATTAAATCAACCTAGCATTCCTCTTCTCCAAACAATTTTTTAACTAGAAGACACAAAGACCACTGGGAATGTGATAGTAATTTATGACTTGTTTCAGGAAACAAGCCAAATGTTGCATTTTAACGTAAACATTTATTTTATATCAAAATACGTTTTTGGGCAGAAATGCCAACGAGCCTAGTTGGTTTAGCCACGGAAAAAGGAACCTTCCCGCTTGCCATGATTGGCAGAGATAATGGGTGGGCTGGTCATGCCGAGAGATGAGTTCGGATTGGTCTGCCATGTAGCACGCTTCTGTCTATAACATGAGCTGTTTGTATGTGTAGGTAATCCTTTCTAACACAGCTTTTTTGAAAGATATCACCAAGAACTGCTAAAGTGTTGCCCTCCACTTTCTGGAGGACCGAAATCAGTAGAATGCCAGGTGGAAGCAGTGTATGATAGCTAAGGAGATTCTGGCATTTGATAGCAAATATGCGGAGGGACTCTAAAAAAGAACACACAGAAGGATGTTGTATATAACATCTGTCTCCGGATTACATCTTCAAACTAAAGGGCAAACATGGCAGAGAGGGAATACGGGTAAGAGAGTCTAGCTAGCTTCATTTTCAGATATTATACATTTCTAATTTTTCAGAAAGTTGTTTTCATTGTACTGTTAGCTAGATAGCTAACGTTAGTTGGCTGGCTCGCTAGCTAACATTACATGTATAATCTGTGTAGTAATATTATTTATATCTCAGAGCCATTTGCATTGCTAGTTATAGCTAGCTAACAAACTAGTTGGTTAGTTACCTGCAGATTAATGCACGGTACTAACGTTATGAGTTGGGATTATGGTTCATTGTTTAGCTAGCTAGCTAATGGTAGCTAACACACTTTTGAACATCGCATTGGTCCTTATTTTAGCACCCAAAAAACATAATACTTCCAGGTCAACTGTTATATGAAAACCATTGTAAAGCACAATATATCCACTTTCCAGCAAAATCAATGACGATTTTTCAATGATGATTGAATTAGGCAATGAGCTCCGTCGGTATTTTAAAAAAAAATGCCGGGTGGGGAAGCACAACCTACTGCGTGACAGTGAAAGGGGGAGATATGCCGTGTGGGGAAACTGCATTTTTCACCCGATCTGTCCAGCTTATCACCTCTAAAATGTAAATAAAACACTATAAAGACTTTATATAATGTGTCTTTACATACCTATTTGACGGTGTGTGGCGAATTTGAAACAGGTTTTTAGGGCGGGACTAAAGTTATCTTCAGAAGCTTTTGAGAGCTATGATGCTTTGCAGTGATGACGCAAAAAATGAATGCATTCAGTTGTACAATTGACTAGGTATCCCCCTTACCCCTTATCCTGTCCCTTTCTTGATTTTAATCTGCAAGAGAAGTGCTACACCTGGTGGAAAGAGGCTGTACGACACAGAATGAGTTGCATAAGGCGTACCGTACACGTTACATTTTACGAATAGCGTCAGAGGGGTCCGTTTTTTTTAACTTTTCTCCAATGCTATCGGTCCATTACCATATCAATCAATGCTTGAATAGAAACATATTACACACCCAGGATTTTGATGCCAATACAGTCGCTACAGTCCCATTAGTTTTCATTGCAGACTCAAATGAATGCCGCGGTTGTACGGAATGTGGTTAGTCACCGTTACATGTCTAAACAAAAGACTCCACTAGGCAAATAACCATTTCACTGTACTGTTTACACCTTCTGTATCCTGTGCATGTGACAAGTAAACATACATTTGATTTGATATAGTGTGAGTTTACCAGAGGTGGTAATGTAAAGAACAAAATTTTTGTCCATTAAAATAACATCAACTTGATCAGAAATACAGTGTAGACATTGTTAATGTTGTAAATGACTATTGTAGCTGGAAACGGCTGATTTGTTTCTCAAACTAGATGTTATTTTAATGGACAGAAAATGTGCTTTTCTTTAAAAAAACAAGGACATTTCGAAGTGACCCCTAACTTTTGAATGGTAGTGTAGTTCGCCATTAACTTGTAAATAATGATCTGGTTGTGAGTTTATTTTCCTGTAATAATTAATACAAATTAGCTAAAGTTAAGATGTTGTCAGCTATATGATATGGACATTATTTGAACTGGCTAGCCAGCTAACTTAACGCTAGCTAGCTAGCTAACAAGCTAGAAACAAACCAAAAAAGTTTAGAAAGTTGCTTTTCGTTGCCTGGTTTGCTAGATTGACACACTAAACATATTTTTAAACTGATTGGTTTATCGGTGTTAAAATACACCAGTTATGCTATTTTGGAACACCAGTTTGGGGATGTCATGTAGCCTGTTGTTTTTGTGTTTATACTTTTTCATAACGACAACGGCAAGTTTGATGTCGGACGACAATAGAATGTTTATGATGTCACTGCGACAACTGTCTTCAGACATGTCGGAAGATGTACAATAAACCAGCCTTTAGTCTTGAAATCTTTGGTTGTTTATAACACTACCACTGTTTAGCACATGGCCTCACATGTGAATCCTTAAAGAGATAGGTGGGGCTATGGCTTAAGAGGGTGTGAACGATACTGAATGGGTGTAGACAAAGAAGATCTCTCCAGCAGGTGTACCAATACCAAAACATTTAAGGGCCATTTTCTCAAAAGTGTGGTTGCACAACTTTCAAAAGAGAATGACTTTCTCATTGTCCTCAACTGTAGTGTATGGTATACCATTTTCTAGTTCTGAGTCTCTACTTTTATCCAATGTAAAAAACATAATTTCAAATTTTGCTACATAAGACCAAATCAGGCAGTCGGTCACATTTATCAGTTAAATAGAGTGCCTATACAAAGTCTACAAGCCTTTTAACTTTTTCACATTTAGTTAAAAAGCGGAATTGAAATAGATTTAATTGTAAATGTTGTAATGTTGATGTAAAAATAAAATTCTACACATTTTTACAAATTAATACAAATTTAATAACTAAAATAGTTGCATAAGTATTCACCCTTTGTTTAGACAAGCCTAAATTAGTGCAGAAGTGAAATTTGGCTTAAAAAATCACATAATACGTTATATGGACACAAACCGTGTGAAATTAGTTTTTTATGATTACCCCTTCCTCTGTCTTCCATACAGTACATAAAGTGCATTCTGAAAGTATTCAGACCCCTTGACTTTCTACACATTTTGTTACGTTACAGCCTTATTCCAAAATGGATTAAATCGTTTTTCCCCCATCAATCTACACACAATACCCCATAATGACAAAGCAAAAACTGGTTTTTAGAAATTTAACTAAGTATTCAGAACCTTCACTAAGGACTTTGTTGAAGCACCTTTGGCAGTGATTGCAGCCTCGAGTCTTAGGTACGATGCTACAAGCTTGGCACACCTGTATTTGGGGAGTTTCTCCCATTCTTCTCTGCAGATCCTCTCAAGCTCTGTCAAGTTGGATGGGGAGTGTCGCTGCACAGCTGTTTCCAGTTCTCTCCAGAGATGTTAGATCGGGTTCAAGTCTGGTCTCTGGCTGAGCCACTCAAGGACATTCAGAGAATTGTCCCGAAGTCATGGTCTGAGAGTCCTTTAGGTGCCTTTTGGCAAAACTCCAAGCGGGCATGTGCCTTTTACAGAGGTGTGGCTTCAGTCTGGCCACTCTACCAAAAGGCCTGATTAGTGGAGTGCTGCAGAGATGGTTGTCCATCTGGAAGGTTCTCCCATCTCCACAGAGGAACTCTGGAGCTCTGTCAGAGTGACCATCTGGTTCTTGGTCACCTCCCTTACCAAGTCCCTTTTCCCCTGATTGCTCAGTTTTGCCGGGTGGCCAGCTCTAGGAAGAGTCTTGGTGGTTCCAAACTTCTTCCATTTAAGAATGATGGAGGCCACTGTGTTCTTGGGGACCTTCAAAACTGCAGTCATTTTTTGGCACCCTTCCCCAGATCTGTGCCTCGACACAATCCTGTCTCTGAGCTCTATGGACAATTCCTTCAACCTCATTGCTTGTTTTTTGCTCTGACATGCACTGTCAACTGTGGGACCTTATATAGACAGGTGTGTGCCTTTCCAAATCATGTAAAATCAATTAAATTTACCACAGGTGGACTCCAATCAAGTTGTAGAAACATTTCAAGGATGATCAATGGAAACAGGATGCACCTGATCTCAATTTCGAGTCTCATAGCAAATGTAAATGTAATATTTCCGTTTGATTGTATTTTTATAAATTTGCACAAATGTCCTTACCTGTTTTCGCTTTGTCATTATGGGGTATTGTGTGTAGATGTATTTTTATTTATTTAAATCAACTACAAAGACCAGGGAGCTTTTTGAAAGCCTCGTAAAAAGGCAGTGATTGGTAGATGGGTAACATTAACAAATCAGACATTGAATATACAGTGGGGCAAAAAAGTATTTAGTCAGCCACCAATTGTGCAAGTTCTCCCACTTAAAAAGATGAGAGAGGCCTGTAATTTTCATCATAGGTACACTTCAACTATGATAGAGAAAATGAGAAAAAGAAATCCAGAAAATCACATTGTAGGATTTTTTATGAATTTATTTGCAAATTATGGTGGAAAATAAGTATTTGGTCAATAACAAAAGTTTATCTCAATACTTTGTTATATACCCTTTGTTGGCAATGACAGAGGTCAAACGTTTTCTGTAAGTCTTCACAAGGTTTTCACACACTGTTGCTGGTATTTTCGCCCATTCCTCCATGCAGATCTCCTCTAGAGCAGTGATGTTTCGGGGCTGTCGCTGGGCAACACGGACTTTCAACTCCCTCCAAAGATTTTCTATGGGGTTGAGATCTGGAGACTGGCTAGGCCACTCCAGGACCTTGAAATGCTTCTTACGAAGCCACTCCTTCGTTGCCCGGGCGGTGTGTTTGGGATCATTGTCATGCTGAAAGACCCAGCCACGTTTCATCTTCAATGCCCTTGCTGATGGAAGGAGGTTTTTACTCAAAATCTCACGATACATGGCCTCATTCATTCTTTACTTTACACGGATCAGTCGTCCTGGTCCCTTTGCAGAAAAACAGCCCCAAAGCATGATGTTTCCACCCCCATGCTTCACAGTAGGTATGGTGTTCTTTGGATGCAACTCAGCATTCTTTCTCCTCCAAACACGACGAGTTGAGTTTTTACCAAAAAGTTCTATTTTGGTTTCATCTGACCATATGACATTCTCCCAATCCTCTTCTGGATCATCCAAATGCTCTCTAGCAAACTTCAGGCGGGCCTGGACATGTACTGGCTTAAGCAGGGGGACACGTCTGGCACTGCAGGATTTGAGTCCCTGGCGGCGTAGTGAGTTACTGATGGTAGCCTTTGTTACTTTGGTCCCAGCTCTGCAGGTCATTCACTAGGTCCCCCCGTGTGGTTCTGGGATTTTTGCTCACCGTTCTTGTGATCATTTTGACCCCACGGGGTGAGATCTTGCGTGGAGCCTCAGATCGAGGGAGATTATCAGTGGTCTTGTATGTCTTCCATTTCCTAATAATTGCTCCCACAGTTGATTTCTTCACACCAAACTGCTTACCTATTGCAGATTCAGTCTTCCCAGCCTGGTGCAGGTCTACAATTTTGTTTCTGGTGTCCTTTGACAGCTCTTTGGTCTTGGCCATAGTGGAGTTTGGAGTGTGACTGTTTGAGGTTGTGGACAGGTGTCTTTTATACTGATAACAAGTTCAAACAGGTGCCATTAATACAGGTAACAAGTGGAGGACAGAGGAGCCTCTTAAAGAAGTTGTTACAGGTCTGTGAGAGCCAGAAATCTTGCTTGTTTGTAGGTGACCAAATACTTATTTTCCATCATAATTTGCAAATAAATTCATTAAAAATCCTACAATGTGATTTTCTGGATTTCTTTTTCTCATTTTGTCTCTCATAGTTGAAGTGTACCTATGATGAAAATTACAGGTCTCTCTCATCTTTTTAAGTGGGAGAACTTGCACAATTGGTGGCTGACTAAATACTTTTTTGCTCCACTGTATATATTTTTTTAAATGGTCAAGTTAATAATTAGGCTGTGGATGATGTATTAAACCACCCAGATGCAACAAAGATACAGTCGTCCTCACCATCCTAAATAAGCATGCCCCATTCAAAAAACTTAGAACTAAAAATAGATATTTCCCTTGGTTCACCCCAGACTTGACTGCCCTTGACCAACACAAAAACATCCTGTGGCGCACTGCATTAGCATCGAATAGCCCCCGCGATATGCAACTTTTCAGGGAAACCAGGAACAAATATACACAGTCAGTTAGAAAAGCAAAAGCCAGCTTTTTCAAACAGAAATTTGCATCCTATAGTACTAATTCCAAAAAGTTCTGGGACACTGTAAAGTCTATGGAGAATAAGAGCATCTCCTCCCAGTTGCCCACTGCATTGAGGCTAGGAAACACTGTCACCACCGTGGGACGGACTGTCATGGGACAGACAGTCAGTCAGGGAGCTAGCCATGCCTTTGTTTGAATTCAGACCGTTGTGTTTGCTCTACAGTGTAATAATTCTTTCATTGCTCTGACTCAGACTGATCATGCCTGATCTATCCTGACTGCGCCCTCTTCCTCCACCATCGCCCTCTTCCTCCACCATCACCCGCCAAATCTTGTCTGTCAATGCAATCTATTACTTCATGATGAAATCTGATTTAATCAACATATTTCTGGAATTGACATGATCTTTCATCATCATCCATTGTTACTCATGCCCTGTTTAAAGAGTTTATTATAACTCATGCAATGTGGGTTGAACACCACATGTTGTCTGAAAGTTATTCAGAATATTTGACAACTACAATGTACCTCTAGCTGTATATAGGTTGGAAAATATCACATTAGGCACGCATACACTGATCATGATATGGGCTGTCTGTTTGTTTGAGATATGTCTTGTGCTTTTTCTTTTTACCCTGAAGGGGAAGGCCTAGAGATACTGCCCCATTTGCTTATACAGTACTTGCTAAGAATGAACTGACCTCGATAATGTAGTCGTTACCATCTTTTCCATGGACGGCTTTCACAGCACAGATATCAAGGCCCCCAAACATCTCGGCACAGGAGTCCACCCACAGACGATATCTGGAACACAGTGACATCCACAACTGATCATTGTCAATTACAAAACAGACTTTTTGCAGTGAAAAATTACTTTTTGTAACACTTTACTTAAAGCCTGCAGGTATAATGCTTTATAACTTTTTGAACTGTTTGAAATATCAGAATATGATCTTCTGTTTGTTTTGTTCTATAAATATTTGAAAGGGGGAGGTGTCATACAAGCCCCTCAGGTGTGTTCGTTTTTTACCTCTCCTGCACATGCACTTTTCACTTGCCTTCTAAACTCTCATCACATTGTCTCGTACATACTTGTGTGCAAATAAATAAATTAATAAATAAATATATAAGCTTTCATAATTTCTTATACGTTATGGTATTTCTAACAAAGTGTCTATAGGCCAGTTTACCTGTCTGTCATAGCAATCTGTTCCAACATGGCTGAGCCTGTGTTAGCCTTCCAGTTACCAGAGATGGACGTTCTCCTAGAAAAGGTGAAATCAATTCAAAGAGAAAATCAAGGAAATGAATCAGGCATTCAGCTATTCTCTGGACTGGAATGGAAAGCAATCGTCAGCTAGCTTAGTCATTGCGTTTGTTTTTGTAGTTCAACAGAAGACCCTGGGGGGGGGGGGGGGAAATGTTATCGTTGAATTCTACATTGACAACGATTGCAATGTACGCAGAGGAAATAAGTTGAGATAAGGAAGAAAATGCCACTCCTCTTTGTCAAGCAATAATTGTTTGGATTGAGGCATGAAAGTAGAAAGGGCGTAGATTTACTGTACATGATGTTTGAAATTTACTGCACGAGGTCTGTTGTATTCAAGAGGGTGCTGTTGAGCCCAGTGGTCACAGTCACGTTGGCTGATGCTGTCACTTCCCTCTGGGATACAGAATGGAATGCCAGTGCAGGGTGCAACCCTGGTCGTTGTCCCTGGGTAGAGAAGGAAGTGCTGTGGTGTGTGTGAGCCCTGCCCGGCTCCACTGACAGGGAAGGGTGTGCCATGGGCCTCTTCCCACACTCACGTTGGTATGCAAGCTAGACTATTCTAAGGTCTGTCTCTGTCTCTCTATCCATCTCTCTCTTTCTCTCCGTCTCTTTTTTTGTTTCCCTTCACCCATCTCTGTTTCCATGTATATCTCTCCCCCTCGCTCTCTCTGGTAAAGTCATTCACATGCAAGCCATATAGTTTAATTCTAGTCAGATTCATTCCTGACATGTCCAAGTCACAGACAAAACCCAATATACACAGCATAGAGACTATATCATACTTACATGTAGGCCTTGTAGTTGTTGCCGATTTTCTGGATCCTGATGTCATACTTAGACAGGATGTAGGGCTCAGTGGTGGCATAGGTTCTGGCCAGCGCCACCACACTGGTAATATCCTGGAAGTCAAGTTCATTCTCCACTTTGATCTGAAACAGGAAAACGCCACTAATTAGATAAATCGGCAGGAAGATATGCCTAATTGGTGCTTTGATGGTTAATTACCAAACATGCTATAAAAGCAATGAGACAGGAGCTGAAGTAGACTGTTAGAATCCCACAGGAATGTAAATCCAACACAGACAGGATAATGAAAAGCTTCCTCTCTGGAAAACCTTAGGAGCTGCACGTTTCTTACACCCATGAGAGTTCATCAGGTGCACAGTGACTACATATACAGACAATGCAGTAATAATTGATTGAATTTATATAGCGCGTTTCCACCTACAGTTGGTGCTCAAAAGCGCTTTACATAGTAAGGGAGTAAACTCACCTCTTCCACCACTAATATGCTAGACAACATTTTGATGGAAATGACAAACAGCACGTAAATTCAAATCGACCCACAACTTATCCAAAGAGAACAAACAGTACAATTATGTAGATTCCTTTTTCATACAGTACAGTAAACGCTAATCTACAGTATCTTTTGTATTTTTTTGGCATCTTTTGTTTGACTAAATATAATAACTGACAGGCACATTAATCCACAGTCTGTATTGATAGCTGACAAAAGAGGGATTACACCACTCCAGAAATGTATATCATCCATATGACGTATGATGATAGCAGTCAGAGTCCAGGACGTTCCCTTCATATTCCCTCCATTGGCTGTCATTATCATCCCTCTGGCTGTTATCGTTGGTACTATGATTAATCCACCATGCAGTGGGAGTCGGTGGGAACAGTGGGGGGCTGTCGTGGACAGCGACGGACTGATACTCTCACTTTCCCACCCACACTCCTCTCTCCTTTCAGCTCATCTCTTCGTCTCTCCTGTGGCCCAATTCACAAGTGAGATGGAGAGGTTTACTATGGTAAAGATATGGGGGAGGGCTTGAGTTGGCCCACTTTTTGGATCAGGCATTTCATTCTCTGTTTGTCATAACAACTCTTTAAAATTCTTACTTAGTATCTCAAGTATGTTTGACATAGAGGTGGAGGTAGCTAGACATGGGGGAAATGGTTTTCTTCTGTTCATATGAGAAAAGTATTTGTGTACTTGGCTATCCACTATGGTTCCAAATGTACTACCCAAAACCATGGTGTAAAAGATGAGCCAAACCACATTGTAAATATGAGAAGCCATGCAGAGAATAAGGTGCACCATTGAATAAATAAATTAAACCATGATACTGTAAGCAGAAACCATAAGGTAATTAAGAGGGTATGTACTGACAGTTGGATCAAGAGCTGGGTGAGGTGGAAAGCAATGTGATTATGGACACTGCCCAGTTTCATTGGTTGAGAAATATTCTCCAGTGTCTGCTTAGTCTGTCTACCCTTCAGTGAGCCATTCTCAACTCCCCCAACCAGGATGAACAACTCCATGTGATGGACAGGCTGTAAAGGTCTCTTTCTGAGATCTGATATAATAAAAAACAACAACAAAATGGATTGACCTTAGACTAGGATAACCAATCATTAACCTCATTACGGTTTTCATCTTGTCATCCTAAAAGATTTTGCCGTAACATTTAATTTAGGCTACAGATCATTAAGAACTGTTGAAGTGAAAACACTTTTACATTCTAAGGGTATTAGGTTAAGCAAACATAGTGCTAAAACAACTGAAAATCCTAACACTGGCCATAGTCCTAGTCTCAATTCCACAAATCCAGATACTTTAATTTTAACCAATGTCTTTGTCAAGACACAGGGAGAAGCACAGCTCAACTTAAAAGCCATGTGAAGCGCTTGAATGGCCTACATCCAGACCCTCTTCTCTCCCCCAGTTCTCAGTCCTCTGGGAGGTCAGGGGGGTTAAGTGAGGTCCTGGTCTACAATTGGCCTATGCTAAGTGATCCAGAGGGCATGTGGGAACTCTATAGCACTCCAGGTTCATGTAAAGAAGGAAACCCAACCCAGCCCTTCAGATGGAAAGCGGGGGTTCTCCCTGTGTACTGTGTGACTAGGCCTGGGAGGTCCTGTATTAGTTATGTGAGGAGGGCTCCATTTGGGGCTAGTAATCACTGATTTTGGTTCGCTGTTCACTGAACTGCATGCTGTTGAAAGTGTGTGTGTGTGTGTGTGTTTCTTGCTTCCCTGTGTGTTTGCGCGCACCCTGTGGTGGTGCCACTTGTTAATGACCCACTTAGCTAGTTGTTATGCTGCCTGCCCGGTGCCTGGGTGCACCAAGGCGAACAGTCACATGCTTGTTTTAATCCTTGTTGTTATTTACAATGGTCTTATGAGAAAAAAAGTATTGGGGTTATGAGGCGTGAGACAGATTTTCTCCAGAGTTTTCCATTTTGTATTCAAATTGAGGATGGAATTTGATAAAAAATGGACTGTAGAACAAAATGGTGAAACAAAGAAGAGGAATAAGATGAGGAGAAATTAGAATATATGCATGTTCAAGCTTTGTCTATTATTTGCACTGTTGCTTTGCACTGCTGCAGACTCACACTTACAGTAGAATATCCAGGCCTTAATGAGGTAACTAGAAGAGGTCTTCAGATCCTGACACTGATCAGCTTGCCGATGCCCATGTCATTCCCATATCTCCTCCCTAACTCGTTATGAACATGTAAACCCCCTGAAAAAGCCCCCAAAGTCCCTTCCTATCAGACAGGCTGTGAGATCATGGGTTTAGACAAGGACCAGATCCAGAACAGCTTCACACCCTTCTCCACCTCCTCTCCGAGACTGATAGTCATCATCACTCTGGCAAGCTCAGAGATACACAGAGAAGAGATAAGGAGTCTGGTCTGTCATGTACAGCTCAACTCCTAACTGTACAGTATGTAATAGTTTAGCATAACAAACACACAAATCAAGACTAGACATGCAATGGTGGGGTAGAGAGATGTGGGAAGGGGGGGTTAACGTCGCAGGGAAGCTTACCTTGCCAATGCCTGCGTGGGCATGGCCTATCTTGACCACCACAGGGAATGTTGGTGTTGTCACCTGGGAAAGGAGAGAAAGTAGAGTGTTACCACAGTCTGGGAAACCACCGGCAGAGGAGAGGACATGGACTAGTCCTAATACCAACTAAATGGATGGAAGGTTTCTCTGAAGAGCGTGTTAGGACTGTGAAGCAGGGAAAGCGTTTGAGCTACACTGAGGTCCCTATAATGAAAAACAGTATTTATCTATACCTAATATGATTGACAAGGGCTCCAATGACTATGAGTTCCTCCCTAAACTTAATTGCGAGGCATAGCTCAGACCTGACGTATGGTATAGAATCAAAATTATAGAATCTAATTTAATGAGAAAGAGTTCTCAAAGACCATTATGGAACTACCAAATTGAACTTAAAGCCTTCCAATTCAGGGAAGAATGAGGTATTTTCTGAAGAATGTTGGTTTATTGCACAAAAGAGAAGTTCTGGGAAATGAGAAAGAGAGACCACAGCCAGAGCTTCTTGGGATGGGTTTAGACAACCAAGCCCCACCGCAGACATCATTGGCTTTCTCATAGCGTGGTGTGCAATGTGAGAGGAGGATGAAACGTCAACAGACGACTTCAAACGTGTTCTTTAAACACATTCTTGCCACTGATCGATCCCCTGATACCATTGTTAGATGGGAATGTAATCTAAAGAGAGGGCTTATCCAGTTTGAAACCTCTTTCCTATTTTTTTCCCACTTGTTTGAAATGGCACACAGAGATGAGATATAGACTCACTGGAGTTTGCGTCATCGTTCTCTATTTAACAGCGTCCTTTAGTTAGATTAGGCAGTATCAGTATCTGACACATAAACGTATATTACACTAGGCAGACACTAGAGAAACTTTGTCAGTTAACAGTGTTATGGTGGTGTGAATAATACAATATGGCATGTCAAGTCCTAATATGGTATGGTAAAAACAGTATTCTTCTGAGGAGTACATTACCTGAACAACATGATTGGTGTGTGTGTGTGTGTGTGTGTGTGTGTGTGTGTGTGTAACATCACTTACATGTTTATTGCAGTCGTTATGGTAGAATATAACATCAGCGTTATAAGGTTGGGCCTGGGTATAGAAAAACTGACTCTTCCTGACACACACTGAGAGAAAACATTTAGATAAGCAGAGGAGAGATGTTCAGTCAGAGCAGAGGGCACACAGCCATGAGCTCAGGCCTGACAGACTTGCTAGGGCAAAGGCAGCTACTGCTATCGTTTTATCCATCCCTTGTCTGGCTGTCAGTGGACAGGACTGAACAGAACAGAGACCCCCGTCTGGATGTTGTCTTGTTAGTTTTTATCTGCACAGCGCTCTACTCTTCGACAGATGCGAGGTTGATAGGACATCAGTGCCAACCGCGTTAAGAGATCTTGAAACTACAGCCCCAAGCTGTACTGGCAAGATAACACAATCTAACTTACATCCATCATAGGATGAAATCAACTTTAGTATGTGTGTGAGTTGGAAATGTAATTGTGAATTTATAATCCACTTTCAATCTCTGTGAGTGATAAATCATTATTACACAATCCATTTACACTAGTGAGTCAACCACTTGAAATCCCTAAAAATAGTACAAAGAGCTTCATAACCCAGATAATAAGTATCCTCTGTTTAGGTAAAACACATTGGCTCATAGAAAGAGAAATGGACTACTTAATCTCTCAATTCATCATTTAAATTATGAAGAATAAGCTAGCTACCGATCAACAGTCACTGACCATTGATAGTAGAATAAGCTAGCTACCGATCAACAGTCACTGACCATTGATAGTAGGTAGCTCCCTTTTGTGGTAGGTAGTTACATTTTAATGGAAATCTCCATCAGTACCAGAGAAAAGCACATTCACTGAACCTCAGACACAAGCTGAGTCATTTTGTATTCGGTACATGTGAGCTATGCAGCAGGGAGACACCTGATATAACATGTGTATGAGAATGACTGAGGACAGTGGTTTCCCTGTGGGGGCCTGTCCTAGGATGACAGAGGAGGATTTGGGGCGGGCAGATTTGTGGTCGCCAACTCTGTCTGGATGTGTAATCTGTATGGCGATGACGGGTAATACTGTGTAGGGAAGAGACCACATCCTATTTAGTGAGGTTACAGCACGGAATGTCAGAAGGAGGTAGCTAGCGATTAGAGCGTTGGGCCAGTAACCAAAAGGTCGTGGTTCGAATACCTGAGCCAACAAGGTGAAAAACCTGTCGATGTGTCCGTGAGCAAGGCACTTAACCCTAATTTGCTCCAGGGGCGCCGTACCACTATGGTTGACTGTGTCGGTCATTGTAAATAAGAATTTGATCTTAACTGACTTGCCTAGTTAAATAAAAGTAACCAATCTGGGCACTAAACCTGGCATAACACCATCTCAGGCTGAGACGTGTGCTCAAGTTTTTGTGTTGATTCACTGATTACTTAAGTATACTGTCAACGGCTGATCTTCATGAGTTACGGTATTACTCGGGGGGGAGGGGCGACAGGAAACAGGATCTGTACAAATATGACATTTGTTAAAACAGTACAAAAATATTACATATTTTTCTATTATTACAGACTGCATGTCATTTACATAAGATGGGGAGTTGTTTTTTCACACACTATGGAAACTGTTTTATGAGTCCTGACTGTATTACAGTAGTGATTGATATATCCTTTATAGTTTTTTCAACAAAACATCCACCCAGAGATTCTAATCCATTAAATATCCTTGGTGGACCTTTTGTGATTATGAGCTTTCAGACGTGTACATTTTCATTTGTCTCAGCTTTTGTTTTCTCACAGCTGCATGAATTACTGTACTTGCCTTTCTTGTTCCCACCCGAAAACCATTAACAATTTGTCCAGTATGGTAAAGTAATTGAGAAAACACACACACACAAAATCTAATTATATGGCCAGTGATTTCACCAGTCTAGGTTTGGTTTCACAACATGAGGTTGCAGTCATTTATAGTAACACACCAGACGACCAGGTCTGACACATAATGGAAATACTTCAGGGAAGCCCTTCCTTCGGGCCAAAACACTCAGTCTATATATTTTGCGTGTGAAAGTCAGACAAGTGAATCATTTAGGGTCGTGAATCACACTTCTCTAACCTCCAAACAGCTCTGTGTGACATTCTTAAATCCCACTAAATTATAAAGTTGAGTTCCATTGAACTTTGGGTCGTTGGCATGCAGACAAATAGGTAAAACATTGAATAATTTTTTTTCACCAGTCTATTGGATCCATGGAATTTCCCACAAACTAAAGGGTAGCACTTCAAACAGAGGGGACATGAGTCACCCAACGACCCCACTTTTGCAGGTGTCATCATGTTGGACGAAGCTAATTGTCACGTAACATCTGTGCCCAAATAGCAATCCTGAGTGAATCACCACAGTTATAATGGAGGGACCTAAAAAGTTATTTGACTGTTCGAATTGCCCAAGGATCGTTGTGAAATGGGGGCCTGGGTTTAATATAATGTACAATGTTACAGTGGTACTGTAAAACATGTATCGTAAAACTTCAGACTTTGGTTGGCAATTAATAAAACAATGAGTGACTAGACAAAAAGGTGATTTAAGAGAGAGGGTGAAAGGTCAAACAAAACACATTCTACACAACAACATTAGACAGGAAAGTGGCCAGACGGTACTTAGATGTACATTGTAAATAGGTACTTATCAAGCTTTGATTCAATGGGGTAAAGTCATTTTAATGGGCGCATCAATTATCCAACGCAACACATGGTGCATCCATCCCCGCATATTTATGATCTTCTAATTTTTATGATGGCCGCTCAAAGCTGCCACATGAAGGAAGCGGACAGCAGCGAAAAGACTTACGCAGATGAGGAGAGGAGGAGAGCAGGGGGACCCTGACCCAGGCCGCTGTTCCTGGCATCGAAACCAAAGACAGCCTGTCCACATAAAACCCTGCCCAAAGATTAACTTGGCCTTGAGAGAGACGAATGAAGCACACGCAAATTACCGACTGTAATCACACACCTGGCCTGAGTGGATTTGATCTGCCCCTTTGAAATCAGTATTGCAAAACCTCAGAACTATTGCTGTACTGTGTGTACGTGCTGTAGTAACTAGAAACAGTGTTCTGCGGATTGATGAAACCTTTACAAAATCAAGATCAAACCTAAAAGTTGATGAATATTTTCCATTGAAGGTAAGTAAATGGATGAATGAACCAGATTGTCAGAACATCCTCTTGTTCATCATGAGGGTTATAGAGGTTATTGAGTGGTTTCTCTGAGGTCTTTAATTGTGCTTGGTGTGGTAAATACACAAATGTTTGGGCATCAAGAAAACACTCTTAATCTAGAGCCAACCATCTATCATTGCTATCTTCAAACCCACACTTACATGTACACTAGATCCTAGGGCTTTGTGATCTTCTTTGTAAGTAAACCACTACACTTGATCATAGCCAAGTCACTACACAAGATAAATGTGCCACGGCCTTTGAAGTTGTACTTCCAGAAAATAACTGAATTACGTCGTAGACATAACACACCTCTCCCAACGTGACACCGGTATAACACACTGTTCCCAGAAGAGAGAGAGACCAGACGACACACTGTTTAAGTTGTTTTTACAGTAATGGTAAGCCTTGTGCTACAGACCAGCCACCGCAAACTATGCATCGGATGCTCAGTGTATCACATCGTAAGCCGTTACAGACTGCTAATGGGGTATGATAATTATTGTCATGGAATTCAGGGTCATCTGGCTTCTATTAGTATCCATCCTGATCCGAGTGTGTTTCCATGAGGGAAACATCTGTCTGGAAAACAGACAGACAGCCTATTTTCAGGTATGGAAGTTTCCAGAGTGGAAGTTTCCTGAGAATACTGAACACCAGGTTTGTGATGGAGATGTATTTGAAGGTGAAGAGTCTGAACACTTTGGCCAAGGCACCTGTGAATGGTTCATGGGTTTTGAAGTGAGGCAAGGAAGGAATTAAGTGAATGGCACTTCAGATATATTTCAAAGTAATCTTCGGACATCTGCACAGTTTTCTGAGAAATACACTCTCTGATAGATGTTGAGAAAATACTGTGCATATGGATATGATTCATACTGTCTTACTGTACGAGTAAGAGTTGAGGAATCAGAATTAATGAAAGAGTACTCTTCATGCTTCCTACTCCAGTTTCCCTTCAATCAATGATTGAGCAGGTGGTTAACCTATATGACTTAATAACAGAGCATGGCCACTAGATAGATAGATAGATAGATAGGTACTTTATTGATCCCCCGGGGGGGAAATTTCATTGTCAAGCAGCTACAACAAAAACACAGGGCAGGTGCAAAATGCCACAACGAAAGTACACAAAAAACAGATACACGGTACATGATACATAGAGCGGCAGTATGAAAAAGTATAGAAATACAAGATATCTGGAGTGCAAAAAAAAGCTATAAAAGGACATTGCATAGTATGAGTGGTTGGCTGAATATGTACACTATACATTGGTGGATGTTGGATGGTTAACTATACTATACAGGTTGATGGCAGAGAAATACTTCAGTAGCTAAAAATGCGTATGATATGAGCGAGGGTAATAATAGTTTACTTAATAGACAGACTGGGTAAATGAACAGGTAAGTGAAAATTTTGCATGGTTAAATTAGCTGTACAGTTAGGTATACAGTTATATTTACAGATAAGTGAATACTTGCATGTTTACACAAACTGTACAGGTAAATAACAGGAAGAGATACTTTAATAGCTAAATGTGTGTATGATATCATTTGGGGTAATAATAGTAATTCCCTTAAAATACAGTCCTTAGTGCGCAGGGTTTAATTACAGACAACTGCACTTATTGCACATTCGATATACTAAAAGCAATGAGAAAAGGTGCAACTGGCAGGATACTAATATGCATTCCTGAGTGAATGCCTACGTCCAATAATTACTTACAATATTCCATGTGATATAATATAACAACTGTACATGAGTATGTATATACAGACCTGTATGAATAAATAGGTCCTGAGTGGATGAGTGCTGACGGACCAGAGTTACTCACGGATGGATGCATAATTGTTAAACTAGGTCCTAGCACCCCAACAGTTCCAGATCTATGGATCTACTTCACTGTCCATCGATTTTAGGTAAACACAGATATGCGTGTAGGTTATGTCATACCCTCCGTGCATAGCCTAAGTAGAAGAATAGACACTACCACTACCAAAACAGTTGCTATTTCAATTCAACTTTGCTGTGGTGGTGCAGTAATAGTCATGCACCAGGGCTATTAGTGCTAATCACTAACCTAGCTATATTTCAGCTGGCTTTTACATTTGAAAAAAAGTGAGAACCAACATCAATGGGACAGACCGGGCCTTTGGCAGAGCCGGTCCTGCAGAAACAATCAGCGTCGCAGGGCATTCCTCTCTGTCTAAGAGGGAAGGAGATGTCGCATTCCCATTTTCCAGGCTTAGGCTACAGTACACCGGGTCTTTGGAAAAGTGGCTGTGGAAGTAAGGAGGCAATGTATGCAATTACACCCAGCAAAGTCACTTGATCCTGGGATCGGGAAAGCTGTGAACCTCTGGTTATTGGCCTCTTAGAGGTGGCATACATAGAGAAAAGATTAGTTGATATCAGAGAATTGCACTTTTATTGAGTTCTAGTACAACACATTATGTTTCTGCCCGAAAGGTCTTAAAAAAAACTAGTTTTGCCATCAGTTTCAAGATACCGCCCATCATGTTCACAACATCATGCAACATGATGACAGCTTATGCAATTACTCATACCTCTTCCCATGATGCAGTTGTTGATATCTCATGTCTCAATTTATGATTAGAATGTTGATGAGCTTTGTCCAGAAGTTGAACAACTTGAAAAACTTTTCCCATTTCGCTCAAGCCCATAAACACATTCCATTACAGATTGCTGGGCGTTTGTCTTTGCACAGCTCTGATGGGTTGTTCATATTTACAATATGCTAATGAGGCAACAGACAAATAAAACATTCCAAAAGTTAATTTGGCATCGGGAGTTTGGAGCAGATGGTCGAGGTCCTGGTGTTGATAGAACAGACGACTGGCATCACAAACTTTGTTCACTCAATTTAAATGGTGTTCAAAAGGCAATTTGCATTGAGAGGGTTAATCAAAAGTCAGAGAGGTAGGCCTTAAACAGCTGGTAACAGTAAATTATCCACTTTTGCAAGCAGGGTTAAGATGGGATAGGACAGCCACAATATAATACTCAAGTATGCCTCCAAAACACTGATCAATGAGGGGAATCTACAATTTTGATCTAGTGGAGCATGAGGGAACTGGGAAATGTTATATAGTGAATGGTTTTGAACCCCCTCACACCCAGTCCTTAAAAGCACCATTCCCTCTAGGACTAATACACTGTAACAGCCAAATTGTTATCCAGAGCCAAAGCCCTAAAGTGGCCCAATGGATTAACACGAGGAGAGAAGAAAGGAAGTGGGCTAAGCAAATGTAACCAGGCCGGGACATAGAACAGGTGCTAATACTGTAGAGTTCTATAGGCCTCTGGAAAGTGATGGGTTCCTTTTCTATTAACATCTGTCCGGATGAGGAAGTACAGACCATAGAGTCAAGAATCCCCCAGTTATAAGGGAAACGAGAGAGTTGGTCTGACACGGCCAGGAGTTCGGGACACACAGTGGCTGTAGTAGGGCCTTGGGAGATTTATCGAACAGGAAGAGAAGGGCCATTTGGAAATCCGCCACTGAGTGGCCACTCAGACGTAACAGTCCGCCACTCAGAGTTAAATGGGAAAGCCGAGGGCTGGAGAAAGACAGTTGCGACTGTAAGTCCTCCATTGTAGGTCCTCAACTTACTATGAATCAGTAAGGATTGTATTTGCATGCATGCAACTACAGTATAAATGGTGTTGGGCTGAATTAAATGAGTCTAGATACTGTGAGACTGAATCGAAAAATAAACATTGAACCAATTGGGTGATTCATGGCATCGATGAACTGCCATCACTGAGATGAAAGTCGTACTGTACATGCGTTATTGATTATCACTTCATCTTTAACCTACATTACTGTGTGAATAACATACACAGCATGATAGCCTGTTAACATGCAAGGCCCATTAAAAGGTTATTAGCACATCAGGTGGTGTGAGACAAGCCTAAGGGAACGCTTGAGATCACCCTGCTGTAATTTTATTTTATTTTTATTTAACCTTTATTTAACTTGGCAAGTCAGTTAAGAACAAATTCTTATTTACAATGACGGCCTACCTACAGGGTCAGCCATAGTAGTACGGCGACCCTGGAGCAAATTAGGGTTAAGTGCCTTGCTCAAGGACACATCGACAGGTTTTTCACCTTGTCGGCTCAGGTATTCAAACCAGTGACCTTACGGTTACTGGCCCAACGCTCTAACTGCTAGACTAACTGCCAATTCGATGACATTGTTGTTACCATTCGTGCTAATGGGGGGTGGGGGCAAGATTTAGAGCTTGAACAAGCGTGAATTATATATACAGTATTTCACAAGATTTATTTCCATGTACATGTGATCATACACAAGGGAGAGCATGCATGTAGATGTTGGCTCTTACTCTACCGCACACCTGAGGAAAACAGTAGAAGGAACAGGCAGCTCCTTTTGGCAAAAGAGGGAGGGGAACCTTCTGCAGACTACACAAAGCCATAACCCAAATGTCAGCACAGCCACTGCTTTCAATGAGGTCCCGGTACCAAGGAAGAGAGAGAGAGGGAAGGGAACATCAAGGGGGAAAATATTTTGGAACAGCTGGATGCAGCACACCACGGCTCTATTTATACCGGCAGAAGGGAGCGAGAGAGCCAACCTCTGCCGTAGAACCAGTCCCGGGCAGCTGGCCTCCTCACTTTTGATGTCTCAGTCAGATCAAACCCTTGCCTGGCAGCTCCATCCTCATAGCCCGGGGCTGTTCAACTTCCTCACCTGAAAAAGGGCTCCGTTTAGCATGGCGAAGGAAACGGTTTGTCTAGAGAACAACATCTGAGTAGAAGAGTGGTAGGGTTCGCCTGGCCTGACCTCTTTTTACCCAGGATGAGCTGGATAGGGCATACTGTACAAGGAGGAGTGACAGGGAGTCACTCAGGGAAAATGGGGATTTGCAAGTGTGCTGTGAGGGTTTTGAGTGTGGTTTGAGTATTTTGCTTCATGTCCAGTAAAGCAATAAATTAAGGGAGTCTTCCCAGTGTGCCTATACACCCTCTCTCTAAAGACAACATTTATCATTATTGGGTGATGCAAAAGCACTCTCAAGCTGCTTTCTCACAATCTGCACTTTGTATACTGTCCTTTATACACAACAGAGTCTAATATTTTGCTTTAAAACTGAATTTACAGCCCCAATGTATACAACACTTACAGCCACTTCATGACCAGTTTAAGGAATAAGACAAAAACACTGTTCCATTGTAATGGTGAGACTAAACATTTATCAAAACTCTCTAAAGGACTATGACATAAGAAACACATTCTTCATCTAAAAGGCCTAGTCATCCTCAGTTGCCCAAACATCATTATCAATTTGAGGACAGTTAGAAACATTATTGTGAAACCACACAATGTTCCCATAATGCTGTGGATAAATATTTGTGCAGGTTCTCCTGTGGTGCTGAGGGGAGATTCCAGGCAGCAGTAAATCTGGATTTGGGATGAGCTGCGGTACCTCACACAGCAGTTGATCCGGTAACACCGCGGTCAACCTTGGTCCACCTAGTCCACACACCCCATGGGCCATGGTCTGGCCTGGTTTGCTACTACCAGAGGGGGAGCAGAGGATGAGCCAAGCACAATGACAGCATGCTGATGGATAAAGGACAATACTCCATAACTCACAGGCCACAGTAAACCCCACACCCTTTTAGACAATGGTTCAATCCCTACCACAAAAATTAAGTCAATGTGCTGCATGTAAGCCATGGATCCTTTTAAATGCAATACAAAGGGCTAAAATATCCTCTATCTATGCAACATAATGTAGTGAACACATTCAGTGTATTTATAGTAATGGGCAGATTTTAATACCATTAAGTCATATGATACCATAGTGACCACATGCTATGATATGTATCCAGGGAAAACAATAGGGGTATTCCTGTGAAAATCATGTTTATATTTAGGTTCCCACAATTCCCTCAGAGACATATGGTTGTCTCCATGCAGTGTGACGTCTACATCCGGTGAACCCATGGCCCTCCAACCTCCCTACCCATGAATCACTGGTCTCCAGTGATCCACCATCCTTGACTGATTAGCTAAGCCCCCTCCTTCTCCCACACACCTTCCCTTCCTTAATAGGTTCTGTTTCTGGGAAGGGCTAACAGTTAAGCAAGTGGAAACACACGCACTGGCCCATTTTAAACTGCCAGTGGAATTCTACTAGAACTAGATAACAATGAATGCATAGGAGCGCAGAGCATTACAGGAGCAACCGGGCACTGATGACGTGGATGTGGATTAAGGCAGCCCACCGCACCTCTCTGATTCAGAGGTTAAATGCGGAAGACACATTTCGGTTCAATGCATTCAGTTGTACAACTGACTAGGTATCCCCTTCCCCTTCAGTGTCCCTGGCCTGTTGCAAGGATGAGAAGGCTTGGCAACAATATAAAACACCCAATGACAGCAATTCCAGTTACTCATAAAACAGTGCGTGGTTACCGGGGTTATCTTCTAGCTTGACAGCACATAGATCATTGCAATGGTAAACCTAAATAATTTCTAAATGCCCAGGCCTTTCAGTGGTCAGTCAATGAGACGGCCTTCTATGACCAAAGTAAATAGAAAAGTCATTTTTACTGTGCTCAGCATAGGACTGCCTGTTACCACGACTACCCGGCATTCCCTCAGCTTTGTGGAATTCTACTGAGCTATTTCCATGCTGTCATGCGTCCTGTGTATCCCAACTGCTGTGCGGTGTCTCATTGTCTCAAACGTAATGCAACATAGTAATTTGGGGGGGTTTCTCTGACTCTGACGGTTTGACAGCACACCAAATATGTACTTACTGTACAGTATGCAAGGGAGGGAAGAGGGATCCTGGCACAGAGCAGTGAAAGCGGTGTGGTTGTTACTTGGCCCTATCGTGTCGGAAGTCACTGACCGTTCATCATACTTTAACTGCTGGGAGCAGGAGTCCCACTGCGAGCGAGACGGAGAGCACAGGTCAGGGTCAGGAAAGTGTTTCCCTTTCCTAGTAGTCAGAGGTCTCCATTGAACGTGAACTGACAGCCATAATGTCACTGTTAGTTAATGGGAACAGTGAACTGACAGTGGTTTCACCATAGAGATAGAATGGGTATCACCATCAAAAGCTAAGGAGCTGTCTGTGACATCTTGCTTTGAAGATGAAATGTTTTAAAGAGCGGTGCAGATGAATGAGCTGCTGATAAATACGGAGATGAAAACGTTTCCGGGTCACGATAATGCTTCCAGGGCACAATAAGGTTTCCTAGTTGACCTCTTATTCCCCTTTTCCACCAAAGCATTTTGAGAGCCGGTTCGGAGCCGGTGCCTACTCGCGAACCAGTTCTTTGTGTTTCAACAGCCAAAGAACCGGTTCTCGGCCAGGAAAATTGGTTACAAAGCGGCACCAACTCTTTGCTGGACTAGAACCGTTCTTTTACCACGTCATGCTTACGTCGGGGGCTGAGGGCGGGGTTATTGTGACCAACAACACGACGGGAAAGGTTGTGACAGCCATTGCTAAAAACACAGCGCTAGTAGATGTGTTCTAAACGTCTTCTTCTGACCCCAATATAGGATCGCAAAGCCAGGAGAAACATTTGCAGCAAGACGATGTAGTCCGCCATTGTAACAGTTCTTTTTTGGTGGAAAAGGGGTACTAGAGGATAGGAAGAAACAATGGGCATTACACTGTGCTGACAGATCAGAGATAGAATGCTTTGAGTTTATCGCACAAGAAGTGGCCTCCTTTATACTGCGAAAAACTGACAACAACTACATCATAAAGATTGATGCCCAACACCTAATATCTTCACTCACAAATGAAGTCTGACACCATTTGACTGAATGGCGTGTTTGTTTGGCCTGCAGGACCAGACGTCCAGGAAGTTTCAATTAAATAATCTCTCACTTACCCTCGATTAGTCTCACAGGCCTGTTTGGCACGAAGGGGGAATGTCTACCAATGTGTGTGTGTGGGTGAGTTAGCCTAAGTGAATTCACTCAGGCCATTGTGTTTGGTTAGGGGGATGGAATGTAGTGTAAACTTGAGCCTTGTCAACCTTGATTGGTTTTACTACCATACAGTATGTACATTGCTCATCTCATATACTGTAGTATTTTACATGTTTTCTTTCAAATTAACAGCAGTTAAGCAAAAAGGGGGCCATGTCCCACTGAAGCACTATGGCATGTTGGAGAGGGAGTAGCGTAGGAGGGCCAACAGGCAGGAACCCCAGTGAGTCATGTACGTTTGGATGCAATCCCCCGGAGACCCTCTCTAGACTCTGCTATCTTTTCAACTTTAGCTTCTTCCTGTGTCTATTTAACGGTTTGTCAGTCACATGAAAGTTATTTCCTCTGAGTCACCGCCTGCTCCCTTTTGTCATTACAGATCCACAAAACCACACATAGAGCCTTCAAACACCTCTCAGTGCACAATGCCTTCCCAGGCTCCCCGAAGGCTGGCTGGGCAGCTCGCACTAAATAACAGGCACTTTTTCTATACATAGATTTTTTTTAGATTAAATGACGCACTTTGCGCCTGCATTATGCTCACAGTATGTTGGCCTACTTAGGACAACAACATTTCCAGAAGGTCCTTTGGCATTTTTTGTTTAAATGACAGATGGGGTCATACGGAATCATCATGAGAGTATCACAAACAAAGCGTCCAAGGCTGTGCCTCCCTCCCCATGCCATTCTCTTTTGTCACAATCTTTTTATATAAAGTGACTTCAGAAATGTTAGATAACAACTATAAAAAGTTACATCGACAGAGGTTATGTGGCTTAAATCGAGGCCATGGTGACATAAACAAAGAAACAATTACGTAATGTGGTTATTGTAGTATTTATTTGAGGAATCCTCAGGGACATCAGACGGAAATGATGGACACCACCCTGATCCAGTTGAGAAGCTCGGTTAAAAGTCAATTATAAACGTCATTGCTAACTGAGATACCTAATAAGTCTCCAATCTCTGACCCGCCAAGGAATGCAACAAATATGATGAGTCCGTCATGTTCCAACCTGACATAAATGGCTCAACAGAGGCTATGTTATTAATGGTTAACAATGGCCTTGCATATCTCCTGTTTTCATTGGCTGCTCACCATGAAGTTCTGACATGCCATCCTATCTGCCTAAAAAAATATAAATCTGATAAAACTGGACTTCAACTGTGGTCATCTGATTCTATTAAATTCCAAAGTTTGTCATACACGGCTTGTTTATTTATGTCTAAAGGAAGGATACCAAGAATTTACAGGATATACGTACTGTAAATGCACCCTTGAACAAACACAGGCTGATTATATAGAAAATTGTGATCAGGAAACAACGGTATCATTCTGAAATAATAAATTCATACAACAAATACGTGCTTCTCTGTTGTTAAATGAAATAGACAGACAAAGACCTACTGCATGCACCACTTGTGTGTCTTTATGGACCTTATAAGCTAAATGAATAAACCTCTAACACAACAAGGGGAAACTGCACAAATGAACATTTGACACATGATAAAACATACTTGACCAGTTCTGGGTTGTTAACTGAGTGTAATGACATAATTTCCACCAGCTTCGCCTGCTGGGCCTGTTTCTACTGAGGTTAATGGAGAGCGTTCTAAAAAGGTGTTAATGAGAGGGGCTAAAGGGTTATAGTTCACTGAACTATAACTGAGATTACTCTGGCTTTATTATATAACTCTCAACCCTAACTCCTAATGTGGCTCCCTATCCTTTCCATAGAGCAGCCTCCACACATAGCGATATCTCCACTCAGTTTTATGAACACAGAGGGGAGAAAAAACGGATTAAACTTAATTTGCCCAATTCTAGAGATTGTAGCTAGCGTGAAGGATTTTACCATTGTTCACACTGGGTCACTTGAGAAAAAAACATTCTCTCTCTCAACTTCAGCATGAGAAGCTTTTGAAAATGAGGCTGGTTGTGAGACTAATGCCAATACTCAGAGGTCATTTGGAATGTATTTTCAAAGGTATAAAAGGGTTCTGTGGTTCTCACATTAGAGGTGTATTCATAAGCATACGCTGTTTTATACAACAGGTGCAAAACGGTCTTTACTAAATGAAATGGTAAGGTGTAAACAAATGGAGTTCATTACTGCCTGGAATTGAGCCTTGATCACTGACCAGAAAATGCTACAGAAGTTCACAGAACATAAACAGACATTTAGTGGTGAGCCTGAAAAAAATGTATTTCTGATACACCCAAAGGAAACCTAATTTGTACATGTTGCGGTTTCACTGTTAAAATAAACAAAACATGGTTATAACAACAAAAAAACATTTAAGTGCCAAGTTTCCCATTAATTATAATAAATAAATGTTTCTGGTACATCAGACTCATATGGTTTTCCATTCAATTTGCAATTTCCAGCGGTTTTGACTCAGCCTGCAATGTTTTAGGGCTGACAAAAGTGAAAGGGGGGAAAATAATAATTTGAATAAAAAGAAGCATTGTAAAGTCAATTCCAATATGTCATGCGTCTGTTATTCTTGATGACATCATCGACGGCTCGAGTCGTGATTGGCTGTCGTGCCGCGAAATCTGGCGAAGTGGGTGGCGTTCCAGCGTCTCGCGCACTATATGTAATTTGTGACTCGCGCTCTGAGGCGCAGTGACAGGCAATAACCTGACCGGAGAGTAGAGTTGGACATACGCACTGAAGCAGTCAAGAGCTCAACTCGGGACAGACTTTGAATAACTATTCGGCGACGTAACTTTTTCTTCTAAAGTAAACATACAAGGGAGATTTTACGCACTAGAAAATGCAGTCCCTCTGTCAACAACTGCTCAGCTTGCTGTTCGTTTTCAGCAGCCTTCAGATTCATGAACTAACAGAGGCTTGCTCGTGTGCTCTGTCGCACCCGCAAGATGCGTACTGCAACTCTGACATAGGTAAGTCGCATGGTTTGTGGCCACATAGACTATATGTTATGCCAACAAAAAATATTTTCTCTATTGAAATGTCTTTTTGCAGTGGTTTTGTGATATTCTGCATACATGGAATATAATAGAATAAGACACTGTTGTTAGGATAAAGCAATGCAACTTTCAGTCTGGGACCTGCTGTATGCGTAATGGGTAAATATCTGCGAAACAAAGTTATGCGTAAAATGTAACCATCACCTAAAAGCCCATTTAAAACCGACTGTCAGAATATACCAGTTTGTATCAGATGGCTCGTGGCTAACGGTTTACTACAACAGCACGCTTTCTGAGTAGTCTAAATAAATGCGTCATCTCTCAAATTAGTGAGTCAAGAGAGAAGAAGCTTCACTTTTTTCCCCCCTTGCTCTGATGAGAGGGAAGAGTTAACGGGAACGGTATCCATGGAAACAGGTCCCACTGATCATCATGTTTTTCAGAGCTAAATGACCACTTGCTGAGCAATAAACCAGAACAGAACAGGCAGACAGTAGCCAGCCAAGGGTTTTACTGCTGACTGAATATTGCACCCATGTGTGGAGATTACCAATGGCAGATTTGGAGTGGAGACTAGCTACTGTTCTTGGATCTTGTGTTCTTGGATGCTCTTATGTTCTACCTGGCTTCCCATAACATGTAAGAGCCAAGACTTGGCTAAGAATATTAAGCAAGTGCTCTTGCAATCAATTTGTGAATTCTCCAGTCCTATTGGTATAGCATTGCCCTCCAAGTGTTTGTGCTCTTCCACGAAAGCACGTTTCCTTTCCAATAGGGGGCTGCTTCATTCCATTCAGGCATTTGATATAAAGATATGGAGTCAGCATTGCTATAATAAAGGCTTGGTTATTGACTTAGGTGCACTGGTATTTTCTGTGTTGATTCCAGGTATATTTTCTTGTGGGGCTGATCCTCTTACCCACTTGTAGCTGAGATTTCCTTGGCCTTCTCTTTGGAGGGTGGCTTTGTAAAGCTTGTTGTACCACTGGGTCATGCTTTCACAGACTATGCCAGAATAACATGAACTCAGCTGTTCTTTTGAGGAATGCCAGTCCAACCTGAGTAGTGTTATTGGATAGCACTTGTTAAGACCAGGTGGATCCTGGCTCTCCACTGTTGCTGCAGGAGACTCATTCCTAAAAAGGAGTAAGGGATTATTTGATAAGCCTGAGAAATAATACTGTGTGCAGTTCTTTTGTATCATGGAACGGAACTGCTGGCAGCAGGCAGAGTGTGTGTGTTTGACCAGTCACTCCTACACACACATGCACACACACACAGATAGCTTTGTCAGACACAGCCATCAAACGTCCATCAGGGCAGCATAGAGTTGTCCAATGCCCCGGAGCGCAGGAGAGGAGGAGAAGAGGACATCGGAGCTGTTCCGCCCCGTGGGCGGGTTCTTGCTGAGGACACAACTATGATGTCATGTTTGTTCTGCAGCGATTCCTAGTCCAGCCAGTGAACTATGACTGAAGCCTGACGAGGTCAGAGGAGAGAAAGCGATGTGGACTTTTCAACAAATGGCATCTGTTTATAAATAACACTGTTGACCATTCATGTCAAACACCAACGTATTTATGCACACATTTCCTCAGCTTCTAACAGCATTGGTGAGCATTCCCTCAATCATTATAATTATTGGGGCAATGCTTATGCTAGTTGGTGACCTGGTTCAATTGTGTTGAAGATGTACACATGTTAGTGTCACAAGCAGTCAGGTGGCACCCTGCCTTTCATGTCCTCTAAGTTGGCTCATCCCATTGGCAAGGAGTGGAGCCTAGTGGGCCAGAATCTAGGGTTGGCTTCAATGGTTGCAAGTGAGCACTTGTGAGCTCCACGAAATTCCATTTCCAAGGTCTTGGCTAAGCCATAAGTGCGCCACGAATGCCTGTAGCGTGTACGGAACAAGTGATTCCTCTTCCCTCCCACTGCAAGGGACAGTATCACAGTAGTCCCGATAAAACATAACACTGTAAACATGTCATAATGCCAAAGCCATGATCAAGTTTCATCATGTAGATGACCCAACTGTAGAGTTATTTTTCCCAGTGGAACCATTGGCCATGGAAAAAGCTTGAGAAAATTCTATGGGAGTAACATGCACACTTTTACCCAATTAATTTGACCATATCCATCTTCTGCTTATTGAGCAATAATGAAGGCTATTTCTTTCAGTTAGAGACAGTGGATGAAAATACATTGGACTTCTGTTATGATAGGGCTCTAGTGCAGTTATCATGAACATGCAAGCTTATGATGATGTTATTGCATAATTATTATGCAACTGATTACATTTTTAGGCAAGATTTCACATGTTCAATTCCGATTGCTCTTGTGATGTAAGCCAACTGTAAATGGAGCTTGGCATGAACATGAGGTTTTTGGACGGTGGAGGATGACAGTTATCTCCTGGCAACACCTAGAATAATGATGGGTATTCTGGTTTGTGTCCAAACAAACATGTGCTGCAGTCTTGTCAAAACAGCGTAAGTCCAAAAGCTTTACATGGCTTTGCAATGCATCACTTCACTGGCGCTTGATGAAAGTTTAAAGAAAATGTCACCTTTGATGAACCTTACAATGTCAAAATACTCCGAAAACATACAGATCTATACCTACAAAATATTCATAAGACATGAGTTATAAAATGTGCCATTTTCTCCATATGTTTTCCCCCCATTTCATTTGAATAGAACTTTCAATAAAAGTCTGTTTATTTTGTCATCAATAACTATGACTAAAACTATGACGATAATGAGACAAGATAACCTGGGTAAAAAATATAACTATTTCAAATTACTTTCATTTCAAATAAAATCATGTGCGCCGAATACAACAGGTGTAGACCTTACAGTGAAATGCTTACTTACAAGCCCAAACCAACAGTGCAGTTTTTAAGTAAAAAATAGGTATTAGGTAAACAGTAGATAAGTAAAGCAATAAAAAACTGTAAAATGACAGTAAAAATAACAGTGACGAGACTATATACAGGTGGTTTTAGTTGACAGAAATGTGACGAGACTTCCCTGTGACACTAATGGACATTTAATTTGACGTGAAGCTCATTTTCATCTGTTTTGTTCAATCCTAAGAATATTTAATGCAATCCTTTCATTGGCACAGTTGACATCTTTCAGTTGCACGGTCTGATTGAGCTCTCCCACACAGCTCCAGGCGATCACTTCAGTCACTCGTCAAATCTTTTAAAACTGATGCGAATCCAGGACACTTGACTTGTAACCAACCTCAACTAGAAACACTGAGCACGGTTACATGCACACAATAATGCGATTATTGTGGATAGTCAGGCGCAGCGGTCTAAGGCATTGCATCTCAGTAAAAGGGGCGTCACTACAGACACCCTGGTTCGAATCCAGGCCGTATCACAACCGGCCGTGATTGGGAGTCCCATATGGCAGCGCATAATTGGCCTAGCGTCGTCCTAGTTTGGCTGGTGTAGGCCGTCATTGTAAATAAGCATTTGTTCTTAACCGACTTGCATAGTTAAATAAAGGTTAAATAAAAAAAAAATATATATATATAATAGTTAATATAAAATGTTTACAGAATAACTATTTCCCTGGAACGCCGATTAAGCTGTTTACATGTCCTAATAATTCAAAAGATTGCTCAGAAAACCAGGTGTTTTATTAATCGGTGTATGCCTACTTCGATTATGACCTTATGCCGATTAAGATAAGAAGAGTAAGGTGTTTACATGACTAATGCCATACTCATCATTCTGCTATAATCAGTATAATATCGAATTATTAGTGTGCATGTAAACATACTCAATGTTTACTCTCGCTCTCTTACTTTCATTTAGGCTACACCAGATGCTCTATTTTGCCATGTGCGCTGTTATTCATTCATCTGTCTTGCCGCTCTCGCGCCGTGGTCTGCAAATGCGAGTTGCGGTTGCTTTTTTCCTATGGTAAAAACAAATGCTATTTGTTGAATATTTGGAGTACAGGAATACTTCTGTCATTTTTGTAAAGCTCCTTATCAAGGAAACCACTGTTATTTAACCCCTTGACGGTTGTGATGGGCAGAAAATCAGAGCTGTACATTGTTTAACCTGTAGCCAAGGCTTTATAGCCTATATGGTTAATTATGTCTGGCGTTGGATACAATCTGCCACAATCACAATGTATACAGGGGATAGTAGGCCTAGTTGTACAAGGCTATCTGAATGTTCACATGATGGAATTGAGGTAGCCTAAATATTCATTATTTAATTGATGCACTGACTATTATGTGGCTAAAAGGGTTGTGGCTAAACTAGACTAAAATTGTCTTGAGTTTTAGTCGACTGATAATAACTAAAACTAACAAAGGATGAAATTACAAAAATGTGACTAAGACTAAAAGCTATTTTAAGGACTAAAAGTACATCTAAAATATCTGCCAAAATGAAGACTGTAGTGAGGACTATGGTCAAACGGCTATGGTTTACACACAGCGTGGATATCTATATGTGGATTAAAATGCAAATGGTGACCTTGAGCTCCCCTCAGGTGTAACGCTGAGTGAGGAGAGAGGCTAATTTCCACTGTCAACTTCAAAGGCGACACGGTAGAAGATTAATCATCCTAATTATAGAGCCAGAGGCGAGTTCAAAGCCTGCTCCCGTTGTTTCATAGGCCCTGTTCCATAATCACCAGCAGCACCCGCTCTAATAGATGAATCAGACAGCCTTTTTTAATTTAGGAAATGAGAGTACATATAAAGAAAAATACAACAAAGAGGAAAATACATGTTAAACACCAACTCCAAATAACCTGAGGATAACGTTGCAATCAGCAAACAGTGCAGCGGCTAGCTGTGATATAGCATTCGGCTGGCAGCGTAAGGAGTTCAGCTAGGTCGGCAGATATACGTTCTCTTAATGAACCCTTCCTTGCATTTCTAGACAACAGTCGGATTGCCATTTTCCTGTCAGGTTGGTTGAACTATTTGCACATAATGAGAGAGAGAGGTTGGTTTTTGTGCACAGCAGACCTACTGGGCTGCAATTTACTTGGTGACTGAAACAGCCCATTCACATTGGAAGAGTGGGGAAGGCTGTTTTTCTAATGCTTTTCATGCAGCAGATTAGCGTTTTGGTCGGCCCTAGCTACACTTTGGCCCTGGAGTTTAACATCCCTTCACGGCCAAGGCCCTGGAGTTTAACATCCCTTAACGGCCAAGGCCCTCGTTCCCAAGGAGCTGAGGTGTCAGGAGCAGACCTTTGTATTCTTGTATCATGCACCGATTCAGTATAGAAGAATACTGCTTTGGGTGAGTGTGGCTTGGCCTGGGATAAGAACCTAGCCTGGTGTAAGCTAGTTCTCAGAGTGTTGTGGGGTGAGGTGCTAAAATTACCCTGTCCTTTCTCTTGGGAGGCCTGGCGAGGGAAGCAATGATCTTTTACTAACTAAGTTACTATAGGTTGCAATAATGCAAAACCCAATTCTATTATTCTCTACTATGCTACCCAATCCTCTTCCCGACTGGCAGAGGGCATAGATGGTCCCCTATTATGGGATCAGCTCGGTGCAATCAAAGCAGCTTCATTCCATAAGGCCAGCGTTCCTTCCTGTTAAAATAGGTCAAGAGGTCAAAAGGGGCAGGAGTCCCTGCATGTTTGACATGTACACCCTGTGAGACAGCCATCCCTTTTCTCCAGAACACGCAACTTCAAATCACCAGTGTAGTCCATGGCTGCTCCTGAAATAATACCCTGTTCCCTATATAGTGTATTCGTTTTTATCGGACATACATATCCCATGTTGGCTAAATTGCTTCTATCTCTTCGGCGAACTGGTGAGGACATTCCTTTTCTATTCAGGTCAAGTGATCACTACAGGTGTGATCAGCTCTGACACCTCGAAAAGAGGAAGAGTACTTATAGAGAGTAGTTTCTTTTTTGAGTGGAGTACCCGGTGAGTGTGTCATACTAAGTAGCATTGTTTTCCACTAACCTCAGATCATATTCAGAATCAGTCTCGCTATCCCTCTATTACCACGATACACACATATAGTTTACAGTGCTGGTTATACACAACCACATTACTTTTTCCTATACTTCCCTTCTTCATTTGACCGTCTATTTCAACCTTGTCATGGTGACTTTCCCCTCATCATGCACTCTGTTTGCTGTCATCACAATTTAGCCTGATGTGCCTCACAAGATTCACAGGCAAAATGTAAAGCAGAAGTTAAAATGCTTGATTGAATTACATTCCCACTTGTGTTGCGATTAGCATTTGAATGCATAGTTTAGTGATCCCATGCTTCAGGGGAAGAGATACTGTGCTAAATGAATTCAATTACTTTCTCTGTCATACCCCAGTTCCTTTTCCTTATCAAGAACAATCCACCTACTTTCTACTGGGAATGTATGTCAAATCCACTGCAAAACATGAATATGTATGCGGCAAAAAACAGGAGAATAGCACTTGCCTGTAATTGCTACTTACGTGTTGCAGCACACACACACACAGAGGGAGACAGAGAGAGACCAAGACAGAGACAGAGACAGAGACAGAGACAGATACAGAGACAGAGAGAGAAAGCAAGCAGGGGGCACTAACTCTACATAGAGCTGCGAGAGATTCTAGCTGTGGTGCTGATTACAGTTAAACTAACCGGTTCTGGTCAGGTGGATATCTTATGGAGTCCTTGGGCTTAGAATTGGGTTACATAAACACTCACAATTTGGTCATTTCTGACGCGGGGGCCCAGACCTAGCCTGAAGAGGCATATTGAAAGAGAACTCTGTGGTCAGGAGTAAATATAGCTAGTGTTCTGAGTTCTACTTCAGGCCCTTCCCTTGGAGGTCAAAGGGTCGCTGTAGGGAATAACACAAATCCTCTGTCTCACCAGCAGCTGCGGCCTTTCACACATTCCGCCAGGCAATGACATCGGCACCACCCAATTAGTGGCTGCCCGCCCAGTGGCGAGTGTATCCCGCCTCAAAGGGCGTTTGGTGTTACTGTTGCGCTCTTGTTCAGTGATATGACCTATGACTTCTAAGCCTAATAACATTTGAAGGCTCAACCCAAAGCTCTTTGGAATTGGAGTCTTATCGTTTTGGGTGGGGAAAGCAGTCTTTGAAATGGAATTTAGGTTTTAAGTGGAAGGCGGGTTTTGGGCTACTGGTTTCTGAAAATAGTTTGAGGGATCAGTGCATTATGAAGGATCAGTGCATCATATCAGTGCATCACATTACATAAGGAAGGATCAGAGTATCATATGTTTCATATCTTCACATTCCACAGTAATAGTGCCTATGCTCCATACAATTATATCAGTGAAAGTAGCATTCATTTGACTCTGCCGAGCAGAGACTGGTTAGGTAACAATGCTTTGAGGCTCATAATATGCGAGTTGAGAGATTAATAGAGCAGATGTCCTTGGGTACATTGGCTCAAAAAGGTCATCAAGAATGCAAGGAGAATATATCACTTGAATAGGTTTAAAATAATCTTTGCCTTATAGATGGATGTGTGATTCTCTAACAGCTATCAATTGGATCGCAGATGCTCTATTACAGAGTCATGTCATTCTAAACTGGCAGGTGAAAATGTGAGCATGTGAGCTCTGTTGAAGGTGTTGATATCACCTCACCGGCATGTTCTAGGAGACCTTTCTATTCATAAGCCACCCGGATTACTGCTTTCCCTTTAGACTCCCTTTGGTGCTCATTTCTGTGTGCCTGAGACTTAAATACAGAATATGACGCTATAAGAGGAGATGTTACAGTACATCCCCTTCTTCACTCTGTCTAGAGGAGATGTTACAGTACATCCCTTCTTCACTCTGTCTAGAGGAGATGTTACAGTACATCCCTTCTTCACTCTGTCTAGAGGAGATGTTACAGTACATCCCTTCTTCACTCTGTCTAGAGGAGATGTTACAGTACATCCCTTCTTCACTCTGTCTAGAGGAGATGTTACAGTACATCCCTTCTTCACTCTGTCTAGAGGAGATGTTACAGTACATCCCTTCTTCACTCTGTCTAGAGGAGATGTTACAGTACATCCCTCCTTCACTCTGTCTAGAGGAGATGTTACAGTACATCCCCTTCTTCACTCTGTTTAGAGGAGATGTTACAGTACATCCCTTCTTCACTCTGTCTAGAGGAGATGTTACAGTACATCCCTTCTTCACTCTGTCTAGAGGAGATGTTACAGTACATCCCTTCTTCACTCTGTCTAGAGGAGATGTTACAGTACATCCCTTCTTCAGAGAGACACGCTTACATTTTTTTCCCCCCCGGCTCGAGAATGTGAGCCTCAAAGGAATGTGGGAAGGAAATTCCGGAGAGAAAAGATAAACATCCCCACCGTTAGTTTTATCTGTGGCTGTCAGGCTGCGGGGAGCAGGTGAACTTGACTCGAGTCGACTGCATGTGGACTACCCCTCCACTACCCCTTCTCCCCGGGGGGGCCCAGAGGTCTGATACAGGTACTCTGGGGAGGACCCTATTCACTGGCCTAAATGAGGCTTCGCTCAGAAGCAGATTCCCCACAATGGACCCACTTACTTTAAAAGGAGTGAAAGCAAACAAGGTGATTCCACAGCCGAACTGTTTCACCTAGCCGCTGTTTACACGAGGCTGAGCAGCACTGATAAGATCTTTTTCCATCATGTGCTGAATGTAAAGAAAGGGGGTTGTTTAAACAGTGGACACGCATGGTTTTACGATACAGGGATAAGGCTGGAGGGAGGTAGTAATAAAGCTGTGGACTCATTTTCACTGTCCTGAAGAAGAACTGCTTTGGCCTCAATTCAAATGCTAGCTCCTAGTCTTCCACTGGACTTGTTTGGCAAGCAGAAGCAATCCAGAAAAACGAATAAATAGATTAGAAATTGAGACAAACCCATACAAAATCTTCCCTGGGTCATTCTAGGGTCCTATTCGGGAGTTGATATCACCCTACTTCTAGCTAAAGCATCTGTTAGGGTGATATGTTGGGATATTGAACACATATTGGACCTACTATTTAGGCTTCTCTTTTGATGCTCACACAAACACATCAGCCTGGCTCCAGACGTCAGGAATGGAGATGGGGACATGACTTGCCCTGATCATCCAATATGCTGGATTTGGCAGCTAGAGGCTCTCCAATCTCTGTCCATTGCATAATTGACTAATTCTGTGCATGTTTCTTCTGTCTACAGTGATCCGTGCCAAAGTGGTGGGCAAAAAGTTACTGAAGGATGGGCCTTTTGGCACCATTCGCTACACGGTCAAACAGATGAAGGTAAGCCATCATCGCATCATTCAAGTCTTATGTAATCTGGCCCATACCTTGAAGAGCATAACCACACTCTGGAAAACAGCACAAGGCTATAAGAATTACTAACAAGCTGATAGGCTTTGAAACTGAAGACCAGTTTATCATTGTAGGCCTAATAAAATGATACAGTGTATGACTAGGTTACTGTAGCAGTATCACAGTTATAGGGCAATCCCTAATTCGTATAACCAAAACATGAGTTCACCGATGCTGTGAAATGGCCACGCTTTTCCATTAAGTGCCATAGGAATATGTTACAGAGGATTACGCTTTAGATGTTTTCATCATCAACTCTTTAACACTTGGCACTGTGGCAAGAATCCAAGTTAAGTGTTTGATTATTTGTTTGGCCAAAGGAATCCAACATAGTTGTAGTGGTCTTAAGACAAATCGCCTCTCATTAAATAAATCATGAAGAGTGGGCTTTGTTGCCTCTAGAAAAATTTTCCCAGAAATCCCCTGTTTTAGGTCCCAGTAGCTTGCCTCTTTCACAGTTTGTCCTGTTATTTCTAAGAATAGCCGTGTCTAAACAGGGATTTCCTGTTGTTCCCAGACAAATAAATCACGACGGAACAAACATTTACTTTGTCGGGCAGCATTTGTGTTCCGCGCACCTGAACTCAATGGGCGGAGCCACGGTTCGACCCCAAAGTCACGTCTTCATTATGTCCTGTAATTATGTTCGTTTTCATGTGGTTAATGAGTGGCCTCTTCCTCTACTTCACTGAATTCTTGGAAGCGATATCATCTCATTATACTGTATTTGTTTATTGTTGTGGATTCCTGAACAACTCAATAATTCCAGTTGCATCAGAAGAGTCAGAAGCTAAAACAAGTGCCAGAGGTGTGTAATCTTCATTCCAGATTATTATCGGTTTAACACACTGTTTGCCGGTGGTCTGTTTTGCAGATGTACAAAGGATTCAACAAAATGCAGCACGTTCAGCACATCTACACAGATGCCTCTGAGAGTTTGTGTGGAGTCAAGTTCGACATCAACAAGTACCAGTACCTGATCACAGGTGAGTCACTATTCTACCATACAGTAATACAGTACCACTGATCTGAAAATCGGCCATCTTGGCGGGCTGCACAGTTGTCATGGTAGTGCCAGAAACAATATGTCTTTCCATTCAGCTAGTAATAAGCAATAAAAACAACCTCAGGAGCTGCCTCAAAAGCACATTACCAAAAACAAATTAGCGAGGCAAGCAAGCACACCAAGTTGACTCCAGCTTGTTCTCCCAGGCCTGTTTCCCTAACTCCCGCTCTGCAGCACTTCCCACCACAATGGCAGCGTTGCTAACGGCAGCCCCATTTTTTTGGTTTAAATGCAACTCCCTTTTTGACTGCTCTGTGACAAACTTTCCCACTATTTATAACCTCCCGTCTGTGAGAGACGAGAGAGAGGCAGGGGGGCATTTCTTTTTTGGAGCATTTCCTTCTCCTTTTGGGCATAAACAACAGAAAACGTTTCCCTTCTTGTCTCTTATAATTAACAGTTCTGGTGTTTCCAGCGCAGGCAGGCATATGTACATGTGTGTGTGTGTGTGTGTGTGTGTGTGTGTGTGTGTGTGTGTGTGGATGAGTGTATGTCAGTGTGGGTGTGTGGAGAGTCAGTGCAATTGGTCAGTCCAATTCAAGTGTTCGGCAGTCCTATGGCTTGTAGACAGAAACTGTCTCTGAGCCTATGAGTTGCTATGTAAAGTTGGAGAGCAGTTTGGTGAGACCTGCTGTTTAGCTGTGGCCGTCATACTGTTTAGCTGTGTGTTTCCATCACTACGTCCCAAACCTGTAAGCATGCCCTACAAAAGCCAATGAATCATGAGGAAGGAAATCACCCCGGCAACACAAGTGTGTGTTTATTGTGGCTGGGTGATGATGACATCACAGTCACCCAGGCCAGGCAGCAGCTCTAGCTCTGGTTTGGGGAGTGAGTCTATAATTGGGTCTTGGGTCCCTGGGCCATACTGTATCAGGACTCAATTACAGGCATGTTAAATATGCCAAGGCCTGATAAATAAGCCAAGGCTTTGATCAACCCAGAGTGAGTGCACGGCCCCCTGATTAGCTATGAAGAGGGATGCCGTACTAGCCTGGTACCAGATCTGCTTGTGCCGTTTTACCCATGACCATAGTAGTTGGCAAGACAGCACAAATCAATTTGACAACAGGCTAATGCTGCTCTCAAGGGGCGGCAGGTAGCCCAGTGGTTAGAGTGTTGGGCCCGTAACCGAAAGGTTGCTGGATTGAATCCCCGAGCTGACAAGGTCATTCTGCCCCTGAACAAGGCAGTTAACCCACTGTTCCTAGGCCGTCATTGAAAATAAGAATTTGTTCTTAACTGACTTGCCTAGTAAAATAAAGGTTAAAAAAAAATAACGTTGTCTAATAACTTTGCCAAAGACACCAATAATCCTTATAGAAGTCTAAGAGTTGTGTGATGACGACAGGACAGCGTAGCACTAGCAGGAGATACACTGTTACAAACAACAATGTTGTTTGAGTGCTAGCTGGCGGGCTACAGTATAGGGTGAACCTGTTTGCAGCAGATATCGGTGGCAAGCTGTGAACAGCCTAACCTAAAAATAGAAGTTAGACAACCTTTTGGAAATTCTGAAATAGGGGTGTTGGTTTAATATGGGACCTACTGTACAAGATTGTCTTGGGACTGCTTGCTTGACTGTTGTATTTATGGTAGGTGGGGTATGGCAATTATACAATTATCCCAAAATATGCTAGGGATGATATCTTACTCTTTGGACATCTGACACTTTCCCATGACATTGAGAATATGACATGGAATTGTTTTTCAGTCTTCTGTTTTTGGGGGAAACAAACAAACCATTGTAATGAATGTCTTGTAAGTCATTAAATAATTGACGAATTATGTAATGCATAACAAAAGCTGATCTGTAACCAGCCCTCTCTCTCCCCTCAGGCCGCGTGTTCGACGGCAAGGTCTACACCGGGCTGTGCAATTTCAACCAGCCATGGGAGCGCCTCTCGCTGGCCCAGAAGAAAGGCATCAACCACCGCTACCAGCTGGGCTGCAACTGCAGGGTGAGTGGCAACAACTGCACTCCCGGGGAGAATATGGATAAGATGGATATGGATAAGGAAGCTAAAGCAACCCAACAGCAGCAGAGCCAAGATGGAGGAGTAGGAGCCAGAAAGAGGGGCAGGGGCCGGGGCAGAGGCAAGGGGAAGGGCAGAGGCAGGCAGAACCAGAACAACCTGCTCACTGCAAAGCATACCATCCTGCTCTGAGCATCTCCCATCTCTCTGCTCCTCTATCTAGAATACTTTAACCACAGAAAAGGGGTTGCTCCTCTTCAAAGACACAAGGCACTTCATTATCTCCATATATTATTGGATATTGGCTGTAGAATAGGAGGGTAAATGATGTGTTAATTTTGTTACCATAATGACTTTAGAGGCCTTATTGGGTCAAATAGATTATGCTGATGAACTGCAACCAATTATGAAATCATTGCCAAACAATTAAAAACGTTTCACTCTATTCTTAAGTGTAGCACAACACAAGAATGACTATCAAAATATATACCAAATCATTTTGATGATGTAATTGTAACTTTTATGATTGTAGGGACATACTTTTTAATTCCTGCTAGTGACTGAATGATATAATGCACGTTTTAGCTGTCAGGAATATAAAAGTGTCCCCTTTCCATTTTGCCATTATAATGGATAATATACATCCATGAATGTAACTAAAGTGACAGAGGGAAAGACGAGAAGAGAGAGAAAAGAGAGATTTATAATGATCTTTGGGAGTTATTAAATAATTTGACTACACTGGAATCACTTTCCCTGTTATTCCAAACCCTGAATTCCGTGCTCGGTCGGACCCCTTTATGTGGGACCTGCTCCTGTGCAGCTCCAGTCCAGGCTCATAAATATCCTACTGTACTGCATGGCTCCAGACACACCATCTGGTCAGCCCATCACCGGCACCGTCAACAGCAATAAGTGCATTGCCAGACAGGAGTAGCTACGTAATCCAAATACTGGCCAACACCTTTCAAACTGCTTATAGGGTTGTAATGTTAGGCACACAGTGAGTTTTAGTGGCCAACGGAGAACGGTGGAGGTGAATGTATGACTGTGACCAAACATGGCAAGTCAGCATCAGGAATGAAAAACAAACTTGCCATGCTAGAAGCCTTTTTCATTTAGGTAATTGCCCGTTTCAGCTCAAAATGTAATCTTTAAATCTGATTTTAAGATTACATTTTGAGCACAGAATCACACTCACAAAATGTGTTCTAGCAATAGGCTGCTGCTACAGAACACTTCATTGTGTGAACCCCTATGAAGCAGCATGCTTACTGTCTGAGAAGACAAGTCAACAGACAGAGGCAGTGCAGACACATCCATCTCTGTGGTTTTATATCAAGTGCAAGAACCTCCAAGAGATTTCTTAGAGCGTGAATGTCACACTTCACCGACGCTTCAGCCATCCTTTGCATTCTTCAATAAAATATGATTTACAGCTAAGGAATGCAGTAAACATTGGCATCAGTAAATTATTAAAAAGCTAACTGTCCATAACATAGCCCCATGAACACCAGAACTAGTTAAACTTCATTGAAAATGCTTGCACCATATGAATCATAAAGAATGCGTTCTGCTTCGCCCATATTCCTCAAGCGCTCTGCTATTGATTACTCTGGCTCTGTCATTACTGTACACACAGCTTTTACTGAAACACCATTTTGGATTTCTCTAAAACACAAGAGTATTTGTCTCAGTTCCTAACCTTTAAACACATTTGGCGGGCCTCCTGAGTGGCGCAAGTCTGTCCAGAGATGTTCGATTGGGTTCAAGTCCGGGTTCGGGCTGGGCCACTCAAGGACATTCAGAGCCACTCCTGTGTTGTCTTGGCTGTGTGCTTAGGATCGTTGTCCTGTTGGAAGGTGAACCTTCGCACCATTCTGAGGTCCTGAGCAGGTTTTCATCAAGGATCTCTCTGTACTTTGCGCCGTTCATCTTTTCCTCGATCCAGACTAGTCTCCCAGTCCCTGCCACTGAAAAACATCCCCACCATGCTTCACCGTAGGGATGGTGCCAGGTTTCCTCCAGACGTGACGCATTCAGGCCAAAGAGTTCAATCTTGGTTTCATCAGACCAGAGAATCTTGTTTTCTCATGGTCTGAGAGTCCTTTAGGTACCTTTTGGCAAACTCCAAGCAGGCTGTCATGTGCTGAGGAGTGGCTTCCGTCTGGCCACTCTACCATAAAGGCCTGATTGGTGGAGTAATGCAGAGAAGGTTGTCCGTCTGGAAGGTTCTCCCACCTCCACAGAGGAACTCTGGAGCTCTGTCAGAATGACCATCGGGTTCTTGGTCACCTCCTTGTCCAAGGCCCTTCTCCCTGATTGCGCAGTTTGGCCTCTTTTCGCTTTGTCATTATGGGGTATTGTATGTAGATTGATGAGGATTTGTTTTATTTAATCAATTTTAGAACAAGGCTGTAACGTAACAAAATTTGGAAAAAGTCAAGGGGTCTGAATACTTTCCAAATGCACTGTGTGAGAGAAGGAAAATCTAAGTTTAAAGGATGTTGACGGAAATGCAGAAATACAGATTTCTGTGCCTTTGGTTTTCTCCATTCCCTATGGGAAAACTACAAACTAAGTAGTGGACTTTCATTTCAGAGGCTAGCAATTAGATTCATCTTTGAACTCCACTGGCTTATCTATAGGAAAGTACATTTGAATTGAAACCATCCACTCATTCATCCTGTAGAGTATATTTCTAAATTGTAATGTAATGAATTACATAAACTATAAAAAGAACTAGACTCACTCACCCTTTGCTGATTCAACCCAATTATCTGGAGGGATTTAGACTTAAAAATCACTTCCTTGTTCTCCTATTCAACATATTATTGTGTACAAGTTTATGCATTGCTTCAGCCTGTCCTGAAATGCTAATTCTGTCTTGGCCTTGATAATTTACTGCTGGATGTAGACTCACTGTGCTTTGAATAGGTCAATAATATTACTATTCACAGAAAATTAAATGTGTATATCTGTCACATATCCTAAATCAACATAATCAAAAAGAATACAATTGAACTTTATTAATGTCGAACCGTAAGCACACAGTGAGCCTTCACCAGTATGCTGTAGCATTATTCCATTTTATTTTCCTGCTTTACGGCTACATCTGTAGTTGTTTCGCTTCTTCTCTCTGTAGATTAAGCCCTGCCACTACCTGCCCTGCTTTGTGACCTCAAAGAACGAGTGCCTGTGGACGGACATGCTGTCCCACTTCGGCTACCCCGGCTACCAGTCCCGGCACTACGCCTGCATCCAGCAGAAAGAGGGCTACTGCAGCTGGTACCGGGGGATGGCCGGCCGGGACAAAACCACCATCAACTCCACCGACCCCTGAGCGTAAACCACAACCAAGCCCCAGACCATCGCAACTTTCTTGAGCTTTTTTCTCGTTCTCTCACTCTTCTACACCTTTCCCAAACTCCTCAACTCCACCACGCCCCTCGTCAACCATAGAGTATTACAGAACTCTTAAAACATACAGTACGGGCCCCAAGCGACCACTCCCACACCCTCTGACGAAAAATACAAGAACAAAAATAATCAGTGCCTGGCTGTCTCATAGAAGTAGCACTTCTGATGTAAACAATACATTTCAGTTTCTCCCACCTTCATTTTCCTACATTTTCCTAAATCAAATCAAATCCCTAGCTATCAATGAGCAGAAATTAGACCTGATCCCAGAGTCAACTTTCTTCAGAATGCAATAACAGTGACCCTCTAAAAAGCGAGACCTTTTTCAAACTATCGTAAGGCTGGGATGGCATTTCAGAACTGCAGTTTCAAGCAATACATAATGGTTGAAAATGATCCTAATATTAAGTGTGGGGTGCAGACGGTATCAACAAAGCTCCTGCAACATAATGTTATCCTCAACACAAGTTATGCACAGTAACAAGACACATTGTCACCAGTATGAGGGCAATGCCAACAGGAGGTATGACCTCTGAAAAGCAATACCTCTTGCTCCAGTCACACAAAGATATTTTATTGGTATTTAACAATGATTTTGAATCACATGAAAGTATACCTGTATATGTTCACAGTTTATACTGTCAACATGTCTATTTATATGAATGATGCAATCCCCCCTGACTGCTTGCACTGTAAAGTTAATTCTTGGTTGTATTAAATTGCATTTACATTTTAGTCACTTAGCAGATAAAACTACATGAATGCATTGCTAATATCTGAGAATGAATTGATTGAGTATAGCTATATTTTCTTCTACGTAACCACGATTAAGAATGACCCTTACAGCTCAAGCACAGGGAATTCTTAATCTTTCGCAGAGAAAAGGGATGCAAGTTTTTATTTAATTTCTTTGCTGTATATGATATAAGCTACAAAACAATGAACAGTTAATTAGACTGAAACCTCTGTAGAAGATTTATTTATCCGTCTTTGTCGAATCAGACAATATCCATTCAAATACTACAAACAAAATCAACTATCCTACTACAATAGCTAAATATATAGTATATCTATCTGGCCTAAACTGTATTATTATCATCACTACCCTGTTTGGCTGTCATGAAGGACCAGAATCCCAAATTGCATTTGTAAAACATTGATTTAATGTTAGTTCTGTGTTAGATCCGCCTTTAGCAGATTTTAAATGATGGTACTTTTGCCCAATCACAGTTCCCCTTTTGGTTCTCATGAGGGAAGGAACTTATTTCACTGCATCAGAGTTTCAGGTTTCAGACAAAAAAAAAAGTGTTTTCCTAAATGTATATTACATTTTCTTAAGTATTTAACTATTTCAGATGAAACTGATGAAAATAACACTATTGTCACTAAGCTCTTCTACTTCTGTTGAGTTTTCCAGTATCTTCAGTCCATTCCGTCAGAAACAGAGATGCCTCAGCAGGAGTGAGAAGTCTTTGCCCAGTCTCTCAGCTCTGCCCACTTTTCCATTATGTTCAGAAAAAGCCATGCCAAGTTGGTGTTGAACAGAATAAAGTAACAGCCCTGATGTGACAGTTTTATAGTTATTTAGTCAATTTGTTAATAATGAAATCTATTACAATGTGAGGAACTCAAATGAAATCTTAATCTCGCCTCCTCCACAAGGCATTTCTTACATGAAATGCAATTATTTCAGGCACTATATTTATAGAAAGAAAGAAAGACGTCAGCGTTCTTTATATCATACAACAATGTAGAACAGAAAATTATAAATCGTCAAACAATGCCAAATTCGACATTCGCAACCATTTCAAAAGGAGAGGAGGTACATCAGTCTCATCGTGTTTCCCCACTGCTGAGCTTCTGTTGACACCTCCTCCAGGCCTTGGCTGAGCTTGAACCACAATCCAGAGGCAGCTCCTCAGTAGTCTGAGAGGACCACTGTTGCCACAGAGATATCACTAAAGCCTGAACGTTCCACATCAGCAACACTGCTCTTGTTCTCCTCAGGCAGTTAGAAGTAGAGCTGGTTTAGCATTAATAGAACGATGGGCTCAGTGAGTGTAGCCCGATGGTCCTGGAAGCAAGATAGTGTGTAGTCTTCATGTAGATCCATCCACTCCATCCTTTAGTAAGAATACTGGGGAGGTTCCTCTGTATGTTTAGCCTTCATTGACAGAATTATCTGGTTGTCAGTCTTGAGTTGCTTCCCGCTACCAAATCTCCCTCACCTGGTTTTGCAAGGTTCTCTCTCTTCAGCCTTGGCATCTCTGTATCTGAATTTTTTTGTGGTTCATGTTTGTGTAAATATACTGTCTGCTTAACACAGAAACACTTGGTCAAGTCGATCCAGAGTGCATTAAAAAGGAATCTAGCAAAAGGCTGTGTACCATGTGTGTGTGTACACTGATTCCTAAAAAGGCGGGCGAACGAACATTTCTTTGTAGGGGTTACAGAAATGTTTGACTTAATTTCTGTGTTTTATATTTTTATAATAAAGATTTAATGAAAAACGGACCATATGAGTTTGCATTGATTCTTGTGCTGTTGTTTTCTGGAAGTCAAAGTAACACACCAGGTCATGATTCAAGCGCACTTTATTTATCATGGTCACAAGACACATTTGGACCTGACCTTTATAACAATATCTATGTGATATCAATCTGTCTAGTCAGGAGCTACATTACATAATGGAATTACACAGATTTGTTCCAACTTGCACTTTGCACCAGTTCGATTACACCAGTGAATAGGTAAAGAAAATACATTCAAAATTGCTTGATAAATACCATGATATTTGTTGATAACATGGTAGCAAGCTCCAAGAAGGCTCTCACTAAGACGCTAATCAATCCTGTTTGGCATTGGCCTAGAAAATATGTTAATAAAAAATGCCCAGCTTCTATACTTGATAGTTTGGAGCAACCTTAAGCCTACTTACCTTGCTGTCTCTTTAAGATCCATGGGCTTTAGAGTTTCAATTCCCATGTTGCACTGAGACATAACAATTATTTTGTTATGACTACTTTGAGGACACCATTCTTTAAGTGGTCTATGTTTTCGCTGCCTGAAGTACCATAAACTCAAGTGATAGGAATTGGAAACTCGACCAGAGAATATGAAATTGGGCGTGACGCAAACAATAGGAGCTGCACTCTGGCTGAGAAATTGTACTAATCAGCTTGAAGGTTTACATATTTTATTTTTACTTTCTCACTGTTTAACGCTTATCCTACCCCAAATTAGACAAGTGTCACAAGGGAAATATCAAGATTCTCTGAAAACATACAGAGTTCATTACTTCCCTGAGTGCTATGTCTATATGAAGATGGTAACGCAATAAAGAGGAACACACGTTATAAACAAACAGTGTGTCAGGAAGGCGCTCACCATCTGTGTGTGGTTGGGGTAGAAGGTCTGTTCGTTCAGTGGGAACTTCTCTGGGCCCAGGGAGTGGAAGAGCTTAATCATGTGGGAAAACTGCAAGCAGAAACAAAACACGAGACACCATTCTATAGTAGTTATATAGAAGACAGGGTAGAAAGTGTATTATACAATATCTGTAGTTGTCTGGAATTTATAGGAACTGCTTTTAGTCCTAGATAAAAAAAACGGACACCTTGAATGCTGTGTGCAGCCCTATCCACTAAAAAGGTTTTTAGTTAGAAACTTTGACCTTGTAAACATCCAGAAATCTTCAAGGTAAGTTCCGAAATGTTTTGTCTACTACCACCAACATGTTTTGTCTGGATTGTAAAGGCTGTAGATATGGTACAAATGTAACTTGGCCCGGCTCCAGCTCCAGCGCACTTTGCCTGGACACCTTGCCTGGTCTGGCTGTTTCAGAGACAGGTGTTATGGCTCCTTTTAACAGCCCAAATAAATCAGTCTGCGGCGGCCGCTAAGGGCCTCTCAATGTGGGGTAAGATGGAAGGGGTGATGGAGGGAGGAAAGGAGGTAAGGAGGCAGGTTATGGATCACGCACCACCCAGGGTTTGCTGCAGAAGTTGTAGATGGAGAGCAGGGAGTTGATGCTGGCGACTCCCCCATACTGAAGGCCAATCACCAGGCTCCTGAAGTCCTCACCCGGAGTCATGCTGTAGGCATGCTGACGAATCAGGACAAAATCTGGCTTGAAGGATCTGGAGAAAGACAAAACAGAGTAGGACATGAGAAACGGAAACCAAAAACATTTGTCTTTCCTGAAGGTAAAGTAAAAGTAAGGGCACATTCTACCATCCTGACTTCACATTATCTGCTTCGCCGATAAACAAAACATTGATACAAACAGAAAGAATGCATCAACGTCAGCTAACATCTGTCCCACTGGTCACACACTGGTCAAATCAACGTTGTTTTCATGTAATTTCATTTAAATTACGTTGAACCTACGTGGAATAGATGGTGGCGCCTGTGCCCTGTGGCTTGTGCCTCATGGACTGCTGACGACACGGCATTACACTGTGAAGACAGCCGACCTGTTGCCAGTAGGACATTTTAGAGACCTGGATATTTGTTACAAATTTGGCTTTAGCATATACAGTAAATTACAAAGATTGGTGCATGCATGCTGCATTTCATTACGGACTTTGTCACTTAAGTTCCAGACCTCAAGCAGTCTAACTGCAACGACAGTAGCCATCGTAGAGCCTTTCCAAAGTCCAGCACAGCAGCTGTAACTGCTCAGAGACCGATAGTATCTGTCACCGCATTAACATGTTAAGATTACAGGCAGCTCACTATTTACAAGGAGGAAAAAAAGCTCCATTATTCAAAGGCCATAGGAGGGCGAACAAAGGAACGTTGGTCAGAGTCAGAGAAGCTAATCTTTTTGGACCATCTATCCAATTAACGCAGCCTAATCCCTCTCATTACAAACTGTTCTGGGAACAGGGCCAAGTAACCCATCAGGGACCCGGGAGGATTGTATCACATCTGGCTATGATTAAGATAAAGAGGGAGAAAAAGGGAGAAAATGCCACTAACTGAAAACCGGTATGCAGAGATATGTGTTTTTTTCTCAACGGTTAATTCAGCTTAGATTCAGGTAGGTTGGCCATCTTGGATGGAAAGTTAAATTGAGATTGGTATATTTTACATTTTTGTCATTTAGCAGACACACGTATCGAGAGCGACTTACAGGAATGAGTGCATACATTTTCATACGGATCCCCCTTGGGAATCAAACCCACAACCCTGGCATTGCAAGCACCATGCTCTACCAACTGAGCTACATGGGCTATAACCATATTATCTACAATACTATCACTCACCCTCTCTCTCGCACACACACATCTCAGGGCTGGAGAGCAGCCATCTGGTGTAGCTTGTGGACTGAGACAGTAGCCACACACACACACACACACACACACACACACACACACACACACACACACACACACACACACACACACACACACACACACACACACACACACACACACACACACACACACACACACACACACACACACACACACACACACACACACACACACACACACACACACACACACACCCCTAGAAGTGTTGCTTATGTAAGACAGCCGACCTGAGGCCCAACTCAGGAACAGCGGATCAGTGAGAGCTGTCGTGGAAACGGCGACACGAAGACTACAGCTGCTCCCTTTAAAATGTTGTTGTGCTCACTGCTCAGCCAAGGAGGCACTGAACCAAGGGCTCACTGCACAGCCACAGTAGTGGCACAGGACCAAGGGCCGATCTATTTCTGCATCTGTTTAATGAGGGACTGACTGATGCTCATACCACAAGGAAGTGCCCACATCACATGCACTGTGTACAAGAACTATAAAGTGTTAACAGCGGCTTCTGTGAGCAGCCAAAGGCGCATGCTGCATGCACCTATCTGTAAAAGAGTCACAGATATAGTCTACAACCTATTTACTGCTCATCATTTGCATAGAAGAAGTGCAAGTTGTGATGATGCGATTGTTTTTAGCCAGGCTACAGCTAATAGCAGCATTGCCCTATAAAGCTACAGCATTAACACGGCTATTCCAGCCATTAACTTTGTTATCCATCCCCTAAATCGGAGTCCTTCCGCCAGAGTGATGCTCCCTGTGGGTTGTGGATCCCATCAAAGCTGTGTATTAAAATGTATTTTGTGCTTTACGATCAATCGCTCAGGCCCAATGGTGATCGCTTCATGACCAATATGCTAATGCACCCTTTAAATTGTTCATCAGCATTGCAATAAAAGGGATGTTTAATGGGGACGGAGATGATGATGCCGGGATGTGAGGTAGGGATGTCCTGAATTTATGCAGAATTGAAGGTTCTGCTTTGTAATAGCCAAATGGAATTGGGTAGAGAGGGAGCTATAAACACAACAGATAGGGCCTACACTCACACACACAACCTTGCACACGAGTCCAGGCCATAGTCACTACTACTGGGCGTTTTGCTGGTGCATGTTCGGAGTGTGTTAGAGTTCAGTTGGCTTTGATGGTAACCATGGCAACTGCCTAAAATTGCTGCAAACTGTGGGACAGGATTTATTGGAACATTTGCATTAATGAACTTGGCTTTACCCCTTACTTCTGTACTTGGGTTTTCAGTGTAGATGCCGTTTCTGTACTGGTGCTGTGTTGAATCAGGGAGCAGATTGTCCTCATGTGTACAGTCAGTGCTACTGGGGCAGGGAGGTAGGATATTATCAGCGTCATAAACAATCACATTTGTGGCTATTTCATCAGACCTTGAAGCATGTCCAGGGGAGGGGGACAACCAGTCAAACAACAATCCCCTGCCATTCTATTCTCTAAGTAAATTTATCTTCCACATCTTTGACCTTTTCATTGACTCCTCTGGGAGATCTATTCTGAATTGCAATTCATGTACATTTATCCTTGTAATGCCCTCTTGCCAGCCTCAAAGGTCCGCTGGTAGAGTTATCTCCATCCAATCTGTCTGACTCAGGTTGATAAGGGTAATACCTCACAAAGGTGCCACAAAGGTCACGTGTTGAGTGCAGCTGTCACGGTCACGGTCACGGTCCCAGACCCAGCTAGGGGAGCGGTCGTACTGTAGCTAGCAGTCATGGTCACAGTCACAGACTCTGCGCCACCATGTAGACCTGGCTGCAGCTCAGGACCATGATGGGTGGTGGCGCAATCATGTGGTCGAGCCTGCCAGTAAAGACCACTGCTCTGGCCACGGTCCAGTGAGGAATGCATGCAGAGCTCCTGAGGAGCACAGAGGGTCAGAGAAATGGTGAATACACCCCCTACCCTGGCTAGACAACATAAGATGGCATCCACTGAGTGTACAAAACATTAGGAACACCTGGTCTTTCCGATCAGTATAGATGAAGGGGAGGTTAAAGAAGGATGTGTAAGCCTTCAGACAATTGAGACATAGATTCTGTATGTGCGCCATTCAGAGGGTGAATGAGAAAGAAAATGTAAGTGCCTTTGAATGGGGTATGCAAGCAGGTGGCAGACGCACCGGTTTTCAACCTCAACAGTTTCCCGTGTGTATCAAGAATGGTCCACCACCCTAAGGACATCCAGCCAACTTGACAAAACTGTGGGAAGCATTGGAGTCAACATGAGCCAGCATCCCTGTGGAGTTGCTTTCCACACCTTGTAGAGTCCATGCCCCGACAAATTGAGGCTATTCTGAGGGCAAAAGGGGGTGCAACTCAACATTAGAAAGGTGTTCCTAATGTACACTCAGTGTAGTGGGTAAGAGACATAGTTAATTCAAGCAGAAAATGTGATATTCGATCTACATGACAGATGAATTACGATGTGTTTAGCAGCTAAATGGGGATTGCGCGCCGGTGGCGGATGCTGATACGAAGACGAGTCCCTCAGGTGCACTTGCAATGTTAATATGAAAAGCATCAGATGCGAATTGCGGAGCAGGTGCGAGGCGGTGATATAGCACTAGTAAATGACCTACGGCAGAAAGGGAAATGAGTGTTATGAGTTAGAGTGGTTTAGAGGGACCATTTTTATTCATGAAAACATTACAGAAAATCAGGCCTCATTCTGAGCTTGTCAGGCTCTGGCCATAGAGAAGCCTATTTGCGTCTCTATGTAGCTATGGTCAGAGTCTGACAGTGTCTTTCTTTTCTGTTTCTGTGTGGGGTTTGGGTGGATCCCTAATTAGAGGCAGCTGCACCGCATTGTCTCTAATTAGGGATCTTATATATGTCTGTCATTCACTCTGGTGTGGGTCGTTGTCGTTATATGTCGCAGTCACGGTGAAAGTAAGTGTGCGTTTGTTACGTCCGTTCATTCGTGTTTGTTTTCGGTGAACGTGACGTTGTCTGTAGTGTTTGTTTCGGTGTTGTTTAGTTCGTCATTTGTCGTGTGTCATTATACATAGTATTGAATATATACATAGTATAATTGAAATAAATGTCGAACTACTATCCCTGCGCTGCATCTTGGTCTGTCTCTGCACCCGGTCGTGACAGAACGACCCACCACTGCGAGACCAAGCAGCGTAACTGGGGAGAGACGGAGAGAGAGAGAGTGCCACGTAATAGACGGGCGCGAGACGGAGAGGAGCCCGAAAGCAACCCCAAGGTGAATTTGGGGAGGGGCTATGGGGGTGGTCGGGTGTAGAAGAGGAGGCACCAGTCCCACTTTCCAGGTGGCATTCTCCGAGGCCGGAAACTGAGTATGTGGGGGAATACCGACGGAGGGAGAAGTATGAGAGGATCATGGCGCTATGTTGGCGCAATATGGAGGAGTGTGAGAGCGAGAGGAGGGAGCTGGAAATAAAGGTGCCCAAGGTGAGCATCCCCAGTCCGGGTCCGGTCGTCTACTCCACCCCCATGCCAGAGCAGTCCGCTCCACCGGTGTCCTGTCTGGGTCCGGACCTCTACTCTACTCCCCGCATCCGACCTCCCATAAGTGTGCCTTTTACGTCCGTTCATTGTTTGTGTTGGTGAACGTGACGTTTAGTCGATTCGTGTTTTTTGTTTCTGTAGTTCGTGTTTTGTGGGGAATTATACATAGTATAAATACAATAAAATGTCGAACTACTATACCTGCGCTGCGTCTTGGTCTGTGTGTGCACCCTCTCGTGACAGAACGACCCACCACCCCGAGACCAAGCAGCGTAACTGGGGAGATAGGGAGAGTGAGGAGGTGCCGCCGCGTTATGCGCGACGCGCGAGACGGGGAAACGCCCGCAAACAACCCCAAGGTAATTTTTTGGGCGGGCTATGGGGGTGGCCTGGCTACAGGCAGGAAGAGCCAAAACCACCCCCCATGTGGAGCATGGAAAGGCCGAGGTAGAGCAAGGGGCAGGAGGAGTATTTAGAGGTGTTCTGGAGGAAATGAGGGAGATAGAGGAAGAGGTCGAGAGGGAGATGGCGGAGTGGTCCAATCCGGGTCCGGTCGTCTACTCCACTCCCGTGCCGGAGCAGTCTGCTCCACCGGTGCCCAGTCCGGGTCCGGTCGTCTACTCCACCCCCATGCCAGAGCAGTCCGCCTCACCGGTGCCCATTCCGGGTTCAGCCGTCTGCTCCGCCCCATTGCCAGAGCATTCCGCTCCACCGGTGCCCATTCCGGGTCCAGCCGTCTGCTCCGCCTCAGTGCCAGAGCAGTCCGCTCCACCGGTACCCAAGCCGGGTCCAGCCGTCTGCTCCGCTCCAGTGCCAGAGCAGTCCGCTCCACCGGTACCCATTCCGGGTCCAGCCGTCTGCTCCGCCCCAGTGCCAGAGCAGTCCGCTCCACCGGTACCCATTCCGGGTTCAGCCGTCTGCTCCGCCCTAGTGCCAGAGCAGTCCGCTCCACCGGTGCCCATTCCGGGTTCAGCCGTCTGCTCGGCCCCAGTGCCAGAGCATTCCGCTCCACCGGTGCCCATTCTGGGTCCAGCCGTCTGCTCCGCCTCAGTGCCAGAGCAGTACGCTCCACCGGTACCCAATCGGGGTCCAGCCGTCTGCTCCGCTCCAGCGCCAGAGCAGTCCGCTCCACCGGTACCCAAGCCGGGTCCAGCCGTCTGCTCCGCTCCAGTGCCAGAGCAGTCCGCTCCACCGGTACCCATTCCGGGTCCAGCCGTCTGCTCCGCCCCAGTGCCAGAGCAGTCCGCTCCACCGGTACCCATTCCGGGTTCAGCCGTCTGCTCCGCCCTAGTGCCAGAGCAGTCCGCTCCACCGGTGCCCATTCCGGGTTCAGCCGTCTGCTCCGCCCCAGTGCCAGAGCATTCCACTCCACCGGTGCCCATTCTGGGTCCAGCCGTCTGCTCCGCCTCAGTGCCAGAGCAGTACGCTCCACCGGTACCCAATCGGGGTCCAGCCGTCTGCTCCGCTCCAGCGCCAGAGCAGTCCGCTCCACCGGTACCCATTCCGGGTCCAGCCGTCTGCTCCGCTCCAGTGCCAGAGCAGTCCGCTCCACCGGTACCCATTCCGGGTCCAGCAGTCTGCTCCGCCCCAGTGCCAGAGCAGTCCGCTCCACCGGTGCCCATTCCGGGTCCAGCCGTCTGCTCCGCCCCAGTGCCAGAGCAGTCCGCTCCACCGGTACCCATTCTGGGTTCAGCCGTCTGCTCCGCTCCAGAGTCAGAGCAGTCCGCTCCACCGGTGCCCATTCCGGGTCCAGCCGTCTGCTCCACTCCAGACCCTGAGCAGTCCGCCCCACCGGTGCCCAGTCCAGGCCCGGTTGTTTTCCCAGCTCCATGGCCAGAGCCGGTTGCCCCACCGGTGCCCAGTCCAGGCCCGGTTGTTTGCCCCGCTCCAAGGCCGGAGCCGTTTACCCCACCGGTGCCCAGTCCTGGCCGGTTGTTTTACCCGCTCCAAGGCCGGAGCCGTTTACCCCACCCTTCCCTCCCTATTAACCCCCCCTTGTTTTGTGTGTTTTTTTGGGCGTCCGGGAGTCCGCGCCTTGGGGGGGGGGGTACTGTCAGGCTCTGGCCATAGAGAAGCCTATTTGCGTCTCTATGTAGCTATGGTCAGAGTCTGACAGTGTCTTTCTTTTCTGTTTCTGTGTGGGGTTTGGGTGGATCCCTAATTAGAGGCAGCTGCACCGCATTGTCTCTAATTAGGGATCTTATATACAATGGGGAGAACAAGTATTTGATACACTGCCCACTTCCCACTTACCCCACTTACAAAGCATGTAGAAGTCTGTAATTTTTATCATAGGTACTCTTCAACTGTGAGTGAAGGAATCTAAAACAAAAATCCAGAAAATCACATTGTATGATTTTTAAGTAATTAATTTGCATTTTATATGATGACATAAGTATTTGATACATCAGAAAAGCAGAACTTAATATTTGGCACAGAAAGCTTTGTTTGCAATTACAGAGATCATACCTTTCCTGTAGTTCTTGACCAGGTTTGCACACACTGCAGCAGGGATTTTGGCCCACTCCTCCATACATCCTTCAGGTTTTGGGGCTGTCGCTGGGCAATACGGACTTTCAGCTCCCTCCAAAGATTTTCTATTGGGTTCAGGTCTGGAGACTGGCTAGGCCACTCCAGGACCTTGAGATGCTTATTACGGAGCCACTCCTTAGTTGCCCTGGCTGTGTGTTTTGGGTCGTTGTCATGCTGGAAGACCTAGCCACGACCCATCTTCAATGCTCTTACTGAGGGAAGGAGGTTGTTGGCCAAGATCTCGCGATACATGGCCCCATCCATCCTCCCCTCAATACGGTGCAGTCGTCCTGTCCCCTTTGCAGAAAAGCATCCCCAAAGAATGATGTTTCCACCTCCATGCTTCACGGTTGGGATGGTGTTCTTGGGGTTGTACTCATCCTTCTTCTTCCTCCAAACACGGCGAGTGGAGTTTAGACCAAAAAGCTCTATTTTTGTCTCATCAGACCACATGACCTTCTCCCATTCCTCCTCTGGATCATCCAGATGGTCATTGGCAAACTTCAGACGGGCCTGGACATGCGCTGGCTTGAGCAGGGGGACCTTGCGTGCGCTGCAGGATTTTAATCCATGACGGCGTAGTGTTACTAATGGTTTTCATTGAGACTGTGGTCCCAGCTCTCTTCAGGTCATTGACCAGGTCCTGCCGTGTAGTTCTGGGCTGATCCCTCACCTTCCTCATGATCATTGATGCCCCACGAGGTGAGATCTTGCATGGTGCCCCAGACCGAGGGAGATTGACCGTCATCTTGAACTTCTTCCATTTTCTAATAATTGCGCCAACAGTTGCCTTCTCACCAAGCTGCTTGCCTATTGTCCTGTAGCCCATCCCAGCCTTGTGCAGGTCTACAATTTTATCCCTGTTGTCCTTACACAGTTCTCTGGTCTTGGCCATTGTGGAGAGGTTGGAGTCTGTTTGATTGAGTGTGTTGACAGGTGTCTTTTATACAGGTAACGAGTTCAAACAGGTGCAGTTAATACAGGTAATGAGTGGAGAACAGGACGGCTTCTTAAAGAAAAACTAACAGGTCTGTGAGAGCCGGAAATCTTACTGGTTGGTAGGTGATCAAATACTTATGTCATGCAATAAAACGCAAATTATTTATAAAAAAATCATACAAGGTGACAGTTGAAGTGTACCTATGATAAAAATGACAGACCTCTACATGCTTTGTAAGTAGGAAAACCTGCAAAATCGGCAGTGTATCAAATACTTGTTCTCCCCACTGTATGTTAGTCTGTCATTCACTCTGGTGTGGGTCGTTGTCGTTAGTCACGGTGAAAGTAAGTGTGCGTTTGTTACGTCCGTTCATTCGTGTTTGTTTTCGGTGAACGTGACGTTGTCTGTAGTGTTTGTTTCGGTGTTGTTTAGTTCGTCATTTGTCGTGTGTCATTATACATAGTATTGAATATATACATAGTATAATTGAAATAAATGTCGAACTACTATCCCTGCGCTGCGTCTTGGTCTGTCTCTGCACCCGGTCGTGACAGAGCTGTATGGTATTTGTAGTAAAGCCTGGTGGTGGTGCTTTTGGGGGAGAACTGTCCTCAGGTTTGTTAAGCCCATGAGATGGATTTATTTGCTATGTTATAAGGCAACCCCG